>CM062519.1:34296689-34896689 GCA_031439585.1 Pterocarpus macrocarpus
AGAAGATTTAGTTACGATTAGAAAAAAAAATTTTCTATAACTTTCTCCATGGATCCTTTACTTAATACTCAAAAAAAATTGGGATTTTAGATCCAATTCAAAAAAACTTATGTTTCATAATTTTAGAATTCAATTTGTCAATTTAGAATTGATTCTCGGATACAAATTACGATAATTTATATTATTCCTCGAATTGTTCGTTGAGAGGAAGAAAGGATTAAACAAACCCCTTTAAGTAAGAAATAAAGTTTTTGATCGGGATATGAATCAAACGAGGGATCCCTTAACTTTTAAGGGGTCCGTAGAACGAATCGCACTTTTACCACTAAACTATACCCGCTGCTCCAATGCTATTATTGCATATAAATGGACCTTTTGTCGAACCAGGGAATCAGTCATAATAAAATAAATAGGAGCATACGTTTATACTAATTAGAGTGTTGACATGTTTCGTAAGGGGACCGACCTCCTAATCAAATTAAAAAAAGGGGGGGCTAATCTCATTTTTTTTTTTATTTTGTTTTTGATGAAGCTGAAGGTGTTTTGTTTTAACAAATACATCTCGAAAAAACTACTTAATCCATAATAAAAAAATGCATTGTGCAAGAATCCATAGCTTCCATTCTTTTTTTTTTTTTAGATACGTTACCGGAAAAAAAAAAAAGAGTAAAAAAATGACATGTGTTCATATCATTGTAATTTACATAACATATGAATTTCTTGCCGAAATTTCTGCAACATAACGGATCGAGTCTGCTTCTCCATGAATAGTGCCAGACAACCAGTACAATTGTACAAATTTGCAATTCAGCATGGACCAGCAAGTATATATATATTCATAGCAACATTCATCAATTTCAATTCAAGCATTAATAGGGTTTTTGGTTTATTCTCCCCTGTTCTGCCCGAGTTTGGTATTCTTCACCCTTAGTACAATTCAACTCATTTAAATCTAATTTTTGGATATGTCATAACCTTATGTGTCTAGTTTCTAACCCTTTTGGTCCTATCTTATTTTGATTTGTATAACTCAAGATATAAATATTTTACATCAGACTGCCCTATTCTTAGCCAGAATTATGCTCTTATAAGTGAAAATTCACTAAAAATAGAAATCTAGGTGAAATTATACAAAATTTATATCAAATTAAAACTAACAGAACAAGCTTTCAAATGAAATAAGTTTCATGTCATTTTCATGAGTATATCCTGAGCTATGAGCCCCAAAACTTGACCATATTGGACTATCTTGTTCCAGTCTAGTTTAAACTTAAGTCCATTTCATTGGTGTGCTGGGAACAAATGGCAACGAATATGATTATGAAATTTTTATGGGATGTTCTCTTAAATGTTAGCTTCAAAAACTTTGGGTTCACTCAATTTGAAGTTGTGTAGGGTGAGTTATACCCTTCTCAACTCATACTGCTCGGATAAGAATCCTGATTTCTAGGTTAAAATTCAAAAATTCATAACTAATTCTATACTAATCCAATGGCCTTATATTTTATATGTATGGAAAGCCCTAAATGTCTAGTTTCATATAAAAATAGGTTCATCAAATTTAATTGGCTGTAGCTAGAGCTGTACACTCCATTGTACAGACTGCCGAGGAAAACCCTAACAGCTTCTTAAGTTGTTCTCTATTCTTCAAGCTTTTGTTATCAAATTCAATTTTAATCACAACATACATGCAAAATTAATCATAAACCATCATTATCACTCTACATAACATCAATATCATAGATTATACATGACCCCCATGCAGCCCCAAACCAAAGAAAGTAAGAAGAGAAGTAGGATTTCCTACCTTGTCTAGTTGAAATTGAGTTGATTTAGTATCTTTGATGGAAGCAACTTTTGATGAGACTTGAAGAAGGGATGGAAATGGAGTGAAGATGAGAGTGAGGAGAAGAGAAATGAGAGGAGCTTCAGCAGATGGAGGTGGCCGAAATTTACAAGAAGAGAAGGAAGAAAAGGTGAAGATTTTTGAAAGCAAGTTCATGGTGATTGGTGGACTTCACATCATCTTCCAATTTAGCTTGGCTGATCAAGGCGCCACATGAGGGGGTGGTTTGGCTAAATCTTAACCATTCATCCTAGGGTACTCATAGAAAAATTTCTATTGGTCCGGTTCCGACAGTTTAAAATACCGAAATCTTTCCGATTTCTCTTAAATCGGTAAATTGGTTTGAAAAATTTTTGTGAGGTTTCCTATGCTCCTAATCTAATTCCATCAAGCCTAATCTTTTTAAATCACACTTAATTAGCTTTAAGTAAATGTTTAATCAAATTCTGATTAAACCCACTTATTAAATTAAAACCGAACAACTCAGTTGTTAACGATAAAATTTTTCGGACGTTACAAATAACACAACTATGAATCCCTCTAGGGCATGAATGTATGATGCCATTTGGCGTGATGAATGACAAGTTTGATTGAGCTTTGTCTCATGATTGAATGATTAGTGTGATGATATGATATAAATATGATGGACTGTTCATTGAAAGTTATGATTGGCATTTTGGGGGAAGCTCCGGTCTAGCCGTTATGCTGCCAGATTTCTATCAAAATTTTGGACTTAGTCACATCATTGCATGTGTCTAGTCAAAGAAGTAGTATGCATGTAAAGTATGATAATAAGAAAAGAAATAATGGGATATGACCTTTCAATCACTTCAGTAAGGGAAGTGAGAGACGGCGATCCACAAAGACTCAAGGAACCTCTATAAGGGAGGCAAGGGTGACATGGAGGACCTCCAACTTAGGGGTAACCAATATCGGCTTAGTTTGATTTGGTTTAGTACTACGTTACAACGGTCACAAAATGAGCTCATGTCCAAAAGTAATCTATTTCAAAGGAAAAGTAAAGAATGTTAAGCACGTGCTAAAAACGAAAGTAAAGTCAAAGTATAATCATATTTAAGTCTATGAGGTTGCATGTCTGTGCATGTATTTATATTATCTATTTGCATCATGAATGTTTATTCTGTGCTATAGTATGTATGTTTAGTTATGATGATATAATTATGATGCTAACTTTAAAAGCAACCTGCTTCGGGGCTTAAGTTTTCAGAATCATTAAAATTGAACTTATACCTGTCCACTATTTTTATAATTAAACCTGAAGTGGCTGGGATGATAACGATGACACAGTGGTTGTCTAGTCACGATCCTACTAAGAAATTTAGTGTTCTCATTCCTACATTTTTGTGTCGTCTTCGGAGGATACCGGCGTCGGGCACGGTGGCATTTTCATTGAGTTCTCGGTGATGCATTGGCACTTTGACTCGGTGCTTAATGCATCAGTGCTGATTGCTCTGGGCAGCGATGCGGGTCTACATGTTCCATAACCGCTAGTTCTGTGCACCTGTGATGAGTCCGTTTTTCTGCCCTCACGAGCCATTCGAGGACATTACCATGGAGTGACATCCGTCCACCTTTACATCCTCCTAAGTACGCGACGGATGAGGATTCCGATTTTGATACTCGGTTAACACCGACTACTTCGATAAAGACGGATCCTTCTGAGTCATTATACCCGACTTATTTCGTAGGATCCTACCATTCGGAGCCATCTCAGCCTTCAATGATTCGCCTATCTTCCAACTCATCGGCTGCATCTGCTGCCCCAACTCCAACCTCGGTTTGTGGTCGTGGGTTCATCCGTACCCGTGCTGTACCTCATGGACGTATGCGTGCCCAAGGAGGACCTGGTGATGTTGCTCTTGGTGGATTCGGGAATGGTTTCCTCCTACCAGAAGAGTGATGAGGTGATTTCATGCGGAGTTGAGCACGAGGATAGCCCCTTTTGGTTGTAGCTAGGGTTATCATTTTGTTTCGACGTGTGCGGGTGGATGTGATTTCCTATGTATTTCCTTTACTAATGTATTTGTTAGGTTTCTTTTGTAGGGTCGATAGTAGATATCGGACCAATCAGTATCTCTATGTATGACTTCCGGTAACATTATTTTTATATTAAATATGAATGGCCATGGAATGAATGTTATGATTGTCTAAGTTATTGTTATTCTTGTTGCTTCTATTTATTTTTATTCGTATTGTATGTATGAGATAGCAATGTTTATATTATGCATTCATGATGCGCTCATGGCTCTTAGTTTTCAAAACAGTTTATTCGCTATTGTTCAAAAAAAAAATACCCGTATTTTTAATATAAAAGTATTTTTAAACGGTAATGTTAGTTCCGCGAGCATTACTAGTAATATGACTTAAGCATAGTATAAGACTATTAGGGTGTTGCATTTTGGTATTAGAGTAGTTTGTTCTTGAAGAGCCTGGGGATGGACTGACTATGCTTCTAAACATACATGTTAGTTAAGTCATGCTTTGAGTCTCGTCTGTATGATGGGACATAGGGATTAGATGTGCATGATCATCTATTCTAAATGTGGTTAGTTGCTGGTTCGCTAAGTGTAAATGTTGAGCCTGATCAACTCAATGTCTTCTGTTTTGTGTACTAAGAACTAATGGCATCAAGGAGACATGGTAGGCCTCGTAATGAGTTGGAAGGTCCCGAGGAAGTCATGGGGACACTCCATGAAATGGCTGTTGCCATGAGGAAGCAAGTTGCTATTGCTCATCGCATGATGGAGCGAATAGAGCAAAAGGATAAGGAGAATCCTGAAGGGCACAATGGAGGAGCTAAGGTAGATCTTGAATACCTCAAGTTTGCTGAGTTCAGGAAGGCAAATCCACTGAGCTTTAGAGGGAATACAACCCTGATCGAGCTGATGAATGGATCAAGGCCATTGAGAAGATTTTCACGGTGCTAGCCTGCACCGAGGAGTAGAAGGTAGCCTTTGCTACCTATATGTTGGAAGCTGATGCTGAGTTCTGGTGGGTGGGCACCAAGAGTCTGTTGGAAGGTGCTCAGATGCGCATCACCTGGGAGATTTTCAAGTCACACTTCTACTAGAAGTATTTTCCCACATCCGTGAAGATTGCAAAGGAGCTGGAGTTCATGAGTCTACGTCAAGGGACCATGAATATTGCGGAGTATACTGCCAAGTTCGAGGAGCTATGCAAGTTCTCGACGATTTTTCAAGAGAACCCTGATGAACGCTAGAAGTGTGTCAAGTTCAAAGGGGGATTGCGTGAGGAGATGCTAGGGTCTGTAGGACCCATGGAGATTCGTGATTATGCTGCATTAGTTAACAAGTGCCATTTGGTGGAGGATTGCAACTGCAAGCTATCTGTGGCAAGGTCCGAAGCCTACAAGAAGAAGTTGGCTCCGCAAGGGTAGAAGTTCAAGACCCAACCCCCGAGGAAGCCATTTTAAGGTGGAGGTTTCAAAGGAAAACAACCCTAGAAGCCTATTGGGAATCCACCTAAGCCTGTGAATGGTCAAGCTTGCCCTAAGTGTGGTAAACACCATGGAGGATGCCCTTATTTAGCTAGCCAGAATCCGTGTTTCTGATGCAGAAAGCCTGGGCATTTGGTGTGAGACTGCACTGTCAAGCTATTGTCCCTGCTAACAAGCCCCAACACCAAGGAAGGGTCTTTGCCCTTAATGCTGAAAAGGCCACATAGTCCGACGATCTGATCCAAGGTAAGTGCGAGGTGAACGGTAGAATCTTAACTGTGCTATATGACTCTGGAGCTACGCACTCCTTTATTTGTCATGATTGTATAGATAGATTAGAATTGCCTCTATTTGAATTGCCTTACATGTTAATTGTTTCTACTCCTGCTGGGAAACCAGTTAAGACTTGTCATTATTGTTTGAATTGTCAGTTCCAAATTGATGGTAGGCCTTTCATAACAAATTTGACTTGTTTGCCTTTGTCTGGTTTGGATTTGATTCTAGGCATGGATTAGCTTTCAACTAACCATGCTATGATAAATTGTTCTAAGAAATCTGTTGTTTTTCCTCCTATACCTGTTAAGTTTGTTGAACCTACTAGTTTCTTTTTAAACTCTATTAGGATAGGGAGTAGTGAGTTTCGTAATCAGAAATATGTTCTCCTTTTGGAAAGTGAAGTGGAACTTGAGTAGGTATTGGATGAGATCTCCATAGTCAGGGAATACCCAGATGTATTTCCTAATGATATACTCGAGTTTCCTCCGGAAAAGGAAATTGAATTTTTTATAGAGTTAGTACTGGGAACAGGCCTAATCTCTATAGCTCCCTATAGGATGTCCCCAATCGAGTTGTCGGAGTTGAAGGGATAATTGGAAGAGTTGTTAGAGAAGAGATTTGTAAGACCTAGTGCCTCACCTTGGGAAGGTCCCGTGTTGTTTGTGAAAAAGAAAGATGGGAGCATGAGACTATGTGTGGATTATAGGCAGTTGAATAAGGTGACTGTTAAAAACAAGTACCCTATGCCTAGGATAGATGACTTCATGGACCAACTGCGAGGTGCAGCTGTGTTCCCTAAGATTGATCTGAGATCCGGATATACCCAAGACAGCTTTTAGGACAAGGTATAGGCATTATGAGTTTACGGTGATGTCATTTGGATTGACTAATGCCCCTGCTATTTTTATGGATTATATGAACAGAATTTTTAAACCCTACTTGGATAAGTTTGTAGTTGTTTTCATAGATGATATTCTCATATATTTGAGAACAAAGGAGGAATACGAAGAACATTTGAGGGTTGTGTTGGGAATCTTGAGGGAAAGGAAGCTTTATGCTAAGCTATCTAAGTGTGAATTTTGGATGGAAGAAGTAAAGTTCTTAAGACATGTGGTGTCACAAGGAGGTATCGCTATGGATCCTAGTAAGATTGAGGCTATGATGAATTGGGAGAAACCAACCTTAGTAATTGAGATAAGGAGTTTCTTGGGTTTAGTCGGTTACTACTGTAGGTTTCTAAAGGGATTTTCTCAGATATCTTTGCCTTTAACCAAGCTGACAAGGAAGGATGCCCCATTTGTGTGGACCATGGATTATGAGAAAAGCTTTCAAGAGCTAAAGGTAAAGTTAACCTTAACCCCAATATTAGTTTTACATGACCCAAGTGGACCATTTGAGGTTTATTGTGTGCCTCTGGAAGAGGTTTGGGTTGTGTCTTGATGAAACGTGGTGGCTTATGCCTCTAGGCAGTTGAAGCCTCACGAAGTAAACTACCCAACCCGTGACTTGGAGTTAGCGGCTGTAGTGTTTGCCCTGAAGATATGGAGGCATTATTTGTATGGTGTGAAGTTTGACGTGTTTTCTAATCATAAGAGTTTGAAGTATCTCTTTGATCAAAAGGAGTTGAATATGAGGCAAAGGAGATGGATGGAGTTTTTGAAGGATTATGAGTTTGGGTTGAATTATCATCCTGGGAAGGCCAATGTGGTGGTTGACGCTCTGAGTCGAAAATCTTTGCATGCGTCATGGATGATGGTTAAGGAGGATCTAGTAAAGAGCTTTAGAGACCTCAACCTCGGAGTGGTGTTGACCCCCATAGCTTAAGATTGAATTAGCTTAGGATGACGAGCAATTTCAAGGGTTAGATTGCTCAAGCCCAAAGTGAGGAAGAGGATTTCCTAAAAACCTTGGCATTGGTGGAAGAAGGAAAGTTGAAGGGTTTTGCTAGAGGTACAGATGGACTATGGAGATTTGAAAGAAGAGTTTGTGTACCCGCAACTGGTGACCTCTGAAGAAGGATTTTGGAGGAGGCTCATAAGAGCCATTTCACCATACACCCTGATGTGATGAAGATGTACCAAGATGTTTTGGTGGCCGGGATTGAAGAAGGACATTGTGCTATTGGTGGGAAAGTGTTTAGTTCTCCAAAAGGTGAAGATTGAACATCAAAAGCCCTCTGGTATGTTGCGACCATTGGAGATCCCGGAGTGGAAACGGGAAAGTATCTCTATGGACTTCGTGATAGGTTTACCCAAAACGCAAGCCGGTTTTGATACGATATGGGTAATTGTTGATAGATTAACCAAGTCTGCTCACTTTTTACCCATTCGAGCTACTTATCCTTTGGAAAAGTTAGCCCAGCTATGTAACGTCCTCCTCTGTACAATACTATGCTTAAGTCATAGTACCACACCCTGAGTTGTTACTGTTACCTGAGCGGACCTTATCTGATAGCAACTTCAGCTGTCTTTGAAACTTCTCGGACTATCTGGAGATAACACGGAAACAAGAGTGAGAATTTTAAATTCTTAGTAGGATTCACTAAGAAATTTCATACCGTGTCATCGTTATTATCTCCAGCTACTTCGATTTATTATGAAAAAGGTGGATATGTTATATAAACTGTTTAATTTTATAGTTCGAAAACATATTGTTCGAAGCAGAGTCCATTTTATTTATACACTTGTCATTTGGGTGAGCCAATACAAAATCAATTCATGAATTATACTATGAATAATAACTGAAACGTATTAAAATATAATAGCACCAATATACTGAAAACATAAAATCTACACATGCCTTTACTTGTACTTGAATTTATGCAGATATACATAATTTCTTTTCTTCCTTTATCTTCCTTTACTTGTTATACATTTTTCAGAGTATGATCACCATGTTATACTCAATAAGGGTGTGATCACTATGTCGTACTCCTTAGGAATATGTTCATCCTGCCACATCCCAGAGTATGATTGCCATGTCATACTCCATCGGGGTGTGATTGCTATGTCACATTCCTTAAGATATGGGATCATTATGCCACATTCTAGAGTATGATCGCCCTGTCATAACCCATCAGAGCTTGATCGCCATGTCACGTTCTTTCGGAATATGGACTCATCATCATATCTTTCATCATTGAATCTTTATTATAGCTTTAATTATAATCATGAATGCATATGTATCAAAGTGTATTGCATAACTTAGGTATAGGCTTTGCCGAAATTTCGGCAGCATGACGGATCAAGTCCGCTTCCCCATGAATAGTGCCAGACTACCAAAAAGATCAATCAAGCAATAAAACCAACAAGGAGCATCAAGTTTTATAATAATAATATCAATCATATAATATGTCAACATAAATACATATCTTAGGTTTTCTACTCATTCTACTCAATTCTGCCTGATTTTGTAAAATTCACCTTTACTCCTATTCAACTCATTTAAACCTGAATTTTTGATATGATATAGCACTATGTGTCTAGTTTCCAACCCTTTTGGTCCCATCTCATTTTGATTTGTATAGCTCAAGTTATTTGTATTTTACCTTAGACTGCCCTACACTTAGCCAGAATTGCACCCTTATAAGTGAAAATTCACTAAAAATAAGAATATAGGTGAAATCATACAAAATTTATACTAAATTAACATTAATAGAATAAGCTTTAAATGAAATAAGTTGAATATCATTTGCATAAGTATATCTTGAGATATAAGCCCCGTAAATTGACCCTACTGGACTACCCTATTCTAGCCTAATTTGAACTTAAGGCAACTTCATTGATGTGCTGGGAACAAATGGCAATGAATCTGACTCTAAAATTTTTATGGGATGTTTCCTAACATGTTAGCTTTCAAATAGCATTTGTTTCACTCAATTTAGAGTTGTGTAAGGTGAATTACATCCTTCTCAACTCATATTGCCCAGATGAGAATCCAGATTTCTAAGTCAAACTTCAAAAGTTCATAACTAATTCTATACTGATCCAATGGCCTTATATTTTAATGATTGGAAATCCCTAGATGTCTAATTTCACATAAAAATATAATCATCAAATTTTGATGGTTAGATTTTTGTCCGTACAAGACGGACGTACGGATGCCGTAGGGTTTTCACCCAATAGCATCTTGATTCTTTCTATCTCCAAGGTTTTTCCCTTCCAACTCTAATTCTAATGATCACATACATGCAAAATCAACCCTAATCATTCATCTCTACTTAAGATAAGACCAGAATCATGGAAGAAAGAAAAATCCTAATTAGCCCCAATCCAAGAAAACAAGAAAAGAAGTTGGAATTCCTACCTTTCTTAGGTGAAATCTTGTTGGATTGGTGTCTTGAATTGAAGAAATTTTTTATGAAATTTGGAGAGTTGATGAAGATGAAGTGAAGATGAGTTTGAATAGAAGCAAAATGATGAGGGCTCAGCAGGTTTTGTTGCCGAAAATACTAAGGGAGAAAGAAGGAATTATTTCAAGACTTTTGAAGGAAGTTAGCTTGTGATTGATGGATTTTATCTCCCATTCAAACTTGACTTGGCTGCTCTTTTTTGGGCTGATGGTGGCGCCACTTGTGAGGGTGTCTTAGTTGAATCTTGGCCATCCATCCTAGGGTTCTCACAATATAATTTCTGTTGGTCTAGTTCTGACAGTTTAAAATACCGAAATCTTACCAATTTCTCTTAAATCAGTAAACCGGTTTTAGAAAAATTCTATAAGGTTTCCTATGTTCCTAATCTAATTCCATCAAAGTTAATCCTTCTAAATGTTACTTAATTGGCTTTGGGTAAATACTTAATCTAATTCCAATCAATCCTAATTATTTGCTAAAAATTGAACAACTCAGTTAAAAACGATAAAATTTTTCGGACGTTACAAGCTGTATGTTCAAGAAATAGTAAGGTTGCATGGTGTATCTTCAACTATAATCTCGGATAGGGACCCGAGGTTTACCTCAAGATTCTAGGAAGCCTTGCAAAAGGCCTTTGGGACAAGGCTTTGCCTAAGTACAGCTTATTAACCCCAAACAGATGGACAGTCAAAGAGGACTATCCAAACTTTAGAGGAGATGCTGAGAGCTTGTGTGTTGGATAATCGAGGAAGTTGGTGTAACATCCTTAATTTCATATCGTGCTAAATTACCTCAGTAACTTTGAGTAATTAGGCACTTAATGAGAAATTATGAGATTAAGGCTTAATTAAGGAGTTGACTCGGATGAGAAGAGTCAAGAGAATGCTTAATCGAGATCAGATAATCTCTAATTAAGCAAGTCAGAGCCTTATAGCTTAATTAAGCACTAATCGCCCTTAATTAGCTTACTCGAGTTCAATTAAGGTTAATTAAGCTTAATCATGAGATTAAATTTTGTTAATCGTGTTCTTGTGTGTTAATCACTAATTCTTGCTTAATCACCTTAATTAAGTTGTATGAGCACTTAATCACATGATTAAATTCAAATTTAGTTAACTAGACAATAAAGTAGAGAGTGATGTCATTAAAGCATAAAGCATTAGACAAGACTACTTTATGTAAAAATTTGACCATGCTTTGTCTCCCCATCATCCCATTTGTCCCCTTAATCACTAATTAACACAAGATGACACAAAATTAAGCAAAATATCTCACTTTCCTTCCCTTAATGAAGACGCCATCTTCTCTGTCTTCCTCCCTCATCCATTTTCATTTTCACTCATCCTATTCTCTCTCTTCAAGCCAAATTCTCCAACTTCTCTCTAAACACTTCTTCATCTTCTTCATCTTCCTCTTCCTTTCTCCACCACCACCACCCTAAACCACTCACTTAGCCCTTCAAAGATCTCATCTTTGGGTTTTTGGAGACAAGATCAAAACACTACAACCTCCATTTCCGCAAGATTTCAAGAGCTTCTCCTTCCTTCTTGCAAAACCACCACCATCATCATCAAGAGGAGTCATCATCTTCTTCTTCCTCCTCTCTTGTTTTTGCGCCATCTTTAAGAAAGGTAGTGATCTTCATCTTTTTCATTTTGTTCACTCAAGAAAGCTTGGAGCTTGGTTCTTTCATGACCAAGATTTCTAAGTGAAAGCTTGAGAAGATCCTTCATGCTCTCCAAGAGCCAAAGTTTTCATTTTTGGAAAAATATGTTCTTGATGTTCTTCATGTGTTCTTAAGCTTTCTCTTTTGGAAAAATAGTTTCCTCTTTTGGAAAAATATATTCTTGATGTTCTTCATGTGTTCTTAAGTTTCCTCTTTTGAAAATATGTGTTCTTGATGTTCTTCATGTGTTCTTAAGTTTCCTCTTTTGGAAAAATGTGTTCATGAAGAACTTTTGGAAAAATGTGTTCTTGATGTTCTTCATGTGTTCTCAAGTTTCCTCTTTTGGAAAAATGTGTTCTTGATGTCCTTCATGTCCTTCATGTGTTCTTAAGTTTCTGCTTTTGGAAAAATATGTTATTGATGTTTTTCATGTGTTCTTAAGTTTCCTCTTTTAGAAAAATATGTCCTTATTGTTCTCTTGCTTAAAGTTGTTCCTTTCTTTTTATGATGAGTGAATGATTAGAGAAGCTTCACCTTTTTATGTTTTCATGATTTGATAAGATTATAAACATTCTAAAAGCTTTAAACTTCAAAAAGTTTGCTTCTTGAATGCACAAAAAGTGGCGCAAGTTTTAGTGCCATCATAAAGTCTTCTTTTGTTTTATTTTGAAGACAAAGATACATGAAAAAGTCTAAGCTTTTTAGAATAACAAGTCTTTTTGAGTTATAAAATGATATCTTGTTACTTTATGTCTTAAAAATCAAACCTTAAAGAAAAGACCTTTCATAAAGTTTCAAACTTTAATCAAGAATGAAACCTTTAAGTCATAAAGGTGTTGTCTTGTAGCACTTAATTCATAAAGTTTTGATCTTGAACCAAAATAATGCCAAAAGGTGTTAACTTTTATAAAGAACAAGACTTTTAATTTAAAAAGCTAGTAACTTGTATCATTATTTCATAAAGATCCAATCTTAAGACAAGAGCTTAATGTCAAAGGCACTTACTTTCATAAAGAATAAAACTTTGTGACTACTCTATAAAGAATGATGACTTTAATAATGTTTTAGGTAAAACCTTGGTGTGTTATTAGTAAAAGTTTAAAACTTGGTAACTTGAATAAGTTAAAAGTCACCCTTGGTGATTAGTGAACATTAGTGTTGTTGGGTTCATGATATAGTTATGCATTGTCATGACCCAAGGATTAGAGGGATCTCGAACTCCTTGGGAACAGAAGTATGATTAGGGCCTCTGAGCATACCATGAACCTAGGAATCACTAAGTGCACTATCTCAAGAAAAAGGAACAATCACTTAACTTAATTAATTTGAACAAGTGTTCCATAAGACATGTACTTAATGTAAAGAATACTTTCATACAAGGACTAAGTAACTAAAAGACCACAAACACATATCCTAACTATGTGATTCTCTCTTGGGTAACCACGAGAAATCGTATGATGATTCATAATATTCTTCACA
Source organism: Pterocarpus macrocarpus (assembly GCA_031439585.1). Taxonomy (NCBI): domain Eukaryota; kingdom Viridiplantae; phylum Streptophyta; class Magnoliopsida; order Fabales; family Fabaceae; genus Pterocarpus; species Pterocarpus macrocarpus. The sequence goes on from CM062519.1 coordinate 34,309,786, forward strand.
AAGAAAAACACAACTATAAACCCTTTTAGGTTATGAATGGGTGATGCCATTCGGCGTGATGAATGATGAGTTTAATTGAGCTTTGTTTCATGATTGAATGATGAGTGTGATGATATGATATAAATATGATGAACTGTTGGTTGAAAGTTTATGATTGGCATTTTGAGGAAGCTTCGGGCTAGCCGTTATGCTACCGAATTTCCGTCAAAATTATGGACTTAGTCATATCATTGCATGTGCCTAGTCAAAGAAGTATTATGCATGTAAAGTATAATGATAAGCAAAAAATTAATGGGACATGACCCTTCAATCACTTCGGTAAGGGAAGTGAGAGACGGCAATCCATAAAGACTCAAGGAACCTCTATGAAGGAGGCAAGGGTGACATGGAGGACCCTCCAACTTAGAGGTAACCATTATCAACTTAGTCTGATTTGGTTAGTACTGCGTGACGACAGTCACGGAATGAGCTCATGTCCAAAAGTAGTCTATTTCAAAGGAAAGTAAAGTCAAAAGCATAACCATGGTTAAGTCTATGATGATGCATGTCCTTGCATGTACTTATGTGCCCATTTGCATTATGAATGTTTACTCTATCCTTCAATATGTATGTTAGATTATGACGATGTAGTTATGATGTTAAGTTTAAAAGCAACCCACTTCGGAGTTTAAGTTTTCAAAATCCTTAAAATTGAACGTATATCTGTCCACTGCTTTTATAATTAAACCCGAAGTGGCTAGGACAAAGACGATGACACTGTGTTGTCTAGTCGCGATCCTACTGAGAAATTTAGTATTTCTCACTCCTACGTTTCTGTGTCGTCTTCAAAGGATGCCGGCGTCGGGCACGGTGGTGATCTTCATTGAGTTTCCGGTGATGCATTGGCACTTCGACCCGGTGCTGAATGCATCTATGCTGACTGCTCAAGCAGCGATGCAGGTCTACATGTTCCATAGCCACCAATTCCGTGCACCCGTGATGAGTCCATTTTCTCGCCCTCATGAGCCGTTCGAGGACATCACTATGGATGACGTTCGCCCACCCTTTCATCCTTCGAGGTACCCCACTGATGGAGATTCCGATTTGGACACCTGCCTGACATTGACAGTTTCATTGGATTCAGATCCTTCGGAGCCTTCTCATCCGAGCTATCATGTGGAGACGGACCCATCTGAGCCTTCCTACCCGTCTGTGATCCGTCTGTCGTCCGACTCATCTTCTTCTTCTGCAGCCCCTCGTCACACACCACCCCCGGTTCGCGGTCGCGGGTTCATCTGTACTCGTGTCGTGCCTCGTGGGCGTGGACGTGCTTGAGGAGGAGGACATGATGATATTCCCCCTGGTGGGTTCGGAAATGGCTACCTTCTGCCAGATGAGTGAGATATGGACTTACATGCGGAGCCAAGCATGAGGATAGCCCCTTTTGGTTATACCTAGGGTTATCATTTTTCTTGTGGCATGTATGGGTGTATGGGATTGTTTATATATTTCCTTTTATCATGTATTTCGTTAGGTTATTTTGTAGGGCCGACAGTAGGTATTGGACCCATTACTATTATTATGTATGACTGTTGCTATTACTACTACTACATTAACTATGCGATGGCTATGGAATGAATGTTATCTTCATCTAAGATTGTGATTATTCTTATGATTTCTATGTATGTTAATTGCAATGTATGTATGGGATAGTGATGTTTGTATTACATGTTCACGATACGCTCGTGGCTCTCGATTTCAAAAACGGTTTACTTGTTTTATTCAAAAAAAAATTTACCCCTATTTTCGTTTAAAAAATAATTTATAAAAGATAATGTTAGTTCCGTGAGCAAAGGTAACAACTAGTAATTCCATAATATGACTTAAGCATAGAATGGAACTATTAGGGTGTTACAGTTGGGATAGATACTTACCTTTAATTGAGTTTGCCTATAACAATAGTCATCATGCAAGTATTGGTATGGCACCCTACGAAGCTTTGTATTGGTATACACATGATCTTGTGAGATAGACCATGGAGCAAATCAAAAGGATTAGGGGCAGAATCCTTACAGCCTAGAGCTGTAAAATGAGTTATGCGGATAAGAGGAGAAAGCCTCTAGAGTTCCAAAAAAGAGAACATGTGTTCCTAAAAATCACTCCTACGCTGGTATAGGTATAGCCATGAAGGTCAGAAAGTTGAGCCCCCATTTTCTTGGCCCCTGTCAAATTCTCAAACGTGTCGGGTTAGTTGCTTACCAAATGGCCTTACCTCCAAATTTGTCAAACCTTCATGATATCTTTTATGTGTCTCAGTTGAGAAAATACTATTCCAATCCGAGTTATCTACTTGAACCCGAAAGTGTACAGTTAAGGGAGGACCTAACCTTCAATTTGCTGTCGTCTCAGATCATGGATCGTGGGGTAAAACAGCTGAGAAATAAGACGGTACCCTTGGTCAAGGTGGCTTTGGGTTGAGAAAACATGGAAGAGTATATGTGGGAGCTAGAGTCCGAGATGAAGAACGAGTATCCAGCTTTCTTTACAAGCAACAAATTTTGAGGGCAAAATTCTTTTTAAAGGTGAGAAATATAACATCCTCAATTTCTTGTCATGCTAAATTACCTCAATAACCCTGAATAATTAGGCACTTAATGAGAAATTATGAGATTAAGGCCTAATTAAGGGATTAACAAGGTGTTTGTGAGTTAATTATGAGAAGAAAAGTCAATAGAATGCTTAATCAAGATTAGATAATCTCTAATTAAGCAAGTTAGAGCCTTAATAGTTTAATTAAGTACTAATTGCCCTTAATTAGCTTAATCGGGTTTAATTAAGATTAATTAAGCTTAATTACAAGATTAATTTTTGTTAATCATGTTCTTGGGTGTTAATCACTAATCATTGCTGAATCATGTTAATTAAGTTGTAAGAGTACTTAATCACATGATTAAATTCAAATTTAGTCAATTAGACAATAAAGTAAAGAGTGACGTCAGTAAAGTATAAAGTATTAGACAAAAGTGATTTATGTAAGAATTAGTACTTGATTTATTCCCTATCATCCATTTTGTTTCACTAAACCATAATTAGCACAAACTTAAGAAAATATCTCCCTCCCTCTCTCCATACAACCTACAGTCAACACACCCACATGCATACACCTTCACTTCATTTTTCAACTTCTATTCTCTCTCTAAGTTTCCTACTCCTCCAACTTCTCTCTAAAATTCTCTCTTCTTCTTCTTCATCTTCTTCTTCAATTCTCCACCTCCATCACCAAACCTTCTTCACTTAGCCCTTCAAAGACCACATCTTTTGGTCTTTGAAGAAAAGATTCAAACACTATAAGCTTCATTTCCAAGAGAACTCAAGAGTCCTCTCTTGGTTCATCCAAAACTGCCACCATCATCATCAAGAGGAGCCATCATCATCTTCTTCTTCTTCTTCTTCTCTTGTTGTAGTGCCATTTTTGAGTAGAGGTAGTGATCTTCAGTCTTTGATTTGGGTTACTCAAGAAAGCTTGAAGCTTGGTTCTTCTCAAGACCAAAATCTCTAAGTAAAAACTGTAACATCCATCGGAATTTTCTTATCGTTTTCACCTAATTATTCAGTTTTTATCAAATAGTTGAATTTAATTAAAATTCGACTAAATAATTATTTAGGATCAATTAATTAGCAATTAATTGAGTTTAGATATGAGGGAATTAGGTTAGAAGTATAGAAGATTTCATAAAGATTTTCTTAAACCAATTTACCGATTTAAAGGAAATCGGTAAGATTACGGTATTTTAAACTGTCGGAACCAAACCAATAGAATTACATGCCCAAAACCCTATGACCTAAGGCTGAATACTCAGCCATTTAAACCCCTAAGTGTGACGCCACAAAGGCCACAAAAATGAAGAGAGTTGGCTGAAATTCAGCCTTATGTTTTCAACAAATCAAATTGCAAACATCCAACTACCCTTCTACTACTTGAACCAAATTTTCTCTCCTCCTCCTCATACTGATTGCGCCACCTTTTCCCCTTGCTCCAGCCCTCTTCTTCTCTTCTCCACTCACCCAACTCCATCAAACCTTCAAGCTCAACAAGGTTTTATTAATCCAAACTCCAAAATCAAGCAAAATCACATACAAAGAGGTAGAGGTTTAATTTTGATCTTGCTATTCTGGTTGTGGGTGGCTGATGGTAGCTTTATTTTCTCAATCCTTGAGGTGATGATTGAATGAATATGATGATATTTGGCTGGTTTGTTGACTATTGTTGATGTTAAAATCAATTAGGAAGTAAGAAAAGGTGAAAGTAGAAAGATGTGAGGAGCTAGAAAACCAAAATCCCTCGGCAATCTGTACGGCGGAGTGTACGGCTCCGTCTACTGCCATTTAAATTTGATGAAACCATTTTTATATGAAATTAGACATTCAGGGCTTTCCATACATATATCATATAAGGCCATTGGATTAGTTTTGAGAGAGATATGAATTTTGGAATTTTGACCTAGGTTTTTGAGTTTGATTTTGGGCAGACTGGGTTGTTCAGGGAAAAACTTGCCCTATACTACTTGCAATTGAATGAAACCAACTTTGTTAGAAAGCTTACACATAAGAGAATATTTCTTAAAAAATTTTAGAGTTAGATATGTAACATCCCCACTTTTGTAAACAGAACGTAATAGGAACTTTGAATTATTTCCCTTAGGCAGTGTGAGAATTTCTCAGGCAGCGCTATGCCATGACGATCCTCACACTTGGAATTATAAGGTAGTGTAACACTGCCATTGAAAATATGGCACTGCCATATGTTAAAAATTAGGAAATGACAAAAGTGCCCCTATCAACTTTTGTTAATTTCACTCTTGCCCAAAAGTTTTAGAAATTGTACTTTAACCCCAAGTGGATATTTACACAATAACCCTAGAACTTTTCATGAAATGATCTTTATGTCCCTACATCTATAAGATTAGCAGAATGGGATTTTAAGCAGAGCAGAATCACGTGGTGAAACTATAGAAGTTTAAATCTCTGCCGATTGGGCCATGGAGGCAGTCTGGTGTGAAATGACGTGGGGTGCCCCTGGACTTGCTCAAAATTATGAAAATGCCATTAGTTACAGAAAATTGGAAATAGAAAGGCTCCAGATTTACGAAAATATCTAATTTACTCCGTTAATTCACTTATTCAGTTTCAATAGTTATGTAAGGGCAATTAGAGGTTAAGTAAATATTAATCAAGAGTTAACTAGATATTAGTTAGAGAGATTAGGCTTAAGATAAATTAAAAATGAACATGTAGACATCTTACAAAACTATTAAGTAACGTTTGACCGGTTTGGAGAAAATCGATGAAGATTCGGTATTTTAAACCACCAGAACCGAACCAGTAGAATTTTCTACTGGAATCCCTCACTTAAATGGCTGAAATTTAGCCTCTCCTATCACATATGAGTGGCGCCAAGTGTTGCTCAAGATAGTGGAAAAAGTTGGCTTTACCTTCATCAGATTTTTATCATTTTCGCCTAGTTATTCGGTTTTATCAACTACTTAAGATTAATTAGCATTCGATTAAATTTTTACTTAGAGCCAATTAAGTATCATTTAGAGAATTAGGTATGAAAGAATTAGATTGAAAGCATAGGAAACTTCATAGGATTTTTCTAAAACCGTTTTACCGATTTAAAGGAAATCGGTAAGATTATGGTGTTTTAAACTGTCAGAATCGGATCAGTAGAAATTATGCCATGAGTGCCCTAGGATCAATGGCTAAGATTTAGCCAAATAATCCACCCAAGTGGCGCCTAAGGCAGCCCTTGATGGTGGAAGCTAAATCAAATTTCATGAAGAAGTTACATCCACCAATCACATGCATCAACACCCAAATATCTTTAACTTTTCCTTCCTTCCCTTATCATTTTCGTCCTCCCTCTCCAGCTGCTATATCCTTCTCTTCTCTTTACTCTCATTTCCACTCCATTCTCATCCATTTTCAAGTCTCATCACAAGTTGCTTTCATCAAAGACACAAAATCCACCCAAACTCAACTAGACAAGGTAGGAAATCCTACTTCTTCTCTTGTTTCTCTGATTTGGGGCTGCATGTTGGGCATGCATAATCTGAGATGTTGGTGTTTTATAGAGTGATGATGATGTTTTATGACTGATTTTGCATGTATGTTGTCATTAAAATTGGAATTGAGGGCAAATAGCTTGAAGGAAGAAGACAAATCTAGAGGCTGTTAAGGTTTTCCCTCGGCGGTCCGTACGGCGGAGTGTACGGCTCCGCCTACTGCCATTTAAATCTGATGAAACCATTTTTAAATGAAACTAGACATCCAGGGCTTTACATAAATATAAAATATAAGGCCATTGGATTAGTATAGAATTAGTTATGAATTTTTGAAGTTAGACCTAGAAATCTGGGTTCTCACCCGGACAGCATGGGTTGAGAAGGGTGTAACTCACCCTATACAACCTCAAATTGAGTGCAATCAAAGTTTTTTGAAAGATAACACATGAGAGAATATTCCATAAAAATTTCAGAATTTAATTCGTTGCCATTTGTTCCCAGCACATCAATGAAGTTGGCATAGGCTTAAACTAGCCTAGAACAGGACAACCCAGTAGGGTAATGTTTCGAGACTCATAACTAAAAATCTACGTTGGCAAATGACATGAAACTTAACTCATTTTAAAGCTTGTTGTGTTAGCTTTATTTTGATATAAAATTCGCATGATTTTACCTATTTTTCAATTTTTAGTGAATTTTCTTCTATAGGAACTGAATTCTGGCTAAGAACAGGACATGCTAAGATAAAATGTTTATATCTTGAGTTATACAACTCAAAATGAGATGGGACCAAAGGGATTACAAACTAGGCATATAAGGCTGTAACATATCCAAAAATGAGATTTAAATGAGTTGAATTGAATAAAAATTGGGGCATGCCAAATTCGGGCAGAATAGGGAGGAACAAACTGAAACCTTAATGATGCTTGATTTGGAATTATTGAATGATGCTATGAATATATGTATGTAATTGCTGGTCCATTCTGAAATTGCAAGTTTGTATATTTGTACTGGTTGCCTGGCACTATTCATGGGGAAGCGGACTCGATCCGTTATGCTGCCGAATTTTCGGCAGGAATTTATGAGAACTTATGCTATGGATGATTATGCTTTGAATATATTTACGTTTACATGTCATATTCATGTACATCATGCATGCAAGTATATATTTAGAACATGATATGATATATAAAGTATGAGACATACTCATGAATACACCAAGCTTTTGTATGCATGACAAGATATGAAAAGGAAAAGATAATAAGAACTTGCAAGAAAGACGTACCAAGCTACCATGTGAGGCATGGCATAGACCCAGCTAGCGTGGGCTAGAGCGGTACTGTCTAAGACTTGAGCCAGCCCCCGACCAGGTTTAAGGGGAATAGACCGGTGTGAGGGTCGGGGAAAGTAAACCCGTCACTCATGTATAGGTACGAGCTCGGACCTGAAAAGCAGGCTATCACCCAGGGGTGAGAGAGGCCATTCACCTCCGGGGGACCAAGTACAGAATGGCAAGGTTAAGTTGCAAGTTAAAGAAGAGATAAGTTAAGTCAAGTGCACTTGCATACATTCAAGTATAAGCATTTATATGTGCATTTTCAATCATCTAGTTAAGTCATAATGCTATTATGGCCTTTATTGAAGCATATTATACTATCCGTATTTCTATGTCTGTTATATGGTATGGCAAGTGGTTGTTAAAGTATAATCCGCTTCGAGAAAGGTGTTTTCAACTTAAAATTGAACCACTATTTGTTTATATGTGCTCATATTTTCATAATAAACCGAAGCGGCTGGAATATTTATGATGACACTGTAAGATTGGTTTGAGTTTACCTACTAAGAACCTTAGGTTCTCATTGCCTACTTGTATTCAGTTTGTCCTGTAAAGGCCCGTGGATGGACTAACTATGCTTCTGAGGCATACTATGACAATCTAGAGAAACCATGTTTTAGGTCCTTAAATAAAGAAGACATAGATAATTATGCATGGTAGCCTTATTGTGAGTGTTGAGGACTATCTATTACACTTGACTAAATATTGTGCTTGATCAACTCAATATAAGGTTTTTTGTAGACAGAAGCCCATGACACCCTGTAGGCTTATCAGGAACCTCCTTAACCTTATTATTATGGACGAAACTCTCGGGAAGTAGTGGGGGCAGAGAAAGGCAAACGGTTGAGCAAGTCAAGGAGTGTAGAGGATTGGGGATTTAATCAAGGAATTATGTTGGACAATTTGCTATGGACAGAGTAAACCTGGTTATAGCGAAGAAGGGTTGTTTATCGTGTGATGTTGAGTAGCCGAGAATTTCACATCATTAAGGGTAGGACCTTAGTTGGAAACGGGTCGAGTAAGAATCTTTTTCACCTTTATCAGGCTTATTTTAAGCTTCATTTGTAATAACCTGATTCAAGTTATTTTCTCTAGATTGAATCTAGGGACTTCTTCTGCCTGGTTTTGTAGATTAATGAATACTCAATAGGAGTAGGGCAATAATCCCCTAATGAGGTTATATCATGTAGCATGGATAGTACCCTTATTTTCTTTGTAGGTAAGATCACCTTGAAAGTACTCCACTGGCAAATTTAGTTAATAGTTTTTATTCTGGATTGTGGTAATGCCACATTGTAAATGCTTGATCCTTCATTGAGAAGTTTAGGCTGTAAACAGATGAGGAAAAAATTTGACGAGAGAAGTTAAAAGTAGGAGCTTCAGTTAGGTATAAGGAAGACCTTTCTAACTCTTCATTCAAACGATGGAACAACTTTCCTCTTAAGAATACTAGGAACCAACATTGTAGTGATTGAAAATTGGAAGAGCATTAAGTAGAATCTTAACTTTAAAGAGGAACAATTGGATAAACCTGAAAGGAACCCATCTAACTGTACATTGCATCAAGACTGAGATAAGGTTATACATGATATGGGAAGGAGATGAAGTTATAAGAGGAAATTCAAAAACATCCTTTGGGAGGGAAGGTAGTAATGAGTGTAACAGACCCAAGGGGCCCTAAGCGAGGCTAGGTGATCCACCAATATAAGATTAAAGGATTTGGAGACATGCCCCATGATGGTCAAGTTTATAAAATAGGAGCAGAGGCAGTCAGATACGTCTGCATACTCAAAGATAGATTGGGTGTGATTATACCAACACTAATGCCCTGGATTCCATCATATTTTCGTAGTTAAGCATGCTCGAGCGAGAATAATACTAAGATAGGTGACTATCTGCAAAATTCTCGTGTTGCAACTCCAACAGGGAAGAAGAAACTATCACCTCCTTCTCTTACATTGAATAAGTTACATCCTAGAGACAAGATAATTGTGAGGGATAACCAAAAGGCTTAGTAGTGAGAATAATATAACACTTAGCCACTAAAACTGGTATATATATTGTATTGGGACTGACCATCAATGAGAAGGGTAATGTTGGTAATTGGGAGATTTCTTAAGCTAGTATTTAGAGTCTAGAGCAAGGTGGCCATTAACACAATAGACGAGGAATTTCCTTGCTACCAAGTTGAAGAGAGTAAGAAAGTGATAGGATCCTTATAGCTCAACAATCCTTTTTTCCCATTGAGCAAATCATATTTGGGGAATAAGATATTGTGATAGTTATTGAGAAGCTTAGTAACGAGAATGACATGAGATCTGGTCAGCAAATAATAAGACAAAGGGATAAGGCTTGTAAAGAGAGGAGAAATTTCCAAGCAAGGCCTATAGCTACAGTTTAGAAGAAGATTTTGGCCTTGCACTCTAGACCCAATAGAAGAGGATTCATCGCGGATCAAAGGTGGTCAAGTAGGCAAGAATCTTGGAAACAGCTAAATCAATTTTCCAAAAACTTTGATGAAGTCACTATGACCATTACTTGTCAAAATTGACTACTGTTGTAGATAATAGCCCTCATAATGGTAAAACTTCTCGAGTTGGTGTCTAAGATCTAGGGTACAAGTAGTTAAAAGTTTATTAGAAATCACAGAGCAAAATAGTCAAACACGTGGCAAAGATGACAATTAACTTCCTTAGCGAACTTGGTAATGGGCCAGCCATTATTGAGACAAAGTATACTTTCTGAAATACAAACCTCAAAATATGCTTATTGTAACCTGACTTGCTAGTGGTCGTGGTGAGCTTAGAGAAGTTAAGAAAAATACTACTCAATGTTAGCTTAGAGAGGCTAGAAAAAAATACTTAGCTATAAAAGTTTAAAGAAGATTGGATAAATAATACTCGTTTTATAAAAATCTTAACAAAGTGTCGGGAACTGGACATAGGCAAGTTGTTTGCCGAACTGGTATAAAACTTCCGTATGTGATCTTTCTATCTTTTCTACTCTGTTACTCATTAAGTTTCTAATTTTGTGTGCTAAATTATTCACTGCATAACAAAATATTTGTGAAAACAACATATTTTATTTCTAACTCAATCATTTCCACATTCCAAGTCCTAGACTTGTGAAAGTTGTTCAAAATGTTTTTCAAGAACTAAAAATTTATTAGAAGCACAATTTAACCCCCTGCTTGTGCTACCTCATCATTCAACCCCAACCGAGGTCACGGCCCTAACAAGAAGAAAAGTGTCAAGGTGTTAAAATTTTTAACTCAAGAAATCCAACTATTAAAATGTATAGATAAGAAAACTAGTAAGCTACATGATAAATATGAGGTCTTAGATTGTAATCATAACCATTGTTTTAAGTGATAATGTAAGAAGGTAAGATGTTTAATCCCAAAACTCGAAATAATTAAGACCCAAGATACGTGATCAAATAAATTGAGATTCACTTAAGATGAAAATGAAGTAAGAATTATGAGAAACCATTAAATAAGGTGTAACACCTTACCAGACAAAGTACTATAATCTATCTGATAAGAGATTACGTGTAATACTGATTAAATTTCTCTTTTCTGTATTAGAATTAATTTCTTGCATAAGACTACCTGATCTTATAACAAAATTTTCTGCGTGATGGCGGAACAAATACAAATCAATCGGTAAACTGTAAATAACTTAATATAAATAAGAATACAATAAGAACAGAATAACCGCAAACAGCGTCATAGATATGTATATAGATATCTGACTTCAAAGTTTGTCAAAAAGTACAAGGTGTCAAAATGAGGCCGCTAATACAAAATGAAACGGCCAGTATCTATGAACGGCACCCTAAGTGGTCCCCATGGGACATTTCATGTACATCTACTAATATCTATCCATCTAACCATGACCCAAACTGCCAAAAGAGGGTCATTCTATACACCTACTACTCTTGATATCGCCCTTATCTAACGAGAATATGAAGAAAGAAACCCATTCTCCATGGGTGCATCTGCGGGAGGAGTGGCACATCTTTGAGGCGAGAGGATGAGGAGGAACTCGCTGCCTCTGATGGGTCCTCCTCTGGTGTCGAGGCAGAAAGCATCGAATGTGGTGGTGACGCAGGAGGAGCCATAGGAGCAGGGGCTGCTGCTGCAGGAGGAGGTGGGAACGGATGGGCCATATGAAGTGGGATAGCAATGTATGGGACAGTGGGATCAAACAGTGGGTGCATCAAAGTGCTGAAGTCCCTCTGGAAGAAGAAATATAAGCAGCCGCATCTACGGATATATATATAGAATCTAGAAAAGGGTCGATGTGGATGTGCGACTCTGGAAACTCAATAAATAGGACCCGTGCTTGCGTGCTCCATGGTCTAAGAATGGCGCGGAATATACAATAGGGTGAGAAATGAATATTTCTCAGTAGAAAATCCTAACTTCTATACATCTGTCATCGCTGTCATTCCCAGTTGTTTCGGTCGTACAAGATTTTCAGATAGTACAGTAAAATGATAATATTTAACTTAAATACTCAATTGTAAAGCATACACCGAAACAAGCTCAATTTTAATTAACAGATATACTAATGTACTTAAATAGTAATCACAGCGGAACAATAGCATGTTATAAAAAAATACAGAGGTCTAGAACAATTAATAGAAAGTATTACACTGTACATATGCATGTGCAATGAGAGGATGCATCTTATTCTTGGAGGCTTTTGCCTTTTATAACTTATTTCCATCCTTGGTCCCAGGGAGTCATTGGCCATATACTCCTGGGTAATAGTCCGCTTTTCAGGACCGAGCTCGTTCCTATACAGGATGGCCGGGTTTACTTTCCCCGACTTTCCCACTGATCTATTCCCCTTAATTTATTCCGGGGCTGGCCCAAGTGATGTGGAATTCTTTATAATGTCATGAATTGAATGCACATTTAACTTGTCTCTTTACCTCTAAAGTATTCAAGTTGTCATGAATTTCATAACTTATGGGTTTCTTACCAAAATTTCGGCGGCATAACGGATCGAGTCCGCTTCCCCGTGAATAGTGCCAGACAATCAGTACAGTTGCACAACTAATAATTTCAGTATAAACTAGCAAATATGTATAAACACTTATAACATCATTCAACAATTGCAAATCAAGCATTTAGTAGGTTCCAGCTTGCTCTTCCTTGTTCTGCCCGAGTTTGGCATGCTCCAATTTTATTTCAATTCAACTTATTAAATTCTCATTTTTGGATATGTTGTAGCCTTATATGTCTACCTTCTAGTCTCTTTGGTCCCATCTCGTTTTGAATTATATAACTCTAGATATAAACATTTTATCTCAGCCTGTCCTGTTCCTATCCAGAATGGGGTTCCTATAGAGTAAAATTCATTAAAAATCGAAAACTAGATGGAATCATGAGAATTTTATATCAAAATGAAGCTAACACAACAAGCTTTAAAATGAGTTAGGTTTCATGTCATTTGCCTAAAGGGATTTTGAGTTATGAGTCTCGAAACATTACCCTACTGGGCTGTCCTGTTCTAGTCCGGTTTAAACCTAAGCCAACTTCATTGATGTGGTGGGAACAAATGACAACGAATTAAATTCTGAAATTTTTATGGGATGTTCTCTCATGTTTTAGCTTTCAAAAATCTTTCGTTGCACTCAATTTGAGGTTGTATAGGGTGAGATACACCCCTCTCAACCTATGCTGCCCGGGTGAGAACCCAGATTTCTAGGTCTAACTTCAAAAATTCATAACTAATTCTATACTAACCCAATGATCTATTATGATATATGTATGGAAATCCCTGAATGTCTAGTTTCATTTAAAAATGGTTTCATCAAATTTAAACGGTGGTAGGCGGAGCCGTACGCTCCGCCGTACGGACCGCCGAGGGAAATCCTATCCTGCTTCTAGGTTTGTCTCCTCCTTTCAAGCTATTTGCCCCCAAATCCAAGCTTAATCACAACACACATGCAAAATCAGTCATAAAACACCATCATCACTCTATAAAACATCAAAATCTCAGATCAAACATGCTCCTCATACAGCCCCAAATCAGAGAGAATAAAAGAAGAAGTAGGATTTCCTACCTTGTCTTGAGTGGTTTAGGCTGATTTTGTGTCTTGGATGGTGGTGGCTTGGGATGAGGCTTGAAGATGGATGAGAATGGAGTAGAAATGAGAGCAAGGAGAAGAGAAAGAGAGGAGTTTCAGCTGCTGAAAGAGCTCGAAAATTCTGATGGAAAAAGAGAGAAAGAAGTGAGATATTTGAAGCTACTTTGGGTGTTGATTGGTGGACCTAAAGTAGTCATAAAATCTGATTTGGCTTCCACCATCAAGGGCTGGTTTGGTGCCACTTGGGTGGGTTGGTTGGCTCAATCTTAGTCGTTGATTCTAGGGCACTCATAGAAAAAAATTCTACTGGTTCGGTTCCAATAGTTGGAAATACCGAAATCCTACCGATCTCCTTTAAATCGGTAAATCGGTTTGAAATTGTTCTGTGAAGTTTTCTACGCTCCTAATCTAATTCTATCTAGTCTAATCCATCTAAATCACACTTAATTTGACTTCGAGTAAATGTTTAATCAAGTTCTGATTAAACTCACTTATTTGATTAAAAACCGAATAATTAGCTTGTTAACGATATATTTTTCGGTCGTTACATTCTACCCTCCTAAAATAAAATTTTGTCCTCAAAATTTGGTACCTGAGAATAATTCGGGGTGTTCTCTCCTCATATCAGATTCTAATTCCCACGTACAGTCTGCTGAGTCTTCACGTCCCCAAGCTACCTTCACCAATTGTACCGCTTTGTTCCGAAGGTGTTTGACGCTCCTATCCACTATCCTTGCTGGGGGTACATGAAAAGTCAAGTCATCCTTTAATTGGATTGATTCAGGTTCCAGCAAGTGAGCAGGATCTGGTTGGTATCTTCTGAGTTGCGAAACGTGGAAAACATCATGAAGATTGGATAGATACGGAGGTAAAGCAACTCGATAGGCGACTGGCCGATTCGCTTTAAAATTTGAAAGGGACCTATAAAGCGGGGGCTTAGCTTTTTGACTTTTATGGCTCTACCCACTCCGGTTGTGGGGGTGATTTTCAGAAAGACGTGGTCTCCTTCTTGAAATTCTAAGGGTTTCCTCCGGACATCCGCGTAGCTCTTCGGCGACTCACGAGCTGCAAGTATCTTGTTCACGGATCCTTTGGATGCGCTCATTGTCTGTCGACTAGTTAGGACCTAGGAGGCTCTGTTCCTAGCCCGTACGAACATAGGGGAGATTGACACTTCCGGCCATATAAAGCCTCATATGGAGCCATGCCGATGCTAGCATGATAACTGTTGTTGTACGCAAATTCGGTTAACGGCAAGTATCGATCCCAACTTCCCCGTTGTTCCAGAATGTATGCTCTCAACATATCTTCCAGTGAGAATCGTTCGCTCTGTTTGACCATCCGATTGCGGATGATATGCGATGTAGACATAGCTTAGTACCAAACGCCTTCTGGAGCGCTCCCCAAAACCGTGAGGTGAACCTTGGATCTCGATCGGAAATGATTGTCGAAGGAATACCATGTAGCCGAACTACTTCTTGAATATATAGCTGAGCCAACTTTTCTAGAGGAGAATTCGCTCGAATGGGTAAAAAGTGAGCTGACTTAGTTAGTCTGTCCACTATGACCCATATAGCGTCATATCCTGAGGGGGTTCTTGGTAAGCCCATCACGAAATCCATAGAGATGCTCTCCCATTTCCATTCCGGAATTTAAGGGTTGTAGTGTCCCTGCCGGCTTCTGATGCTCTATCTTCACCTTTTGGCAAGTTAAACATTTATTCACAAAATTGGCTACATCCGTCTTAAGGCACAGCCACCAAAACATCTTTTTGAGATCTTGGTACATCTTGTTAATGCCAGGATGTACAGTAAACTCGCTCTTATGAGCTTCCTCCAAAACCTTCCTCCTGAGATCGTTCTCCTCAGGTACACATATTCTTCCATGATATCGCCATATTCCTTCCACATCCTGAGAGAACCCTGTTAGCTTGCCAGATTGTACTAGTCGTACTGTATGCTGGAAGGTATCGTTTCCTTGTTGTGCTTGCTGGATTTGATTCTTGAAAGTACTGGTTATCTTCAGTTGGTGTAATTGAATGGTACTGGGAGTTACAGAGATCCCCAAGTTGAGGGTTTGAAAGCTCTCTACAAGCTCTGTTTCTTTAATCATCATCCACGCCACTGTCAAGGATTTTCTGCTTAGGGCATCTGCTACTATGTTTGCCTTGCCTGGATGGTACTTCAGGTCGAATTCGTAATCTTTAAGAAACTCCATCCATCTTCATTGTCTCATGTTCAATTCCTTCTGATCAAAAAGGTATTTCAAACTTTTGTGATCAGAAAATACTTCAAACTTCACTCCGTAGAGATAGTGTCTCCATATCTTCAAGGCAAATACTATCGCCGCCAATTCGAGATCATGGGTTGGATAGTTTCTTTCATGAGTTTTCAACTGCCTGGAAGCATATGCCACAACGTTCCTATTTTGCATTAACACGCACCCCAATCCTTTCTGAGAAGCATCACAGTACACTTCAAATGGTCCATGAGGATCCGGTAAAATAAGTACTGGGGCGGTTGTCAACCTTTCCTTTAATTCCTGAAAACTCTGCTAGCACTCGAGCGTCCAGTCGAATGGGGCGTTCTTCCTAGTCAACTTTGTTAAGGGCAGGGCTATTTGAGAGAAGTTTTTAACAAATCTTCTATAGTATCCTGCCAATCCTAAGAAGCTTCTGACTTCGGTAACTGTCGTTGGTCGCTCCCAGTTTAATACTGCTTCTACCTTACTGGGATCTACTGAAATTCCCCCACGGGATACCACATGGCCAAGAAATTTTACTTCTTCCATCCAAAATTCACATTTGGATAGCTTGGCGTAAAGTTTCCTTTCTCTCAAAATTTGCAGAACTAATCGCAAGTGTTCTGTGTGCTCCTGTTCTGTCTTCGAATAGACAAGTATGTCATCAATGAACACCACCACAAATTTATCAAGATATGGTCTGAATATTCGATTCATGTAGTCCATGAATACTGCCGGTGCATTTGTCAATCTGAAGGACATCACGGTATACTCATAATGTCCATAACGAGTCCGAAACGCCGTCTTCGGAATATCTTCTTCTCGAACCCGAATCTGGTGATATCCAGACCGTAGATCAATGTTGGAAAATATCGTAGCCCCTTGCAGTTGATTCATAAGATCATCAATCCTTGGTAACGGGTACTTGTTCTTGATTGTCACTTTATTCAACTGCCTGTAATCTACACAGAGTCGCATGCCTCCATCTTTCTTCTTAACTAACAAGACTGGGGCTCCCCGCGGTGATGCACTTGGCCTAATGAATTTCTTTTCCAAGAGTTCTTCAATCGCCTTAAGTTCAGCCAGTTCAAGAGGCGACATGCGATCTGGCGCTAAAGATATTGGTCCCACTCCTGGCACCAGTTCAATAGTGAACTCAATCTCTCTCGGGGAGGGAACTTCGGGAATATCTTCGAAACACATCAGGATATTCCCTAATAAGCTGGAATATTGTATAACTCCTGATCAACCTCTGTCATGCTGGTTGATAAGAAAATATACCCTTGACTTCTATTCCCACAAGGGTGCACTATTAAGGAACTTAAATAAAGACTGCGGGGATTATGGATTGAAGATGAAAGCGAAGGGAGTGTAATGGGTCTATCTCGAAAGCAATTTAATAGGGCTTGATTGGCGAGAGCCAATCCATACCCAAGATGATGTCAAGTGGGACAAGGGAAGACAAATTAAATTAGTCGGAAAGATCCGACCTCTTATTTGACAAGGGACATTGATACAAATGTGATTGGTCCTAACGGGCTCACTTGTAGGAGTAGAAACTAACAAGTCATAAGGTAATTCAGAAATAAGTAGCTGCAGGGCTGTCATGCAATCATGAGAGATGAAAGAGTGAGATGCACCTGAATCGTATAAAATGGTTAAAGTCTTACCATTTACTTCACATGTATCTTGGATCAAATCTTCTGACTTCTTGACCTCCTGTGCATCCATAGTAAAAACTCTCCCTTGGCGTTGTGGCCTAGGGGTCGATTGAGGATTTCGGGCAAGGCATTCATAAATTCTGTGGCTTGGTTGGCCACATCCAAAGCAGACATTTTGACCTGCCAAGCAAGGGCGGTCGCCATGATTCCTGCCGCACTAGCTGCAAATCTGGTTCCCGAAAGGTCGTTGAGGTTGCTTGCCTTTGTTGTTTGCCGGCTGGAACTTCCTTCGTTGTGGTAAGTTAGGTTTAAACCTCGGACCTTGTGGAGCTAACCCCCTCTTAAAGTTGTTGCCGGATGCTCTAGCAAAGAACTAACTTCTTGTTACAATCTTCTACCCAGCGACACTTGTTCACCAGGGTAGAAAAGTCTCTAATCTCCATTGGTCCTATGGTGGCAAGAATGTCTTCTTTTAGTCCACCTTCAAATTTCATGCACTTCCATGCTTCGTCGGGCTCAGTTGATAAATAGTGGAGAATTTGCATGACTCCTCAAATTTGGCAACATACTCCGATCGCGTTCGCTTTCCTTGACGGAGGTGCATGAATTCCAACTCCTTGGCATTGCTTGATGCAGACACGGAAAATACTTACGGTAAAATGCGTCCTTGAATACGTCCCAAGTAATTTCTGCTGGCTCCTTCTAATAATCGTCTGCACCGTCCCCACCGTCTCGTGCATCGCCTTCCAACATGTAGGTGGCAAAAGTCACCTTTTGATGGTCTGTGCAATCTAACAGAGAAAATCTTTTCCATAGCCTTAATCCATTCAAATTTGCTTTATCCGGGTCAAAGGCTCCTGAAGCTAGGTGGGATGGCCTTAGAAACTCCGAAACTTGAGATATTCTAGATCCATCCCAGGCGTTATGATTTCCATTACGACCTACCTCTGATTGTCTTCCTAGTTGACCCATCATTTCAGTGGCCGCAGCTGCCTGCTCACGCATAGCGTGCGCCATCTCTCGCATCGTATCCAGAAACTCCGTAGATTCCTCTTGAAATTTGGAGTGGTTCGTGGCCTACCTCGCCTTCCAGAAGCCATTAAGTTCTGAACACACAAAACAAGAGTAATTGAGTTGATCAGGCTCAACACTAAATTCGGTGTGCTAGAAAATAATAGCATACAGTTAGGCAAACTACTTCGTGTACGTCCTATCCAAATGGACAAGACTCAGAACATAATAAGATCTAGGGAATACAGAGCATATGCGAAGCATAGTCAGTCCAATCCTCAGGCCTATATTAGGATGAACTGCTCTGATGCCAAAAATGTAACACCTTACCAGACAAAGTACTATACTTAAGTCATAATAATCTATCTGATAAGAGATTACGTGTAATACTGATTAAATTTCTCTTTTCTGTATTAGAATTAATTTCTCGCATAAGACTACCTGATCTTATAACAAAATTTTCTGCGTGATGGCGGAATAAATACAAATCAATCGGTAAACTGTAAATAACTTAATATAAATAAAAATACAATAAGAACAGAATAACCGCAAACAGCGTCATAGATATGTATATAGATATCTGACTTCAAAGTTTGTCAAAAAGTACAAGGTGTCAAAATGAGGCCGCTAATACAAAATGAAACGGCCAGTATCTATGAACGGCACCCTAAGTGGTCCCCATGGGACATTTCATGTACATCTACTAATATCTATCCATCTAACCATGACCCAAACTGCCAAAAGAGGGTCATTCTATACACCTACTACTACTGTGATACGCCCACTATCTAACCAGAATATGAAGAAAGAAACCCATTCTCCATGGGTGCATCTGCAGGGAGGTGGCCTGTCTTTGAGGCGGAGGATGAGGAGGAACTTCACGCCTCTGATGGGTCCTCCTCTGGTGTCGAGGCAGAAAGCATCGGATGTGGTGGTGACGCAGGAGGAGCCATAGGAGCTGGTGCTGCTGCTGCAGGAGGAGGTGGGAACGGATGGGCCATATGAAGTGGGATAGCAATGTATGGGACAGTGGGATCAAACAGTGGGTGCATCAAAGTGCTAAGTCCCTGCGGAAGAAGAAATATAAACGAAACTGGCATCTACCGGATATATATATAGAATCTAGAAAAGGGTCGATGTGGATGTGCAGCTCTGGAAACTCAATAAATAGGACCCCGGTCGCCGCGTGCTCCATGGTCTGAGAATGACGCGGAATATACAATAGGGTGAGAAATGAATATTTCTCAAGAGAAAATCTAACTTCTATACATCTATCATCGCTGTCATTCCCAGTTGTTTCGGTCGTACAAGATTTTCAGATAGTACAGTAAAATGATAATATTTAACTTAAATACTCAATTGTAAAGCATACACCGAAACAAGCTCAATTTTAATTAACAGATATACTAATGTACTTAAATAGTAATCACAGCGGAACAATAGCATGTTATAAAAAATACAGAGATCTAGAACAATTAATAGAAAGTATTACACTGTACATATGCATGTGCAATGAGAGGATGCATCTTATTCTTGGAGGCTTTTGCCTTTTATAACTTATTTCCATCCTTGGTCCCCTGGGAGTCATTGGCCATATACTCCTGGGTAATAGTCCGCTTTTCAGGACCGAGCTCGTTCCTATATAGGATGGCCGGGTTTACTTTCCCCGACTTTCCCACTGATCTATTCCCCTTAATTTATTCCGGGGCTGGCCCAAGTGATGTGGAATTCTTTATAATGTCATGAATTGAATGCACATTTAACTTGTCTCTTTACCTCTAAAGTATTCAAGTTGTCATGAATTTCATAACTTATGGGTTTCTTACCAAAATTTCGGCGGCATAACGGATCGAGTCCGCTTCCCCGTGAATAGTGCCAGACAATCAGTACAGTTGCACAACTAATAATTTCAGTATAAACTAGCAAATATGTATAAACACTTATAACATCATTCAACAATTGCAAATCAAGCATTTAGTAGGTTCCAGCTTGCTCTTCCTTGTTCTGCTCGAGTTTGGCATGCTCCAATTTTATTTCAATTCAACTTATTAAATTCTCATTTTTGGATATGTTGTAGCCTTATATGTCTACCTTCTAGTCTCTTTGGTCCCATCTCGTTTTGAATTATATAACTCTAGATATAAACATTTTATCTCAGCCTGTCCTGTTCCTATCCAGAATGGGGTTCCTATAGAGTAAAATTCATTAAAAATCGAAAACTAGATGGAATCATGAGAATTTTATATCAAAATGAAGCTAACACAACAAGCTTTAAAATGAGTTAGGATTCATGTCATTTTCCTAAAGGGATTTTGAGTTATGAGTCTCGAAACATTACCCTACTGGGCTGTCCTGTTCTAGTCCGGTTTAAACCTAAGCCAACTTCATTGATGTGCTGGGAACAAATGACAACGAATTAAATTCTGAAATTTTTATGGGATGTTCTCTCATGTTTTAGCTTTCAAAAATCTTTCGTTGCACTCAATTTGAGGTTGTATAGGGTGAGATACACCCCTCTCAACCTATGCTGCCCGGGTGAGAACCCAGATTTCTAGGTCTAACTTCAAAAATTCATAACTAATTCTATACTAACCCAATGATCTATTATGATATATGTATGGAAATCCATGAATGTCTAGTTTCATTTAAAAATGGTTTCATCAAATTTAAACGGTGGTAGGCGGAGCCGTACGCTCCGCCGTACGGACCTCCGAGGGAAATCCTATCCTGCTTCTAGGTTTGTCTCCTCCTTTCAAGCTATTTGCCCCCAAATCCAAGCTTAATCACAACACACATGCAAAATCAGTCATAAAACACCATCATCACTCTATAAAACATCAAAATCTCAGATCAAACATGCTCCTCATACAGCCCCAAATCAGAGAGAATAAAAGAAGAAGTAGGATTTCCTACCTTGTCTTGAGTGGTTTAGGCTGATTTTGTGTCTTGGATGGTGGTGGCTTGGGATGAGGCTTGAAGATGGATGAGAATGGAGTAGAAATGAGAGCAAGGAGAAGAGAAAGAGAGGAGTTTCAGCTGCTGAAAGAGCTCGAAAATTCTGATGGAAAAAGAGAGAAAGAAGTGAGATATTTGAAGCTACTTTGGGTGTTGATTGGTGGACCTAAAGTAGTCATAAAATCTGATTTGGCTTCCACCATCAAGGGCTGGTTTGGTGCCACTTGGGTGGGTTGGTTGGCTCAATCTTAGTCGTTGATTCTAGGGCACTCATAGAAAAAATTCTACTGGTTCGGTTCCGATAGTTGGAAATACCGAAATCCTACCGATCTCCTTTAAATCGGTAAATCGGTTTGAAATTGTTCTGTGAAGTTTTCTACGCTCCTAATCTAATTCTATCTAGTCTAATCCATCTAAATCACACTTAATTTGACTTCGAGTAAATGTTTAATCAAGTTCTGATTAAACTCACTTATTTGATTAAAAACCGAATAATTCAGTTGTTAACGATAAATTTTTCGGTCGTTACATTCTACCCTCCTAAAAAAAAATTTTGTCCTCAAAATTTGGTACCTGAGAATAATTCGGGGTGTTCTCTCCTCATATCAGATTCTAATTCCCACGTACAGTCTGCTGAGTCTTCACGTCCCCAAGCTACCTTCACCAATTGTACCGCTTTGTTCCGAAGGTGTTTGACGCTCCTATCCACTATCCTTGCTGGGGGTACATGAAAAGTCAAGTCATCCTTTAATTGGATTGATTCAGGTTCCAGCAAGTGAGCAGGATCTGGTTGGTATCTTCTGAGTTGCGAAACGTGGAAAACATCATGAAGATTGGATAGATGCGGAGGTAAAGCAACTCGATAGGCGACTGACCCGATTCGCTTTAAAATTTGAAAGGGACCTATAAAGCGGGGGCTTAGCTTTTTGACTTTTATGGCTCTACCCACTCCGGTTGTGGGGGTGATTTTCAGAAAGACGTGGTCTCCTTCTTGAAATTCTAAGGGTTTCCTCCGGACATCCGCGTAGCTCTTCTGACGGCTCTGAGCTGCAAGTATCTTGTTACGGATCCTTTGGATCTGCTCTGTTGTCTGTCTGACTAGTTCCGGACCTAGGAGGCTCTGTTCCCCTGCTTCGTACCAACATAGGGGAGATTGACACTTCCGGCCATATAAAGCCTCATATGGAGCCATGCCGATGCTAGCATGATAACTGTTGTTGTACGCAAATTCGGCTAACGGCAAGTATCGATCCCAACTTCCCCGTTGTTCCAGAATGTATGCTCTCAACATATCTTCCAGGGTCTGAATCGTTCGCTCTGTTTGACCATCCGATTGCGGATGATATGCAGTACTTAGACATAGCTTAGTACCAAACGCTTTCTGGAGCGCTCCCCAAAACCGTGAGGTGAACCTTGGATCTCGATCGGAAATGATTGTCGAAGGAATACCATGTAGCCGAACTACTTCTTGAATATATAGCTGAGCCAACTTTTCTAGAGGAGAATTCGCTCGAATGGGTAAAAAGTGGTGACTTAGTTAGTGCATCCACTATGACCCATATAGCGTCATATCCTGAGGGGGTTCTTGGTAAGCCCATCACGAAATCCATAGAGATGCTCTCCCATTTCCATTCCGGAATTTAAGGGTTGTAGTGTCACTGTAACCACGATGCTCTATCTTCACCTTTTGGCAAGTTAAACATTTATTCACAAAATTGGCTACATCCGTCTTAAGGCCTGGCCACCAAAACATCTTTTTGAGATCTTGGTACATCTTGTTAATGCCAGGATGTCTGATAAACTTCGCTCTTATGAGCTTCCTCCAAAACCTTCCTCCCGAGATCATTCTCCTCGGTACACATATTCTTCCATGATATCGCCATATTCCTTCCACATCTGAGAGAACCTGTTAGCTTGCCGATTGTACTAGTAAATCTTGTATCTTTGGAAGGTATCGTTTCCTTGTTGTGCTTCTTTGGATTTGATTCTTGAAAGTCTTGGTTATCTTGATTGGTGTAATTGAATGGTACTTTGGGAGTTCTGAGAGATCCCCAAGTTGAGGTTTGAAAGCTCTCTACAAGCTCTGTTTCTTTAATCATCATCCACGCCCTTTGTCAAGGATTTTTACGCTAGGGCATCTGCTACTATGTTTGCCTTGCCTGGATGGTACTTCAGGTCGAATTCGTAATCTTTAAGAAACTCCATCCATCTTCATTGTCTCATGTTCAATTCCTTCTGATCAAAAAGGTATTTCAAACTTTTGTGATCAGAAAATACTTCAAACTTCACTCCGTAGAGATAGTGTCTCCATATCTTCAAGGCAAATACTATCGCCGCCAATTCGAGATCATGGGTTGGATAGTTTCTTTCATGAGTTTTCAACTGCCTGGAAGCATATGCCACAACGTTCCTATTTTGCATTAACACGCACCCCAATCCTTTCTGAGAAGCATCACAGTACACTTCAAATGGTCCATGAGGATCCGGTAAAATAAGTACTGGGGCGGTTGTCAACCTTTCCTTTAATTCACGAAAACTCGCTAGCACTCGGCGTCGGTCGAATGGGCGTTCTTCCTAGTCAACTTTGTTAAGGGCAGGGCTATTTGAGAGAAGTTTTTAACAAATCTTCTATAGTATCCTGCCAATCCTAAGAAGCTTCTGACTTGATGGCGAATCGTTGGTCGCTCCCAGTTTAATACTGCTTCTACCTTACTAGGATCTACTGAAATTCCCCCACGGGATACCACATGGCCAAGAAATTTTACTTCTTCCATCCAAAATTCACATTTGGATAGCTTGGCGTAAAGTTTCCTTTCTCTCAAAATTTGCAGAACTAATCGCAAGTGTTACGTGTGCTCTGATACGTCTTGAATAGACAAGTATGTCATCAATGAACACCACCACAAATTTATCAAGATATGGTCTGAATATTCGATTCATGTAGTCCATGAATACTGCCGGTGCATTTGTCAATCTGAAGGACATCACGGTATATTCATAATGTCCATAACGAGTCTAAAATGCTGTCTTTGGGATATCTTCTTCTGGAACCCGAATCTGGTGATATCCAGACCGTAGATCAATCTTGGAAAATACAGTAGCCCCTTGTAGTTGATCCATAAGATCATCAATCCTTGGTAACGGGTACTTGTTCTTGATTGTCACCTTATTCAAGCACGTAATCTACATCTGCAGTCGCATGCCTCCATCTTTCTTCTTAACTAACAAGTAGGGCTCCCACGGTGATGCACTTGGCCTAATGAATTTCTTTTCAAGAGTTCTTCAATCGCCCTTAAGTTCAGCCCGGTTCAAGGCGACATGCGGTACGGCGCTAAAGATATTGGTGCCACAGCTGGCACCAGTTCAATAGTGAACTCAACCTCTCTCTCAGGAGGCAACTTCAGGGAATATCTTGAAACACATCAGGATATTCCTAATAACTGGAATATTGTATAACTCCTGATCAACCTCTGTCATGCTGGTTGATAGGAAAATATACCCTTGACTTCTATTCCCACAAGGGTGCACTATTAAGGAACTTAAATAAAGACTGACAGGGATTATGGATTCAGAAGATGAAACAGAAGGGAGTGTAATGGATCTATCTGAGCAATTTAATAGGGCTTGATTGGCAGAGAGCCAATCCATACCCAAGATGATGTCAAGTCCGGACAAGGGAAGACAAATTAAATTAGCCGGAAAGATCCGACCTCCTATTTGACAAGGGACATTAACACAAATGTGATTGGTTCTAACGGGCTCACTTGTAGGAGTAGAAACTAACAAGTCATAAGGTAATTCAGAAATAGGTAGCTGCAGGGCTGTCATGCAATCATGAGAGATGAAAGAGTGAGACGCACCTGAATCGTATAAAATGGTTAAAGTCTTACCATTTACTTCACATGTATCTTGGATCAAATCTTCTGACTTCTTGACCTCCTGTGCATCCATAGTAAAAACTCTCCCTTGGCGTTGTGGCCTAGAAGTCGATTGAGGATTTCGGGCAGGGCATTCATAAATTCTGTGGCCTGGTTTGCCACACCCAAAGCAGACATTTTGACCTGCCAAGCAAGGGCGGTCGCCATGATTCTTGCCGCACTGGCTGCAAATCTGGTTCCCGAAAGGCCGTTGAGGTTGCTTGCCTTTATTGTTCGCCGGTTGGAATTTCCTTCGCTGCTGTAAGTTGGGTTTGAACCTCGGCCTTGTGGAGCTAACCCCCTCTTAAAGTTGTTGCTGGATGCTCTAGCAAAGAATTCAACTTCTTGTTACAATCTTCTACCAAGCGACACTTGTTCACCAGGGTAGAAAAGTCTCTAATCTCCATTGGTCCTATGGTGGCAAGAATGTCTTCTTTTAGTCCACCTTCAAATTTCATGCACTTCCATGCTTCGTCGGGGCTCCGTTGATAAATAGTGGAGAATTTGCACAGCTCCTCAAATTTGGCAACGTACTCCGACACGTTACTGTTTCCTTGACGGAGGTGCATGAATTCCAACTCCTTGGCATTGCGAACAGACACAGGAAAATACTTCTGGTAAAATGCGTCCTTGAATACGTCCCAAGTAATTTACATGCAGGCTCCTTCTAATAATCGTCGTGCACCGTCCCACAGAGTGCATCAGCTTCCAACATGTAGGTGGCAAAAGTCACCTTTTGATGGTCTGTGCAATCTAACACAGAGAAAATCTTTTCCATAGCCTTAATCCATTCAGCTGCTTTATCTGGGTCAAAGGCTCCCCTGAAGCTAGGTGGGATGGCCTTCCGAAACTCCGCAAACTTGAGATATTCTAGATCCATCCCAGGGCCGTTATGATTTCCATTACGACCTACCTCTGACTGTCTTCCTAGTTGACCCATCATTTCAGTGGCCGCAGCTGCCTGCTCACGCATAGCGTGCGCCATCTCTCGCATCGTATCCAGAAACTCTGTAGATTCCTCTTGGGCTGGAGTGGTTCGTGGCCTACCTCGCCTTCCAGAAGCCATTAAGTTCTGAACACACAAAACAAGAGTAATTGAGTTGATCAGGCTCAACACTAAATTCGGTGTGCTAGAAAATAATAGCATACAGTTAGGCAAACTACTTCGTGTACGTCCTATCCAAATGGACAAGACTCAGAACATAATAAGATCTAGGGAATACAGAGCATATGCGAAGCATAGTCAGTCCAATCCTCAGGCCTATATTAGGATGAACTGCTCTGATGCCAAAAATGTAACACCTTACCAGACAAAGTACTATACTTAAGTCATAATAATCTATCTGATAAGAGATTACGTGTAATACTGATTAAATTTCTCTTTTCTGTATTAGAATTAATTTCTCGCATAAGACTACCTGATCTTATAACAAAATTTTCTGCGTGATGGCGGAATAAATACAAATCAATCGGTAAACTGTAAATAACTTAATATAAATAAGAATACAATAAGACGAGAATAACATAAACAGCGTCATAGATATGTATATAGATATCTGACTTCAAAGTTTGTCAAAAAGTACAAGGTGTCAAAATGAGGCCGCTAATACAAAATGAAACGGCGGTATCTATGAGCGGCACCTAAGTGGTCCCCATGGGACATTTCATGTACATCTACTAATATCTATCCATCTAACCATGACCCAAACTGCCAAAAGAGGGTCATTCTATACACCTACTACTACTGTGATACGCCACTATCTAACGAGAATATGAAGAAAGAAACCCATTCTCCATGGGTGCATCTGCGGGAGGTGGCTGTCTTTGAGGCGAGAGGATGAGGAGGAACTCGCTGCCTCGATGGGTCCTCCTCTGGTGTCGAGCGAGTAAAGCATCGGATGTGGTGGTGACGCAGGAGAGCCATAGGAGCTGGTCTTCTTTGCTGCAGGAGGAGGTGGGAGCGGATGGGCCATATGAAGTGGGATAGCAATGTATGGGACAGTGGGATCAAGCGATGGGTGCATCAAAGTGCTGAAGTCCCTCCGGAAGAAGAAATATAAACGAAACTGGCATCTACCGGATATATATATAGAATCTAGAAAAGGGTCGATGTGGATGTGCAGCTCTGGAAACTCAATAAATAGGACCCCGGTCGCAGCGTGCTCCATGGTCTGAGAATGACGCGGAATATACAATAGGGTGAGAAATGAATATTTCTCGATGAAAAATCCTAACTTCTATACATACATCATCATTTGTCATTCCCAGTTGTTTAGTCGTACAAGATTTTCAGATAGTACAGTAAAATGATAATATTTAACTTAAATACTCAATTGTAAAGCATACACCAAAACAAGCTCAATTTTAATTAACAGATATACTAATGTACTTAAACAGTAATCACAGCGGAACAATAGCATGTTATAAAAAATACAGAGATCTAGAACAATTAATAGAAAGTATTACACTGTACATATGCATGTGCAATGAGAGGATGCATCTTATTCTTGGAGGCTTTTGCCTTTTATAACTTATTTCCATCCTTGGTCCCCTAGGAGTCATTGGCCATATACTCCTGGGTAATAGTCCGCTTTTCAGGACCGAGCTCGTTCCTATACAGGATGGCCGGGTTTACTTTCCCCGACTTTTCCACTGATCTATTCCCCTTAATTTATTCCGGGGCTGGCCCAAGTGATGTGGAATTCTTTATAATGTCATGAATTGAATGCACATTTAACTTGTCTCTTTACCTCTAAAGTATTCAAGTTGTCATGAATTTCATAACTTATGGGTTTCTTACCAAAATTTCGGCGGCATAACGGATCGAGTCCGCTTCCCCGTGAATAGTGCCAGACAATCAGTACAGTTGCACAACTAATAATTTCAGTATAAACTAGCAAATATGTATAAACACTTATAACATCATTCAACAATTGCAAATCAAGCATTTAGTAGGTTCCAGCTTGCTCTTCCTTGTTCTGCCCAAGTTTGGCATGCTCCAATTTTATTTCAATTCAACTTATTAAATTCTCATTTTTGGATATGTTGTAGCCTTATATGTCTACCTTCTAGTCTCTTTGGTCCCATCTCGTTTTGAATTATATAACTCTAGATATAAACATTTTATCTCAGCCTGTCCTGTTCCTATCCAGAATGGGGTTCCTATAGAGTAAAATTCATTAAAAATCGAAAACTAGATGGAATCATGAGAATTTTATATCAAAATGAAGCTAACACAACAAGCTTTAAAATGAGTTAGGATTCATGTCATTTTCCTAAAGGGATTTTGAGTTATGAGTCTCGAAACATTACCCTACTGGGCTGTCCTGTTCTAGTCCGGTTTAAACCTAAGCCAACTTCATTGATGTGCTGGGAACAAATGACAACGAATTAAATTCTGAAATTTTTATGGGATGTTCTCTCATGTTTTAGCTTTCAAAAATCTTTCGTTGCACTCAATTTGAGGTTGTATAGGGTGAGATACACCCCTCAACCTATGCTGCCCGGGTGAGAACCCAGATTTCTAGGTCTAACTTCAAAAATTCATAACTAATTCTATACTAACCCAATGATCTATTATGATATATGTATGGAAATCCATGAATGTCTAGTTTCATTTAAAAATGGTTTCATCAAATTTAAACGGTGGTAGGCGGAGAGCCGTGCTCCGCCATACGGACCGCCGAGGGAAATCCTATCCTGCTTCTAGGTTTGTCTCCTCCTTTCAAGCTATTTGCCCCCAAATCCAAGCTTAATCACAACACACATGCAAAATCAGTCATAAAACACCATCATCACTCTATAAAACATCAAAATCTCAGATCAAACATGCTCCTCATACAGCCCCAAATCAGAGAGAATAAAAGAAGAAGTAGGATTTCCTACCTTGTCTTGAGTGGTTTAGGCTGATTTTGTGTCTTGGATGGTGGTGGCTTGGGATGAGGCTTGAAGATGGATGAGAATGGAGTAGAAATGAGAGCAAGGAGAAGAGAAAGAGAGGAGTTTCAGCTGCTGAAAGAGCTCGAAAATTCTGATGGAAAAAGAGAGAAAGAAGTGAGATATTTGAAGCTACTTTGGGTGTTGATTGGTGGACCTAAAGTAGTCATAAAATCTGATTTGGCTTCCACCATCAAGGGCTGGTTTGGTGCCACTTGGGTGGGTTGGTTGGCTCAATCTTAGTCGTTGATTCTAGGGCACTCATAGAAAAAAATTCTACTGGTTCGGTTCCGATAGTTGGAAATACCGAAATCCTACCGATCTCCTTTAAATCGGTAAATCGGTTTGAAATTGTTCTGTGAAGTTTTCTACGCTCCTAATCTAATTCTATCTAGTCTAATCCATCTAAATCACACTTAATTTGACTTCGAGTAAATGTTTAATCAAGTTCTGATTAAACTCACTTATTTGATTAAAAACCGAATAATTCAGTTGTTAACGATAAATTTTTCGGTCGTTACATAAGGTATAACTTTACTTGAAGTATAAGTAACTAAAAGCTTACAACACATAGTTACTCTAAGCTATGTGATTCTCTCATGAGTAGACATGAGGGTTCTCATAATGATTGATAAGATTCTTCACCAAGTACAAGGAAACCGTACACTTCATTTAGGGTGTGAATATGTGATGCTCTTATGCTTGTTGTTTGGCAAGAACAATTGGAAGTTGACTCATTGGTTATTGACTCATGATTAGAATGATTGTTAGTACTTGATATGATGATATGAAATGAATATGGTGGTTGTTGGTTGAATTTCCGTACTTGGCAATTTTGGTGAAACTCTGATCTAGTCTTTATGCTGCCGGATTTTCATCAAAGTTGTGGACTTGCATATATGTATCTTATCTTTGAACCTATACTAAGTTTTATGATAAGAGAAGAAAATAGGCAAATGGACATGATCCTTCAAACGGAAGGTGATCCCCAAAGACAAGATAAACAGGTATGATCCTTCAAAAGCGAAGGTTACTCATTAAAAGACCTTTTTACTTTGGATGTACACAACCGAGATCCTTTCCAATTTAGAGGTAGCCCCTTGTTAGCTTAGTCTAATTTTAGAATAGCACTATGTGACGATGGTCATGGAATGAGCTAATATCCAATAGCAATCTATCCAAGGGCACATAAAGTAAAGAATGTTAAGCATGTGGTAAGTATAAAAGTAAAGTCAAAGAAAGACTCTGGCCAAGTCAAAGTTATTGAAAGTGCATACAACACCTATGCATCTATACTTCAGCTGCATTCATTATCATGAATGTCTTATCCCTATGTTTATACACGTACATGAATGCTTTATGATGATATTATTTATCACAATATGCTCCTAAGTGAAAGAGTAAAAGCAATTCGCTTCGGCCCTAAATGATTTCGAACTTATATAAAACTAAACTTATGCATGCTCACTCATTTTTATAATTAAACCCTAAGTGGCTGGGATGATAATGATGACATTTACTTGTCTAGTCGGAGCCCTACTAAGAAATTATATTTCTCATCTCTATGTTTCTATGTCGTCTTCAGACAGAGTTGATGGCAACCATGACAGTGCTTCCAATGGTTCCTGACTATATGTAATGAGGAGTTGTCATGTTATGGCACCTAGCTAAGGAGGATCGATGTAACATCCTCCCGAAATGCAATACTATGCTTAAGTCAGAGTACCACACTCAGGAGTTATTACGGTTACCTAAGCGGACCTTAACTGACAGCAACTTCAGCCATCTTTGTAACTTCTCAAACTATCTGGAGATAACACGAAAACAGGAGTGAGAATTTAAAATTCTCTGTAGGATTCTTTAACTATTATACATAATGTCATCATTGTCATCTCCAGTTGCTTCGGTTTATTATGAAAAAGGTGAACATGTTATACAAACTATTTAATTGTATAGTTCGAAAATATATTATCTGAAGCAAGATTCATTTTATTCATACACTTGTCCTTTGGGCGGGCCAACACAAAGTCAATTCATGAATTATACTATGAATAATAACTAAAACGTATTAAAATACACATGCCTTTACTTGTACATGAATTTGTGCAAATACATTGGTGCTGTCCTTTAACTTTCTTTTTTGTTACACATATCCCAGAGTACGATCGCCATGTCATACTCCTTCGGGGTGTGATCACCATGTCACACTCCTTAGGAATACGTTCTTCCTGTCACGTCCCAGAGTATGATCGCCCTATCATACTCCATCAGGTGTGATCGCCATGTCACATCCCTTAGGGTGTGGAATCATTATGCCACATTCCAGAGTATGATCTCCATGTCATACCTCATCAGAGCGTGATCGTCATGCCACATCTTTTGGAATATGGACTCATCATCATATCTTTAATCATAGAATCTTTATATGCCACACTCCAAAGTATGATCGCCATGTCATACCCCATCAGAGCGTGATCGTCATGTCATGTTCCTTAGGAATATGGGACCTTCGTCATATCCTTTATCGTGAATATTTATATGCCACCACAAATTTTCAATACTTACACTAACTAGGTCATGTCATGCCTCATGTAAGCCCTATCCTCTATACTCACACTAGCTGGATCGATGCCATGCCTCATGTCAGTAGGATGCTTGCATATGCTTCAATCTTTATTCTTTACTGCCCTTGGGTAGTTTGATCTAGGAGCAAGCTCAACTCGTGACCGTCATCACACCGAAAACTAGGCAGCGTAATGGATCATGTCCGCTTTCCCATGAATAGCACTAGGCAACCAAGAACTTCAATCAAACAGCAAACTTGAGATAGAACGTTATAATCATACCAAGAATATAACAATATCCATAGGTGCAAATTTTAAAATCCTAGGTCTTAATCCATCTTGCAAGCTTTTAATTTCTAATGATGTTCTTGAACTTGAGCTTATGACCGATTTTCGAGTTCTGAGATAATATTAGTCTCATATGTAAGGTCAATGTCTAGATTCCCGACTTCTGGGGTTGTATTGAAGACCCTAGACTTCCGAGTTTAAGTATCTTAGGTTCTATATTCTTGTTCTTGACTCTAGATTTCAAGTGATTTCTGACATCCGACCTTAAGTTACAATCAGTCTTTCAACAACTTTATGAGTGTTTCCTAAATTTTGAGTTCTGACATTAACCATTCCTGATCGGGTTTGCTATTTACCGAGTCCCGAGTTCAACATTAAGTACACCCTTCTGAGTTTAACCTTAAGTATATCATTCCAAGTTCAACCTTAAGTACACTCTTTCGAGTTCAACCTTAAGTACACCCTATCAAGCTTCGTTTGCTAAGTCCCGAGTTCCGATATCAACGAAGCTTAATCTAGTATTCATACATGTCTTTAGCTAGAATTGCACTCTTATAAGAGAAAATGCACCAAAAATAGGAATCTGGGTTAAATCATGCAAAATTTATATCAACTTAAAGCTAACAGAACAAGCTTTCAAATGAATGAAGTTGCATCTCATTTACATGATTATAATTTAATATATAAGCCCCAAAACTTGACCCTATTGGACTACCTTATTCTAGCTCGGATTGGACGTAAGGTAACTTTCTCGACTCACTGGGAACAAATGGGACCTTAACTAACTCAAAAATTTTGATGGGATATTCTCCTATATATAAGCTTTCTAACAAAGTTAGTTTCACTCAATTCCAAGTCATATAGGGCAAGTTCTTCCCTGAACAACGTAGTCTGCCCAGAATCAAACTCAAAAACCTAGGTCAAACTTCAAAAATTCATATCTCTCTCAATACTAATCCAATGGCCTTATATTATATATGTATGGAAAGCCCTAAATGCCTAATTTCATATAAAAATAGTTTCATCAAATTTAACCAGCTACAGGTGGAGCTCTACACTCTGTCATACAAACTGCCGTGGACTTTTTCCCTAGACAGCATCCTAATTCTCCACTCCTTCTAGTTTTCTCCTTCTAACTTTAATTCCAACTCAAGATTTCATGTTGATCCGGCCATAAACCATCAGATAGATCCAACATATCATCAAATAATTGAAGAAGAATAAAATTTCATGCAGCCACAATTCAGAGAATTTAAGAACAGAAATAGAATCCTACCTTGCCTAGTTGAAATCTTGTTGATTTGGTGTCTTAGATGGAAGCAACTATTGATGAAACTTGAAGAGAGGATGAAGATGGAGTGGGATGAGTGTGTATGAAAGAGAAATGGAGAGTGGTCAGCTCCTTATGCTGGTCGAGATTACCAAGGGAGAAGGAATGAAAAAGGTGAAGATTTTTTAAGCAAGCTTCATGTTGATTGGTGGACTCCATCTTGCCTTCCAATTTGGCTTGGCTTCCCACTCTTCACTGCTGAAAATGGCGCCACATGTGGGGGTATCTTGGCTAAATCTTGGCCATCCATTCTAGGGCTCTCATAGTATAACCTTTATTGATTCGGTTCCAACAGTCTTAAATACCGAAATCTTACCGATTTCTTTTAAATCGGCAAACCGGTTTTTAGAAAATTCTGTAAAGCTTTCTATGTTCCTAATCAAATTCCATTATGCCTAATCATTTTAAATCACACTTAATTAGATTTAAGTGAACGCTAAATCGAATCCTAATTAATCACAATTATTTGCTAAAAATCGATCACTTCGATTAAAAACGATTAAAATTTTTCGGGCGTTACATTACTACCCTCCTTAAAAAGAATTTTGCCCTCAAAATTCCTTTATCCCTAGTAAGCTAGTTGAATGGCATAGATCTCCGCATACACCGAACTCTATATTGAGGTGATCAAGCTCAATATGCAGTCAAGTATGATAGAGAAGCTACAACACACAACAGCGCTGCTATGCACAAACATCTATGTCCTTTTCATGTAAGGACCTAAAGCATGGCCTTCCTAAACTTTCAGAGTAGGCCTCCTTGGAAGCACAATCAGCCCATCCCAGGTCCGGTTAGGACGAACTGCTCTGATACCATTTTGTAACATCCTCCCAAAATGCAGTACTATGCTTAAGTTAGGGTACCACACTCAGGAGTTGTTATGGTTACCTGAGCAGACCTTAACTAACAGCAACTTCAGCCGTCTTTGCAACTTCTCGAACTATCTATAGATAACACGGAAACAAAAGTGAGAATTTAAAATTCTCAGTAGGATTCTTTAATTATTATACATAACGTCATCGTTGTCATCTCTAGTTGTTTCGATTTATTATGAAAAAGGTGAGCATATTATACAAACTGTTTAATTCTATAGTTCGAAAATATATTATCCGAAGCAAGGTTCATTTTATTCATATACTTATCCTTTGGGCGGGCTAACACAAAGTCAATTCATGAATTATACTATGAATAATAACTGAAGCGTATTAAAATACACATGCCTTTACTCGTATATGAATTTGTGTAAATACATTGGTGCTTTCCTTTAACTTTCTTTCCTTGTTACACATATCCTAGAGTACGATCGCCATGTCATACTCCATCAGGGTGTGATCACTATGTCATACTCCTTAGGAATACGTTCTTCCTGCCACGTCCTAGAGTATGATCGCCCTGTCATACTCCATCAGGTGTGATCGCCATGTCATATCCCTTAGGGTGTGGAATCATTATGCCACATTCCAGAGTATGATTGCCATGTCATAACCCATCGAGAAATAACTATTCAAGCTCTGAGTAGTGTGAGTATAATGGCAATAAGCACAATGCCCATGTATGGCTTGCTACTTGGTTTTACGCCATCTGTGGCTACACAAGCTCAAACATAATCAGGATTAGGGGCAATTACAACAACTTTTCAAAATCTGTTGTATGCCAACACCATTATCGCCAATTTGCCCTATTTGGGGCCATTCTTAGGGCCTTCGATGTGCCCAAGATAGAATGTTGGGAATACATCAATGGGCCCTAAATACCCAACTATGCCTTGATCGATGCCATTAGTAACTCCTTTATACACTAATGAATCCTTGGCAACCTTTCAACAACAACTCGAAGCGTTAGTAAACATGCTAACTCACCAAATGGCCACTATTATAACACCTTTGCTAGAATCAAACAACATTAGATACAAGCAGTTAGCTCGACAGGTTAATCAGATAGCCTTAATAGTCAATGCTGTAGATGAACCTATTGACCAACCTAGGGTAAGGCCAAGGGAGCATGTTGATGATATCAACCAAGGAAATATTCCTCCACCCTCACTAGAAAATCAAATACTCGATATCATACATGTTGTCAATCGGGAACAAAATGCAGATCAAGTGCTACAAAGATTAAGGCAAAACAATGCTAGGGGGCATCAAATTTTGACTAGGGTAGTCGAACAAGTTTTGAATCGATTTGGGTTCAATGTAGGTTATGCAAACCAACCTTATTTTCTTTTCGCATTCCATGATGATGTGTAATAGGCAGAACTTCCTTGAGGATGGAAGGTGGCCAAGTCATTGACTAAATATTTAGAGGAAAGTAAGGAGTCCACAGTCGAGCACATCGCTCGCTATACCATGGAAATAGGTGAGCTAGCTAATATAGAATATTTGAAAATGAGGTTTTTCCCTTCTTCTTTAACAAAGAATGCTTTTACTTAGTTAGCAAATTTGTGATCGAATGCGATCCTTATATGGAATCAATTGGAAAAAAGCTTTCATGAACAATTTTTTCGAGGGGAGATGAGAGTAAGTTTAACTGACTTATTCACTATAAGAAGAGGATAAGGGGAGTCAATTGATGATTACTTAGTAAGATTTCAAGCAATGAAAAATCGATGTTTTACCCTAATCTCAAAATCTAAATGGCCAAAATGGCCACTGACGGCCTTGACTACTCCATTAGAAAGAAACTTGTTAACCTGCAATTTCTCAACCTAGCTCAATTAGCTAGAAAAGTTCGACAAAACAATTGAAGGCCGAAAAGGATGGGATCGAAAAAACGAGACCCAGAAAATGTTTTAGGAAAGAGCAAGTGAACTTTGTTGAAATGGAGTCAGATGAGGAAGAAAAATATTTCAATCCCAATGAGATAAACTTGACCAAAGTGAGGGTAGTTGAATTACAAGCCAGCCCTCCTTATGTTTGTACTTCTTTTAAACTTGTAAAAGGAAAAGAAAAGACTTATTCTAGTACACCTAGTAACAAGTCTTATTCTTTCAGCATAACTCAAGCTGATCAAATTTTTGATATATTGTTAAAAGATAAACAAATTATTCCGCTAGAGGGAAAGAAAATGGCTTCAGTAGAGGAAATAAAAAATAAAAAATTTTGTAAATATCATCAAATTATGGGACATTCAACTAACAATTATGTCTATTTCAGAGATTTGATTCAGAAAGCAATCAAAGAGGGGCGACTGAAATTTGAAAAGAGACAATTAACTATGACAGTTGATATCAACACTTTTGAGATGAATTCTGCCTTTATTTAGCCTATGTTTATGCCGATCAATTCTATAGGTTTTAACGAGAGGTAGAAAAGAAGGTGAAAGAAGATATGGAGCTTGATGCTTTCAAGAGCACGGAAAAGCCCATATATCCCAAGGCTGGGGAAGATTTACTTGACTTTTTACTAATACAAACCAATGCTGATGCAAATGTTGCTATTTGCCCAAGATGCAGTGTAGTGCTGAACAAGAATTCTACCAAAATATTTGAAGAATAGAAAAAAGCTGAGGTAAAAAAAGGAAAAGAAAAAATTGAGCAAGAAAGTGAAGAAATAGAATGAAAGTTGATTAAAAGAGAAGCTAAAGTGGCAAGATGAAGAAGAGACATTGCTGGGAAGCAGAAGATTGTCATTGACATTGAAAGATTAGGACCAAGCATTGTACAACCTAGTATGGGGACTAACCAGAAAGGAAAGATGATCATAATGGTCGACCAAAAGCCTGAAGGAATGCAGATGAGGACCCGAGTCCCCTTCTCAAGCATGATGAATAACAAACGGATTTACAACACGAGGAAAAGTTCAGGACCTTATGCGCAGACACCATAGAAGAAAAAAGGGGAAATGGGAAAAGCCTTGATATCACAACATCCCATTAGATAGCCATGTGTGGCAAAAGGGGAAAAATATGCAGGCTCGAATAAACCTAAATAGGTCGATCTATTACCCCTAGCAATAGTATCAAGGGTTGAAGTATTGAACGAAGGCTCGTGAAAGGAAAAGTCAACATGCTGCTGAGAAATTCCCCGAATACATTCCCTTGGATGATTTTCTTGTTCAACCCCAAGAAGGCCCTGTCTAACAACCTGGCTCAATGTTGACCCCGATAACCCATTCCTTTTCCAAACCGAAAGGAGAGAAAATAATAAAACCAAGGAAAGCCAAAGAGTTCAGATTCGATAATGAAGACAACCTTTTAACAGAAAATTTTCAAATAGGATTCGATGATGATTTTGCAAGCAATCTTGGAAGCAGATTTTGTTGGTATGGTAACGATTCTTCCAGGCGAGTTCGGAGAAACCACAGCGTCAAAGGATCAAGATGAGGACTGTTTCAATGTGCTTCTTGGTCAAGAGTGTTATTTCTTGGATAAAGACTCCAGCGATAATGTGTTGTTTGAAAAGCCCAATGATGTTATGAAGTGACATTTGCAACCATTACATATCAAAGCCAATATTGCAAGAAAATTGGTTAATTGAATCCTGGTCGATGAAAGGGTTGCAATTAACTTTTTGCCTGAATCCATGTTGGTTAAGTTCGGCAAAACCATCAATCAGTTGATCAAAGCCAATATAATTGTCACTAATTTCACAAGAAAAAACATCCATTTTGAAAGGAATGATTATGTTGAATGTAAGAGTTGGAACTATGGATAGGATCACAACATTTGTAGTGGTGGCATCAAAGGCTAGTTATAATGCCTTATTGGGAAGAGAGTGGATCTACGGTGTTAGAGTGGTTCCTTTGACACTTCATCAGAAATTGATCATTTGGAACAATAATGGTAAGGTCGAAGAAGTTTACACTAACGATAGCCCTTGCTATTTCTACTAGGCACATGTTGATTTTAGTGTATATAATCCAAAGGTAAAACCACTTCTTGTAGACATGAGCACCTTTGAGGAAGGATGCTACTTTGTGCCAAATGGTTTATATTTCACACCCAAGGCTGAGGCCGGATCGGCCAAAAAAGAAACTTAAATCATGGATATAATGAGCTATTTGGCTCAATTGTCGGCCTACATGGCTGACAAACAATTGTGTATAAAGGAAGTAGGTTTAGACTGTATTTATGATTCTAGTCCTTTAGGATTCAAGCAATCTTTAGAAGAAAAAATAAGAAGAGTTGAAGTACAAGACCCAATTAAGGAGGTCAATTTGGGGGGAAAATGATGAATATCAACCTACCTACATGAGCTCTTTGATGGCTCCAGGATTCAAGAGTAGCTTGATCGAAGTCCTTAAAGAATATGAGGATTGTTTCGCATGGGATTATGAAGAGATGCCAAGGTTGAGTCAAACTTTGGTTGAACACCAGCTTCCGATAAAGACAAATGTTCGATCCACAAAACAAGCACACAGGAGGTTCTCCCCGGAAATAGTGTCAAAAATGAAAGAAGAAATCCAAACATTGTTAAAAGCCAAGTTCATTTGAATTACCAAGTATGTCGACTGGATCTCTAACATTGTTCCTATTTTTAAAAAGAATGGTAAACTTAGGATATGCATTGATTTTAGAAATTTAATGGGTACACCAATAGATGAATATCCTATGCCTATTACAGATATGTTAGTTGATTTGGCCTCTAGCCATGAAATTTTAAGTTTTCTTGATAGGTATTCTGGATATAATCAAATCTATATCGCAGAAGAAGATGTGTCAAAAATAGCACTTCGATGCCCTGGTGCTATTGGTACATATGAATGGGTAGTTATTCATTTTAGGCCCAAAAATGTTGGAGCCACATATCAACGAGCAATAAATACAATATTCCATGAATACATTGGTAAGTTCATGGAAGTGTATATCGATGATGTGGTCATAAAATCTAACATTGAGAATATTTATCTCGACAATTTGAGATTAGCTTTTCAAAAAATGCGTAGGCACAATTTAAAAATGAATCCATTAAAATGTGCATTTGGTGTGTCTGCAGGCGAAGGCTATAATAAAAGTGAAACCCCCATCCAATAAAAAAGAATTGCAAGCCTTCTTCGGCAAAGTCAACTATCTAAGAAGATTCATCTCGAATCTGTCAGGAAGAACAAAGGTTTTTGATCAAGCTTAAAAGGGAAGAAGAATTTTTGTGGGCGCAAGAACACCAAGAAGTATTCGAGCAAATCAAAGCATATTTATCTGCACCCCCAATCATGGCTCCTCCAAGGCATGGAAAACGTATGAAGCTATACATCTTGGCATCAAAGATGACAATAGGAAGTGTGCTAGCATAGGATGATGAAAATGGTGTCAAAAGAGTGGTGTATTACCTTAGTCGAACATTAATTGATACTGAGACTAGGTATAGCTCAATTGAAAAATTATGTTTAGCCTTGTATTTTTCTTGTACAAAACTCAAGTATTATTTAATTCCATGCGAGGTTTTTGTTATTTATCAAATCAGTGTTATTAAATATATGTTTTCATTTGCAATGTTACACAATCGAGTCAAAAAATGGATGTTGGCTCTTACAAAGTTCTCACTTCATTTTGTCCCTACCAAAGTAGTTAAGAGGCAAGTGTTGGTCGACTTCCTAGTTGACCACCTAAGGCTTGAAATCAAAGAAATTAGTCTAATTGAAACAAAACCCTGGAGACTCTACTTCAATTGCTCGAAACACCAAAAAGGGTTGGATCGAAAGTTTACTTATATCCCCCTTGGGAGAACCTACTAAATTCGTTTTTGAAATCAATAAAGATTGTTCCAATAATGAAGCTGTATATGAGGCCTTAGTTTTGGGACTTGAAATATTAATTGAAAAAGGAATTAAAAATGTCGAAATCATGGGTGATTCCCAATTGGTCATTAAACAAGTGTCGAAAGAGTATAAATGTGTGAATAAAAATCTAGTTAGATATTTATCACTTACTCTAAGATTGTTAGAGCAATTCGATAATGTAATTATTTGACATGTACTAAGGGAAGAAAATTTTTAAGATAATGAACTCGCCTAACTAGCCTCGAGGTATAGAATCAACCTCGATAATGAAAAAATTGATGGAATTGAAAGGGCAATGTGCCCCTATTGAAGAAAGAAAAGTATACCTACTTGGTCAGCAAAGTCATTCAGATTGGAGAAAGCCAATTGTCGAATTTTTAAGAGGCCCTAATGCACTCGTCGATAGGAAAACAAAAAACAGGGCTTTAAACTATGTGATTTTAGGGGATTCTTTGTTTAAAAAATCTATCAATGATAATTTACTAACTTGCCTAAGTGAATGGAAGCCTATATTGCTCCTACGGAGGTGCATGAGGGGATATGCAGAGCTCATCAAGCATGAGAGAAAATAAGATGGGTTCTATATAAGTAAAGAGTATATTGGCTATCAATAGTTAAATGCTTTTTTTGAATTTGTAAAATCTTGCGAAGAATGCCAAAGACATGGCCATATTCAGCATGTTTCAGCAGCAAACTTGCATTCGATTATGAAACCATGGCCCTTTCGAGGATGGGTTCTCGACCTAATTAGCCAAATCCACCCCCTTCATTGAAAGGACATAAGTATATCTTAGTAGTAGTGGATTACTTTACTAAATGGGTCGAAGCAATACCCCTAAAAAAGGTGACCCAAACTGAGATTATCGACTTCATCGAGGAACATATTGTGCATAGGTTCGATATTCCTTAAACATTAATGGCTGACCAAGGAACAATGTTTATGGGTCGAAGGTGTTAGAATATGCTGAAAGTAGACAAATTAAAATGATCACCTCATCACCTTCTTATGCTGAAGCAAATGGTCAAGTTGGAGCAATTAATAAGTCAATAATCAGTTTGATAAAAAGAATGTTAGTCGATGTCCAAGAAATTGGCATATTTTATTAAGCCAAGTGCTATGGGCATATCAAAATTCACCCAAAGATGTGACAAGTACCATGGCTTTTAAACTTGTTTACGGGCAATGATGTGGTTTTGCCTATTGAGATTAATTTACAAAACATTCAGATTATAAGGCAAGACAATTTACCTATCGAAGACTATTCAAACACATTATTTGATGAATTGAACGAGTTAAAAAAGGAAAGGTTGAATGCATTAGAAAGGCGAATTTGACAAAAAAAGTCAATCGCTAAAAGTTACAATCGTCGAGTGAAGCCAAAGTATGTAGTATGGCTGAATTGGTTTGGAAAGTTATTTAGATAAAA
Organism: Pterocarpus macrocarpus; assembly: GCA_031439585.1. Lineage (NCBI taxonomy): Eukaryota > Viridiplantae > Streptophyta > Magnoliopsida > Fabales > Fabaceae > Pterocarpus > Pterocarpus macrocarpus. The sequence continues at coordinate 34,351,311 of CM062519.1, forward strand.
AGTCAAGGATGCTAGGCAAGTGGTCCCCAAATTGGGAAGGACCTTTCAAAATTGAGAAAGAGTTTTTAGGAAATGCGTATGCACTAGTCGATGTTAACAGTGACTTAAAAATTGCATCGATAAATGGAAAGTGGTTAAAGCGATATGAGCCAGCAATATATGAAATAAAATTTCAACAGTAAAAGTGCCTGCATGGTTCGAGAAGGCCACAAGGCTCAAAATTGATGCTAAGTAGTACAATGAAAAGATGTTTACATAAAGGCCACAAAAGGCTCGAAAATGATAATCAATAATAGCAAAAATTTGTACTTAATGATCAAAATGAGAAATTACAAAGAAACTAAGATAAAAAAGCTGTAACAACTAATTTTAGCTCCTCTTGCTGTCGAGCCATGCTATCTTTGCTAGATCAGGCCTCTTCCAAAAATTTCTAGGCTCCTTCGATGACTGCAAGTTTTTCTCGATTTTGAGCTTGTTTCTTCGATAACTTGCTTTTTGCCTTGATGATATCAAGTTGAAGTCTCCTAATGGCCTTGTTGAGTTTATCTTTTTTCTCCTTCAAATCCTATAGCCTTTATTCAGCAATAACTATTTCAAAGACCATATCTTGTACCCTAGCTTCACCCGTAGTTAATTTCGTTGAAGCTGCATTTTTCGCCTTCGTCAATCCTTCAAGCTCCTTGTCAAAGACCTCCAGTTGTTTAGATGCTTAGACAAAAGAAACCTCAATAGCATCAAACTTTGGTACTTGCTCCAAAAGGTCCTTTATGCAACAAAATAAGGATTAGTACAGAGGCTGGACAAACAAAAGCAGTGCAGCTTTGCTTAGGGAAGATATGGCATTTATCAAGGACTGCTTGGCTTCCCCATTAGTAGCAAGAAAGTCAAGCAGGTTGTTGAGAGTGGAAATTGAACCTAATAAGTTGACTGGCAACTCGACGAAGGGGGTTTGAGTTGAAGGAATAGGAGTACGAGTTAGAACTAAGGAAGAAGGGTTTCCTAAGGACTTCTGCACCTTCAAGCCAAAAACAATAGGAATCTTCTTATTAGGAACTGCAAAACTAGTTGAGAAGATCTCGTCAAAGGCGCTCAAATCGCCAAAATCGGCGTCATCACTATCATTATCCCCTTGAAGTTTCTCATCGACAGTTTGTCAATCTAGAAATAATGATGGTTGGAACTGAAGTAGGTTCTTTCGAGGGCTGATCAACAGCTTCTTACTCTTCATCATCGACAATAATAGCATCTTTGTCCACAGCCAGAGACACCATGCTATAATCTTCGTGGGGATTTTTCTGCCCGAAGGTAGTTTTGAAACCCTTTTCTTTGGGATCATCTTTCTCCTCTTCGACCTCTTTTCTGAGGTTCAAGGCATCATTCTGGAAATAAGAAATGAAAAATAAATAAGAGGAAAAGAAGAGAAATAAGCAAGAAAGGGATTAAAAGGTTGAAAAATACCTTTGTACCCGAAGACTCTATATTATCATTAGTCTCTGTAAGATTCACCGAAGGATAATTGCCTAAAACTCTTTCGACCTGGACTAAAATAATAATAATAATAATAATAATAATAATAATAAAACAAGAAGAAATAAAAAAATGATATTTAGTAGAATGATAATCAAAAACATGAAAAGGAAAATGTTGAAAAGTTACCTTAGCTAAGGGAGCCTTCTTTGAAAAAACGGTTTGAAAGAAAAGGCGCTTTTTGGCTGGCCCTTCTTTTGAAAAGGTTCTTTCTCCTTCTTTTTCCCCTTCTTTGGGGTAGGGACCTTCCTCTTTCAACCCTTGGCAAGGGTTGATCCTCGTCTTCTGGATTGTCCTATTTCTCAACAACTTTGACTAGGTTAGGAGCTATGTTAACAATTTTTATGGACTTGGTGGCTACAGGAGATAATTGTTTAAGACGAAAAGGATCAATATAGAGAAAAAAATTTAAGAAAAGCAAACTACCTATTGGAGGATATTCGAGAATCCTTGATTGAGATTGAACCAAGTGTTCAGTCAATCTTGACAGGTGAAGGCCAATGAAAGTCACGACTTTATGTCGAGGGTGTAAATAAAGAGTCCCAAGAGGACCTTAAGGCAGGTTTGGATAGTGGTCGGCAATGCCAAATGGAGCATTTGGTAGTGGGGCAAATAAAAACAAAGTCATGTAGGACTCCTGTTGAGCGAAAAGGTTAATGCACTTAGCTTTTTCAAAAGCGCATCAACATTAACCCTCATTTTGCTCCTTATTTCATTTAAAAATGTTCATGGCATCCTAAACCACCCTCAAGCCGCTCATGGATTATATTTAACTTTAAAATAATGTTCGAAATGAAAAATTTCTTGAATGTGTGCACCTTTAGTCTTTGTCGAAGCCGCCTTCTTCTGCAAAGAAACATCAGGAAGGTTAGAAACTAGAATGTAAAATTGAAATTCCCTGGCATTGAGATTTTAATATTCGAGCCACCAAGTAACAAAAGATAGGGTGGGGATGAAGTTGTTTTCGAAATCGAGGGGAGAATTTAAGCTTCATTTCTCCTCATTCTCATATAAGAAAAACTCGAATTCAGAAAAAGACCCAAGCAATAAACCGCATAGTTGAACTTGTGGGTCAAGAGAATAAGGTGCGAGAATAGCTTGAGAAAACCCGAATTGTCGAGCAACAAAAGAAGGGTTATGAAGCTTGACATTTCTATTCTTCGAATTTGGAAGACTCGTGGAAAAAACTTGGCAGCGTAAAAAGTTAGACCAGATTTCATCCAATTCCGGTTGAACAGAAGATATTGAAGCAATCCTTGAACAAGTAAACTAGGAGGGTCCTATAGTTTGATCATTGTAAGGAGAAAGGTTCAGACCCTTAATGTCAGGGAAGGATAGTTGATGTACATGTTTAAAGAAGAAGTAAAATTCGTCTATCACATGAGTGTTCTTTAGGACTACTCAAAGTATGTAGCATAGTCAAGGTTGATCTACATCTTGCGAAAGATTTGCTAGTGCCGAGTCTCGACATAATAATTCTCAATAGGATGCTCATCTATGCTACACTGATATTACAGTCATTTCTAGTTGCTTCGATTTTTGTTTAATTATGAAAGATGAGTAATGGAATACATTATCCTTATTTATTAGATTTAAGAAAATATAACCTAAAGCAAGGTTCAATTTTACTTAAGGCAGTAAAAATAGAATAAGCATCAATATGGTATCATATAAGGATGAAAGGTGCAGAATAAACAAGAAGAACGAATATAAAAGAGCATAGCATTCAAATTGCAAGTAAATAATATACCTATGTGATGCAATAATGCATGTGCACACGACTCACTTTACTTCATTGATTCCTTATCTCATATATCATAAGCTTTTTTCCTTTACTTCATCCCCTGGGAGTTTTTGGCCATATAACTCTTGGATAATAGTCTACTTTTCAGGACCAAGCTCATTCCTATACAGGAATGTCGGGTTTACTTTCCTTGACTTTGCCAATGATTTATTCCCCTTAACTTTATTCCGAGGCTGGCCCAAGTAATATGGAACTTCTTATAAGCTTATAAGTGTCATAATCAATAACCACTTGACTTGGATATCTCATGCATGTGCAAATATTTCATGTCTTATGCATGGTTTCTGCCAAAATTTTGGCTGCATAATGGATTAAGTCAGCTTCCTTGTGAATAGTTCCAAATAGCCAGGTAGTGATTCATATAGAGAGAATCAATGCAATGTATCAATCTCACAAGAATCAAACAAGTTTCATGACCTTAATCTCGAATTAGGTTTTTGCCACTTCCTTTCAATTCTGCCTGATTTTGTAAATTCAGCCATAAATTTTTTTTAATTCATTTAGACCTAGATTTTTAATTCATTAAAGTTTTATTTGTCTAGTTTCTAACCTCCTTAGTCCCATTAAGTTTTGATATATATAACTCAAGTTATTAACATTTTACCTAGGCCTGTCTTGTTACTTGGTAGATTTGCACATAGAAAAGTAAAAATTCACTAAAAATAAAAACCTAATTGGAATTATACGAAACTTACATTACCTTAAAGCTAACCGAACTAGCTTTCAGTTAGAACAAGTTTCACTTCATTTTAATAAGTATAACTTGAGTTATGGACTCTTGAATTTGGCTAACCTGCACTGTCCTGTTCGAGCCCGGTTAGGACTTGGGGCAACTTTCATGAATTACTGGGAACAATAGGGATTGAATTTGGTTCTAAAATTTTATGGCATGTTACCCTATGTAATTTCTAAAACAATTATTTTCACTCAATTTGAAGGAGTATAGGGCGAGTTATGCCCTACTCAACTCACTCTGGTTAGAATCCGAAATAGAAAACTAGGGCAACCTTAAAAAATACATATCTCTCTCAATACTAATCCAATGGTCTTATAATTCATATGGTTGGAAAGCGTTGGAGGTATAGTTTTATGTAAAAATAAGTTCATCAAGTTTTGATAGCTGGATACGGAGCTGTACACTTCGTGCGTACGGACACCATAGGGTTTCTACCCAAGCAGATTCTGACTCACCATTCTTTCTAGTCTTCTCATTCTAACTTCAATTCTAACTCAAAATTCTATGTTAACCTAACCATAAACCATTTACATGCAATACATCATCAAAGAAATGAAGAAAAGTAAAATCCCAAATAGTCACAGTTCATAGAAATCAAGAACAAAGTTGAATCCTACCTCTAAATTGATAGGTAACTTGACTAGATGAAGGTTTTTGGTCTTGAAAATGGAAAGGAGGTCAGGTGATGTAGAAGGAGGATGAAAAAGTAATGAAGAGGGATCTGTTGAAATGGAGTGGGGGGGCCAAAATTTTGAAAAGTGAGGGAGAGATTATGAGTTAATGAGGTAGGTAGGAGGATGATTTCTTATTGGTGCAAAATTCTTGGCTGAAAATTCAGCCAAGTTTCCTTCCTTTTTGTGACTTTAGGAAATGCCACTTTGAGGGTTTATGGGTTGAGGGATTTAGCTAACTAAACTAGGGTTGTGTTGGTATAATTCCGTTGATTCAGGTTTGGCAATTTAAAATACCAAATCTTTACCAATTTCTTTCAAATCGTTAAATCATTGCTAAATAATTTTGCAAAAATTTTCTTTATGCCTACTCTAATTTTCTTAAGTCTAATCTTCCTAATTAATATCTAATTAATTTCTAATTAGCCTTTAATTGGCATCTAACTAACCTTGTTCATGCAAATTAATCAAATAATTCGATTAATAACATAAATCGAGCATTTCAAAAAAAAATTTGGACGTTACACTACTACCCTCCTAAAAAAATTTTGTTCTCAAAATTTACTACCCGAGAATAATTCAAGGTACTCTGTCCTCGTATTTGACTCTTGTAACATCCTTGATTATATAAGCCATGCTCGAGTCATGGAATTATATTAAAAGGTTGTCACTGTGCTAAGAAATCTTTAAAATATGGAAAATATAATACATGGCCCTTTAACTACTCACTTTATTACTGACTAATAGTCTCTGATACATAGAGAATAAAATAATTACACTTTAAAAGAAATTGTAACTGACATAATACACAGCATTTACATCCATCTGTCATTAGCTAGCTTCAATAGTCTATTGGTCTAGCTTACGCCCAATTCTTGCTCAATGAAAGGCTCAATGAAAGGCCCTGTACTCCGCCTCGCACTTGATTTCCAACTTGAGTGCTGGAATGTTTATAGAAAAGAAAAACATACAAGTAGGCAATGAGAACCTAAGGTTCTCAGTAGGTAAACTCAAACCAATCTTACAATGTCATCATAAACATTCCAGCCGCTTCGGTTTCTTATAAAAACGTGGGCACATATACATAAATCAGTGGTTCAGTTTTAAGTTGAAAACATCTTCCTCGAAGCGGGTTATATTTTAACAATCACTTGTCATATTATATGACAAACATAGAATTATGAATAGTATAATAAGCTTCAACAGGAATCATAATAACATTATGACTTAATGAGATAATTGAAGATGCACATAAAGATGCTTATACTTGACTGTATGCAAGTGTACTTGACTTAATTTATCTCTTTCTTTAACTTGCAACTTAATCTTGCTGTTCTGTACTTGGTCCCCCAGAGGTGAATGGTCTTTCTCACCCCTAGGTAGTAGCCTGCTTTTCAGGTCCGAGATCGTACTTATACATGAGTGGCGGGTTTACTTTCCCTGACCCTCACACCGGTCTATTCCCCTTAAATCTGGTCGAGGGCTGGCCCAAGTCTTAGACAGTACCACTCTGGCCCACGCTAGCTGGGTCTGTGCCATGCCTCACGTGGTAGCTTGGTACGTCCTTCTTGCAAGTTCTCATAAATCTTATTCTTCTTTGGACATGATTATACATGCATATGCTATATGCATTCATTCATATACTTCATATCATACTTAAATCATTCTTGCATATATGAATCTCATAAGCATAACATATAAATGTATAACATTCATATAATTCACATATTTCTGCTGGAATTTCGGCAACATAACGGATCGAGTCTGCTTCGCCATGAATAGTGCCAGACAACTAGTACAAATGTACAAACTTGCAATTCAATATGGACTAGCAAATATATATATATTCATAGCATCATTCATCAATTTCAATTCAAGCATCAATAAGGTTTTCGGTTTATTCTCTCCTGTTCTGCCCGAGTTTGGTATACTCCACCCTTATTGCAATTCAACTCATTTGAATCTAATTTTTGGATATGTCATATTATGTGTCTAGTTTTTAACCCTTTTAGTCCCATTTCATTTTAATTTGTATAACTCAAAATATAAATATTTTACCTTAGACTGCCCTGTTCTTAGCCAAAATTGAGTTCTTATAAGTAAAAATTCACTAAAAATAGAAACCTAGGTGAAATCATACAAAATTTATATCAAATTAAAGCTAACAGGACAAGATTTCGAATGAAATAATTTCATTTCATTTGGATAAGTATATTTTGAGATATAAGCCCCGAAACTTGACCCTACTGGACTACCCTACTCCAGCCTGGTTTGAACTTAAGTCAAATTCATTGATGTGCTGGGAACAAATGGCAAGGAATCTGACTCTGAAATTTTTATGGGATGTTTCCTTAAATGTTAGCTTTCAAACAGAATTCGTTGCACTCAATTTGGAGTTGTGTAGGGTGAGTTATACCCTTCTCAACACATACTGCCCAGATGAGAATCCAAATTTCTAGGTCAAACTTCAAAAATTCATAACTAATTCTATACTAATCCAATGACCTTATATTTTATATGTATGGAAAGTCCTAAATGTCTAGTTTCATATAAAAATGGGTTCATCAAATTTAAACAGCTTTTGGCTGAGTCATACACTCCACCGTATGGACCATTGCGGGGAAACACCCTAACTGCTTCTTGAATTCTTCTTGGATTCATGTTTTTCTTTAATCAATCCATCCAATCTTCAATTCAAACTCACATATACACCTTAAACCAACTTTAATTCATCATCATCACTTAAGATAACATCAGAATCTTGCAAGAAATTGGGAAGAAAGTGGAGTCCCAATCAGCCCAATTCAAAGAAAACAAGAAAAGAAGTTGGAATTCCTACCTTATCTAGTTGAAATCTTGTTGGTTTGATGTCTTAGATTGAAGAAACTCTTGATGAGACTTGAAGAGGGGTTGAAGATGGAGTGAAAGTGAGTGTGAATAGAAGGAAAAGGATGAGAGCTCAGCAGCTTATATGGACGAAAATTGAAGGGGAGGAGGAAGGAATTATATCAAGACTTTTGAAGGAAGTTAGATTGTGATTGGTGGATGTGTTTTCCTTCTCCAATCTGATTTGGCTGCCTTCTTGAAGGCTGATTGTGGTGCCACTTGTAGGGTGTATTGGCTGAATCTTGGCCATCCATCCATCCTAGGATTCTCACAGTATAATTTCTATTGGTTCGGTTCTGACAGTTCAAAGTACCGAAATCTTACCGATTTCGTTTAAATCGGTAAATTGGTTTTGGGAAAATCCTATGAAGTTTCCTATGCTTTCAATCTAATTCTCTCATATCTAATTTCTCTAAATGATACTTAATTGGCTCTAAGTAAAAATTTATTCGAATACTAATTAATCTTAAGTAGTTGATAAAACCGAACAACTAAGCGAAGAAGATAAAAATCCAATGGAGGTGAGGCCAAGTTTTTTCCACTATCTTGAGCAACACTTGGTGCCACTCATATGTGGTAGGGGTGGCTGAATTTCAACCACTTAAGTGAGGGATTCTAGTAGAAAATTCTACTGGTTTGGTTATGGCGATTTAAAATACCGAATCTTCACTGATTTTCTTCAAATCGGCAAAACTTTACTAAATGACTCTGAGAGAATTTCTATATCTCTATTCTAATTGTTCCTAAGGCTCATCCCTCTAATTAACATCTAATCAACTCCTAATTAACCTTACTTAGACAATAAGATTGAATAAATTGCTTGTTAACGTGAAATAATCATTTTTGCAAATTCGGAGCTTTTCTATTTTCTATTTTTCATAGTTAATGGTATTTCCGTAATTTTGAGCAAGTCCAGGGATATCCCACGTCATTTCACACCAGATTGCCTCCATGGCCCAATTAGCAGAGATTAAACTTCTACGGTTTCACCACTTGATTCTGCTCTGCTTAAAATCCTATTCTGGTAATCTATAGATGTGGGGACATAAAGGTCATTTCATAAAAAATTTTAGGGTGGACATAAAGGTCATTTTATGAAAAGTTCTAGGGTTATTGTGGAAATAAATTTTTAGGGTCAAAACATAATTTCTAAAAATTCAGGGTACCACTGCGATTAACAAAAGTTTGTAGGGGCAATTTTGTCATTTCTTAATTTTTAACATATGGCAGTGCTATATTTTCAACGGCAGTATTACACTACTCTATAATTTCAAGTGTGAGGATCGTCATGGCATAGCGCTGCTTGAGAAATTCTCACATTGCCTAAGGGAAATAATTCAAAGTTCCCATTACGTTTTGTTTATGAAAGTGGGGATGTTACAACTCTAATTCCCATGTGTAGTCTTCTATGTATGCTACTTTCACTAATTGCATGGCTTTGTTCCGAAGGTGCTTGGTTCTCCTGTCTACTATCTGTGCTAGGGGTACAAGAAAAGTTAAATCGTCCTTCAGCTACATTGATTTAGTTTCTAAGAAATGTGAGGGGTCAAGCTGATACTTTGATGAGGACACAAAGGCCCAAGCCCAAGTCCAAACTCAAGCCCAAAAAGAAGGCCAAGATCCAATACAAGGCCTAGGAGGACCAATGACAAGAGCTAGAGCAAAGAAGGCCCAAGAAGCTGTCAAACATGTGATTATCTCTCTGTTGGAAGCCCAAACACAATTTGAAGCCCAATATCCAAATGAAGCCCAATACATGAATCTGAGGGTTTACACATGCATAGACCACTTGGAATGAGAGGAAAAGAGCCCAAAGAGTCAATCTGAATTAGCAAGACTTTAGTTGTATATTTTATTTTATCACAACATAACAATAGAAAAAATAAAATAAACAACTAAATTCTTGCTAATTCATATTGACTTTTTGGGCTTTTTTCCTCTCATTCCAAGTGGGCTACGCATGTGTAAACCCTCAGATTCATGTGTTGGGCTTCATTTGGATATTGGGCTTCAAATTGTGTTTGGGCTTCCAACAGAGAGATAATCACATGTTTGACCTTCTGGGCCTTCTTTGCTCTAGCTCTTGTCATGGGTCCTCCTAGGCCTTGTATTGGATCTTGGGCTTCTTTTTGGGCTTGAGTTTGGACTTGGGCTTGGGCCTTTGTGTCCTCATCATTCGCTCCTTCTTGAGAAGCATTTGTCCTCAAATCTTTTAAGTCATCGCCTGCATCATAAAGGGACAAGTCAGCCACATAAAAAGTAGCACTAACACCATACTCACTTGGCAAATCAATCTTATAGGCATTATCATTGATCTTGGCCAATACTTGGAAAGGTCCATCTCCCCTTGGCATCAGCTTAGACTTCCATTGAGATGGAAATCTTTCCTTCCTGAAGTGTACCCATACCCAGTCACCTGGTTCAAAAGTTACCTTCCTCCTTCCTTTGTTTGCATGTTTAGCATACCCTTCCATTTTCCTCTCAATTTGGGCCTTGATCTTCTCATGCAACTTCTTGACATAATCAGCTTTTTCCTGGCCGGACTTATCTTTCAATTGAGAAATGTTAGGTAAAGGCAATAAATCCAAAGGAGTCAAAGGATTAAAACCATAAACAATTTCAAATGGTGAAAGCTGAGTAGTACTATGTACTGCCCTATTATAAGCAAACTCAGCATGTGGCAAACATTCTTCCTAAGTTCTGAGATTTTTCTTAATAATAGCTCTAAGAAGAGTAGAAAGAGTTCTATTTACCACCTCTATTTGCCCATCAGTTTGGGGATGGCATGTAGTTGAAAACAAGAGTTTAGTGCCAATCTTTCCCCATAAGGTCCTCCAAAAATGACTAAGGAATTTAGAGTCTCGATCACTCACAATACTCCTAGGCAAACCATGCAATCTTACAACCTCTTTGAAGAATAAGTCAGCTACATGACATGCATCATCCACCTTCTTGCAGGGTATAAAGTGAGCCAATTTAGAAAACCTGTCAACCACCACAAAAATTGAGTCCTTTCCTCCCTTGGATCGAGGTAAACCTAAAACAAAATCCATAGAAATATCAATCCAAGGGTGTTCAAGAATAGGCAATGGAGTGTACAAACCATGTGGCATGACCTTAGACTTAGCCTTTTTACAAACAAGACACTTATCACACAACTTATGTACATCATGCTTCATGTGAGGCCAGTAGAAATGGTCATGCAAGATGTCATATGTCTTTTGCACCCCAAAGTGCCCCATTAAGCCCCCTTCATGTGCCTCCTGAATAAGCATTTCCCTAATTGAACTCTTAGGCACACAAAGTCTCTTATCCTTTATTAAATAACCATCATGCTTAAAATACCCATCAAATGCAGTATGAGAACATGTTTGATAAATATGAGAAAAATCAGCATCATGCTCATATAATTCCTTAATGCAATCAAAACCAAGAAACTTAGTTTCAAGAGTAGACAATAAAGCATACCTGCGTGACAAAGCATCAACTACGACATTGGACTTACCTTTCTTGTGCTTGATCATATATGAGAATTGTTCAAGGAATTCCACCCACTTGGCATGCCTCTTGTTCAACTTTCCCTGCCCTTTTAAATACTTCAAGGATTCATTATCACTATGAATGATAAATTCTTTAGGCAAAAGATAATGTTGCCAAGTTTGCAAAGCCCTAACTAAAGCATACAATTCCTTATCATATGTAGGGTAGTTAAGGGCAGCCCCATTCAAATTTTCACTAAAATATGCAATGGGATGTCCTTCTTGCATTAAAGTAGCTCCTATGCCTACCCCAGATGCATCACACTCCAATTCAAAGGATTTTGCAAAGTTAGACAAAGCAAGTATGGGTGCATGTGTTAATTTCTCTTTTAGGGCAGCAAATGCTTTCTCTTGTTTGTCTCCCCATTTAAATTCCACATGCTTCTTGACTAGCTCATTTAGAGGTGCAGCAATGGTACTAAAATCCTTAACAAACCTCCTATAGAAACTAGCAAGCCCATGGAAACTTCTTATCTCACTCACACTTTTAGGAGTTGGCCATTCTTGGATTGCTTTTATTTTCTCTTTATCTACATGCACTCCACTAGAATTAACCACAAATCCTAAGAACACAACATGGTCCTTACAAAACGTGCACTTTTCCAAATTAGCATACAATCTTTCTTTTCTAAGCACATGCAAAACAGATTTCAAATGATGCAAATGCTCATCCAAATTTTTACTATATACAAGAATATCATCAAAGTAAATAACCACAAATTTCCCTAAAAACTCTCTCAAAACATGGTTCATCAATCTCATGAAGGTACTAGGGGCATTTGTCAAACCAAATGGCATTACTTTCCACTCATACAAGCCATACTTGGTTTTAAAAGCTATTTTCCACTCATCACCTTCTCTAATCTTAATCTAATTATATCCACTTTTCAAATCAATCTTAGAGAAATAACAAGAACCATACAGCTCATCAAGAAGATCATCTAACCAGGGAATGGGATGTCTGTACTTGATGGTGATGTTGTTGATGGCTCTGCAATCAAAACATATCCTCCAGCTCCTATCCTTTTTGGGCACTAATATAACAGATACAGCATAAGGGCTCAAGCTCTCCTCAACCCAACCTTTGCTAATCAAGTTAGCAACTTGCCTTTGAATTTCCTGGGTCTCCTGGGGATTACTCTTGTATGCTGGCCTATTAGACAACACAGCTCCTGGAACCAAATCAATCTGATGTTCAATGCCTCTCAATGGTGGAAGTCCTGGTGGTATCTCTTCAGGAAATACATCTTGAAAGTCCTGCAAAATAGATTCAACACCACTTGGCAAATCAAGGTTAGAAACAGAATTATGAGTGGGTGAAGTGACTTCCTTACTATATAGAATATATATGGATTTTCTTGCCAAAAGGACTCTCCTCACCTCTCCACTTTTCACAAATAGAGCATTTTTCCTCTCTTTATTTTCTCTCTTTTTCTTTTTTAGCTCTCGGCCACTCTTCTCACCCTCTTTTTCATTTTCTTTTCTTTCTTTTCTCTCTTGCTCTCTTTTCTCTCATTGTATTTTGATCCTCACAAACCTCTCTAGGAGACAATGAAACAAGAGTGACCTTGCGGTCATTATGGACAAAAGTGTACTTGTTGGCATGTCCATCATGGTGAGCTTTCTTATCAAATTGCCATGGTCTCCCAAGCAACAAATGGCTAGCCTCCATAGGAACTACATCACAAATGATCTTATCCACATACCTTCCAATGGAAAACTCAATTTCTACTTGCTTATCCACCTTCATCTCACCTTGTTCACTTAACCATTGTAACTTATAAGGTCTAGGGTGGGGTTTGGTCTCCAAATTCATCTTTGTCACCATCTTAGCACTAGCCACATTTGTGCAACTCCCTCCATCTATGATCAAAGAACACAACTTCCCTTGGATAAGGCATCTAGTATGGAAAATGTTCTCTCTTTGGCTTTCCTTATCTTCTTTAACTATCCCTCCTAGCATCCTCCTCACAATGAATAAATCTCCCTCAAGAACCTCCTCCTCTTCCTTACTCTCTTCCTCACTAGATGGTTCAGATTTAGAACTCTCACTTGTGATTTCCCCATCATCTTTTAACACCATAACTTTCTTAGCAGGACACTCAGAAGCTATGTGTCCTCTACCCAAACACTTAAAACACTTAAAACACTTTATGTCTCTAGACCAAGATTTCCTGGCCACTTCTTTGCCCTTGTTTTGGGTTGGTTGTGATGCTACCCTTGGGGTCCTACTAGATGAAGTTCCCTCCTTCTTAAACCTCTCCTTCCATCTAGAGTTATCATAGTTTGAAGCACTCTTCCTCACACTTTTTCTTTTTAATTGTTGCTCCACTTTCATGGCCTGATGGACTAGGTCCTCAATCTCAACATAATTTTGAAGCTTCACTACATCCCTTATTTCTTCATTCAACCCATTAAGAAACCTTGCCATAGTAGACTCCCTTTCCTCCTCAACATTGGCTCGGATCATGGCTATCTCTAGCTCCTTATAATACTCATCCACACTGCTATTACCTTGGGTAAGTCTTTGCAGCCTATTATGTAATTCCCTGTGGTAATGAGATGGCACATATCTCCTTCTCAAGACTCTTTTCAACTCCCCCCAAGTTTGCAATATAGGCTTTCCATACCTCCTTCTTTCCTTTTGAAATTGATCCCACCACACCAAGGCATAATCTGTGAACTCTAAGGTAGCCAATTTAATTTTTCTCTCTTCGGTCAAGGTATGACAAGAAAAAATTTGTTCTACCTTCATCTCCTACTCTACATAAGCTTCAGGATCACTTTTACCCCTAAATAGTGGAATGGTAACTCTTACTCCCTTATCTCGGTTCCCTCTTGGTTCTTCCTCATTTTCTCTCCTCCTTCCAGTCAGCCTCCTTCTACCTCCATCATCATCATGATGTCCTTCATTTTCTAACCAGTCAATTCTCTCATATAACTCCTCTGTATGCTCCCTCATCATCCTTTCCATTTGAGCTGTAATAGCCTCCACTAACAATCTGTTGTTTCCCTCAGGATGAGGGTTACCATCACTACCTGTTCCTGCCATAATTCAAGTAAAAAGAAAACAACAATGAAAGCAATAGGAGCTCACCACACGTCTCACGTGTTTACACTCTTAAAGATGTATCACTCGTGTTTGTTGCACTCAAAATTAGCTTTTATGTAATGTAACTCTCTTGCCTTTTTCCACTTTTCCTCTAGCTTAAGGTTTTTACAAGATCAAACAATCAATTATCAAGAATCACTTAAGGGCAGCAAACACAAGACAAGAAAGATAAACACGGACTCTATGGAAAACAAATATGAGACAAGACACAAGGCATAATTTAAGAAAATGAAAAGAAAACAAACTCACAAGTTTAAGACAGCAAAGGTACAAACTTCAACTAAGAAGAACAAAGGAACACAAATTACTACCAACAAAAGATTAACAACCAAAGGAACAAGGATATCAACTTAGAAACAAGAAATAGATCAAAGAAACTTAGTTAAAAGAAATTTTAAGCCCTCTAAATCTAGAATTTCAAGATAGCTCAAGAACTCAATTTTCTTTTTTTTTTACCAACTCAAGTTTCCCATGGCAATTTCAGCCACTTCCACTTTACTCCTTTTTTTTTTTTTTTAACTTCAATTCTGTTTTCCTTCTTTTCCCTTTTTTTTTTTTTTTAAATATGAATGTAGAATTTTATCCTTAAAATCACTAACAATTGCTCAACAAATCCCAGCCACACTTGATGTAAATTTCAGCACCAAATTAACCTCCAAACAGTTCCAATTCATAATTTGAATTCCTTCAACTTAGGATTCAAACAAGCAATTAAAATCAGGGTTTTATGAGTACCTACTTGCCAGCCAATGCAATGCCTCCTTGCAGCCTTCAAGCAATCAAATTTCTGTGATCACCCAAATAGTCCCTTTTTCCTCTGAATTCACATCCACAACTAGCCCTAGTGACTAGCTCTGATACCAAATGATGAGTTTTGTATCTTAAGCTTCTTGAATTAGGATCTATCTAGGACTTGGACACAAGAAATATGATCAAATCAAAAACAAGTTCATGCAGAAAATAGGGCTCCAAACGTCTTGTTAAAAAGTTTTTGTATCTGACGCTACAGATCTCAGAATTGAACGATTCAAAAATGAGAAGAAAGCTGGCATTTTGAAACATAATTTAGACTCAAGAATCACCGAAAAAGGATGCGTATAACTCGACATATGACCAAGAGATAATTGAGACGAATTCTGGGAAAATTGACACGAAATTGATGAAAAAGAAACAAGAAAACAATGGCACCACAAACCTAGTTTGATAAGCCAAGAAGTATCGCCACAAGAATTGGAGGATTCTTGATAAGATCAAAAGATGCAAGGAAGAACCCTAGCAGAGAAAAACTCACAATTTCTAAAACAAACGTATTCTGCTGTCTATTGATCTCCAAATGTTTTAATACAAATCAGTTTAAAAGTTTGCCCTTGAGACTTAACAAAACTACAAGCAAAACCCCTTAGCATAAGCATTACTGATATGTTCTAGTGGTTAAGGAGACATATTCAGCCTCAAGTGCTTGGGTTCTAATCCTGCTACAGATAATTTGTATTTTATTTTATCACAACATACTTCCTTAGTTGTGAGACATGGAAAACATCGTGAAGATTTGACAGATGTGGAGGTAAAGTAACTTGATATGCAACTAGTTCGATTCGCTTTGAGATTTGAAAAGGATCAGTAAAGAGAGGGCTTAGCTTTTTAAGCTTAATGGCTCTATCTATTTCTGTTGTGGGCGTGATCATCAGAAACATGTGGCCTCCCTCTTGAAATTCTATGTTTTTCTTCCGACATCCGCGTAGCTCTTCTAACGACTATGGGCTGCAAGTATCCTACTACGGATCTTCTTAATTTGCCCCATGGTCTGATTGATCAACTCCTATCCTAACAGACTCTGCTTTCCTGATTCGTACAAACACAGCGAAAATTGATATTTCTGTTCGTACAACGCTTCGTATGGAGCCATGCCAATACTAGCATGGTAATTGTTGTTGTATGCGAACTCGGCTAGTGATAAATATCAATCCCAGTTTTCGCGTTGCTCCAAGATATATGCTTGTAGCATATCCTCCAAAGTCTGAATAGTTCGTTCGGTCTGACCATCCATTTGCAGATGATACGTAGTGCTTAGACATAGCTTAGTACTGAATGCTTTCCGAAATGCTCCCCAAAATCACAAGGTAAATCTTGGATCTCGATCTGAGACGATGGTTGAAGGAATGCCGTGTAATCTCATTATTTCCTGAATATACAATTGAGCTAATTTCTTCAAAGGGTAATTTGCTCAAATAGGTAAAAAGTGAGCAGACTTAGTCAGTCTATCCACTATAACCCATATAGCGTCATATCCAGAAGGTGTCCTCGGCAAACCCATCATGGAAATACTCTCCCACTTCCATTTAGGGATCTCTAAAGGTTGCAATGTTCTTACTGGCTTTTGATGCTCTATCTTTACTTTCTGGTAAACTAAACATTTGCTCACCAATCTTGCCACATCTGCCTTCATGCCTGGCCACCAAAACCTCTTCTTGAGATCTTAATACATTTTATTGATGCTAGGATGTATAGTGAACTCACTTCTGTGGGCTTCGTCCAAGATTCTCTCCTAGAGGTTGTCCTCTTCAGGCACACATATCCTTCCCTGATATCGCCATATGCCTTCTTTATCCAGAGCACAGCCTGTCAGCTTTCCTAATTTCACCAGATGCATTGTATGTTGAAAGTTGACATCCCGTTGTTGTACCAGCCGAACTTGGTCCTTGAAGTCACTGGTTATTTTGATCTGGTTTAATTTAGTGGTATGAGGGGTTATAAAGATTCCTAAGTTAAGGTCTTGGATACCCTCTATAAGTTTTGTTTCTTTTATCATTATCCACATCACAGTTAAAGATTTTCTACTCAGGGCATCTACTACTACATTTGCCTTGCCAGGATGGTATTTTAGCTCAAACTCATAATCCTTGAGAAATTCCATCTATCTTCGCTGCCTCATATTTAATTCCCTCTGATCAAAGAAGTATTTCAAACTCTTGTGATCAGAAAATACTTCAAACTTCGCTCCATAGAGATGGTGCCTTCAAATCTTCAAATCAAATACCCTTGCCGTTAGTTCAAGGATATGCATCAAGTAGTTTTTTTCATGAGTTTTCAATTGTCTAGATGCATACGCGACCATGTTCTTGCTCTGCATTAACATGCATCTTAACCCTTTCTTGGAGGCATTGCAATAAACCTTAAACGATCCATGAGGATTTGGCAGAGTGAGCATTAGGGCTATTGTCAACTTTTCTTTTAGTTCTTGGAAACTCTGTTCACATTCGTGGATCCATTCAAATAGAGCATTCTTTCTGGTAAACTTTATTAGGAGTAGTGCTATCTGAGAGAAGTTTTTAACAAACCTTCTGTAGTATGCGGCCAAACCCAGGAAACTCCTGACTTCAGCAACTGTAGTCGATCATTCCTAGTTTAACATTGCTTCCACCTTGCTAGGATCTACAGAAATTCTTCCCTAGGATACCACATGGCTAAGAAATTTCACTTCCTTCGTCCAAAATGCATATTTGGATAGCTTGGCATAGAGTTTTTTCTCTCTTAGGATTTGCAGTACTAACCTCAAGTGTTCTGCATGCTCTCGCTCCGTCTTCGAGTAGACAAGTATATCGTCGATAAACACCACCACAAATTTGTCTAAATATGGTCAGAATATCTGATTCATATCCATGAATACCGCCAATGCATTCGTCAATCCAAAAGACATCACGGTGTATTCATAATGTCTGTAGCGAGTCTGAAAGGCCGTCTTAGGAATATCTGTAACATCCCCACTTTTGTAAACAGAACGTAATGGAAACTTTGAATTATTTCCCTTAGGTAGTGTGAGAATTTCTCAGGCAGCACTATGCCATGACGATCCTCACACTTGGAATTATAGGGTAGTGTAACACTGCCGTTGAAAATATGGCACTGCCATATGTTAAAAATTAGGAAATGACAAAAGTACCTCTATAAACTTTTGTTAATTACATTGATGCCCAGAATTTTTAGAAATTATATTTTGACCCCAAAGACTTATTTCCACAATAATCCTAGAACTTTTCATGAAATGACCTTCATGTCCCCACATCTGTAGAATTAGCAGAATGAGATTTTAAACAGAGCAAAATCACGTAGTGAAACTGTCGAAGTTTAAATCTCTGCCAAGTGGGCCATGGAGGCAGTCTGGTGTGAAATGACGTGGAATGCCCTTGGACTTGCTCAAAATTACGGATATGCCATTAGCTACGGAAAATAGAAAACAGAAAGGCTCTGGATTTGCGAAACATTTAATCTACGCTATTCATCGATTTATTCGATTTTATTGAGTAGGTAAGGTTAATTAGAAATTAATTAAAGGATAATTAGAAGTTAATTAGATGTTAATTAGAGAGATTAAGGTAGAATAGATATACGAGAAATCTTATTTAATTTTTAGCAACGTTTTGCCAGTTTGGAAGGAATCGGTAAAGATTCGGTAAATTGAACCGCAAGAACCGAGTCAGTAGAAGTTTGCACTAGGAAAGCCCTAGATTGATTGAGTATGGTGCAGCCACCTATCCCTATATGTGGCGCCACCATGAGCCATGGATTAAAGAAATTCAACAATTTACTAACCACAAGATTCACCAACCAACATACCTAGGTCACTTCCATTCTTTAAAGTTAAAACAACATAATCCCTTCTCCTTCCTCATTTTCGCCCTCCACCAGCTATAGCCTCCTTCCATTTCTTCTTCTTCTTCTTCCTTTCTTTCCTTACCTCCATAACTAAGAGATTCAAGCTCAAGATTGGAGGCCTTCTTGGCCTCAAATCCTCTTATTTCTTTTATGAAAATTGATCCTCACCTTCTTCTCTACAAAACCCCTCTAACAATTTCATGATTAAGCATCAAATAAAGCCTCCCCACATTCATATGAGCTACTGCCATGGTGAAGAAAGAAGACTAGGAGTTGGTTCTTGGCCTCTTTGCTTCCATAGCTTCAAGGATTTAAAGGTAGGTAGCTCAAATCCTTAGTTATTTGATGTATCATGTGTAACACCCTACTAATTTGATGTTATGCTTAAGTCATAGCATGAAATCAAGTAGATTGTGTTACCGGATTAACACTTTGTTTACCTTTCCTAATTCATTCTTCTTTAAATCGTCATCATCATTATTTTTTTTTTTTAAACAGATGAAACGGCGCGCTGCTATACTAAGGGCGCAACGAATCTAACAAAATATAATAACAAAAAAAAAATAAGAATAGTACAATAATGTTACTGTATATGTGCATGTATATATATATAAAGCCACTGCTTTAGTTTCTGTACAAAGTTTCAAAGTGGAACACATAGGTGGGCCGGCATACCAAAAAGACAATAAGGCCCGTATCAGTCAAAAAGAGATCCTATGGTCCTCAAAGGACATTTCATAACCTACTACTAATCCTACTGTCAAGTCTATGACCCAGAGCCACGTGCTGTCCAAAAGAGGGTCATGCTGTACAACGTCTCTTGCTGGCCGAGCTACTCTGTCAGATAGCCGTTAGCCATGCCAGGCTCGACTAGTGATTAGTCCGCGCTGGGTTCCGAGGAGCAAGAGGGTGATGAGCTGGTGGCCTCGGAGGGGTCACTCTCTGAACTGAGCGGCACATCAGGAACTTGGGAGGTGACTCCGTGCAGATCGCCAGTCTTTGCCGTGTCGCGGTGCAGGAGGAGCTGGAGGTGGGTGCGCCATGTGCAACGGGATAGCAATATAAGGAGTGGCAGGGTCAAAGATAGGATGGTGTAAAAGGACATCAAAGTTCCTGTTGCTGAAGAGATAGAGACGGAAGTTACACGAGCCGGCTATATACAAGGAATCCAACTCTGGATCATGGTGAAGCTGTAAAGTTGGGATCTCAATGAAAAGGGTAGCTGTGGAGTCCATTACCAGCATTTGAGAATGATGCGGAAGATACAGAACGAGGTGAGAATTTAAAGAAATTCTCAGTAGGGTTGTGTTTAGTGGTTATCTGATGTCACATACATTCTCAGTTGCCTCGGGTTTTATTTAATTATAAAAACATGTGTTCAAGCTAGTTATCCGTTTTATTGAGTTTAAGGAAAAATCTGGTCCGAGGCAAGGTTCAGTTTTACTAGTGGATATAGGAAACAGAATAACTCACTAATAAGATTCCACGGAATAGTAAACAGAATAAATAAATAAAATAAACAGCAGTAAATAAACTTAATAGACACTGCATTCATCTTGACATAATTATTTCATGTAAACATGCATTCATGTAATCATGTAAACTTAATCATGAACCTTTCTTCATAAGTCTTTCCATTTCTTTTCATCATTTTCCATCTCTTGGTCCCCTAGGAGTTCTTGGCCATTTAGACTCTTGGGTAATAGTCTGCTTTTCAGGATCGAGTTCGTTCCTATACAGGAATGCCGGGTTTACTTTCCTCGACCTTCCCATTGATCTATTGCCCTTAACTTCTTATCCGGGGCTGGCCCAAGTAGCATAGAACTTTCATAGTAACATAATTCTTATCATAACTTTCATAGCTTTTCTTGAAATTGCATATGCATCAACATGAAATTCATAACTTATGCAAGGGTCTACCAAAATTTCGACAGCATAACGGAACGAGTCCACTTCCCCATGAATAGTGCCAGCACATCAGAACATCAATTTATCAATAAGGCCACAACATTACACACATATTTCAATATGGAACTCATAATAGCATTAAACTCATCAAGGCAGAGTTTCTACCTCAGCATAGTCAACCAACCCGGTTCTTATAATTCAAGCCATGAATTCTATTTAACTCATTTGAACCTCAAATTTGGATATGATATGTTAAAGCATTATGTGTCTATTTTCTAACTTCTTTGGTCCCATCTAATTTTGATATCTATAGCTTAAGATATTTAGATTTTTCCTCGGCCTATCCAGTGGCTAGCCAGAATCAGACACCTAAAAGTAAAAATCCACTAAAAATTGAAAACT
The DNA here is from genome assembly GCA_031439585.1 of Pterocarpus macrocarpus. Taxonomy (NCBI): domain Eukaryota; kingdom Viridiplantae; phylum Streptophyta; class Magnoliopsida; order Fabales; family Fabaceae; genus Pterocarpus; species Pterocarpus macrocarpus. The sequence continues at coordinate 34,372,549 of CM062519.1, forward strand.
GACTCAAATGATACAAAATTGGAGTCATATTAAAGCTAACAGGGTAAAGTTTCATTTACAAAAAGTTTCTTTCCATTTGACTTGGTAGGGCTCAAGTTATAAGCCCCGAAGTCTAACTTTCCTAAACTGCCCTGTTCTAACCCGGTTAGGACATAGGGTAACTTTCTTGGATCATTGGGAGCAACTGGAACCTTATCTAATTCTGAAATTTTTATGGGACATTCTCCTATGTGTAAGGTTTCTAAAAAGTTGGTTTCACTCATTTTCAAGCAGTATAGGGCGAGTTCTACCCTGAACAACCCAGCCTGCCCAGAATCAGAGTCAAAACCCTAGGTCAAAATTCAAAAAATCATATCTCTCTCAATACTAATCCAAAAGCCTTATATGATATATTTATGGAAAGCCCTAAATGTCTAGTTTCATTTAAAATTGGTTTCATCAAATTTAATCTGCTGTAGGCGGACCCATACACTCCGCCGTACGGACTGCTGAGGGGTTTTGGGTCTCCAGCTCTCCATTTCTTCCTATTTTCATTCTTTCTCACTTCCAATTCGGTTTTAACCAAACAAACAACCAATCACCAGCCACATATCATCATAATCATTCAATTTATACATCAAAGATTGTGGAAATAATCCACCCTCAGCCAGCCAAGAGCACAGAAATGATACAAGAATTAAACCTCTACCTTAGTTATGAGTGATTTTGCTGGATTTTTGAAGGCTTGGATGAGCAAAGCTTGATTTGGCTTGATGTTAGCTGGAGTTATGTGAGTAGAGGCGAGGAAAAGAGAGCTGAATGAGAGGAGAAAAGTGGCGCTGGAATGTGGTCTAAATGGTGAAAAAAGGGTGGAAAAATTCTGATTGCTTGAGTGGTTATAGTTGACTTACTTTGGCTTTTGATTGGTTGGCTTTGCATGGCTGAAATTCAGCCAAGCTTCTTCATGGTTTAGTGGCTTTGTTGCGCCACTTTTGGGTGATAAGTGGCTGAGTTATCAGCCACTCAAAATAGAGTTTAAAGCTTGTAATTCCATTGGTTTAGTTCTGACAGTTTAAAATACAGTAAACTTACCGATTTCCTTTAAATCGGTAAATCGGTTTCGTGAAAATTCTTATGAAATCTTCTATATTTCTAACCTAATTAACTTGTACCTAATCTCAATTAATTGCTAATTAATTGATCCTAATTAATTATTTAACCGAATTTTAATTAATCCCAATTATTCAATAAAAACCGAACAATTGAACGAAAAACAATAAAAGAATTTCGGTGGATATTACATCATGTGACTGTGGCTGCTGTGTTCCTCTTATGCCATGTTTGCATGATGGTGTTTTGATGTTTTTCTAGTGATTTGAGATGAGGAAACTTAGTTTGGGTTCAGAACTTGATCAAAAAACTCAAAAGGAAACTAAAATAGAATTGGCTGAGGATAAAATCCCGGATGTGTCTGTATTGCGAAGTGTACGGACTCTTCCATAGACCTCAAAATGATACGAATCTATTTTTATCTAAAACTAGACATTTAGAGCTTTCCATAAATATAAACTATAAGGCTATTGGATTAGTATTGAATGAGTTATGAATTTTTGAGGTTTGACCTAGAAATCTAGATTCTTATCTGAGCAGCATGAGTTGAAAGGGTGCAACTCACCCTACACAATTCTGAATTGAGTGAAACTAACGTTTTTTGAAAGCTAACATATAAGGAAACCTCCCACAAAAATTTTAGAGTCAGATTCATTCCTAATTACTCCTACCACATCAATGAAATTACCTTAAGTTCAAACTGGGCTGGAACAGGGTAATCCAGTAGGGTCAAGTTACGGGGCTTATATCTCAAAATATACTCATGCAAATGATATGAAACTTTTTTCATCTGAACGCTTGTTCAGTTAACTTTAAATTGATATAAATTTCGTATGATTTCACCTAAATTTCTATTTTTAGTGAATTTTCACTTATAAGGGTACATTTCTGGCTAAGTATAGGGCAGTCTGAGATAAAATACTAATAACTTGAGTTGTACAAATCAAAACAATTGGACCAAAAGGGTTGGAAACTAGACACATAGAGCTATGACATATCCAAAATTTAGGTCTAAATGAGTTGAATCATACTAAAGGTGGATTATACAAAATTCAGGCAGAATAGGATGAAGTAAGCAGAAAACTCTATTGAGGGTTGTATTGAATTTAATGAATGATATTGTGAATGTATAATCACTGCCCCATATTGATTTGCATGTTTGAATGATTTTACTGGTAGTCTAGCACTATTCACGGGGAAGCAGACTCGATCCGTTATGCTGCTGAATTTTTGGCAGGGGTTTATGAAGTTATGGGAGCTTATGCTATAGGTGATTATGCTTTGGATATATTTACGTTTACATATCATGTTCATGTACGTCGTGCATGCTATAACATCCTCTCAAAATGCAGTCCTATGCTTAAGTCAGAGTACCACACTCAGGAGTTGTTATGGTTACCTGAGCAAACCTTAACTGACAACAACTTCAGCCGTCTTTGCAACTTCTCGAACTATCTGGAGATAACACAGAAACAGGAGTAAGAATTTAAAATTCTCAGTAGGATTCTTTAATTATTATACATAATGTCATCGTTGTCATCTTCAGTTGCTTCGGTTTATTATGAAAAATGTGAACATGTTATACAAACTGTTTAATTTTATAGTTCGAAAATATATTATCCGAAGCAAGGTTCATTTTATTCATACACTTGTCCTTTGGGCAGGCCAACACAAAGTCAATTCATGAATTATACTATGAATAATAATTAAAGTGTATTAAAATGCACATGCCTTTACTTGTACATGAATTTGTGCAAATTCATTGGTGCTTTCCTTCAACTTTCTTTCCTTGTTACTTATATCCCAGAGTACGATCGCTATGTCATACTCCATCGGGGTGTGATCACCATGTCACACTCCTTAGGAATACGTTCTTCCTGCCACGTCCCAGAGTATGATTGCCCTGTCATACTCCATCAGGTATGATCGCCATGTCACATCCCTTAGGGTGTGGAATCATTATGCCATATTCCAGAGTATGATCGCCATGTCATACCCCATTAGAGCGTGATCGTCATGTCACGTCTTTCGGAATATGGACTCATCATCATACCTTTCATCATAGAATCTTTATATGCCACACTCCAGAGTATGATCGCCATGTCATACCCCATCAGAGCGTGATCGTCATGTTACGTTCCTTAGGAATATGGGACCTTCATCATATACTTTATCATGAATATTTATATGCCACCATAAATTTTCAGTACTTACACTAGTTGGGTCATGTCATGCCTCATGTAAGCCCTATCCCCTATACTCAACTAGCTGGGTCGATGCCATGCCTCATGTGAGTGGGATGCTTGCATATGATTCAATCTTTGTTCTATACTGTCCTTGGGTAGTTTGATCTAGGAGTGAGCTCAACTCGTGACCGTCGTCACACCGAAAACTCGGCAGCATAACGGATCATGTCCGCTTTTCCATGAATAGCGCTAGGCAACTAGGAATTTTAATCAAACAGCAAACTCGAGATAGAACGTTATAATCATACCAAGAATATAACAATATCCATAGGTGCAAATTTTAAAGTCCTAGGTCTTAATCTATCTTACAAGCTTTTAATTTCTAATGGTGTTCTTGAACTCGAGCTTATGACCGATTTCCAAGTTCTGAGATAATATTAGTCTCATATGTAAGGTCAATGTCTTGATTCCTGACTTCCGGGGTTGTATTGAAGACCCTAGACTTCCGGGTTTAAGTATCTTAGGTTCTAAATTCTCGTCCTTGACCCTAGATTTCAAGTGATTTTCGACATCCGACCTTAAGCTACAATCAGTCTTTCAACGTCTTTATAAATGTTTCCTAAATTTCGAGTTCCGACATTAACCATTCCTGATTGGGTTTGCTATTTACCAAGTCCCGAGTTCAACGTTAAGTACACCCTTCTGAGTTCAACCTTAAGTATATTATTCCGAGTTCAACCTTAAGTACACTCTTTCGAGTTCAACCTTAAGTATATCATTCCGAGTTCAACCTTAAGTACACCTTATCTAGCTCTTCGTTCGCTACGTCCCGAGTTCCGATATCAACGAAGCTTAATCTAGTATTCATGCATGTCTTCAGCCAGAATTGTACTCTTATAAGAGAAAATTCACCAAAAATAGGAATCTGGGTTAAATCATGCAAAATTTATATCAACTTAAAGCTAACAGAACAAGCTTTCAAATGAATTAATTGAATCTCATTTACATGATTATAATTTAATATACAAGCCCCGAAACTTGACCCTACTGGACTACCCTATTCTAGCCTGGATTAGACATAGGGAAACTTTCTCGACTCCCTGGGAACAAATGGGACCTTAACTAACCATTTTGATGGGATATTCTAATGTGTAAGCTTTCTAACAAAGTTGGTTTCACTCAATTCCAAGTCGTATAGGGCGAGTTCTTCCCTGAACAACCTAATCTGCCCAGAATCAAACTCAAAAACCTAGGTCAAACTTCAAAAATTCATATCTCTCTCAATACTAATCCAATGGCCTTATATTATATATGTATGGAAAGCCCTGAATGTCTACTTTCATATAAAAATAGTTTCATCAAATTTAACTGGCTATAGGTGGAGCCGTACACTCCGCCATATGGACTGCCGTGGACTTTTCACCTAGATAGCATTCTAATTCTCCACTCCTTCTAGTTTTCTCCTTCTAACTTTAATTCCAACTCAAGATTTCATGTTAATCCAGCCATAAACCATCAAATATATCCAATATATCATCAAATAACTGAAGAAGAATAAAATTTCATACAGCCACAGTTCAGAGAATTTAAGGATAGAAATGGAATCCTACCTTGCCTAGTTGAAATCTTGTTGATTTGGTGTCTTAGATGGAAGCAACTCTTGATGAAACTTGAAGAGAGGATGAAGATGGAGTGGGATGAGTGTGTATGAAAGAGAAATGGAGAGTGGTCAGCTTCTTATGCTGGCCAAGATTACCAAGGGAGAAGGAATGAAAAAGGTGAAGATTTTTTAAGCAAGCTTCATGTTGATTGGTGGACTCCATCTTGCCCTCCAATTTGGCCTAGCTTCGCACTCTTCATAGCTGAAAGTGGTGCCACATGTGGGGGTATCTTGAGTAAATCTTGGCCATCCATTCTAGAGCTCTCATAGTATAACCTTTATTGATCCGGTTCTGACAGTCTTAAATATCGAAATCTTACCGATTTCTTTTAAATCGGCAAACCAGTTTTTAGAAAATTCTGTAAGGCTTCCTATGTTCCTAATCAAATTCCATTATGCCTAATCATTTTAAATCACACTTAATTAGATTTAAGTGAATGCTAAATCGAATCCTAATTAATCACAATTATTTGCTTAAAACCGAACACTTCGATTAAAAACGATTAAAATTTTTCGGGCGTTACACATGCAAGCATAATTAGAATATGATATGAGAAATAAGGTGTGAGACATATCCACGAATGCACAAAGCATCCGCATGCATGATAAGATATGGAAAAGAAAAAGATAATAAGAACTTGCAAGAGGGACGTACTAAGCTACCATGTGAGCAATGGTATAGACCCAGCTAACATGGGCCAGAGTGGTACTGTTTAAGACTTGGGCCAGCCCTCGACCAGATTTAATGGGAATAGACTGGTGTGAGGGTCGGGGAAAGTAATCTTATCACTCATGTATAGGTACGAGCTCAGACCTGAAAAGCAGGCTATTACCCAGGGGTGAGAGAGGCCATTCACCTCCTGGAGACCAAGTACAAAAGAGCAAGATCAAGTTGCAAGTTAAAGAAAGATATGAATTAAGTCAAGTGCACTTGCATACAGTCAAGTATAAGCATCTATATGTGCATCTTCAATCATCTCGTTAAGTCATAATGCTATTATAATTCTTGTTAAAGCATATTATACTATTCGTATTTCTATGTCTGTCATATGATATGGCAAGTGGTTGTTAAAATATTACTCGCTTCGAGAAAGGTGTTTTCAACTTAAAATTAACCACTATTTGCATATATATGCTGATATTTTCATAATAAATCGAAGTGGTTGGAATGTTTATGATGACACTATAAGAGTGATGGTTTGAATTTACATACTGAGGACCTTAGGTTCTCACTACCTGCTTGTATATTTTTCTTTTCCCTAAACATTCTAGCATCCAAGATGGAAATCAAGTGTGAGGCCGAGTATAGGGACATTCATTGAGCAAGACTCAAGCATAAACCAGACCAAGAGACTATTGAAGCTAGCTAACGACTAGTCGGAAGCAAATGTTGTGTATTATGTTAGTCACAATTTCTTTTAAGTTGTAAGTATTTTATTCTCTACTTATCAGAGATGACAAAATTTATGAACTATTATTCAGTAATAAAGTGTGTAGTTAAAGGGTCATATATTATATTTTCCACATTTTAAAGCTTCTTAGCATAGTGACCACCTTTTAATATAACTCCATGACTCGAGCATGACTTATATGATAGAGGTTGTTACAATATCCTTTTCTCGAACCCGAATCTGGTGATATCCAGATCGTAAATCAATCTTGGAGAATACGATTGCCCCTTGCAACTGATCCATGAGGTCATCAATTCTTGGTAAAGGATATTTATTCTTAATGGTTACCTTTGTCAGTTATTGATAATCTACACACAACCGCATGACCCCGTTCTTCTTCTTAACCAATAGAACTGGGGCTCTCGATGGTAATGCACTTGGCTGAATAAACTTCTTCTCCAGAAGTTCTTCAATATGCTTTTTGAGTTTAACTAACTCCAAGGGTGACATCCTGTATGGAGCTATGGATATTGGTCCTGTACTTGGTACCAATTCAATAGTAAACTCAATTTCCCTTTCTGGGGGAAATTTAGGAATGTTTTTGAGGAGCACATTTGGATATTCCCTAACAACTGGAATATCATCCAATTTTTGGTCAACCTTCATCACCTTGGTTGACAGAAGAACGTACCCTCTACTCGTATCTCCATAGGGGTATACTGCTAAGGAGCTTTGATAAAGGTTTACAGAGGTCACAGTCATAGACTCCAGAGATGAAACAAAGGAAAACACAATGGTCTTATCCAAACAATTTAGCATAACTCGATTGGTAGAGAGCCAATCCATGCCCAGGATTACATCAAGTCCGAACAAGGGAAGATAGATTAAATTGGTTCTAAAAGTTCAGCCTTCTATTCGAAGGGAGACATTCATACAAATGTGATTGGTCTTAATGGGTTTATTTGTAGGAGTAGAAACCTATAAATCATAGGGTAATTCAGAAACATGTAATTGTAAAGCTAATACACAATCACAAGAAATGAAAGAGTATGAAGCACCTGAATCAAATAAGATAGTCAAGACCTTACCATTTACTTCACATGTACCTTGAATCAAATCTTCAGATTTTTCAACTTCAGTTGTGTCCATATTAAAAACTCTTCTTGGCGTTGAGGCCTGGGAGTTGGTTGAGGATTTCTAGTTGGGCACTCATAAATCTTGTGGCATGGCTTGCCACATCCGAAACAAACATTTTGACCCACCAAGCACGGTCAATCACTGTGATTCTTCCCTCATTGAGCGCATGGTGGCCTCAGGAAAGGCCTTTGAGGCTACTTACCCTTGTTGTTTGCTGTTGGAAACTGGGCTTGAATTTCGAGCCCTGTGGTGCCAATCCTTTCTTGAAGTTACCACCAGTTGACTTGGCAATCGCTAACTTCCTATTGTAATCTTCCACAAGTCAGCATTTATTCACCAAAGTGGAGAAGTCTCTAATCTCCATTGGCCCTATAGTCGCGAGAATATCCTCCTTCAATCCACTTTCAAACTTAACACACATTCATGCCTCATCTGGATTGTGCTAATAAATTGTGGAGAATTTACATAACTCCTCAAACTTGGCGATGTATTTTGAAACGCTGTTGTTTCCTTGATGGAGTTACATATATTCTACCTCCTTAGTGTAACATTCACCCGAACTACAGTACTATGCTTAAGTCAGACTACCGCATTCAAGAGTTATTACTGTTACTTGAGCAGACCTTAACTGATAGCAACTTTAGCTGCCTTTGCAACTTCTCGAACTATCTGGAGATAACACAGAAACAAGAGTGAGAATTTAAAATTCTCAATAGGATTCTTTAACTATTATACATAATGTCATCGTTGTCATCTCCAGTTGCTTTGGTTTATTATGAAAAAGGTGATCATGTTATATAAACTATTTAATTTTATAGTTCAAAAACATACTGTCCGAAGCAAGGTTCATTTTATTCATATACTTGTCATTTGGGTGAGCCAATACAAAGTCAATTCATGAATTATACTATAAATAATAACTGAACTGTATTAAAATGCAATAGCACCATTATACTGAAAATAAAAAATTTGCACATGTCTTTACTTGTAATTGAATTTATGCAGATACGCATAATTTTTCTTTTCTTCCTTTATCTTTCTTTACTTATTATACATATTCCAAAGTACGCTTGCTATGTCATACTCTCTCGGGGTGTGATCACCATGTCACATTCCTTAGGAATATGTTCTTCTTGCCACGTCCCAGAGTATGATTGTCATGTCATACTCCATCGGGATGTGATCGCCATGTCACATTCCTTAGTTGTAGGATCATTATGCCACATTCCAGAGTATGATCACCACGTCATACCCTATCAGAGCGTGATCGCCATGTCACATTCCTTAGGAATATGGACTCATCATCATATCTTTCATCATAGAATCTTTATATGCCACATTCCAGAGTATGATTGCCATGTCATACTCCATCAGAAGGTGATTGCCATGTCACATTCTTTAGGAATATGGAACCTTCATCATATCTTTTAACTGCCTTCACAGGGAAGGACCCAATTAACTGCCTCCAAGTGAAGGGATCCACATTTAATATGTTCATGTCCGTTCATTCCCATACATAATCATGCGTAGACATGTTGAATGCACTCATACATATGCTTCAACATTTACTTTCATATATCCTTGCATATAGAATTTCATGTTCATATTTTATGCCGAAAATTCGGCAGCATAACGGGGCATGTCCGCTTCCCCATGAATAGTGCCAGATAACTAGGAAATTTTAATCAAACAGCACACCCAACATAAAGCATCATATCTTCAATAGTTATCACACACAACAAAGTCTTATGAGCAGGGCTTAGGTAATTAGGTGCAAGTTTTAAAATCTTAAGTCTTAATCTATCTTGCAAGCTTTTAACTTTTATTGATGTTCCCTAGCTTGAGCTTATAACCAACTTCCGAGATTGAATTTGTCCGAGTTTCGAGATTGCATAAGTTCCAACCTTGCAGTGTTTTGGTTCCCGACTTCCGGGGTTATATAATGCTTTGGTTCCCGACTTCCGGGTTTCGGGTGTAAGGTTTCATATTCTAGTACCAACTTCCAAGTTTACATTGAAGGTCCTCGACTTCCAGGTTTAAGTATTTTAGGTTTTATATTCTTGTCCATGACTTTCGATTTTAAAATGTTTTATGTGCTTGTGATTCTGATTTCTGACTTTAATCCATAATTGGTCTTCCAACTCTTATGAATGTTTCCTAAGTCCCGAGTTCCGATATTAACTATACCCGGTCTTCACTAATTTCCGAGTTCTGACATTAACTATGCCCGACTAGTTTCCTATTCACTGAGTTCCGAGTTCAACATTAAGGATATCCGATCTAGCTCTCTGTTTACTAAGTTCCAAGTTCTGATGTTAACTAAACTTGATCCGGTATTCATACATGTCTCTAAGTTCCGATTTTGATATTATCTAAACTTAACCTAGTATTCATACTTGTCTCTCTATTTTACTAATTTCCGAGTTCCGATTTAACTAAACTTGATCTAGTATTTATACATGTCTCTAGCTAGAATTACACTCTTATAAGAGAAAATCACCAAAAATAGAAATCTAGTTGAAATCATACGAAATTTATATTACTGTAAAGCTATCAGAGCCAGCTTTCAAATGAAAGAAGTTTCATATTATTTGAATGATTATAATTCAAGATATAAGCTCTGAAACTTGACCTTACTGGACTCCCCTGTTCTAGCCCAGGTTGAACTTAAGGTGGATTCATTGATGTACTGGGAATAGTTGGCAACGAATCTGACCCTAAAATTTTTATGGGATGTTTCCTCATATGTTAGATTTCAAACAATGTTGGATTCACTCAATTTGGAGTTGTGTAGGGTGAGTACACCCTCCTCAACTCACACTGCCAAGATGAAAGTTCTGATTTTCAAGTCAAACTTCAAAAATTCATAACTACCTCTATACTGATCCAATGTCCTTATATTATATATGTATGAAAAGCCTTGAATGTCCACTTTAATATAAAAATAGTTTTATTGAGTTTAAATGGCGGTAGACGGAGCAGTACACTCCACCGTACGGACTGCCGAGGGATTTTGGTCTTCTTGCCCCTCACTTCTTCCTACTTTCACCTTTTCTTACTTCTTAATCGATTTAATCATCAAAAACAGCTAACAAAACAACCAAAGATCATCATATTCATTTAATCATCATATCAAGAAGTGAGAAAATAAAGCCCTAAATCAGCCACACATAACCAAATGAACAAGAATAAAGTTGAATCTCTACCTCTATCTTGAAGCAACAACTAGCTAGTCTTGAGTTCTAATGAAGGATATGGGTGCAAGAGACTTAATGGAGGCTGAAAGTAGAGGGAGGAGATGAAGAGGATGAAGAAAAGAAGAGAGGAAGACTGCTGGAAGGGGTCAAAGTCAGTAGGAAATAAGAGAGAAAAATTTGATTCAATAATAAAAGGGTAGTTGGAATTGGTTATTTTGATTGGCTGAAATTTTGTGGGTAAGGTTCAGCCATATCTCCCTCTTTTGTGACCTTGGTGTGTGCCACCTTTAGAGGCTTAAATGGCTGAGTATTTAGCCATTGGGGTATAGGGTTTTGGGCACATAATTCTATTGGTTCGATTTTGACAGTTTAAAATACCGTAGTCTTACCGATTTCCTTTGAGTTGGTAAATCGGTTTAAGAAAATCCTATGAAATCTCTTATACTTCTAATCTAATTCTCTCATATCTAAACTCAATTAATTGCTAATTAATTGATCCTAAATAAACATTTAATCAAATTTTAATTAACTTCAATTATTTGATAAGAACCAAATAATTAGGCGAAAAACGATAAGACTTAGCATTACGTACTGAGGGAGGAAAAAACTTCTAGTAGAATGCGTCCTTAAACACATTCCACATGATTTTTGCCTAGGCCTTTTCCAACAGTCGCCGCTTCACATCGTTCCACCAAAATTCTACATTTGCTTCAAGCATATAAGTGGTGAAAGCCACTTTCTGATGATCCATATAGTCCAAAATAGAGAAAACCTTCTCCATTGCCTTGACCCATTCGTCAGCCTTGTCAGGGTCAAAGGCTCCTCTAAAGCTGGGTGGGTTCGCCTTTCTGAATTCAATGAACTTGAGATACTCTAGATCTATCCCAGGGCTGTGTGGATTTCCTTCATAACCTGCTTCAAGTCATCTCCCCAACTAGTCAATCATTTGGTGTGCTGCGGCAGCTTGCTCTCGCATTGCATAGGTCATCTGTTGCATCGTATCCATGAAATTAGCAGATTTTCTTGAGCAGGTTCCATTCGTGGCCTACCTCACCTATCAGAAGCCATCAAGTTCTGAACACACGAAACAAGAGTTATTGAGTTGATCAAGCTCAATACTAAGTCTAGTGTGCTAGTAAATAATGGCTTACACGGCCAGGCAATTCTTTCACATGCATCTCTATATCTTACCCAGACAGACAAGACTTAATGCATGATAGTGCCTAAGAAATGCAAAGCATACATGAAGCATAGTCAGTCTAATCCTCAGGTCTGTGCCAAGATGAACTGCTCTGACACCACTAAAATGTAACACCCTACCAGATATAATACTATACTTAAGTCATAATATTTTACCCGATAGTCTATTATGTGTGATTATCTCTTATATCGATTAACCTTAATTCATTAACTAGGTCGGAAGAGTGTTTGTAAAACCCTAATAAATCCATACTACGCTTAAGTCATATTACGGCGTTTTATTAGTTGTTACTTATGCTTGTGGAAAACTAAACTTCATTTATAAGTTAAGTTATGCGAAAAATATGATAAATTTTTTTTTTGAAATACGTCGTCACTTTGCAGCGTTTTGAAAAGTAAAGCCTTGAGTGAGAAGACAGATAGAGAAAGAGTGTGACGTACAAGAGTTTGATTCACAAGTGGAATAAAAACCATACGATACATAATACATAAAAATTCTTACATACACATACCACATAAATATGATTCATAACATCCATCAGTACATAAAGGTACTCATAATTAAGTCATCGCTACATATAGAATGTGATATAACACAGCAAGCTTTTAAGCAGTAGAGATACACAAGGAAATCAAAAATCTCAGAAGTCTATGCGCCTTGGCTCTACACCAAGTCCTAAGATCAGTCTTTACAATGCACCCTCCGATCTACTGATGTCATGGCCCAGAGATGCGACTCCTCCTAGCTCCTCGCCCTCGGGGGCATGAGGTGTGCATATGATAAGGGGGTGCCTACGAATTACTTCAATAATATGGTGACTCGGGTCGGCCTGATTCAGGTCACAGCTGACTGCTGAGGACTGCTCCTCGGAAGGATCCTCCTCCGAAGTCTCAGGATGATACTCAGGGTACGGTGGCGAGGCAGCTGCGGCCCAAGGGGTAGCCGTGGAGCTCAGCTCAATCACAGGAATCTTCGGCTATGGCAAGGGCTCGACGGCAGGTAACTCTGGAGACATCGGCTCCATCTCAATATTTGGCAACGGCTTGGGTGGAAAATCCCAAGGACCTAACGGCTGTCCAGGGTAGGCGGTAGGAATGTCAGCTGGGGCAGGCGGGACATCGGGCCCCACATCCTCATGTATACGACCAGGGTAAAAATAGGTACGCACCACTGTAGTGGTCGTCACCACGATGGCCTGAGCGTCATCGTCGAAAGTCCACTCATGATGGGGCGGCTCCATGATCCACTCCACAGGGTACGCCATCGAGATCTGGTGACGATACGGAAGAATAACTAGGGTGAGAAATATGATTTCTCAGTAGGACTCGAGCCTGACACGGAGGTGTCATTGTCATCGTCCCAGCCACTTCGGTTTTATTAATGAAATTAGTGAGCATTCATAAGGTTCAATTCTTAGGTTTTTGAAAACATGAATATCCGAAGCGGATTCAATTTTAACATACCCTCTAATCATTTATATCATAACATACATGGGCACAAGTATAATTACATAAAACATGCATGGTTATGCTGTAAGCTTCTCTTAACTTCTCCCTTTCAAGGGTTTGGACCAAAGTCCCTTTTCTTTTCTTAACTTGACTTTATCTTAAGTCTTATCTTTTCACCCACTAAACATAAGTGGTAATGAGCTCATACCATGGCCATTGCCACCATAAACTTTCGGTACTTACACTAGCTGGGTCATACCATGCTTCATATAAGCCCTATACCCTATACTCACACTAGTTGGGTCATGCCATGCCTCATGTGGGTCGTGGGTGAGGGGAGCTTACTTTGGGTCATCTTCCCTTTTGAAGGATCACACCCTTAGTTCAATCTTTTCTTATTAAAGCTTATGATGTAAAATTATTCTAATTCTTTTCCACATTTGGTCGTTACGTATCGTCGTCCCCAAATGTGATTCCTTTATCATACATCATTAGGCATCATATCATCAACATATCCTTATCATAATCCTATCATTATCATAATCATCATCATCATAATCATATCATTGTCATAATCATCATCATCATTCTCATATCATTATCATAATCATCATCATTATCATGATCATCATCATATCATTGTCATCATGTTGACACATAGAGGCATACATATCACACAAAGTCTTATGAGCTTAGCTTAGTAAATTTGGTGCAAGCTTTTAATTGAAATTGCCTCTTCTATAAATTCTTTTATTAGGCATAGGGTCAATTTTATCTATTATCCTTTTGGAAACTTTTAAGTTGAATTATGAAGTTTTCCCATATCTTAAATTGAGGGTCTTAATGTCTTTAAGCTTATTTCTCATTATCCTTTAAATTTCACCATAACCAGTTTTTACTTTTACAGTGGGGCAGTGACTTCAAAAATTCACCATAATTTCACCTTTTACTCTTTTGCTTCAAATTTTGGTATGATTCGACTTCTCCGAGTTTATTTTTAAACAAAATAAGCCCTACTTAAAAATTCATTTTGTAACTTGAGATATGCACATTTTATTCTGACTGTTCAGACTTGAAAGTTCAACTCGGGTCACTGGCTTGTCAACTCCACTGGGAGTTCCTCACATGGAATCTGACAAAAATTTCAAATGGAGATGTTCCTCTATGTCTTAGCTTTCTAACAAACTTGGTCCCACTCAAAAATGTTCTATATAACTTGAGTTGTGCACGTTTTATTACATACTGCCCGAACAGAAATACATCTAGGGACAGCACACTTTGAAAATTCATATCTCTCTCGTTTCAACGCCAAATTTCACGTATTTTATATGTATACAAAGCTCTAAGAGTCTATTTTCATTTAAAATTAGTCTCATTCCATTTGGAGTTATATTGAAAGAGTTATTAGTCATGCAATACAGACTGCCCAAATTTTCCAACTTCCATGATTTTGATTTCCATGAGTTTTCTTCTAAAAACATTAAGTCTTTTCTTCAAGTGACCACTCTACATTTCCAAACCCCTTTTATACTTTGAGATCTTGGTGAAACATCAATATTTTGAGTTCTAAAAAGTTTGGTTCAAAACAAGAATAAATGCACAACAAATCACTTTCCAAGAAAAGAGCAAAAATCACAAACAACTTCATATAATGAAAGTATGGTCGTGAGGCCTTTAGAGCAAGTTCTAAAACCACCTAGCTATGGAGAACTTAGGGGTTCTAGAGCTTGAAAAACATAGGAGAAAGAGGGGTTAGAGTCATTACCACAAGGATTCTCTTGAAAGCTTGAAGAATAAAAATGGTTAGGGATGACCTCCTTCCTCTTGAGCTAGCAAATGGGGCTAAATGAGTGTTTGTTCTGCTCTACCAAAAACCAAAGAATGTGATCCTTGTTAAGTTAGTGAAGGTGGTGATAGAAGATGAGGGTGATAGTGGTGGAAAAGTGAAAAGAACAAGAAGAGAAATAGGAAGAACAAGGAGAGGTTAAGAGGAAAAGGAGTGGCTACTTGGTGTCTTTGGGAAAGAATGGAAATCACAAATGAGAGAGTGAGGGCTGTTTTGCGCAAATTGAGGGGGAGGAGTGATGTGATTTTTCTTCTTCCAACAAGGAAGAGAGTGGGGGAACCTTGGGGTAAAAGGGTGAGTTATGTTTCTCTTGAGTCTTGGTGTTTGGGTAAATACCATTTTATGTCTACTCAAGTGGTTAAAGGCATAACCACTCTTGGGATTGGCTTGGGTGGATATGATCACTCCAAGTGTCACAATCTTGATGGAGGAGAGTATATCTCTTGGCTTGACTCAAGAAATACTACTAACATAGACTCTTGATCTAATAGTGCATGATGAGAAGGCAAATGGATGGTTGGATTTTGCTTTTGTCCTTGACCAAAATTTTGTGCATTAATTAGGAGAAATTTTAAATCTTCAAAGCTATTAGAATTACCTAAGTTTTTAATTCAATTTGATTAGTTAAATTGCTCTTATGAATTATGTAATTAGGGTGTAAGAATTAATCTATCTCAAATGGGTAAGGTAGAACAATTGTCTTGTACTTAATAAGATTGGATTAACTTAATTATATTTCTAAGTTATGAATTAATGAGGTTCAAATAATTAGGTTTTAATTAAAACATTTGGTGCGTTATGATTCAATTATTGACTTGACTCAATTTACTAAGCTCTTACTCATCGAGATTAGCCGATTAGTCCTCAGTTAATAGTTAATCTCTCTAATTAGCTAGGATCACTGAGCTAATTAGCTTAGACAAAAATTGGGGCTGTTACAGTGTTTATATCGAAACACGGTGATTTAATTGGAGTTAATTTACTTAGGTGATATATATATATATATATATATATATATATATATATATATATATATATATATATATATATATACCGCACAGGTATGGCGCAATAAGAGAAGATTTAGTAAGGCAGGCGGAATCAATGTCACAACATTTCTGATGTATCTATATAAATATGTATACAAACATGATTTCATAGGTTCTTGTACATCTAAAAGTGGTTAATACAGGAAATAGGGCTGTCGAACACAATAAGCCGATCCATGCTCAGGGGTAACACTGTAACCTAAGTAGCTCAGAAATGAGGATAATGCTCACCGTCACGTCGAGGGTCTGAGAAGGATGCGGACATACATAATGGGGTGAGAATTTTGGAAAATTCTCAATAGGATTCTCATTTATGCTACACTGACATCGCAGTCATTCCCAGTTGCTTCAATTTTTGTTTAATTATGAAAAGTGAGTAACATTATCCTCATTTTTTAGATTTAAGAAAACACAACCTAAAGCAAGGTTCAATTTTATTTAAGGTAATAAAAATATAATAAGCATCAATATGGTATCATATAAGGATGAAAAGTGTAGAATAAACAAGAAGAATGAATATAAAAGAGCATAGCATTCAAATTGCAAGTAAATAATATACCTATGTGATGCAATAATGCATGTGCACATGACTCACTTTGCTTCATTGATTCCTTATCTCATATATCATAAGCTTTTTCCTTTACTTGGTCCCCTGGGAGTTTTTGGCCATATAACTCATGGGTATTAGTCTGCTTTTCAAGACTAAGTCGTTCCTATACAAGAATGCCGGGTTTGCTTTTCCCAACTTTTTCACCAATTTATTCCCCTTAACTTTCTTCCAGGGCTAGCCCAAGTAATATGGAACTTCTCATAAGGTTTATAAGTCTCATAATGAATAACCACTTGACTTGGATATCTCAGGCATATGAAAATGTTTCATGTCTTATGTAGGGTTTCTACCAAAATTTTGGCAACATAACGGATCGAGTCCACTTCCCCATGGATAGTGCCAAATAGCTAGGCAATCATTTACACAGAGAATCAATGCAATGTATCAATCTAACAATAATCAAACAAGTTTCATGACTTTAATCTTGAATTAGGTTTTTGCCACTTCCTTTCAATTATGCCTGGTATTGTAAATTCAGTCATAAATTATGTTTAACTCATTTAGACCTAAATTTTGGATATGTTAAAGTGTTATTTGTATAGTTTCTAACCTCTTTAGTCCTGTTAAGTTTTGATATATATAACTCAAGTTATTAACATTTTACCTAGGTCTATCCTGTGACTTAGTAGATTTGCACACTGAAAAGTAAAAATTCACTAAAAATAGAAACCTAATTGGAATTATACAAAAATTAAATCATCTTAAATCTAATTGAACTAGCTTTCGTTTTGAAGAAGTTTCACTTCATTTGAGTAAGTATAACTCAAGTTATGGACTCTTGAATTTGGCTAATCTGCACTACACTATTCTAGCCCAGTTAGGAGTTGGGGTAAATTTCATGAATTATTAGGAATAACATGGATTGAATTTAGCTCTGAAATTTTTATGGAATATTATCATATATCTTAAATTTCTAAAAAAAATTGGTTTCACTAAATTTCATGGAGTATAGGGCGAGCTATGCCCTACTCAACTCACTCTGGTTACAATCCAAAATAGAAAACTAGGGCAACATTCAAAAATTCATATCTCTCTCAATACTAATCCAATGGTCTTATAATTTATGTGATTGGAAAGCTCTAGAGGTTTAGTTTTATGTAAAAATAAGATCATCATGTTTTGATGGTTGGATATGGAGTCGTACACTTTGTGCGTACAGACATCGTAGGGTTTCTTGAAGCAGATTCTAGCTCACCATTCTTTCTAGTCTTCTCATTCTAACTTCAATTCTAACTCAAAATTCCATGTTAACCCATCCATAAACCATCACCTACATCCAATACATCATCAAAGAAATGAAGAAAAGTAAAATCCCATACAGCCATAGTTCATAGAAATCAAGAACAAAGTTGAATTCTACCTCTAGATTAATAGGTAACTTGACTAGATGAAGGTTTTTGGTGTTGGAGGTGGTTGAAGCTTGAAAATGGAAAGGAGGTGGAGTGATGTAGAAGAAAGATGAAAAAGTAATGAAGAGGGATCCGTTGAGATGGAGCAGGGGGCCAAAATTTTGAAAAAGTGAGGGAGAGATTATGAGTTAATGAGATAGGTGGGAGGATGAATTCTTATTGGTGCAAAATTCTTGGCTGAAAATTCAGCCAAGTTTCTTTCCTTTTGTGGCTTTAGGAAATGCCACTTTGAGGGTTTATGGGTTGAGGGATTTAGCTAATTAAACTAGGGTTGTGTTGGTATAATTCTGTTGATTTGGATCTGGCAATTTAAAATACCGAATCTTTACCAATTTCTTTCAAATCGGTAAATCATTACCAAATAATTTTGCAAAAATTTTCTTTATGCCTACTCTAATTTCTCAAATCTAATCTTCCTAATTAACATCTAATTAATTTCTAATTAGCCTTTAATTGGCCTCTAACTAACCTTGTTCATGCAAATTAATCGAACAATTCGATTAATAACGTAAATCGAGCATTTCAAAAAATTTTGGACATTACAGATCCCTAAAGGTCGTTTGGCTAAAATAAATTGTCTGATAAATGTCTCTTCTTGGCTAGCTAAGATAGACTAGTCAGGGGGACAAGGAAAAAAGAAACGAGCCTTTTGGGCTTCTTCAAAAGTAAGAAAAGGGGCCAAGAAATGCATGCATTGTAGAATCAAGGGAAAAGGGGAGGATTACTTGACTTTGAAGTACTTCAGTGACCTTGGGGTCCAGTGCCATGTGGTGGTTGCCATCAACAATAGGTTCTGGAGCAGAGGCTACAATTTGGGGTTAAGGAGGTTTGACCATTGTTGTAGAGAAAGGAAAAGAAGCAAGAATGGTGGTAAAAGGTTTATGAGGAAATGAAGAATGCGAATAGAAAAATAGAATCTTGAAGGAGAGATAGAGAAAGATTTGAGTTTAGATAGGTGGAGGAGATGAAAAGTTTGAGTCTGAGAAGAAGAGTGCGCAAGGAAAAGAAAGAAAATGGATTAAAAGGGCTATTTATAGGGAACAAGAAAAGTAAGAAAGAGAGGGAAAATGTTAAATTGAAATGACAGTTAAGGTGATAGAGAAGTTAAAGAGCACATGACACTTGTATCATTCATAATGATTTGTTTTTAAAAAATGTAAAGGAAAGTCAACTGTCAGAAAAATCGATACAATAACTAAGATTTGATTTTTCTCATTGAAAACTCAAATCTTGGGGGGCATCATGTTGGCATAAAATACAAGCTGTATTTTGATAGCATCGAAAAGATCGAAGTATGAGCACAAAAAGAGGATGAAAATTAGAAGCCAAGACATTGGTCGAAGGACTAAAGCTTAGGACCAAAGAATGAAATGTGGATTAATCATCATGTTTGAAAGGCAAAGGTATTGGATTGAATTATAGATGCTATAAGGCAAACCATGAAGGTAGGTCTAGAAGGATGCAAATTGTGGATCAAGAGAGGGACCCACACACAATATCAAAATGTGGCTATGGAAAGATATGGATCAGCATAGGCTTAAGACGTGGGCTTCGAGGATGAGGTTAAAAAACGTGGGGTGAAATGGGCCTAGACCTTAGGGAATTTTTGTCTATAAATAAGAGATTTAGGCAATGGGCTGAGGATGGACTTTTGCATACTTGAAACACTTCTAAAACTCTGCCAAAATGTTCATCTAAACATTAAAGAGTGTACGGGAACTCAAGTAATAGTCCTCATCTTTTCTATTTCATTTAGTTAGTTAGTTTTGCTTCTGTATTTGTCATTAACAATTTCCTATTTATTAATACATTGTTTTGCCATTACCGCTTCATTTCTGATCCATTTTATTCACATTTCTTTTTACCTTTAATTTATGATACTTTTTTATTTTTTGAGAATCTATCAGAAGAACCACTTCTGTTCCCCAAATTGAGATTCATGAAACAAATTGATAATAGTTGATTTATTTGTCTTGTCAACTAAAAAAATCAAGTAAACACCACTTAATGTAACTTCATACATATGCAAGCATACATACAAAAACTTCACAAACATATATATATATATATATATATGGTTAGGTGAACTTTATGTAATTTCTAATCTTGATCACTAATATAAAATATAATGGTCAAGATTTGATTATTTAACATTTACTATATATGTGTGTCTTCATGTATGCATTCATATATATGCGCTTGTGTTAGGGGAAAGATGTAGGAAAGAAAGCATATGTAGCACTGATAAGAAATTATGTGCCATTAGTAGCACTACTTTGAGACAATAGAGTGAATAATAATTTTGGTCCTTGAAGTTATATATGTGCTTCATTTTAGTCCTTAAAATTAAGAAACTGATGATTTAATCCTTAAAGTTGCAAAAAGTAAATAAAATTAGTCGTTTTGATGATTCAAATTAGTCTCTATGAATACCACTCTAGGGGCTAACTTAAATCATTTTTTGCAGGTTTAGGGACAAAATCAATAATTTCTTAATTTCAAAGAATAAAATAAATCATGCATATAAATTCAAAGACCAAAATGTGCATTCACTCGAGAAAATAGCATCCTTAGAAAATGCCTATTAACTTTGCCCTCAATCATCCCGGAAACAACCTGATACGGTTTGTGATCTTCTTTCGGCATATATGACACTTGCGAATTTTTGATCCACAGTCTCTGCATGTCTGCATTAGCAATCATGTAATGATCGTCATTGCACATAAATGATCGGGAAAAAAACAACATATTATGTGTTTTGGAGCTTACCATGTGCCCACAGCCAAAGGCCATGTCCTTCTCATTGGTTAGACAAACTACACAAGCCTACATTTTATTGGATATGCAACTTCAGTTCACGTTAGGTAAGCAATAAATGGGAAGGCTATCTATTTATAAATCTGTAGTAACTTGATAGTATTAGTGATAATCTCATAGCAAACTCCTCAAATCAGAGAGAAGCCAAATTCAATGGGAATAAGGACTTTTGCTGCGTGATTAAACATAGTTGCTATGACTAAAACTTCTTCTGAATATGAGATAAGGGATAAGACATAAAATAGAGCTGGACGATAATCATCATTTGTATGGTGAATTCTGATTAAGTGACTATAAAAGGAGATGCATAGGGCATTTTTCTTTATTACTGTTGACAGTCAGAAATATGTTGCTAAAAGCAATCATAAAATTTTCTTGCATAAGATATCTGAAATAAATAGCTCACAATAAACAGTAATATAGCAATTGGATTTTTATTGAATAGGAAAACTAAAAATTCTATTCTGCTTCTGGACATTCATTGTTTTTTTAAGTTACCTGTCTAGTATAGGTTGGATTTCTGCTCAAACTGATTGTCTGGAATACCTGAAAAGAATTTAGAACTTAAAAAACAAAATGTTGAACGAAAGTAGGTAGGAAAAAGTTCATATGCACTTAGGTTCAATAGCCATTGATGTTTTTTTCCCAGCTGTAACATCAATAGATCCTGATGATGTGCAACGAACTGATGCTTAATCAAGTGACATGTGGTCCAAAAAACAAATGGCATTTCTTATCTGGTCAGATAGTTGAAGAATTCAACTTACCAATGTCTATTGTGAAAATATTTCTAGTCTTTGTAAAGACATATACAGAAAAAAGAAATCAACAAACTGAACAAAGCATATACAGAATTTTGGAAGGGAACTCACTTTATCATTTGGTTTTGTGATTTTACTCTCAGGATGATCGAGTTCAACCTGGAGGGTCAAACCAAGATTGAGAACTAGAAGTGATTGGTAAGTTCATCTAGAATGTGTCACATTTCTTATAAGAGGAGAGCTAATCTGAGTCGTACCAAGAAAATAGCACAAACAATAACCAATACCTCAGTAGCATTGCCTAACTTTCGTCTTGTCACTTCGGCTATTCTCATAGGAAATTGAGTGGCCTCAGCAAGCTCCACTGTAAGCCTTTGAACACATTTCTTCTGTTCTTGCAACTCTATCTTACCCTTTGCACATTCATTCTGTAAATTAACAATTTCCAATGAATAATAACTTGAGGCAAACAAACTGAGAATGACACTGAAGTTTTCCTTCAAACACTGCTTATTTCTTGGGAAAGCACTGATAAAATGTACCAGTAGTCTTTGTATATATTCTTCTTGTTTTTTCCTTTCAGCAACTCCAGACTCCATTTCAATCTGTATGGTTACTACCCCTACATAGATTAGTATTAATGATAACACATTTGAACCGAAGGCAATGAAATTTTGCATAACCATCACCTGCAAGCAGTGTAGCCTCTGAGATAAACTATGAAGCATTTTACGAGCTTCCTTCTCAGCATTTGATACCATTTCATTTTCATGCTTCAAAACAAATAACTGAAGAAAGAGAAAGTGAAAAGTTAAACTCATTCTAGAAGGGCTACAATGCAAAAGCTCCCTTAAATTTTGTAATGTCTTGCAATCACCTGATGTTCATTTTCTTTCCTAAAGTTGTAGAGTCCATCTATGGCATATCTTGCTTGCTTTTCCCAATTGTCACGCTCTGATTGTAGTGATATATTCTTGTTTCTGGAAACACCACCAAATATTTTGAAATCAATACTTACTATAGCCACTCATTTTGTTTCATAAAATACAGAAAGTCTCAAAGCAATGCAGGTTGAATATGTGTTAAATAATTTGGTCTAAGCTGGTCTAAGCAATGCAGGTCTTCTCGTTACATGACCAAACCTCTAAAATGGACTATTTTAAATTACTAAGTTGTAGACATTCTATTGTAGTTGCAATTAAGCTTTTTGTTCTATACAAGTAAAAAAGAAATTAAAGAAAAAAATGACAAATAACAACTTTACTTAATCTTTTCAAATTCTTCCTTTAGGCTTCTCACTTGTTCTTCAATCTCCTTCTGGCTTTCATTGGAAGCTTCCTGCATTATAATGTAAGTTGAAGACACAAATCACAATTAATTATTTCCATAGATGAAGTTCCAATGTCAATCATATATTCATACCTGCGAACATAAAATTAGAGCCTTGGCATTGGCGTTTCCTTCTGCATCAATAAAGCAAAGACTATGAGAAGAGTAAAAAAGACACAATGAAAACATATTAAAAATTAGCTCTTCCCATTTAGATTTACAGAACTGAATGATAAGCATACAAAGTAGAGCTTATGAACGCTACATAAAGGAAAACATGTTAGAGACCTGAGTAAAATTCCAAGCAAAGAGGGTCAGGTGAATTAACATTATCTTCCACTGCATATGAATTTGTGGGCATTACAACCTGCAAAGAAAGTGAAAAGCCAAGAATATAAATACTGAGCTTTACAGATCCCATTCTATTTATTCACTTTATAATTTGATAAAAAATTCAATTCAAGTTTTGCAATCTTCAATGATGAATTAATTATTCAATAAGTTTATTTTTCTAAATGTTAGAGAAGCATTTGTCCATGGACTTGCCTAGATTAGCATCTTGACATTAACATTTTTATTTAGAGATGAAAAATTACATTTTCATGAGTAGGCCTTTCTCTATTGGCCTCTGCTGCTTGAGTCAAATTTGCCTTCTCAACAACACAATGAAACTTATGCCTTGATCTCCAGTCGAAATGTTGACATACTTGTGAGCTGAAAAAGAACCACAAAAAACCTGAAGCCTTGTGAAGTAAACCCAACATAGAAATCTAATAATTCATAGTTTCAGATATGAAAAAATATTGATTACTATAAATAGGGGTGTGCACAAGGTCACCTCAACTAACGAACTCAAGGGCTTTTTGACTCAACCCAACCTACAAAATATGAATTGGGTTCGGTCTACGGGTTGAGTTGGGTTATAAAATTTGTAATCCGAAAGGTAGGGGTTGGATGGTGTGTTTAGAAATTTTCAACCTATTGACAAAAAAAAGAAATTTAACCCACATAACTGAACCCAATCCATTAATTTTTGTTTTAAGGTGTTTTAAACTTGTGTGATGTAACACTCTACTGAGCTTAATACTATGTTTAAGTTATAATATTCTACTCAGTAGTTATGTCACGCATGAGTATTCCCCTTTTTGTTATTTTACCTCTTTTTATCAAATTTATTTGATCAAGTCCTTAAATTGAGACGTAGTTACTATCTAGAAGGAAAATGCACGTGTGTGTTAATAACAAGCCTCGAGACTTCGTACATATACAAAAAGTGAGTACATGAGTTAGGGCCGTTAAACAAAAAGTAAACAATCTATATCTCTGTCGTGCACCTCTATGTGGTCCTCGATGGACATTTCAACTAGTGTCACTGACTAATAAGGTAAAAGTAACTATGCCTATGGCCCACAGTCATTAAAATGCCAAAAGAGGGCCATACTATATATTGCAGTCAGCTAGGCGGAGTCTCCATCTAAATGGATTCCGAGAAAAGGAATCTATTTGCCATGCCTGAGTCAGCTGGAGCAAAATTATCGCCGGGAGTAGAGGACGAGGAGGAGAAGGCAGCATCCTTTGAGAGGTCACTCACGGAGGATAGGGAGGGAACAACTAGGGTAATGAGGCAGGTGCTGGTGGTGCTGCTAGCTATGTTGGATGGGCCATGTAAAGGGAAATGGCTATATAGGGTGCAGCTAGGTCAAACAATGGGTGGAAAAGATGGACAGCAAAGTCTCTACGGGCAAAGAAATATAAACAAAAGTGGCAAGTGCTGATGATGTATAGGGAATCGAACATGGGGTCATGGTGGAGCTGGAGGTCCGGAAACTCAATAAAGAGGGTGGTTGTCGCATCTATCTTTGTGATCTAAGAATGATGCGAGTGCATGAAGTAGGGAGAGAATTCAAAAAATTCTCAGTAGGATTCTTATAGCTATAATATACTGACATCATGTTCATTCCCAATTGCTTCGGTTTTTGTTTAATTATAAAACGAGGATAACAGATACATTATTCCTATTCACTTGGATTTAAGAAAACATAACCCGAAGCAAGATTCAATTTTACTTAAGATAGTAAGATACAAAATAGATACTAGACATAATATCACATATAATAAGATGAGGTGCAAGCAAGAATAATTATTGTAAAAGAACATATATGTAACAGCACAAGCAAATCACAAGTAATTAACACTGTGATAAATATGCATTAATGCATAATGCATGCGAATGCAATGCACTTTGCCTCATTAATTCTTTAACTTGTATGTCATAGACTTTTCCATAATTGGTCCCTTGAGAGTTTCTAGCCATATAGCTCCTAGGTAATAGTCTACTTCGCAGGACCGAGCTCGTTCTTATACAGGATCGTCGAGTTTTCTTTCCCCAACTCTCCCACTGATATATTTCCCTTAACTTTATTCCGAGGCTAGCCCAAGTAATATGGAATCCTTTACAACTCTTATAAATTTCATAATCAAGATTTAATTGGCTTGAATGTCATATGCATTAATAAGAATAAGCCTTGTGCATCATTTCTATCGGAATTTCGGCAGCATAACGAATTAAGTCTATTTCCCGATGAATAGTGTCATTCAACCAAAAAATCAGTCACAGCAATTATAACTAATACAATGTGTCAACCTTTCAACATTAATACAAATTCTACAACATTCAAACTTGAGTTAATTCCATGTATGTATTAGGATGTAAAATTCTTTAGATTGGGAATTCTCTCAACTACATTCAGTTCTGCCCGGTTTTGTAAATTATGCCATAATTTTTGCTTAACTCATTTAAATCTGAAATTTTAATATGTTAAATTATTGTGTCTAGTTTTAACCTCTTTAGTCCCATAAGATTTTGATAAGTATAACTCAAGAAATTGTAGATTTATCTAGGTCTATTTTGTAACTAGGCAGATTTACACACTGAAAAGTAAAAATTCACCAAAAATAGGAATCAAATTGGATTTACACGAAACCTATACCATATTAAAGCTAATTGAACTACTTTTCATTTCCAAGAAGTTTCATTTTATTTGAGTGAGCATATTTGGAGTTATGAAATCACAAACTTGGGAGAATTGGTTTGCCCTATTTCTGTCCAGTTAAGACATGGGGCAACTTGGTGGAACTACTGGGAGCAACAAATATCTAATTTGACTCTGAAATGTTTATGGGATGTTGCTCTATGTGAGATTTCTAACAAAATTTGTTATACTCAATTTGAAGTTATATAGGGCGAGTTATGCCTTACACAATCCACTCTGGTCAATCCAAAGGCAGAAATGTAGGATAAATTTCTAAAAATCATATCTCACTAAATATTAATCCAATAGTCTTATAATTTATATGTTTGAAAAGTTCTAAGTGTCTAGTTTCATCTAAAATTAGTTTCATTGAGTTTTGATGGCTAGGTTAGAATCCGTATATTTCGTAAGTACGGACGCTATAAGATTTCCTAGTTAAATTCATCCTATTTGCTTTCTTTTTTATTCTTTCACTAGTGAACCATACAAAACTTAGCTGATACCTAATAATTCAACCATAAATATTCACGTAAACTTATCATAACATCAAATATATACATATATATAAATTTCTCAATAGCCACCAG
This sequence comes from Pterocarpus macrocarpus, assembly GCA_031439585.1. Taxonomy (NCBI): domain Eukaryota; kingdom Viridiplantae; phylum Streptophyta; class Magnoliopsida; order Fabales; family Fabaceae; genus Pterocarpus; species Pterocarpus macrocarpus. Next base: position 34,399,298 of record CM062519.1, read on the forward strand.
TTCACAAGAAATCACATAATAAGGTTGAATCCTACCTTAACTTGATATTGAGACAAGCTAGATTTGAGTTTGGGTTGAAGGTTTTGGGTGAAACCTGGAGATAGAGAGAAGATGAAGGGAGATAGGAGAAGAAAAGATGAAGTTTGGTCAGCTGAAAGGTGAAAGAGGGCACAAACTTTGTGGGACAAGAAAGGAAATTTTAAAATCTTAAAATCACTTGGTAGTTGAAATAATGCCTCCTCATTCGTTGCTTACTTGTATGGCTCATAAGTGAGCTACCCATGCTCACTTCTTGTGGCTGAAGGGTGCCACTTAGAGGGTAAGGTGGCTAAGTTCTCAACCACTAAGTTTAAGCTTTGCAGTGTTAAATTCGGTTAATTTGGTTCTTGCAGTGTAAAATACCGAAATTTAATCAATTTTCTTTAAACTGACAAAACGTTACTAAATAACTTTGCAAAATTTTCTATATGCCTATTCTAATTTTCTCAAGTCAAACCCTTATAGTTAACATCTAATTAACCCCTATTTAACCTTAATTAATTTTTAATTTATCTTATTTATCTGATAAAATCGAATAAATCGATTAACGATGTAAATTAAACGTTTTGAAAAAATCTGGATGTTACATGTGAAGATTGCATTTTTTTACCCATTATGTTTAACTTCCAACAAGACTTGCATAATTGTTGTGCTAAGACCTACAAGACAAGAATTTTGGACGAGACAATGAATCAATGCATTATGTCAATATGCCATTACCATGACTAAAATGCCATATGTGATAACACTGATTTCAAATACTATATGTGATGACACTAACTTTAAATGACTTATGTTATGCCTTTAGAAATTATGCATTTTTTTAAAGCTATTTGGACTTATATATGTTTCTAGAAATCTTTTAGAATTTGTATACTGTTTTGAAAGCTTTTAGGATTTATGGATGTTTGATTGAATTTATGCTCTTTTAAATTTATGGGTGTTGAGAGTTATAATATCGTTATTGTATTTGTTAAGAGACATGTATTTAATTATATATTTTGACATATTTTAATAGAAATTTTTTTAAAAAGTACTAGACTCACGAATTTAACCCAACCCAACCAGTCGAGAATGGATTAAGTTGAGTTGGGTTGAAAGATAAAATATGCCCAACCTAACCTATTGATTGAATGAGTTGGTCGATCAAAAAACTCCCTAAACCCACCCTTCCCAACATACAAATACCCTATATGTAAACTTAAAGAGGTAGGACCTTGTTTATTTATTTATTATTATTATATACGGATAAAATGAATAATTAAGTCGTGGCGTGAATTAGGGAATTTGTGAAAGAATTCCCAATTTAATTTTGAAATAAAGTGTTAATTAATAATGCAACATGTTGTTTCGTAAATAAGACATTCATTTTTTTTTTTTGGTTTAATTTTTCTTTGCCTCTATATTCGATAACAAGAAATAGAAGGAATGAAAAAGAAATAAGGTTTGTGAGATGTGAGTTAAAAAGTTGATAACAAATGCCCAAAAAAAAAAAAAAATTGATAAGAAAAATAATGAGAAATAACTCACCAAATTGTCTTTTCATTTAATAAAATCAGAGATCAAGTGAGCCTTCTCCTCGTCCTAAATTTTTTATATTAAGAAAAAAATTGATAAGAAAAAGGCAATCATGGAGAACTATTTCATTCTCTACCTTTCACATAGTAAAATTTTACACCCATTACACTATGTTTGGATATTTTCTTTTTTATGAAATGAAAAGGATCTGAAAAGGCTGTGAGTTGAACAAGAACTAGAGTGCTTGATGGGTTCTACTAATGCTTAGGCAATAAATAAGGAGAAAGAAGTATTTACATGCCAGCTAAAGGTAAGGAAAGAAAGACAAGAGATTTAGAATAAGTGAAATGCATCAAGGATAAAAGAGGATAAAGTTTTGGTCACAGAACAAGATATCATAGAATGATGGAAGAGTTACTTTCACAAGTTATTTAATGAAGGCCATGAAACTTTTGCATTTTGATAGGCTAAATACTAGAAAAAGGAGGACCAAAATTATATGTTTTATCTTAGAATTTGAGAGTTTAAGATAAAGGAATCTTTGAAGCAAATAAATAAGGCAAGGTAGTGGGACTTGATAATATACATATTATGGTATGGAAATGTGTAGAAGAGAAAGGCATAAGTTGGCTCACAAAGTTGTTAAACGAGATTATGAGGTCCAAGAACATGTTGAATAAGTAGAGAAGGAGTGCATTAGTTCCTATCTATAAAAAACAAAGTGGGACATATAGAATTGCACAAATTAGATTGTAATTAAGCTTATCAACCATACTATGAAGTTGTGATAGAGGGTTATGGAGAAGAGATAAAGACAAGAGACTCACATCACAGACAATTAGTTTGGTTTTATGCTTGAAAGTTCTACCTTGGAATCGGTTTAATTGTTACAGAGATTGATGAAGAGATGTTGAAGGAAGCAAAGAGATATTTATATGGTTTTCATTGATTTCAAAATTAACTATTGTTTTTTTTTATAATAAAAGTAACTCTAAAATTTTAAAATATTCCAAACTTTGTGTGTTTTATAATAATAAGTATACTATAGATTATGCATCGCCAATAATGCAATTTAAAGAATTAATACACAAGTCAATAACAGAATTAAATCATTAGCAAGTATGTTTGAAGTTTTCCGGACACTTGATATTGCTCGAATAAATAACTTGTATTAAGATTTTTGTTGCAATACCCAACGCTTGTATTATTATTATTATTATTCTTATTATTGTTTTTACGTGATTCACATAAAAAATAAAATAAAATTGAACGCTTGTATTTAAATTTTGCTCTAAATAAGTTTTAATTTAGCTGGGGATGTGACAATGGTAACTTCAATCACATTTAAAGACAAAAAAAATATATTCATACTAAGTCTTGGGAGGAATAAATAACTTAAATCAAAACAACAGGATAAGGGGGCATTGAACTGATCTAAGTTGACTTCATAAGATTAATTAAGTTGACTCACATATAACAAAAAGAAAAGATTACTTGAGTTGACTTTGGACAAGATTAGGCAAATTGCAAGAGTTACCAGTATTTGATAGATTTGCATCTTGAGCATTTTTTTGTGCTTGGATTGCCACACACAGCGCAGCCATCGTAACCGGTGACAATTGCAAGCCGAGATTTCGCTGTTCCATCACTGGACCCTACACCTTCCCCTGTATGAATATAAGGAACCCCTCCTACATCTGTTTTCTGCTCAACCTAATTGAATATTTGAATGACTACTTAGAGCTTTCCAGCACAATGTCAAAATTTTAAATATAAATAAATAAAACCAATAAGTGCTTTTTTTTTTTTTGAAGTTTACGTAAAATATAATTAATATCTTAATTTGAACCCAACTCGCATATTCATGTTGATAAAATTGTAACATCAACTTGCATATAGATATAGAACTTTTCTTGGAGCGCGACGAGAAGCTTCGATGTTTGTGTCGAGACAGTGGAAAGTAACTTCAAATTGAATATGACAAACATGGACTAAAACTAAGAGGCATTGAAGCTCCTAAACTAGTTAATTCATGAAAGTAAGTAGTAACATTACGTTTTCAGGCTCCATAAGGAGGAAATGGGCTCCATGAGAAGTTGATCCCTCTTGATCTTCAGCAGCCTCTGTCTCCACACATTCGTATTTATGCCAAAATCTCCAGTGCATAACGTGGCATACCTTTGAGCTGATAAAATCAATAAAGAAGATCATCAAACCCCAATTACTAAAATGAAATTTTAAAGTCGGTTTGATTGAGGGTATAAATAGGTCAAAAATTTTATGAGTCAATTTTTGGTATAATTATTTAATAAATTTAATCCATAAATTTTTTATTACCATATTTTTATTGCAAAACAAATTGACCCTAAAAATTTGTTTGGTATGGAGGTTAAAAAGAATTGAAAATTTCATGGATTTTATCTGTGATCACGAAGAAGAATCTCAGACAATGTCGAAAAATGTGTTGACAACGAAAAGAAAGGCATAAAAGAAAAATAAAAAGACAAAAAAAAAAAAAAGAAGCAAGGAAGCCATCTTTTTGTTTTTCTGGTCTTTTTCATACGAACAGTTTGTAAAAGTATACTTTGAGCCAAAAAGGAATTGTCGTGTCCTTTGTTACTATACATTCTGCGATAGAAAAACAAAGGGGCAAAGGGAGAACAAAATTTAGGAGACTCACCAATATACAGCAGCTTTGCAGCGCGAGCATCTTGTGGTTATGTCGCTTACTTTGCCACAGAAGAAGCAAGCACACTTCACATCTTGTCCAAACAACTCGTCTATTTCATTACTATTCTCCACCAGCTCCTCCCCGTTAGAGTAGTGATTGACCTCATTGGAATTGGGTACTTTGTTTTCTGCCCAGACAAGGAACAAAAAGATGGGTACAATCATAGTCAATACGAACTTCAGGAAACAATTTAGATCCAAAAGTTCCGCATAAGCAAGCATCTAGGCAGTACGTGAATGATTTATTGCTACTCTCAGATTATAGGAAAGCTAGGGGAAAAAAGAGAGCTTATAATGATTATATAGTTCTTCAGCATATGTATAATTGATTGGTATTAGTTTGGTGGAAGGAAGACCATATGTTCTTAGAAATTCCATTACTTCTTCCGTGATATTTATTTCCATTATTTTAAGGTAAAAAATAAAATTGCCAGGAAGACATGAGAACCAGTCAACAGAAAAACTTCTAAACAATGAAAGAGATTGAAATTTGGGAATGTTGAGAACCGCTGACTTAAGCCTTCTTTTTCCACTCTCCAAGAGAATGCTCAACCAATAGTGAACCATTGGGTGCAAGGCCTCTCTGCCTAATATTCATGGTGGCACAAAAACATCTATTATGTCTATTATATCTTCTATTATATTTAATTAAATGAATTACCTCTAGGTGCCATATAATATTTCCTAATTACACTTCAACTAAAATTTTTCCTGCTAAAATGATCCCACTTATTATTCTCTCTCGCTTTCGTCCTCTCTCAATTACAATAACGCTCCCGTTCTCCCTTCTCCTTTACGGGTTGGCTTTTCTTTTGGATCAGGACTGCCAGTCATGTTCCTGACATACCTCACCGCTTTTGCTTAAACGCAAAGCATTCAATTCTTTTACTTTTACTTTGAGGAAGCATTTAAAATGATCACCTTGAAAAAGGGAACATTGAATATTTACCTCACTCATAGCCATAGATCGAACTGAAAAGGCAATCTAATGGTAAATAATGGTGAGGGAAAATTTTACATAGTATTGGTAGAATTACAACTGGAATACCCGATATAAAGATTAAGTGTTAGAAAGGTAAATTTCGAGTTTGTTCGATATAGATCTTAAGAAAAATATCTTTATAAGTCAATTCATTATTTATTTCTTTGGTATTGGATTTAGAATATGATTAAGAATATTTTCTGAGCCTTGGAATATATGTTATAATTGTATGACAAATTGGAAGAATTTTGGGTTTAGGGGCCATCACGCAGGTGCTCAAATGTAGCGCCTAGGCACTTAGAATCCACTCACTAGGTGGCGACGGCAAGATTTAAAATTTGTCTCATGAAGTTTCTCCTTCATTCTATTGTTTTTCATTCTTTTCATTCCTCCTGTAACATCCCCTATAAACTTTTGTTGATTGCAGCATTGCCTTAGAACTTTTAGTAATTTCATATTGACCCCCAAAGATTCTTTCCATAATTACCCCTAAATATTTTAGAAAATGAGATTTAGGTCCCCGCATCAATTGAATTAGCAAAATATGGTTTTAAACGAAGCAGAATTACATAGCGAAAACGTAGAGACCTAGTTCTTAGCCAATTAGGTCACGAAGGTGCCCACATATGAAATGACATGGAATGCCTCTAGAGTTGCCCAAAATTATGAAAATATCATTACCTACAAAAAAATAGAAAACAGAAAGGGCCTAAATTTGCAAAACGTTTAATTTACACTGTTAATTAATTTATTTGGTTTTATTGAGTTTGTAAAGTTAATTAAAAGTTTATTAAAAGCTAATTAGGAGTTGATTAGAAATCAATTAGAAATATTAGACTTAGAAACAATCAGAATAGCAACATAGGAACTTTCACAAAATTCTTTAAAATCGTTTTGCCAATTTGAAGGAAATCGGTAAAATTTCATTCTTTTAAACGGCTAGAATCGAATTAATAGAATTACACAATCAAAAACCCTAAATCCTATGGTTCCTAGCTTAGCCACCTTGGCCGCAAAGTGGGACCTTGGCAGCTACATGTGGGAGGTAACTTGGTTGAATTTTTAGCCATTCAAAGGGATAGCCAATAAGGAACTCCTACCTACCCATGTCAACTTCAAATTTTCCTTTCTACTCCAAACACAATTTAGCCCTCTCTCCTTCCTACAGACCCCTCATCATTTTCTCTTAACTTCCTTCCTCCTCACTTCACCTTTCTTCCATTTTCAAGCTCCAAGCACCCCCAACATCAAAAATCTTCATCTAGTCAAGTTCTCTTTCAATCTAGAGGTAGGGTTCAACCTCTTTATTGGATTTTCTTGTGAATTGGGGCTATTGTGAAACTCATTTAGATGCTTGTATTTGATGTTATTATGAGTCTATATGAAGGTTTATGGCTGAATGGTTATGCATAAATTAAGTTTTGAATGATTATCTAGTAAAGGGAAGCAAATAGAATGGATTAGGTAAGGAAACCCTATGGCAGTCTGTACAGCGGAGTGTATGGCTCCATTTACAGCCATTGATTTTTATGAAACTAGATATTTAGGGCTTTCCAACCATATAAAATATAAGGTTATGTGATTAGTATTGAGTGAGATATAAATTTTTGAAGTTAACCCTAGAATTCTGTCCCTGATTCTGAGCAGACTAGATTTCGAGGGACATCATTCGCCATATACTCTTTCAAATTGAGTGAAACCAATTTTGTTAGAAAGTTAAGCATAGGGTAACTTTACATAAAAATTTAGAATTTAATTCATTCCAAGTTATTCCTAGTAATTTGTGGAAGTTGCCCTAAATCCCAATCGGGCAAGAACAGGGTAGTGCAGGTTACCCAAATTCAAGAGCTCAGCACTCGAGTTCTACTTACTCAAATGAGATAAAACTTATTGGAAATAAAAGTTAGGTCATTTAGCTTTAAAACAACATAGGTTCCATACAGTTCTAACCATTTTTCTATTTTTAGTGAATTTTTAGTTTTTGGTAGGCAAATCTGCCTAATAATGGGACAGACCTAGGTAAATTATTAATAACATGAGTTATACTTATCAGAACTTAGTGGGACAAAAGAAGTTATAAACTAGACACATAACATTTTAACATATCTAAAATTTGGGTTTAAATGAATTGCATAGAAATTATCGCTTAATTTCTAAAAATAGGCAGAATTAAAGAAGTTGTCATAAATCCAATATAAATGCCAAGGTTGCTAGTTTTATATGAGTACTGAAATGGTTGATGTATTATGTTGGTTTTCTATATAAATGATTATCTGACTAGATGGCACTATTCACGGGGAAGTGAACCTGATCCGTTATGCTACTGAATTTTCGGCAGAAGCTTATGAAGTTATGATAGCTTATGTTACGTTATGATATGATCAGTTAAGCAATTAGGAATATTTAGCTTGCAAGATTATTCGATAGTAAATGTACAAGAATGCCTATGAACATGTTATGGTGATATGATCATGATTATTCTTATGAGAGAATGCATAATTGCATATGAATGAAGGAAGAATATATGAGATCCCTTCACTTGGAGGAAGTTATTTGAATCCTTCACCTGGAGGCAGTTATTTGGGTCCCTCCTTGTGAAAGCAGTTAAAACTATGAGATCCCTCTACCTTGGAGGCATGTGGTCAAATGAGATTCCTTTACGTTGAAGGCACGTGATCAGCTGAGATCCTTCTATTTTTTAGGCATGTAACCAGAAGAGATCCCTTCAATTTAGAGGCAAGTGACCAAATGAGGTCCCTCCAAGACTAGAGGCACCTGGATCCCCTTAAGGATTAGTATTGTGTGACGACGGTCATGGGTGAGCTCACTCCTAGATCAAGCTACCCAAGGGTAGTAAAGATTAAAGAAAGAAAATGAAGCACTTGAGGACAGCTATACGTAGCACTCAAGTGTAGACCTATTTACATACCCTAGGGACAATGATACGTAACGCCTAGGTATGCCAAAGAAAGGAAAGTAAAGAAAGTTAAAGAAAACACAAGTGCAGTTGCATGAATTCAAGTAAAAGTATTTACATATGCAAGTTCTATTTTCTCATTATACTAGGATTGTTATATTTGAATATACTGCAACTATTATTCAAGTTATGAGTTGTGAATTTATTTTGTAATAGCTCTTATGACTCAAGTGTGTGAATAAAATGAATTCTACTTCGAATAATATATTTTCAAACTATAAAATTGAAAAGTTTATTAACATGTTCACCTCTTTCATAATAAAGCGAAGCAGCTGGGGATAATAACGATGATACCGTGTGTGATAATTTAGAGAATCCTACTGAGAATTTGTAATTCTCACTTATATATGTATTTCTATGTTATCTCCAGATATCTCAGGAGAGTTAGAACATGATCACACTAAGCAAAGTTAGGAAGATCGAAGACAGCCACAGAGTACTGTCATCCAAGCTCCGTTGAAGTAACAGTAACAACTCCTGAGTGTGGTGCTATGACTAAGCATAGTATTGTACTTGGGAGGATGTTACACCTTGTTTCTTCATATTTCCTTCCCCACTTTTCCACCTTAATTTCCTCACCTATAACCTCCATTTCTTCAACATTTTGGCATCCTCATATGATGTTCTTGGCATTCAAATGCACCTAGAGAGAGAGAGGTACGATTCATGGTTTGGGGAAAGCTTAGGGGTGGCGGTTTTGGAGCTTCACCAGTGACCGACTACCTTCTTTTCTTCCTTTTGGCTTCCAAAGGTAATTATTGGACTCATATATGCTCCTATTTCAAGAGTTGATTAAGGTTTTCCATGGATTTTGGTTTTAGAGTAAAAGGGTTTAAGTTAGGGCTTAGAATTGGGGATTTTGTGCTTTGGAAAGCATTTCAAGTTAATCTTTGGTTCTAAAGGCTAATTAGTGTTTGGATGATGATGCTTTTGGTGCTAGATAACTTGTGTGGTGACCATGACTCCGTGGCATAACATACTAAGGCTAATCCTTCCCATGGATTAACATAGTGAGTGATTGTGTACCTATAACCTATTTCTTGTCTTTAATCTGCTAAATACCTGCATAAAATTAGCTTTAGGAAATTATTGTGAAAGTTGATTAATTGTTTATTCCATGCTTATGGAATTTTCAAGAGCAATTATGCTAGTTAAGTGTATATATTTGTGTATGTATATATGTATTTATGTGTAGTTGTGGGATAAGCTACATTGAAAGTTGATTTTCGGTACTTGAGTGATTTAATAGAAAGTGATAGTTAAATTCAATGCTCTATGGAAGAACTCTAGATATTTTAAGTTGAACAATTTGAAAGTATTATACTTTGAACTTGTATTTCATAGTACAATTATTTTGAATAAAATTGGAAAATTTGGGACTTAATTTTATGGATTTTGAAAAGAAGTGGATGCATTGAGAGTTATACTTGATTGTAATACTCAACCATTGGTATACGTCTATGGATTTGATGGATTCATTTTTGGACATAGAGGTCCGATGATTTCATTATAAGTTTTGATAAACAGCTTGAATAGGAGGGTTTCTTTAATAGAACTGTACGTTAACAGCAGGCATGGTGCACCTTGGTAGAACTCCAACTAGCAAGGAAGTTACTAGCCTTGTGTGTTTGGCCGATGTCTGGAATAAGATAAAGTCACACTAAGGACTGCTTGTCGGGGCTACCCAGTTGTGAATAAGAGATAGTATTGCTAGGATCAGGTTATCGTGGTTGCCTAGTACGTAGCATATTTTGGATTAGAAACCTCCCCACAAATGGAAGTTATTATACCTTCATTATAAATGTTTTGTTACGGTTATTTTTAAATGTATGATGGTTTTATATACAAAGAAGTTTATATCCAGTTGAATTCAAAGGGTGATTTAATGAACTATGGATGTTTTAAGGACATATCATATATCAGATATGTTTTACTGGAAATCTTTATAGTATTTTTGATATATAGACAAAGTATTTTATGTGAGAAATGATGTATGAGGTTCTTAAGATGTTTTATAAAATTATATTTAGCTAAAAGCTTATATTTAAGCTTGTCCCACCCCTGTTACAGGTATATTATCCCTCACTGAATCTGTATGCTCATTTCCCCTTTCTCTCCATGTTTTTAGGCAGGTGTAGATTAGTGCTTCAATCTCTACGGCTAGCTAGAGGTGTTGGATTCCTAGCAAACCCACATTCTTGTTCGTGTTGTTCCTAGATGTTTTCAGTATTTGAGAGTCACATTAATTGGGTATATTTTGTTTAACCTCAAGTAATGCTCCAATAATGCATAGGCAGGGTCCTTCCTCTGTTGGGTTAATTGTTGTAGTAAAAGTATATTTGTTTTTATTTTTGACCAATTTGAATATTAATGATTATAGATTAAAATTTCTTGAACGAATATGTATATAGTTTGATAAGGATAAATATGTTTTAACATCCTATGTTGTGTGCTGTGGGGTGTATTATGAAAATGCTTGGATCTACAAGGATTTTGTGTGTTTGTACTAATGGTGCAAGGTGTAACATCCCAATTTTCTTTGTGCTAAATTATTCCACTTTACCTCCACAACGAGTTCCGAGTTCCGAGTTCCAAGTTCATTAGTTTTATGATTTCCGACTTCGTACTCGAATTCCACATGAAATGGAACAATTTCCGATTTCCGAGTTTGTCTTCATGTCAATATTCCGACTTCCGACCTTATCCCAGCATGTTCCTCATTCCCGACTTCATGTCGTGTCCAACTTCCGAATTGGTCTGCAAAATTCCGACTTCATGGACTTTCCAATTTTCGACTTAATGTTCAAGCTTCGAGTTAACTGGAGTGGCTTCCGAGTTCCAATATTCGAGTTAAAGTATAGTGGGTATAATTTCCGACCTCCGATTTCAACTTGAAATTCCTCATTTCCCGACTTCCGACTTGGACTTCAAGTCCGAACAACATGACGTAATTCCACGATATCCGACTTCATGTCTCAAAGAAGATTTACCCGAGTTCCGATCTAACCTTAATAGTGTACATGATTTCCGACCTCAGAAGTTATAGTTTAACACAATGGTGCAAGTACCGACTTCCGAATAAAATATCACGAGGTCCCACATTAAAGTGGAATTCAGTTAGAAAGGGCTCGAGTTCGGATCTTTGAGCTGGTTTCCAAATCATCCACGAGTTCCGATTTCATCTCATGAAGTGCACGAGTTCCAATGTCATCTTCAGAATGTACTGGAAACGAGTCCCACTGTTAGAGCGACGTGGAGAGCAAATTGTCACAAAAGAGGGGAAGGTTGGCAGAATTTCAGTCTTGTGTTTTAAGGCCAATCAGAACCCTCCAAGTTGACTACCACTCATGCCTATATAACACCTTCTTCTCCCCTCATTCAGACCCATTTTCTGCACCCTCTCTTCTCCCTCACTTTAGCTCTCTTTTCTCTTCTCCACTCACCTAACTCCATCACTCCTTCAAGCTTGGCCAGGTCCTAGTAATTCAAGCTTCAACACTTAACTCAAGATCACACTCCAAGGAGGTAGGATTCTACTTCTCTTCTTGAATTATTTGCCCTAAGGCTGTATGAACTTGTATTCTTCTTCATGTATTTGATGAGTTAATAGCTGAATTATGACAGGATTAATAGGAAATCTTGAGTTGAAATTATGGTTAGAAGAGAAAATTAGAAGGAGAGAAGCATCAGGATACTGTCTTGGTGAGGAATCCCACGGCAGTCCGTGCGACGGAGTGTACGGCGCCGCCTACAATCGACCAAATCCGATGAAACCATTTTTAGATGAAAGTAGACATTCAGGGCTTTTCATAGATATATCATATAAGGTTATTGGATTAATATTGAGGCAGATACGAATTTTTGAAGTTTGAACTAGGGTTCAGGACTTTCATCCGGGCAGGGTGACTTGAGGAAAGTATAACTCACCCTATACAACTCCAAATTGAGCGAAACCGATTTTGTTAGAAAGCTTACACATAGGGGAACATCCCAATATGAAATTCTGAGTTTGTGATGGTCCAAATTGTTCCCAGTAATTCGAGGAAGTTACTCTATATCCAAACCGGGCCAAAATAGGGTAGTTCAGGAAGGTCAATTTTCAGGACTTATAACTCGAGCTATACGATAGCAAATGGAATGAAACTTGTGGCAAATGAAAGGTTGTCCTGTTAGCTTCAATCTGAGACCAATTTCGTATGATTTGATCTTAGTTTCGATTTTTAGTGAATTTATACTTCCAGGAGTGTAATTCGGGCTAGTGACTGAACAGGTTGAGGTAAGATTTGAATATCTTGAGCTATATGGATCAAAATGATATGGGACCAAAGAGGTTAGGAAGTAGACATATAGATCTATGACATATTCAAAATTCAGGTTTAAATGAGTTGAATAGAGATAAAGGTGGATCATAGAAGATTCGGGCTGAACCAAATGGGATCGGCAAAATGGCCGAAGTGATAGTTTCACAAGAGTTTGTGAGCATATAAGATTTGAGCTGAGGATTGCCAGTTCTATATTGATGTATATATATATGTGTGTGTTACATTGATTATATTGCTATGATTGAATTGTCTGTGAGGACTGGCACTATTCATGGGGAGACGGAACTGATCCGTTATGCTGCCGATTTTGCGGCAAAGTCTATGAAACTAGGAATGTTTACATGTAAGGATGAACTTGAATATGATACGAGTTATCAAAGATGAATTTTAGGCATGATATGAGTTATGAGAGCTTATGCAATGAGAGATTATACCTTGAATATATTACATTCACATGTTATGTTCATGTATGCCATGCATGCAAGCATAATTCGAATATGATATGAGAAATAAGACATAAGGCATATTCATGTATGCACAAAGCATCTGTACGCATGATAAGATATGGAAAGGAAAGATGATAAGAACTTTCAAGAGAGACGTACTAAGCTACCACGCCAGGCATGGCATAGACCCAGCTAGCGTGGGCCAGAGCGGTACTGTCTAAGACTTGGGCCAGCCCTCGACCAGATTAGTGGGAATAGACCGGTGTGAGGGTCGGGGAAAGTAAACTCGTCACTCATGTATAGGTACGAGCTCGGACCTGAAAAGCAGGCTATTGCCCAGGGGTGAGAAAGGCCATTCACCTCCGGGGGACCAAGCACAGAAAAGTAAGATCAAGTTGCAAGCTAAAGAAAGATATGAATTAAGTCAAGTGCACTTGCATACAGTCAAGCATAAGCATCTATGAGCGCATCCTTAGTTATCTCATCAAGTCATATTATTATTATCATGATTACGGTGAAGCATATCATACTAATCATATTTCTATGTCTGTAATATAATATGGTAAGTGATGGTTAAAATATAACCCGCTTCGAGAAGGGCATTTTCAACTTAAAATTGAACCACTATTTGTTTATATATGCTCATATTTTCATAATAAACCGAAGCGGCTGGAATGTTTATGATGACATCATAAGTTTTGTTCAAATTTACCTACTGAGAACCCTAGGTTCTCACTGCCTGCTTGTATGTTCTTCTTTTCCGTAAACATTCCAGTACCTAAGTTGGACATCCAGTGCAAGACGGAATGCAGGGCCGCTCATTGAGCACGACTCAGGCACTAGCCAGATCAAGAGACCATCGAAGCTAGCTAATGATTAGTCGAATGCGCCTTGTTTACTACATCGGTCACAAATTGCTTTTAAAGTGTAATTATTTTATTCTCTATGTATTAGAGTTTAGTAGTTAGTATTAAAGTGGACAATAAAAGGGCCATGTATTATATTTTCCCTATTTTAAAGAGTTTTTCAACCTTTGTGACAACCTTTTTATGTAATTCCATGACTCGAGCATGGCTTATATGATAGAGGGTGTTACATTTTGGTATCGAGGCGATTCGTCCTGTATAGGCCCGTGGATGGACTGATTATGCTTCTGATGCATACTCTGAGAATCTAGATGTACCATGCTTTAGATCCTCATGTGAAAAGGGCATAGAAACATTGTGCATGGTAGCCTTGTTGTGAGTGTTGTGGACTACCTGTTGCACTTGACTGAATATTGAGCCTGATCACCTCAATATAAGGTTTTGTGTAAACAGAAGCCTAAAACACCCAGCAGGCTTATTAGGAACCTTCTATATATAATTATTAGGGATAAAACTCCTAGAAAGTAGCGATGGCATAAAAGGGTTAGACAATTGAGCAAGTCAAGGAGTGCAGAGAATTGGGGATTTAATCAAAGGAGATGTGTCGGACGGTTTGCTATGGACATGGTAAACCTAGCTATATTGAAAAAGGTTGTTTGTAAAGTGTTGTCGGGTAGCCGAAAATTTTCCATCATCAGGAGCAGGATCTTAGTTGGAGACGAGTTAAGTAAAAATCTTTTTCACCTTGATGGGGCTTAGTTCAAGCTTTATTGCGATTACCCAATCCAGACTATCTTCTCTAGATTGAATCTAGGGGATTCTTCTACCTGGTTTCGTATTCTTAATACACGATAGGAGTAAGGTGATTACCCGTTGATGAGTTTATCTCGTATGGCATGAATAGTGCCCTTATTTTCTTCATGGATGAGATTACCCTGAAGGTACCTCGTCAGCAAATTCAGTCAATGGTTTTTAATCTGGATTATGGTAATGCCAAATCAGAAATACCCGATCCTTCATTATGAAGTTTGAAGTGTGGACAGATGAGGCAAAGTTTTAAAAAAGGGAATTAAGGTTAGGAGCCTCAGTTAGGTATAAGGGAAAATCTTTTCAAGACTCTATTCAGATGTTAAAATGGTTTCCTTTTTCGAGTGCTTGTAAAACTGAGGAGCATTAAGCAGGATTTCAGCCTCAAGGGAAAACATTAATAAATTTTGAAGAAACTCATCTAATTATACGTTATATCAGAGTAGAGGCACAGTTATTCGTGGTACGAAAACGAAGTAAAGCTACACGAATGAAGCAGAGAATCGATGAAAGAAGCTAAGGCGAAGCTCAGGTCAGGTGTGCGGAGAACTTTTTAAGTTTCTGTCCAGAGAATGAAGTGGTTTCTCCCTCAAGGGTATAGGGAACTAACCTTGTAGCGATTGCCAATTGGAGAGTACTAAGTGGAATCTTGGCTTCGAAAGGAAAATAGTTGAGCAAACTGTAAAGAGACCCTTCTAACTGTATATTGAATCAAGATAGAGATACGGGTATGCACGGTATAGAAAGCTGATGAAGTTATAAGCGTAACAAGAGAGGGAGGCAATATATCTTCTACTAACCTGAAGTAGAAACACTTTCAAACTAGAGGTGGCATACGAACCAAGTGTAATTTTTCCTACCTTTTAGGGATAAAGGAAGTGTTAGAAAATCTAGTCATGTTCAAAGTCTACCAACCTTAGCCACCACAGGAACTGGATGATAGAATCATCTTCAACATGTTATTGGTAGAAGAATAAGGCTATTCAGAGAAGAAAGGCAATGTTGAACAATCACCTTTAGGTACCATTATATGTGTTATGGATGGAGTAACTTGATAAGGAATGTATTCAGATTTAGGCGAAGGTGATGAAGATTTAAAGTATGCAACTAATCTCGATAGGCGAGAACAGCGGCAAGGTAGGTTCTGACGAATGAAAACAGACAAGTTTCTGTAATAACAATAGAACACGGTAGGAACGAGGTAGGAATAGAGGAAGTTTGGATTTATGGCTGGCCTACTAAAGAAAGAAAAGCTACCTAGTATGAGGAGTACGATGCAGACAAGATTGTGTATGAAATACTAAGTAGGGTTGCCTTGGCATCGGTTATAAGTGCAACAAACCCAATGCGCCATAAGCAAGATTGGGCGATGCACCAATACAAGATCAAAAAGGACTTGGAAACGTACCCCATGAGGGGCAAGGTTTTGATATCAAGACTAGAGGCAGTCAGAAAAGCCTTCGTCCCTGGGCCGGATTATATGTGATCAGCACTTACGCACTAGGTTCCATTAGAATTCTGTAAGTTAGGCGTGCTCGGAGAAAAGTAATATGGAGATGGGCGACCATATGGGAAGTCTTCATATTGAAACTTCAACAAGATAGCAAGACCATCGTTTCCATCTCTCCCAACAAATGGATTACATCCTAGGGGTAAGAAGTTGTGGAGAATAACCAGAAAGCCTAGCAGTTAGGGTAAAACCCCCAAGGAGATTGATGACATTGGCGTCCCTAAAAGTGGGAGGTGGACATCAACACAATAGTTAAGAAACCTCCATGCTAACCAATTGAATAAAGTAGAAGAGTGCCAGAGACTTCGACTGTCCCACAATCCTTTCATTACGTGAAGTTAATCATATTTTGAGGAGACAAGTATCGCAATATCCATTGAGGAATTTAACAAGAATGGCACGGGGTCCAATTAGCAAATAATGAAGAATGGAATAAAGTTTACAAGAGAATGAGCGATTTCGAAGCAAGGACCATAGTTATGGTTTAGAAGGAAGCTCTAGCCTTGCACCTAACGGAAGGAGGATTCGTCACTGATCAAAGAGAATCAGGTAGGCAAGAGTTTAGATATGGCTTGAGCAATTTCCCGAAAAACTCAGCGAAGCCATTATGATTACTATTTATTGACATTGATTGCTGTTATAGCTAATAGTTTTCGTAATAACGGAACTTCTCAGTTGGTATTTAGGACCCAAGGCACAAGTATTAGAGAGTTTACTGGAAAACATAGTGCACAAGTGGTCAAACACATGACAAGGAAGATAAGGTATTCACTCGATGGACTTGATGATGAATCAGAACATCAACAGAGCAAAGTATATTTTGGCACCCATATGATCTATGATAACTCTCTGCATGGATATTCGAAAGGCATTTTGTAAGACAGTATGGTAAGGGAACTCTCTGACTTCGATAGAAAGGATCTGACTTTTTAATCTTGGTTTTCACATTAAATTGCCTATATCTCAATAACTAGGAATCAAGGAGGATATCGGACTAATAGAAAAAAAAATCATGAGTCTTAGAACTCAATCCGTATAGTGCAAGCAACCTAAAATCCTCCTACAAGCATTAGGCACTAGATAAATTTTCCCGAAAAGAAGGAGTTTTAAAATAAGGCTCCTAGTTGTAATGATTGAGGAAAGGCCTAAGCCCATGTTCCTAAAGAACCATACTGGAGGCGAATTTGTTATCGAATTAAGGGTAGCCGAGCAAGTAAGAATCTTGGGAGGACCTCCTGGACTCAAACAATTACTACGATAACTGCTAATCTTTGCAATTGCAAATCTTCATGAGTTGAATATCTGAGGCCTCATGTACAAGTGGCAGAAGATCTAACAGCTACCATGAAGTAAGAGTAGCAGAGTACAGAGTGAGGGAGATGAGTAAGAGTCTCCAATAAACTAAACTGTAATTTAAAGCATCATAGAAATAAGGCAAGCTTGGGCACCAACATAACCCTTTATGGATCCTTTGTTCGTACTAAGACAAAACCTCATAGCTATTGGCATGTAATCTCAAGGCCAGATGCAAAATTTGAGGAGAGGAGTATCCGTATAAGTAAAAAGGGTTTTTCTCGACCCTTCTTAGTCCTAGAATTTTGAGGACAAAATTCTTTTTAAGGTGGGTAGAATTGTAACATCCCAATTTTCTTTGCGCTAAATTATTCCACTTTACCTCCACAACGAGTTCCGAGTTCCGAGTTCATTAGTTTTATGATTTCCGACTTCGTACTCGAATTCCACATGAAATGGAACAATTTCCGATTTCCGAGTTTGTCTTCATGTCAATATTCCGACTTGAGCCTTATCGACATGTTCCTCATTCAGGCTTCATGTCGTGTCCAACCGAATTGGTGCGCAAAATTCGACTTCATGGACTTTCCGATTTCCGACTTAATGTTCAAGCTTGAGTTAGCTGGGTGGCTTAGAGTTCCAATATTCGGGTTAAAGTATAGTGGGTATAATTTCCGACCTCCAATTTCAACTTGAAATTCCTCATTTCCCGACTTCCGACTTGGACTTCAAGTCCGAACAACATGACGTAATTCCACGATATCCGACTTCACGTCTCAAAGAAAATTTACGAGTTCGATCTAACCTTAATAGTGTACATGATTTCCGACCTCGAAGTTATAGTTTAACACAATGGTGCAATGCGAGCTTAGAATAAAATATCACGAGGTCCCGCATTAAAGTGGAATTCAGTTAGAAAGGGCTCGAGTTCGGATCTTTGAGTTGGTTTCTAAATCATCCACGAGTTCCGATTTCATCTCATGAAGTGCACGAGTTCCGATGTCATCTTCAGAATGTACTGGAAACGAGTCCCACTGTTAGAGCGACGCGGAGAGCAAATTGTCACAAAAGAAGGGAAGGTTGGCAGAATTTCAGCCTTGTGTTTTAAGGCCAATCAGAACCCTCCAAGTTGACTACCACTCATGCCTATATAACACCTTCTTCTCCCCTCATTCAGACCCATTTTCTGCGCCCTCTCTTCTCCCTCACTTCAGCTCTCTTTTCTCTTCTCCACTCACCCAACTCCATCACTCCTTCAAGCTTGGCCAGGTCCTAGTAATTCAAGCTTCAACACTTAACTCAAGATCACACTCCAAGGAGGTAGGATTCTACTTCTCTTCTTGAATTATTTGCCCTAAGGCTGTATGAACTTGTATTCTTCTTCATGTATTTGATGAGTTAATAGCTGAATTATGATAGGATTAATAGGAAATCTTGAGTTGAAATTATGGTTAGAAGAGAAAATTAGAAGGAGAGAAGCATTAGGATACTGTCTTGGTGAGGAATCCCACGGCAGTCCGTACGATGCAGTGTACGGTGCTACCTACAATCAGTCAAATCCGATGAAACCATTTTTAGATAAAAGTAGACATTCAGGGCTTTTCATAGATATATCATATAAGGTTATTGGATTAATATTGAGGGAGATACGAATTTTTGAAGTTTGAACTAGGGTTCAGGACTTTCATCCGGGCAGGGTGACTTGAGGAAAGTATAACTCACCCTATACAACTCCAAATTGAGCGAAACCAATTTTATTAGAAAGCTTACACATAGGGGAACATCCCAATATGAAATTTCGAGTTTGTGATGGTCCAAATTGTTCCCAGTAATTCGAGGAAGTTACTCTACATCCAAACCTGGCCAAAATAGGGTAGTTCAGGAAGGTCGATTTTCAGGACTTATAACTCGAGCTATACGACAGCAAATGGAATGAAACTTGTGGCAAATGAAAGGTTGTCCTATTAGCTTCAATATGAGACCAATTTCGTATGATTTGATCTTAGTTTCGATTTTTAGTGAATTTATACTTCCAGGAGTGTAATTCGGGCTAGTGACTGAACAGGTTGAGGTAAGATTTGAATATCTTGAGCTATATGGATCAAAATGATATGGGACCAAAGAGGTTAGGAAGTAGACATATAGATCTATGACATATTCAAAATTCAAGTTTAAATGAGTTGAATAGAGATAAAGGTGGATCATAGAAGATTCGGACTGAACCAAATGGGATCGGCAAAATGGCCGAAGTGATAGTTTCACAAGAGTTTGTGAGCATATAAGATTTGAGCTGAGGATTGCCAGTTCTATATTGATGTATATATATATATGTGTGTTACATTGATTATATTGCTATGATTGAATTGTCTGTGAGGACTAGCACTATTCATGGGGAGACGGAACTGATCCGTTATGTTGCCGATTTTGCGGCAAAGTCTATGAAACTTGGAATGTTTACATGTAAGGATGAACTTGAATATGATACGAGTTATCAAAGATGAATTTTAGGCATGATATGAGTTATGAGAGCTTATGCAATGAGAGATTATACCTTGAATATATTACATTCACATGTTATGTTCATGTATGCCATGCATGCAAGCATAATTCGAATATGATACGAGAAATAAGACATAAGGCATATTCATGTATGCACAAAGCATCTGTACGCATGATAAGATATGGAAAGGAAAGATGATAAGAACTTTCAAGAGGGACGTACTAAGCTACCACGCCAGGCATGGCATAGACCCAACTAGCGTGGGCCAGAGCGGTACTGTCTAAGACTTGGGCCAGCCCTCGACCAGATTAGTGGGAATAGACCGGTGTGAGGGTCGGGGAAAGTAAACCCGTCACTCATGTATAGGTACGAGCTCGGACCTGAAAAGCAGGCTATTGCCCAGGGGTGAGAAAGGCCATTCACCTCCGGGGGACCAAGCACAGAAAAGTAAGATCAAGTTGCAAGCTAAAGAAAGATATGAATTAAGTCAAGTGCACTTGCATACAGTCAAGCATAAGCATCTATGAGCGCATCCTTAGTTATCTCATCAAGTCATATTATTATTATCATGATTACGGTGAAGCATATCATACTAATCATATTTCTATATACGTAATATAATATGGTAAGTGATGGTTAAAATATAACCCGCTTCGAGAAGGGCATTTTCAACTTAAAATTGAACCACTATTTGTTTATATATGCTCATATTTTCATAATAAACCGAAGCGGTTGGAATGTTTATGATGACATCATAAGTTTTGTTCAAATTTACCTACTGAGAACCCTAGGTTCTCACTGCCTGCTTGTATGTTCTTCTTTTCCGTAAACATTCCAGTACCTAAGTTGGACATCCAGTGCAAGATGGAATGCAGGGCCGCTCATTGAGCACGACTCAGGCACTAGCTAGATCAAGAGACCATCGAAGCTAGCTAATGATTAGTCGAATGCATACTTGTTTACTCTGTCGGTCACAAATTGCTTTTAAAGTATAATTATTTTATTCTCTTTGTATTAGAGTTTAGTAGTTAGTATTAAAGTGGACAATAAAAGGGCCATGTATTATAGTTTCCCTATTTTAAAGAGTTTTTCAGCACTGTGACAACCTTTTTATGTAATTCCATGACTCAAGCATGGCTTATATGATAGAGGGTGTTACACAAGGAATGAATCTGTGTTTGGGAATAGTCCTAAATACAAATGAGACTTTACCTGATTTTTAAGGAAAAGGTCGAGTGTAGGCTTGCTAAGGGATGTGTCCTTTATACGTCAGTCACGCCCCGAGTTTGGGTCGTGACAACAACAATCATACTCCAACAATTAACAGGTTATAAAATTTTGAGGACAAGTTAGCATATGGCTGTGCACAGTGTCTTCTCCTTTTTTTTTTTTTCAATAATTGATAAACCCTCAAAACTCTCATAAAGAGAAGAGCAAAGCCAAGTCACAAGCATAAGCAACTAGAACACACAAAACACTAACAAGAAATAGAGAAAGGGATGGGGTAGGGGTTTGGAAAAGGGTAGAGAAAAAGATAGGGGTATATAGGAAGGTGTAACATCCTAGTAGTTCCAATTTATGCTTAATTTGCATTTGGATTCTATTAGTTGTTACCTTTTAGTTTTGCAGAAAACTAACTCTTTTTTGAAATTACTTTATTTGAAAATAATAGGTAAATTTTTTTCTTTGAAAACGTGGGCCTTGACTGTGTAGTAAACATTCGTGTATGATGCGTAAACCAAAGATTAGCATAGGCAAAACGTAAGGATGGTAAAAATAAATAGACATACATCACCATAATAAATATGAGTAATTGATAATAATCATAAAAAAAGGTTGGTTATAAATCTCCAACCCTTACATCCTAATTCAACAACAAAGAAATACTATAAAAGAAAGAGCAAAGAAACAAAACACCATAAATATTGTAAACATTCTCATAAAGTTGGCATCACAACTACTAAAATATAAAAATATCTATCCTCATCCTAATCTTGTTTAGGCCTAAACTCAAAAACCGCGTCCATAATGACCATGTCCATGAGGATGATCAAGGTGCGAATCTAGTGGGGTCCAAAAACACATCCACATCTAGAAACATAGCCAAAAATAGGACTAGAAGTACTAGAAGACTCCTCAGGTGGATTTGATTCAATAGAATCCGATGCTGGATGAGGCTCTGATATCGGGGTAGGAAAGTCTGACGAACTAATCTCAATGACCAGTACATCTAGGACAAAGGGCTCCAAAGGGGGTAGGCCAAAAGACATAGGCTCATTGTAACACCCTAATAATCCCATACTGCATTTAAGTCATATTATATTAATTATCAGTTGCTACTTATGCTCACAGAAAATTTAAACTCTCTTGGAAAATATAATATGTCGAAAATAGGATAATTTCTTTTTTTGAAATACATTGTTGCTTTTGGTGCATTAACACTTGAGCCTCAAGTGTAAAAGAAATGTCAAGTTAGCATTGCGCATAAGAAATCCTATTATAACGAAGTA
Source organism: Pterocarpus macrocarpus (assembly GCA_031439585.1). NCBI lineage: Eukaryota > Viridiplantae > Streptophyta > Magnoliopsida > Fabales > Fabaceae > Pterocarpus > Pterocarpus macrocarpus. The sequence continues at coordinate 34,421,798 of CM062519.1, forward strand.
AAGCATAAAGGAAGTAAATAGAACATAACATATAACAAAGCTTAAGATTCCTACTCCATAAAATATAAAACATAATATAATGAAGTACAATTAATGACACATGGCTAAGCCATGGCCTATATAATACATGCACTAATACAATAGAGTTCCAACATAATATGAAAATACATGAGGAAAACAGAAACTAGATTAGACTACTAGTCTACCACAATCATAACCTTAGCGGCTAACTTCCACAAACACGTCCCTTAGTCCTACGAGCGTCGTGATCGGGAGCGACTGCATCCCCTAGCCCTTGGGGAATGAAAGGTCTATAAATAATGTACGGGTGCCTACTAAGCACCTTGACGTGGGGAGCGTGACTGGACTCGACCATAAGTGGGGCACAGCTGGTAGCAACAACGCCGAGAGCATGGCTTGCAGCCGTGGAAATCTCCTTCGATGGGTCAACCTTATATGTGGGGTTGGCACTTGGATGGTACTCAGGAATTGGAGGTGAGGTTACCATCGGGACAGGGGTGGCAGTGGAGCTTAACTTTATAATTGGGATGATAGGTTGGGGCAGTATCTCCACATAAGGCAATCTAGGAGACGTGGGCTCCATCGCGATATCCGGCAAAGGAGACAATGGCAAATCCTAAGGAGCTAATGGCTGAGCAAGCGGTGCCTCGGGATGACAGCAGGGGCTAGCGGAAGATTTGGCTTTGCTACCTCGTGCATACGATCAATGTAACACCCTCAATTTCCTATCGTGCTAAATTATCTCAGTAACCCTGAGTAATTAGGCACTAAATGGGAAACTATGAGATTAAGGCTTAATTAAGGGGTTAATGAAGTGATTATGAGTTAATTATGAGGAGAAAAGTTAAGAGATTGCTTAATTAAAATTAGAGAATCTCTAATTAAGCAAGTCAGACTCTTAATAGCTTAATTAAGCACTAATCACACATAACTAGCTTCATCGAGTTTAATTAAGAATAATTAAGTTTAATCCCAAGATTAATTTTTGTTAATCATGATCACATGATTTAATCACTAATCCTTGCTTAATCATGTTAATTAAGTTGCAAGAGCACTTAATCATATGATTAAATTCAAATTTAATCAACTAGAAAATAAAGTAAAGTGTGATGTCACTAAAGCATAAAGCACTAGATAAGAGCGCTTTATGTAAGAATGAGTACTTGATTTGTTCCCCTATCATCCAATTTGTCTCCCTAAACCTTAATTAACACAAAATTACACAAAAATGTCTCCCCCCACCGACTAATATGTTACAGCCATGAGCACACACACATACGCATCCACTTTTCATTTTTCAACTTTTATCTCTCTCTAAGTTTCCTACTCCTCCAACTTCTCTCTACATTCTTTCTTCTTGTCCATTCTCCACCTCCATAACCAAACTTTCTTCACTTAGCCCTTCAAAGACCACATCTTTTGGTCTTTGGAGAAGAGATCTAAACACTACAAGACTTATTTTCAAGAGAACTCAAGAGCTCTCTTCTTGTTCTTCCAAAACCGCCACCTTCATCCACTTGGAAGAGCACCATCTTCTTCATTTTTTTTCTTCTTGGAGGCGCTAAACTCATCACTAGGTAGTGGTATCTACTCTTTTCTTTTTGTTTACTCAAGAAAGCTTGAAGTTTGGTTCCTCTGATGACCAAGATCTTCAAGTGAAAGCTTGAGAAAAACTCTCATACTCTTTATGAGCAAAAGTTTCCTTTTTTAGCAAAAAGTGTTCATCTTCTTCTTGATGAGTTATTCTTGGTTATTTGAAAGTTTGTTTCTTGAATGCCTCAAAGTTTCTATTTTTCTTTCTTGATACATGAGATCTGGATGTTTCTTGTGAGTTGTTTGAAAAAGAATGATGTTCTTGGTGGTATTTTGTTTAAAGGTTGTTGCTTTTCTTATGACAAGCTTATGGTTAGAAAAAGTTTCTTCTTTACATGTTTTTCATGATTTGATAAGACTATGAACATTCCAAAAGTATAAAGCTTTAAAAGTTTGCTTCTTGATACATGAAAAGTGGCACTATTTTATGGGTGTCGCATGGTTCCTTTTTGTTCTTCTTGAAGGCAAGAATATGTGTAAAAGTCTAAACTTTTTAGAACATGAAGCTTTTTAAGTGATAAAAATGAAAACTTGTCACTTTATAACTTAAAAATGGAATCTTGAAGATAAGACATTTTATAAAGTTTCAAAATTTAACCAAAAATGAAATTTTTAAGTCATAAAAGTGTTGACTTGCAACTTTTAATTTATAAAATTTGTATTTTGAGTCAAAATAATGCATAAAGTGTCAACTTTTATAAAAAATAAGAGTTTCTAATTCCAAAGCTAATGTTTGATCCAAATTACAATTTTAAAATATTTAATTACACTAAATTTGAAGTATAGTGTAACTAAGGTCGTCTCACAAGGATTTTGTTGCTATTTAGTTAAGTAATAAAGGGGTCTATGCAAACATGTGGTAAATAAGCTATAAAAGAAAATTAGGTGAAAATAAAAACATTAGTTCAAAGAGTTCCTTAGGCATAAGGTGAATCAATCATTAACACACAATATATCAAACACATGGAGTGCGGCTAATTTGAGCTATTAGAGAGACCTCTACTAACAACCCCACAATTCTATCTACAAAACTCTAGGAATTCAACTAACATATAATTGATTAGATAATTGAGACCTCAACTCTAATCAACCTATGTTGAATTCTAGCCCCAATTGCATTGGCCTAGGTTTGAACCCAAACCCAATTCCTAATTCTTTAATTAATCAAGTTCATACCAATTAACCAATTAGTAATCGCCCAACTAATTCCACATTCGTAAACCCACATATCAATACCATTCAATGTAAGCATACAAATTAAAGAGGGCAAAGAATCAAGAAAACAAATATGATTGAAACACAAGCATAGGGTTTCAAGATTACAACCATAATTCCCTTTGAGTCTCCTTGAACTAGCTTGAAGTCCTACTCCTCCATAGCAGTGAAGGTTACAAAATAGAACCCAAAACAAGTATCTTACAAAATGAAAGGAAAAGAAAAGAAAAGAAGAGGAGAGGAGAAGAGAAGAGAGAAAAATGAAAAAAATGTTGGAGAGAAGTCCCCTTTTTGCATCTCGGTTTTCTCTCTTCTTATCAAACTTAAAACATGAAAATCCAAAAACACCCTTGAGGCCAAATTAATCCTCTGCCTCTTAGCTTTAAATAGACATCCAATTTCCGTAATTTGGACTTGCAATGAGAGAGTTATGGCCCAATCTTTATAGCATGTCCAAGTTGTATATTTATTCACGTCAGTCAATTTAAACAACAAATAAGTCTATCAAGATGTCATTATTTTGGAGAGTGTTCTTCATATGAATTGAATCTTTATATTGTAGCTTTCAAATGGTACCAATTTCACCTCAATCCAATGTCTACAACTCAAGTTATGGCCCAATTAGTGCACACTACTTAGGTTCTAGCGCAACAGCCCTATTTTGACTTTGTGGCCCAATTCATCCTAATAAACATCTAAATTAGTTTTTGACGTCTTCATCAAAGTTGTAGATCTTTCTCTCAGATTTCCTACAATATAAAATTTGTAATTTTTAGAGATCGACAACTTAAGATATGCTCAAAATACAGAAATAGTATAAATTTATAACAGTACTAAAAAATACAATTAAACTCAATTAAAGCTCAAACTCGTAGAATGTGTCTAATATTGATCAATTAAGTACAAAAGAGATCTAATAAACTAAATATGAGAATTAATCAATGTATCAAAATGTTACTTATCAATGTCTTGTATCATTATTCCATAAAGTAGGAATCTTTTAGAGTTTAAGACAACTTTAAGTCAAAAAGTTGAGATCTTGATGGTCTTAGAATAATTAAAAGTGCCAACTTTCATAAAGAACAAGACTTTTTAGGTCTAAAACTAGTATCTTGTATCATTATTTCATAAAGATTGAATCTTTAAGACAAGAGCATAATTTTAGAGGCATACACTTTCTTAAATAATGTTTATTTATAATTACCTTATAAAGAATGATAACTTTTAACAACATTGAAAGTAAAATCTTGTTATGTTAATGACTAAAGCTTGAAACTTTGCAACTTGGAGAAGTTAAAATCACCCTTGGTGATTAGTGAACATGGTGTTGTTGGGTTCATGAATGTGGTTATGCATTGTCATGACCCAAGGAATCCTTGGGAATAGAAGTATTATTAGGGCCTCTGGGCATACCATGAACTTAAGAATCACTAAGTGCACTATCTCAAGAAAAGGAAATAATTTTCTTAGTTAACATGAACAAATGTTCCATAAGACATGTATTCAAGTAAAAAGTAATTTCCTATAAGGACAAAGTAACTAAAAGACTACGTAAACATTTATTTTGACTATGTGATTCTCTCATAGGTAACTGTAACATCCCTAATTTTGCCTAAGCCAATTAGCTCAATGATCCTGGCTAATTAGAGAGGTTAACGATTAACTGAGGACTAATCGGTTAATCTCAATGAGCAAGAGCTTAGTAAATTGAGTCAAGTCAATAATTGAATTATAACGCATTAAATGTTTTAATTAAAGCCTAATTATTCGAACCTCATTAATTCGTAACTTAGAAATATAATTAAGATAATCCAATCTTATTAATTAAGTACAAGACAATTGTTTTACCTTAATCAATTGAGATAGATTAATTCTTACACCCTAATTGCATAATTCATAAGAGCAATTCTTTTAGAGGAAAATGTCTTGAAAGTGTAATTAATCAAAATTGACTAATGAGCAATTAAACTAATCAAATTGATTAACAACTTAGATAATTCTAATAGCTTTGAAAATTCAAAAATTCCTCCTAATTGTTGCACAAAATTTCGGCCAAGACAAGAGCACATCCAACCATCCATTGCTTCTTAATCTTGCACCTTTTGATCAAGCCTATTTTGGCATTATGCTCTAACCAAGCCTAACCTAAGGAAGAGCTAGTCTACACTTGAGTCTTGTCACAAGAGTGGATAGGCCTTACTTTTGTCCACTTAAGAAAACACAAAATGGTCCAAAGCAAGAACCAAGACTCAAAGAAAACACAAACCCACCCTTTTACCCCAAGGTTCCTAGCTTTCTTGCTTGAAAAAGAAGTAAAGCTCACTTACTCCTTGTTGCTTGTTGGAGGAGGCAAAACCCATCAGGCCCATCCCCCAAATTTGCACCCCAAATAGCCCCTCTCAATCTCTCATTGTGATTTCCATTCTTTCCCAAAGACACCAAGTAGCCACTCCTTTTCCTCTCAACCTCTCCTTGTTCTTCCTATTTTCCTTCTTATTCTTCTTACTTTTCCACTATCATCAACCTCATTTCCTTTCACTACCCTCACAAGCCCTTCAAGGACCACCTTCTTCGGTCTTTGGAGAAGCAAAGTAAATACATATTAGCCACATTCTTTCAAGCTCTAAGGAAGGAGGCCATCTTCAACCATTATCACTCTTTAAGCTTCCAAGAAATCTTTGTGGTAGTGAATTTAACCCCTCTTTCTTCTATGTTTTCAAGCTCGAGAACTCCTAAGCTCTCCATAGCTAGGTAGTTTTAGAACTTGCTCTAAAGGCCTAATGGCCATGCTCTTATTATAAGAAGTTGCTTGTGATTGTTGCTCTTCTCTTGGAAAATGACTTTGGTTGTGCATTTTGTTTTATGTTGAACCCAACTTTTTAGAACTCAAAATAATGATTTTCATCAAGATCTCAAAGTATAAAAGTGGTTTAGAACCAGTTCAAGAAAAGACTTAATATTTTTACAAGAAAACTAATTTAAACAAAAGCTGTTGAAGCTAGAAATTTCGGTAGTCTATTTTACGTGACTAATAACTCCAAATGTAACAAAACTAATTTTAAATGAAACGATACTCATAGATCTTTTTATACATATAAAATACGTAAGCTTTGGCCTTAAAACGAGAGAGATATGAATTTTCAAAGTGTGCTATCCCCAAATGTTTTTGGTTCGGGCAGTATGTAATAAAATCTTAATAACTCAAGTTATTCAACACATGTTTGAATGGGACCAAGTTTGTTAGAATGCTAAGACATAGAGGAATATTCCCTAAAAACAATTTTGGCAGATTCCTTGTGAGGAACTCCCAGTAAAGTTAAAAATTCACTGTTCTGGAATGAATCTAAAAGATCAAGCAGTCAGAACAAAACGTGCATATCTCAAGTTATAAAATGAATTTTTAAGTGCGATTTATTTTGTTTAAAAATAAACTCATACCAAAATTCAAATCAAAAGAGTAAAATATGAAATTATGGAGAATTTCTAAAATTATTGTCCCACTATAAAAGTAAAACTGGTTATAGTTAAGTTTAAAGGTTAATGAGAAATAAGCTTAAAGACACTAAGACCCTCACATTAAGATATTGGAAAAGCTTCATAATTCAACTTAAAAAGTTTCAAAAAGGATAATAGATGAAATTGGCCCTATGCCTAATAAAAGAATTGACGCAAGAGGCAAATTTAATTAAAAGCTTATACCAAGTTTACTAAGCTAAGCTCATAAGACTTTGTGTGTTATGTATGCCTCTATATGCCAATATCATGATGATGATGATGATATCATAATGATGATGTTGATATGATGATGATATGATAATGATGCTTATGACATGTGATATTGGATTCTCTGTTTGGCAAAATTTTGGGAAGCTTCGGCTTAGCCGTTATGCTGCCGAAATTCCACAAAATCTATGGACTTAGAATAATTTTTGTATCATAAGCTTTAAAAAGAAGAGATTGAACTAAGAATGTGATCCTTCAAAAGAGAAGGTGACCCGAATTAACTCCCCTTCCACCCATAACTCACATGAGGCATGGCATAGACCCAGTTAGTGTGAGTATAGGGGATAGGGCTTACATGAGGCATGGCTTGACCCAGCTAGTGTAAGTACTGAAAATTTATGGTGGCAACGGCCACGGTATGAGCTCATTACCACTTATGTTTAGTGGGTGAAAAAGACTTAAGATAAAGTCAAGTTAAGAAAAGAATGGGACTTCAGTCCGACCCAAGTAAAGAATGAAACTCTCAAGATATTCATGCATGATACATACTGTCATATAAGCTCTTATGTACACCATGATGTTGTTATTGTAATGAGAATACATACTTAAAATTGAATCCGCTTTGGATATTTATGTTTTTGAAAACTTAAGAATTGGACCTTATGGATGCTCACTATTTTCATTAATAAAATCGAAGTGGCTAGGACAATGACGATGACATTTTCGTGTCGGGTTCGAGTCCTATTAAGAAATCTTATTTCCCATCCTAGTTATTTTCCGTATCATCAGCAGATCTTGATAGCATACCCAATGGAGTGGAGCATGGATTTGCCCCATCATGAGTGGATTCTTGACGAGGACACTCAGGCCATTGTGGTGACGACCACCACGGTGGTGTGCACCTACTTTTGCCCTGGTCGTATACATGAGGGTGTGGGGCCCAATGTTCTGCCTGCCCCAACTGATATTCCTGCCACCTACCCTGGTCAGCTGCTGGGTCCTTGGGATTTCTCGCCCGAGTCGTTGTCGGATATTGAGATGGAGCCGATATCTCCGGAGCTACCTGCAACCGAGGCCTTGCCTCAACTGATGATTCCTGTGATTGAGTTAAGCTCCACGGCCACCCCTAGGGCCGCAGCCATCTTGTTGCCATACCCTGAGAATCATTTGGATACTTCGGAGGGGGGATCCTTCCAAGGAGCGGTACTCGTGACCAGGTGACTGAATCAGGCGGCCCAGTCGCGCGTTAAATCAAATTGAGGTGATCAGTAGGCGCCCCCTCATCATTCGTACCCCCATGTCCCCCGAGGGTGAGGAGCTAGGAGGAGCCGTGTCTCTGGACCGCGACGTCAGTAGCATCGAGGGTGTGTTGTAAGAGACTGATTTTAGGATTTGGTGTAGGGCAAAGGTGCATAGATTTTGAGATTCTCGCTTCCTTATGTATCTCTTTTGCTTTAAAGCTTACTGTGTTAAATTGCATTCTATATGTAATGATGACTCAACTATGAGTACCTTTATGTAATGTTGGATATTATGAATGTGAGAAATTTCTATGTATTAATGTATCTTGTATTGCTTTTATTCCCCTTATGTTTCGAACTCTCATGCGAATGCTCTTTCGTTATCTATATTCTCGCTCAAGACTTTACTTTTCAAAACGCCGCAAAGCGATGACATATTTCAAAAAAAAATTTACCGTATTTTCCACGTAACTTGATTTATAAACGAAGTTTAGTTTTCTGGAAACATAAGTAACAACTAATAAAATGCTATAATACAACTTAATCGTAGTATGGGTTTATTAGGGTGTTAATGGCTCATAAGACTTTCCACAAAGACTAACACAACTATGAACCTTCTAGGGTATGAATGTATGATGACATTCGGCATGATGTATGGCAAGTTTGATTGAGCATTGTCTCATGATTGAATGATTGGTGTGATAATATGAAATGGATATGATGGACTATTGGTTGAAAGTTTTATGATTGGCATTTTGGGGAAGCTCTGGTCCAGTCGTCATGCTATCGGATTTTCGTCAAAATTATGGACTTAGTGATATCATTGCATGTGTCTTGTCAAAGAAGTACTATGCATGTAAAGTATAATGATAAGAAAAGAAAGAATGGGGTATGACTTTTCAATCACTTCAGTAAAGGAAGTGAGAGATCCACAAAGACTCAAAGAACCTCAATGAGGGAGGCAGGGTGACATGGAGGACCCTCCAACTTAGAGGTAACCATTATCAGCTTAGTCTAATTTGGTTAGTATTGCGTGACGACGATCACGGAATAAGCTCATATCCAAAAGCAGTATATTTCAAAGGAAAAGTAAAGAATATTAAACACGTGCTAAAGTAAAGCTAAAGTAAAACCATGAGATTGCATCATGTCAATGCAAGTATCTATGTTGTCCACATGCATTATGAATGTTTATTCCATGCTTTCGTATGTATATGTTTACTTATGATGATAAGATTATGATGTTAAGTTTAAAAGCAACCCGCTTCGAGATTTATGTTTTTAAAATCATTAAAATTGAACTTGTGTATGTCCACTGCTTTTATAATTAAACCCAAAGTAGTTAGGACGATGACGATGACACAGTATTGGTCTAGTCTCGATCCTACTAAGAAATCTAGTATTTCTCACTCCTACATTTCTGTGTCATGTTCAGAGGATGTCGGCATCGGGTACAATGGTGATTTTCATTGAGTTCTCGGTTTGGCATTGGTTCTTTGACTCAATGCTGAATGCCTTGGTGATGTCTGCAAGCGCATCTATAAGGGTCTACATCTTCCATGACCATCCGTTTTTGGTGCCAGTTACGAGCCCGTTTCTCCGTCCACATCAACCGAATGACGAGGTTACTCTGGATGACATCCGCTCCTACTTTCAGTCATCGAGGTACCTCATCGATGGAGAGTTTGACTCAGATACCTGCCTAACCCCAACTATTTCCTTGGATTCCAATCCATCAGAGCCCTCCTACTCGAGCTACCATGTGGAGTCTGACCCCTCCGAGGCTTTTTACTCATCAATGATTCGCTTGACTTTCGATTCATCTTCTTCTTTGGTAGCTCTTCATCATGCATTGCCCTTGGTTTGTAGTCGCGGGTTTATTTGTACCTGTGTTGTGCCTCGTGGGTGAGGGTGTCCTTGAAGAGGAGGACATGGCGATGACACAGTGTTGGTCTAGTCGTAATCTTATTGAGAAATCTAATATTTCTCATTCCTATGTTTTTTGTCATCTTTAGAGGATGTCGGTGTCGAGCATAGTGATGATCTTTATTGAGTTCCCGGTTTGGTATTGGCTCTTTGACCCAGTGCTGAATGCCTTGGTGGTGTCTGCGAGCGCAGCTATGAGGGTCTACATCTTCCACGACCGTTCGTTTTAGGTGCCAATTATGATCCCATTTTTCTGTCCACATCAACAGTACGACGAGGTTACTCTGGATGACATCTGCCCCTACTTTCAGTCACCGAGATACCCTATCGATAGAGAGTCTGAATCGGATACCCGCCTAACCTCGACTGTTTCCTTGGATTCTGATCCGTCGGAGCCCTCCTACCCGAGCTACCATGCGGAGTTTGACCCCTCCGAGCCTTCTTACCCATTGACGATTCACTTGACTTCCGATTCCTCTTCTTCTTTAGTAGCACCTCATCATGCACTGTCCTCGGTTCGTGGTTGTGGGTTCATTCATACTTGTGTTGTGCCTTGTGGGCGAGGGCATGCCTGAGGAGGAGGACATGGCGATGTTGCTCTCGGTGGTTTCGGGAATGACTTCCTCTCGCCCGATGAGTGACGTGGTGATTGCATGTAGAGTCAAGTATGAGGGTAGCTCTTTTTGTTTATAGTTATAGGGTTATCATTTTATTGTATGGCATGCCTAGGTTGTAGAGATTCTAATGTATTTTCATTATGATGTATTCGATTAGGTTGCTTTTGTAGGGTTGACAGTAGATATCGGACCCATTATCTTTTTATGTATGAGTCTTGGCACTACTATTACTATATTAACTACGATTGCTGTGGAATGAATGTTATATTTACCTAAGATATTTGTTATTCTTGTCGCTTCTATTTATTTTATTTGCACTGCTTATTGAGATAGAGACGTTCGACTATATATATTCACGATGCATTCATGGCTCTTAGTTTTCAAAATGATTTACTCATGTTCTTATCGCTAAAAAACAAAAAATTACCCCTTTTTTCACTTATAAAGTAATTTCATTAAAGGTAATGTTAGTTATGCTAGCAAAAGTAACAACTAATAATTCCGTAATATGACTTAAGCATAGTATGGGACTATTAGGGTGTTACAATCAAGGTGGAAATACGTATGAACAACCGTGGTGGTCATTGCCATGGTTGCATTTGCACCCGCGTCATAGAACTACTAATACGCTCCACAGGGTGTGCCATCACGATCTAATGACAAAACGGAAAATGAATAAAGAGAGAAATAATATTTCTTAGTAGGACTCCAACTCCATACGAAAGTGTTATTGTTATCGTCCCAGCCACTTTGGGTTTTGCCAAAGGAATTAGTCAGAATGCATATAGTTCATTTATTAGGTTTCTAATAACATAGTTTGTAAGCTCTAATGCCTAACTGAAATATTCTATCTACTTTAGATATTTCAAGTTTTAAAGGTTTTGATGGATATCCAATCAACCTTTAAGTAAATTTCTTGAACTGCGAATGATTTGTTACACACATCCTTTTGTGGGTAAAACGATATGCTTCAAAGTTAAAATGGTTTTTATATCAAACAAAGCATCAAAATCTGTGGTACTTTTTTTGAATGTGATTATATCAGATCTATTGCTTTGTGTCCCGTATGTTTACTCACTCAGAAATAAAATAGAAAGTTCAAAAGGATAATGATATAGCACCAGAATGAAAAAGCATGTACGAGAAGGGTCACACTTCATTTAGAAAGATGACATGATCCAAAAGGGTGAATCCTCACAAAGTATCTCACCATTAAAGCTTCTTCCATACGCTTCATTAAGGAGTTCAAAAAGTCAAATATGATTTGACAAGTTGAAATGAAAATGTTGACTAGTCTAAAAAGTTGGTGAAGACCTCAACGGCTACTTTCCTTTTTCTATGTCATTTAAACTTGTTGAAGAAGAAAACTATACCCTATCTGTCCAGTCATAGACCAGTGGATCAAAGTAGCACAAGGCTCAAGATCTGCAAGATTCAACGGTCACATCTCAAGTCTATATAAAGCCAGAGCATGAAGAAAAAGATAGAGACACTGTTCAAAATTTTCAAAATTAGCTACTATTTCATATCTTTAACCTTTTTGACTTTCTACTTGTCTAGAAAGTTACTCATTGTAACTTCTGTTACAAAACATTCTCTATAGGTGTGTAATAGATAACATTCTCCTTTTGAGAATATAAAGAAGTTACTCCCTATGCTTCTCTTATTTATGTTCTATATAAAAGCTTAGTGTGAGCATAAACATAAAATCCTTCAAATATCTCTTGTATAGTGGTCATTGTGAACTTGGAGAGGCTAGAAAAAATACTATTCATTTAGCTTGGAGAGGCTTGGCAAAGACTACTCAGTTGTAAAGCTTGGAGAGGCTTGGGAAAAGAAAACTCTTGATATAAAAATCTCAACAAGGAGTTGGGGACTGAATGTAGGCTTTGATTTGGCCAAACCAGGATAAATCTCTTTTGTGATCCTTCTGTCTTTTCCTTTTTCACTTACAATATTTATTTCATTCTTAGATCTGTGCAACTTTTTAAATCACTCAAGCTTTCTTTTATAAATTAAAATATTTTTCTATCTAGCAACCACTTCCGCATTCCAAGTTTAGAACTTGAGAAAGTTGCTTTCTAAAAGCTTTCAGGTTTAAAATTTTTTTAGTAAAAACACGATTCAACCTCCTTCTTGTGTCATCTCTTCCAACAATTGGCATCAAAGCCTAACTCTAGGGTTGAACTTCCTATCGGTTGCAAAGGTCAAAGATCCTATCAAATGGCTCAACAAATAAATCATATTGTAGAAGGTCACTCCATCAATTGTCCTCCTTTCTTTAATAGTGAAGATTATCCATATTGGAAAGATAGAATGAGACTCTTCATCAAGTTCACAAGTTTGGATATGTGGGAGATAATAGAAAATGGTGATTATATACCCATAGTTGAGCAACTAGCACCTCAAGTAGTTGCTGATCCAGAGCAACCTCCAATTGTTGTAGTCAGAACTATTCCAAGAAATAAATGGATTGATCAACACAAGACCAAAGTTCAAATGAATGTTAATGTAAAGTATCTCTTCACATGTACCTTGATCAAAAGTGAATATGACAAAATCATATCTTGTGATTCAGCTAAGGAAATTTGGGATAGATTTCATGTGCTTCATGAAGGGACGGATCAGGTCAAGGAAACCAAAATTAGCATGTTAGTTCATCAATATGAAATGTTTAAAATGCTAGAGCATGAGAATATTGATGAAATGACAACTAGATTTATGCATATCATAAATCAGCTGAAGGCTTTAGGTAAAAGGTAAACTAATGCAGAAATGGTGAGAAAGATTTTGAGAAGTCTTTCAAAGGTTTGGTGTCCAAAAGTCACAGCTATTCAAGAAGCTAAGGACCTAAATGTGCTTAGCTTAGATGCTCTCATTGGGTCATTAAAGACTCATGAGATTGAGCTAAATGAAGTCTCTAATGAGGGTGTCAAGAAGGGAAAATCTATTGTCTAAAGTCTACCTAGGAGAGAACTTAGTCTTCCAAAGCCATGAAAGCTTCAGAAGAATCTAAACAAGAAGAAGAAGATTCCTCTAATGATGATGATGATAATGACGAGATTGTACACTTAGCAAGGAAGATTTCAAAAACATGGATTAAGAGGAAGAAGAAAAACTTTGTTCCCAAGAAAGACAAAAAAGGCAAGGTCAAGCAAGATGAGATCATCTGCTTTGAATGCAAGGAACCTAGACATGTCAGATCTGAATGTCCCAAATTGAAGAAAGCCTCAAGAAAGAAGACTACAAAGAAGAAGGCTATGATGGCTGCATGGGAGGATCTGGATGAAGAACAAAAGAATGCTGAATCACAAAATGAAGAAGAGATTGTAGCAAATCTCTGCTTCATGGTTGCCATTGTATCAGAAGAAGAAACTAAGGTATCTGATTCTAAACTTGAATCTTCATTTGAAAATCTTAAAAAATCCTGTGATGATCTTTTGGATGACTCTCAGCTACTTGCTTCTCACTATGCCTCTTTAAAGAAAAACTTTCGAAAACTATCTCTACATTTCAAAAAACTCAAGACTAAGAATGAGAAGCTAGAAAAGAGAAATATTGTTCTTTTAAGGGAAAATGACACCTTTCAGAAGGATGTTAATACCTTGAAAACTAAAATTTTTGAAGTAAATCAGAATGCTTCCACTAATATTTCTAAACTTCAGAACTCAATTAAACTTCTCAAATATGATCTTCAGAAAATGGTAAATGGCTCAAAAAATCTCGATCTTATGTTTGGATGCTAAAAACCATATCTTGACAAAACAGGAAAATGATGACGATGAAAAATAAGAATTGTTGAGGTTTCTTCCCTTCCATAATTCATAGGGAGTTTTCTTGAGAATAAGCCTTAAGAAAACACGGTTTTGAATATAGCAAGCAGTGTTAATTGCTTCAGCCCAAAAGCCTTTTGATAAACCACTTTTGAGAAGCATAGTTCTGGCCATTTCTTGCAACGATCTATTCTTCCTTTCCACTACCCCATTCTGCTAAGGAGTTCTAAGAAAAGAGAAGTTATGAGAAATGCCATTTTTATTACAAAAGTTTTCAAAAGAATGATTTTCAAATTCTCCACCATGATCTGATTTGATGGAAGTGATACAGAAACCATTTTCATTTTGAATTCTTTTTGAAAAGGTTTTGAAGGCCTCACAAGTTTCATCCTTATGTATCAGGAATATAACCCATGTGAATAAATTACAATTCCCAACATCAGCAGAACCTTCAGATTGCCACAAGAAATGATGATGATAATGTTTCTGAACTTCCTTCTCATCAACATATTTTTGATGATATTTCTAAAGAACTAGAAGGAACCCCTCTGAAGCAAAGATATACTAGTGTGAAAGACTTAAGAGCTGTCTCTCAAAACCAAATTATTGGTGAACCATCTCAAGGAATTAGAACAAGATCTTCACTTAGAAGCAAATCCAATCTTGCTCTTATCTCTAAAATTCAACCAAAAAGTATTGACGAAGCCTTGATGGATCAAAACTAGATTGAATTAATGAAAAATGAGTTATCTCAGTTTGAAAAGAGCAAAGTTTGGGCTTTTGTCCCATTATCAAAAGGACAATCCGCTATTAGGACAAAATGGGTCTTTAGAAACAAACTTGATGAAAATGGAAAGGTTATAAAAAATAACGCAAGATTAGTGGACAAGGTTACAATCAGCAAGAAGACACTGATTATGATGAAACTTTTGCCCCTGTAGCAAGATTGGAAGTAATCAAAATGCTACTTGCTTATGCTGTATATAAAAGGTTTATATTATTTCAAATGGATGTAAAATTTTCCTTTTTAAATGGTTTCATATCTGAGGAAGTTTATGTTAAACAACCTCCTGGTTTTGAATTTTTGAAAATGAAAACCTTCTTCACTATGTCTTTAAACTTTCAAAAGCTTTATATGGTTTAAAACAAGCTCCTAGAGCTTGGTATGGAAGACTCAGCTCTTTTCTGATCAAAAATGGTTTTGTAAGAGGAAAAGCTGATACCACCTTATTCATTCTGCATGACAAAAATGATTTTCTAATTGTTTAGATTTATGTTGATGATATTATTTTTGGAAGCTATGAAGATGGTGAGATAGTTTTTGAAACTCTTTATAGAAGTATGATTGGATCCCTATTGTATCTTACTACTACTATACCTGACTTATAATTAAGTGTGGGAATTTGTGCTAGATTCCAATAACAATCACACTTGAAAGCTGTTAAGAGAATTTTGAGATATCTAGTAGGTATTACTAATCTTGATCTCAGGTATGAAAAAGATACTACTTGCAATATTATAAGCTACTATGATGCTGATTTTACTGGAGACAAAGTTGAAAGAAAAAACACAAGTGGTTGTTGTTGCTTTCTTAGAAAGTCATTAATAACATGGTCAAGCAAAAAGTAGAACATTATTGCTTTTTCAATTGCAGAGGCTGAGTATGTGTCTATTGTAAACTATAGTACACAGATTCTGTGGATTAAGCAACAACTAGAAGATTTCAATCTAAGGTATACCAAAATCCCTATCCTATATGACAATACTAGTGTAATTAATCTCACAAAGAATCCTATTCAACACTCTAGATCTAAGCACATTGACATCAAGCATTATTTCATAAGAGATCATGATCAGAAAAGAGATTTTGAGCTAAGATTTATTAATACTGAAAGTCAGATTGCTGCCATTTTTACTAAACCCTTAGCTAAAGATTGTTTCTGTCATATAAGGAACCTTCTGAACATGACTAGCTTTTGATCATTCACGTGTATTGCATCTGGTACTTCTCTCTCTTAAGCAAAAGTTTAAAGCTAAGATTGCTACATCCCAATAGGATCTACTTTCTGGATAAAGTTCTTCAATGTAAAAGTGTGCCTTAAAAAGATCACATCAAGAAAGGGTTAAAGAACTGGATCAAAAAGTTATCTCAGATGGTTCATAAAGTTATCTCAAGATTATTTATCGACTTGGATGAGAAATATGGGTTTAGATATGATTTAGAGAGAAGACTTCAGAAAGTTGCTCCATTCATGTGTGAAAATTTTCCTCACTCATCAAAAAGTTGACTCAAGCTTCTGAAGAACTGAAATGGTTCTAAAATGTGGGCCTCACACTCCTTATGCCACATTGCTGTTGAAGTGGGAAAACCAAAAGGTCGCATAACCTAAAACGATGTCATTTGCATGCTGAAAACCATTCACATGCTTTAACCATCATTTTCCCTCATTAACCCTCACCTATCACATCAACCTTTCATTTCCTAAGTTACTAAGAAGAACCTCTCATTGTTCATTATCTTCTTCATTCATAGACTATCCTATCTTTACTTTTCCCTCTATACACCTAGCCTATACACTTTCCCTCCTTCACTTTCTATCGTCTACCATTTCAAACCATCATGATGGAAAAGGAAGACTATAGCATTCCTTACATGTTCGATGATGAAGAAATGCAGACAAACTTTCACAGGAACTTTTTCATCAGGCCCATTGCCTTTGGAAGGGGTTTCGACTTAGCAAACTTATCCTTTCTTCCTTAGATTGTAGAAGTCTTCAAGCTCCAAGGGTGGAATGAGTTTCTGAGAATCTTCGAGGACTTCTACAGAGGGCTAGTTAGTGCATTCTACAGCACTTTCACCTTTGTTGAGGAAGACAACACATCATCACTAAGGAGCATTATTGGGAGCTTTGAGATTCAAGTGCTTCATTCTGATTTAGATCACTAACACTCCCAATGAAGGTGGTCTGTGTAGAGGTGGTGCCAAATGGTGGGAATAACTTGGAACCACTGAAGAGGAAGTTTTTGAAGTACTTACTAGCAGAAGAGACATGCACGTAAGAAACATTAGTACTTCCATTCTTTTTACCACTATTAGGACTGTATATTCTATGGTCCAATACACTGTGCTTCTTAGAAGGGGAAACACTGATGTTATGATAGAAGTAGACCAAATAGTCATGTTTTGCCTAATGACCAGAAGAAAGACAAATCTGGTTAAGCTAATTTTGGACTACATGCTCTCGGCCATTGATGAAGGATGAAGGAGTCATGCTGTGTTGCCTTATGGTATGCTACTCACACGTGTGTTTGCAAGAGCCGAACTTCTTGTTGATGGACACAAGAAGGATGAGAAACGCCCTGCCACAACCAAGAAAACATTCTCTACTATGGGTTTAAAATTTCAAGGCCATGATGCAGAGGGAGAGAAGAAGAAAAGAAAGAAGGAAGAGAAAGAGAAGAAGAAAAGAAAGAAGGAAGAGGAAGAGAAGAAGAAAAAGAAGAAAGAAGAAAAGAACGAGTCAAAGAAAAAATAAGCTCCTTTTCAGAAGGTGAAATCCAAACCTTCTAAAGAACTCAGAAAGAAAAGAGGCATGAGAAAAGTCTCTCCTCTGTCTCTGAAGAGAGGAGAGTCAGCAAAAGAATATTACTGAAACTTGTTGAAGAATTCTCCTTTTCTAGTGTAGAAGATGAGGCATCTACCATTGCTACACAACTAATGAATATTGCTGCACCTGCAAAATCTGGACGAAGACCCTCTAGACCTAGAGAAAGAGGGATTATGATCAGGGTATAACCTCCTTAAGAGCAACAAGAGGGATTATGATCAGGGTATAACCTCCTCAAGAGCAACAAGTGCAACTTGAAGCTGAAGCTTTAGATAAATTTGAGAAGAAAGCCCTATTTGAAGTAAAGATCTTGAGATTAGAAGGAAAGGGAAGAAGCTAGTAAAGAAAGCCCTTGCACAACCTTCTAAAGAACTCCCTCCTTCTTCTGTCAAAAAGGCCCTATTTGAAGTAGCAGAAAATAGAATGAGAACTGAGGCATGTTTGCAAAGGCAAAAGGATAAAGCAACTGGAGTTGGTGCCTTAAGTAGAGGTACAATAAGCTCATCTACTTCTTTGGAGGTGGACTAACAATATGTGGTCATTGAAGACGTCAATCCACCTTTTGAGATAAGAAGAGTTGTGTTACCTTCTGAAGGAACTAAAAGGAGAATAGAATAGCTAGCTAGTCAACTTGTCAGCTTAGCCTTGATTCCCCTGAATCAAGAAGGATCATTGGTTCAAACAGTTGAGACTGCACCAGAGAGGTCAGGGCTTGAAAGGACACTTGTCCTAGTAGCAAAATCAGAAAATGCTGGTGCTGCTGCTAAATTTGAAGTTGAAAATTTGAACACTCCAATGCCAAATCCAAGTACTGCCACAATCTCTCAAGATGCTCCTACTACTCCTATTATTGTACAAACATTGCTGCTGCTGACCTTAACACCAAAATATGGCAGAACAATTAATCCTGTTGTCTTTGACCCCTAACAATGTTAGCTAGTTATACCTAGCACATTGCAAAACTGCCTTCTAGAGACCTTTCATTTGCTAAAGTTTTTCCAAATGCTGCTGAAGTCCAGATGGATCTACTCCTAGCTAATCAACATACTATCATGGCCAATCAAGCTGATATTCAAGCTCATCAGGAAAGGCTGGATAGAAGAATGGATAAGATGGAGAATCTTTCTATTGCAGATTTTGAAAACAGTTTAGAAAGTAAAAAGGCAATTAGTGATGGCTCTTCTATGATCCCATATCTTAATTTTTTTATAATATCAAATGGGGGGAAGGAAAGATATTTCAAGAAAAGCTTAAGCTAAGAGGGAGCATATATTGAGGAGGAGCATGCATACATTAGTCTTAGGACTCATTTTTGGCATCTTATCTAGAAACATTTCATTTTTTTTCTTTATCTTTATATAATTTTGAACATTTTATTATATGACTATGGATAGCCTTCAGTTCAGTTATATTTATCTCTCTAACAATTATACTTTAATATCCCTTAATCTAATCTTTTCAGCTAGTGCAACTATATAATGTGTGAGCTATTAAATGATCTGATATGTAAATCATTGAATGCTCTGATATCATTGTTAATGTCTTTTCTTTCAACTAATTGAACTGATATTTGCTTAGTTACATTTAGTTTTTTACATTGTTAATGATAAAAAAATCTAGATGGATATGTTCTTTATATTGTTACTTTCTACATAAGTGCTTTGATTATCTGCACCTTACTTGACCTATCTGAATCCTTGCTCTGATATGTTTAAATACCTTCTTATGCTAAAGTGATGATTTTATACATCATAAGAATCCTATGCACTCGTACTGAGAATATATTCAAAACTCTCTAGTTTGAAAAAGGATTCAATTTTTTTTCTTTGAAGTTTCTAGATATCATGATTATCACTACTCTCTTCAGAAAGAAACTTATTTCAAATAACAAATCGTGCTATTTTGAAATTTTTTAACAAGAACTTTTCTTAAATATTGATTTGCAATCATCAAAAAAGGGGAGATTGTAAGCTCCAATGCCCAACTGAAACAGTCTCTTTACTTTAGACGTTTCAAGTTTTAAAGGTTTTGATGGATATCAAATCAACCATTAAGTAAATTTCTTGAACTACAAATGATTTGTTACATACATCCTTTTGTGGGTAAAATGATATGCTTCAAAGTTAAAATAGTTTTCATATCAAATAAAGCGTCAAAATCCATGGTGCTCATTTTGAATATGATTATATTGGATCTATCGCTTTGTGTCCCATATGTTTACTCACTCAGGAACAAAATAGAAAGTTTAGAAGGATAGTGATATAGCACCAGAAAGGAAAAGCATGCCATAAGAAGGGTCACACTTCATTCAGAAAGATGACATGATCCAGAAAGGTGAATCCTCATGAAGTATCTCACCACTAAAGCTTCTTCTATATGCTTCATTGAGAAGTTCAAAAAGTCAAATATGATTTGACAAGTTGAAATGAAAGTGCTGACAAGTCTGAAAAGTTTGTGAAGACCTCAATAGCTACTTTTCCTCTTCTATGTCATCTAAACTTGTTGAAGAAGAAAGTTGTACCCTTTCTATCCAACCATAGACCAGTGGAACAAAGTAGCACAAAGCTCAAGATTTGCAAGCTTCAACGGTAACATCTCAAGTCTATATAAAGCTGGAACATGAAGAAGAAGATAGAGACACTGTTCAAAATTTTCAAAATCAGTTACTGTTTCATTTCTTCATCCTTCCTGACTTTCTACTTGTCCAAAAAGTTGGTCATTATAACTTCTGTTATAAAACCTTCTCTATGGGTATGTAATAGATAATATTCTCCTTTTGAGAAAATAGAGAAGTCACTTATTGTGCCTCTTTGATTTATGCTCTGTATAGAAGCTTAATGTGAGTGTAAATACAAAAACCTTCAAATATCTCTTGAACCAAACCCAATAGTGGTCATTGTGAGCTTGGAGAGGCTAAGAAAAATACTACTCCTTTAGCTTGGGGAGGCTTGGCAAAGTCTACTCAGTTGTAAAGCTTGGAGAGGCTTGGAAACAGAAAACTCTTGATATCAAAATCTCAACGAGGAGTTGGGGACTAGATGTAGGCATTGATTTGGCCAAACCAGGATAAATCTCTTTGTGTGATACTTTTATCTTCCCCTTTTTCACTTACAGTATTTATTTCATTTGTAGATCTGTGCAACTTTTTAAATCACTCAAGCTTTCTTTAATAAAGTAAAATATTTTTCTGTCTAACAACCGCTTCCACATTCCAAGTCTAGAACTTAAGAAAGTTATTTTCTAAAAGCTTTTAGGTTTAAAAAGCTTTTAGTAAAGATATGATTCAACCCCACTTCTTGTGTCATCTCTTCAAACATAGTTATCCAAAGTGGGTTCTATTTTTAAACATGCATTCTTATTATGGCAATTACATTAGCATGGACAGAAAAGAGGAAATATAGATAGATGCATCATGCATAAAACATCTTTACAGTTTCTTTCTTTTTTTGGGTTGGACCGAAGCCCCTTTCTTTCATTAAACTTGACTTAATCATAAATATTTTATTTACCACTCTCTTAACTTCAATGGCAATGAACACATACTGTAACATCCACCGAATTTTATAATTTTTTGTCTAGTTGTTCAGTTTTTATTGAATAATTGAGGTTAATTAAAATCTGACTAAATATTTATTTAGGGTCAATTAATTAGAAATTAATTTAGATTAGATGTAAGAGAATTAGATTAGAAGCATAGAAGATTTCATAGAAACTTTCTTAAACCGATTTACCGATTTAAAGGAAATCAGTAAGATTTTGGTATTTTAAGCTATCAGAATCAAATCAATAGAATTATATACCAAATTCTATTATGTCAAGGCTGAATACTCAACCACTTATCCATCTATTGGTGGCGCAACAAAGGCCACAAAGAGAGGGAGATATGGCTGAAATATGGCCACAAAATTTCAGCCAATGACAACACAAATGACCAACCAGTTATTAATTGTTTGGATTAGACTTTTCTCCTCTCATTCAAAGCAGAATTTGCCCTTTTCCTTTCCCTTCCAGCCTCCTTCATCTCTTCCCCTTTCAACCTACTCCATCAACCTTCAAGCTTTGATAAGATTCCACTCACCTAAACTCAAAATCTAGCAAGATTACATACAAAGAAGGTAGAGATTCAATCTTTTTCTTGTCTTCTTGGTTATGGTGGGTCTATTTGGGCCTTTTATTTTCTCACTTCTTGATGTGGTGTTTGGATGTATATGATAATTATTGGCTGGTTTAATGGCTGTTTTTGTGTTTAAATCGAAGAAGAAGTAAAAAAGGATGAGAATAGGAAGAAGTGAGGGGCTGGGTGTTCAAAACCCCACGGTAGTCCATATGGCAGGATGTACGGCTCTACCTACAGCCACTTAAATTTGATGAAAATATTTTTATATGAAACTAGACATCTAGAGCTTTCCAACCATATAAATTATAAGGCTATTGGATTAGAATTGAGCGAGATATGAATTTTGGAAATTTGACCTAGGTTTTTGAGTTTGATTTTGGGCAGACGAGATTTTTCAGAGAAAAACTTGCCCTATTAAACTTGGAATTAAATGAAACTAACATTTTTAGAAATCTCACACATAGGAGAACATCCCATAAAATTTTTGAAGTTAGATACAGTCCTGTTTGCTCCCAGTGGTTCGACGAAGTTGCCCTATGTCCAAACCGGGCTAAAACAGGTCAGCTCATAAAGGTCAAATTTTGGAGCTTATAACTCAAGCTCTACTAAAGAAAATGGAATGGGACTTATGTAAATTAAAACTTGTCTTGTTATCTTTAATTTGATATAAATTTCATATGATTTCAACTTGTTTTCTATATTTAGTGAATTTTTACTTTTAAGTAGTTAATTCTAGTCAACTACATGGCAAGCCAAGATAGAACTTAAATAACTTGAGCTAAGTTTATCAAAATTAGATGGGACTAAAGAGGTTAGAAAATAGACACACAATAGTCCAACATATCCAAAATTTAGGTCTAAATGAGTTAAATAGAAATTATGGATTATTTTACAAAAACTGGGTTGGGTGAAAGTGCTAAGACAGCAACTATGCTTTAACTACAAATAATGTTCCTATGAAATTGATGATTGAATTGTGAATGAAGTGTTGTGATTTCTCTATAAAATTGGTTTTCTGAGTACTGGCACTATTTATGGGGAAGTGGACACGTTCTGTTATGCTGCGAAAATTTCGGTAAAGCCTATGCATGAGTTATAAGATACATTCAGATACATGTGCATTTTTTAAGAAATTCATAAAGGTTATGTTATGATAATAGTTCCATAATACTTGGGCCAGCCCCGGATTGTAACATCTTACTAGACAAAGTACTATGCTTAAGTCATAATAAATTATCTGATAAGTGATTACGTGTAGTACTGGATACATTCTATTTTCTGTATTATCATTAGTTACTCACATAAAAAAAAATGCTTAATCGCATAACAAAAATTTCTGCCTGACGGCGGGATACATGCTAGTAAATCGGTATACTATAAATAACGTACCATAAACAAAAAATACAATAAGGATAGAACTACTGCAAAAGGCATCATAAATATATACATAGACATCTGATTTTATAGTTTGTCAAAATGATTTCGGGAAACAAAATGAGGTCGCTAATACAAAGCAAAACGGCCAGTCTCTATAAACAGTACCCCAAATGGTCCCCATGGGACATTTCATGTACATTTCCTAACATTTACCCATCTATCCATGACCCAGACTGCCAAAAGAGGGCCATTCTATACATCTACTACTGCTGCAGCATGCACGCTATCTAAACAAAATCTGAAGAAAGGAACTCGTTCGCCATGGCGGTGTCTGCTGGAGGGTGACCCACACTAGGCGTAGAGGACGAGGAAAAAGAACTCGCTGCCTCGAACGGATCCTCCTCCGAGATCAAGGTTGATACCATCGGCTACGGTGGTGAAGCAGGAGGAGCCATGGGAACTAGAGCTACTGGTGCTGCTGGCGGTGGAAATGGATGGGCTATGTGAAGAGGTATGGCAATGTAAGGGACAGCAGATCAAAAAGAAGGTGCATAAGCGGGACAGCGAAGTCCCTCTGGAAAAAGAAGTAGAGACGGAACTGACATCGGCTGGATATATATACAGAATCCAAAAATAGGTCAAGGTGTATATGTAGCTCAGGGAACTCAATGAATAGCACTCCAGTCGCTACGTGCTCCATGGTCTGAGAATGACGCGAAATATACAATAGGGTGAGAAATAAATATTTCTCAGTAGGAACTCCTAGTTTCTATACATCTGTCATCGCTGTCATTCCCAATTGTTTCGGTCGTGCATTATTTTTCAAATAGTGCGGTACAATGATAATATTTAACTTAAATACTTGTTTGTAAAGTATACATCGAAACAATATCAATTTTAGTTAACAGATACACTAATGTACTCAAACAGTAATCATGGTGGAGCAATAGCATACTGAGAATAATAATCAGGGATCTAGAACAATCAATTAAGAAGCATTACATTATGCATATGCATGTGCAATTAGAAAATGCATCTTATCCTTGAAGGCTTGCACCTATTAGAACTTATTTCCATCCTTAGTCCCCTAGGAGTCATTGGCCATATACTCTTGGGTAATAGTCCGCTTTTCAAGACCGAGCTCATTCCTATACAAGATGGCCGGGTTTACTTTCCCGGACCTTCCCATTGATCTATTCCCCTTAATTTATTCTAGGGCTAGCCCAAGTGATATGGAATCCTTTATAATATCATGAAATGGATGCACATCTAACTTGACTCTTCAAACATTATATATTCATGCTATTATAAATTTCACAACATATGAATTTCTTACCGAAATTTCGGCAGCATGACAAATCGAGTCCGCTTCCCCATGAATAGTGCCAAACAACAAGTACAATTGTACAACTTGCAATCAGTATAGACCAGCAAATATATATATATATATATATATATATATATATATATACATTCATTGCATCATTCAACAATTTCAAATCAAGCATCAATAGGGTTTCAGTTTATCTTCACCTGTTTTGCCCGAATTTGGTATGCCCCATTTCTCATTCAATTCAACTCATTTAAATCTAATTTTTGGATATGTCATAGCCTCATATGTCTAGATTCTAATCCTTTTAGTCCCATCTCATTTTGATTTGTATAACTCAAGATATAAACAATTTACGTTAGGTTGCCCTATTCTTATCCAGAATTGGGTCCTTACAAGTAAAAATTCACCAAAAATAGAAAACCAGGTGAATACATATGAAATTTATATCAAATTAAAGCTATCAGAACAAGATTTCAAATGAGCTAAGTTTCATGTCATTTGCATAAGTATGTTTTGACTTATGAGTTATGAGACTTGGCCCTACTAAATTGTTCTGGTTCAGCTCGGATTAGGTTTAAGCCAACTTCCTTGGTGCACTGGGAGCAAATGGCTATGAATCTAGTTCTGAAATTTTTAGGGGATATTCCTTTACATGTTACCTTTCAAACAAACTTGGGTTCACTCAATTTGGAGTTGTATAGGGTGACTTATACCCTTCTCAACTCATACTGTCCGGATAGGAATCCAGATTTTTAGGTTAAACTTCAAAAATTCATAACTAATTCTATACTAATTCAATGGCCTTATATGATATATGTATGGAAAGCCCTAGATGTATAGTTTCATATAAAAATATTCAATTTAAATGGCAGTAGGCAGAGCCGTACACTCCGTCGTACGGACCGCCAAGGAAAAACCCTAACAGCTTCTAGATTTGTCTCCCTCCTTCAAGCTATTTGCTCTCAATTCCAATTTTAATCACAACATACATGCAAAACTAGTCATAAACCATCATCATCACTCTATATAACATCAATATTTCAGATTGAACATGCTCACCATGCAGCCCCAAATCAGAGAAAACAAGAAGAGAAGTAGGATTTCCTACCTTGTCTAATGCAATTTGTGTTGATTTTGTGCCTTTGATGGTAGTAACTTGTGATGAGGCTTGATGAAGAGATGGAAATGGAGTGGAGATGAGAGTGAGAAGAGAAGAAGTGAAGAGAGCTTCAGCAAGGAGTGGCCAAAATTTTGGATGAGGGAAGGAAAGAAAAAGCAAAGATTTTTGAGGCAAGGTGGATGATGATTGGTGGATTCAACCTTGCTCTCAATTCTAGCTTAGCTTCCCATCATCAAGGGCTGCCAAGGTGCCACTTGAGGGAGGTATTTGGCTAAATCTTAGTCATTGATTCTAGGACATTCATAGAAAATTTCCATTGGTCCGGTTCTGACAGTTTGCAATACCGAAATCTTACCGATTTCCCTTAAATCGGTAAACTGGCTTGAAAATTTTCTATGGAGTTTTCTACGCTCCTAATCTAATTCCATCAAGCCTAATCCTCTTAAATCACACTTAATTGGCTTTAAGTAAATGTTTAATCAAATTTTCATTAAACTCACTTATTCGATAAAACCGAACAACTCAGTTGTTAACGATAAAATTTTTTGGATGTTACACGGATTAAAGTTAAGGAGAATAGATCGGTGGGAAGGTCGGGGAAAGTAAACTTGGCATTCCTATATAGGAACGAGCTCGATCCTGAGAAGCAGACTATTACCCAGTAGTTGAATGGCCAAGAACTCCCAGGGGACCAAGTAACGAAAAAGTTTATGATACTAAGTTTAAGAATGAGTATCTGCATGGTTGCATTGCATACTTATTGTTAGTTGTTTATAGATTGATTATTATGTTCATTTGCTGCTATCTGTTTATTTATTTTGCTCATTATTCTGTATATTGTCATTTAGTAGTTTATTCTGTTTCTTTTGCTGTCTTAAGTAAAATTGAACCTTTTGTTGTCTTAAGTAAAATTGAACCTTGTCTTGGACCAGGTATTTTCTTAAACTTATTAAATGTCGATAGTTCACTTTGATGCCATGTTTTTTATATAATTAAACAAAAATCGAGGCAACTGAGAACGAATATGACGTCAGTTTAATACAATACTCGAATCCTATTAAGAATTTCTTAAAATTCTCATCTCGCTTTATATTTCCGCATCATTCTCAGACTCTGGCGATGGATATGATGGTTGTACTGTTCATTGAGATTCCTAACATGCAGCTCCATTATGACCCCATGTTTGACTCATTGTACATAGTTGGTTCCTGCCACTTTGGTCTCTATTTCTTTAGTAATAAGAATTTTGCTGCTCCTTTTATTTCACCCTGCATTCAACCCTGTCGTTCCATATTTCGCAATCCCACTACATGTAGCACACCCTGCTCCTCCTCCAGCACCCGCAGCACTCGCAGCTCCTACTAGTCCTCCACCAACGTCACCTCCACAGGTGGTCCCAGACATTCCGCTCAGTCCTGGGAGCGATCCGTCTAAGGTTACCAGCTCATGCTCTTCCTTTTCGAGATCTAGTGCTGACTACTCCCCAGCTGGGCCTGGTATGGCCAACGGCTACATGACTGAGTAGGCTTCGAGTGCCGGCTACATTGTATATTATGGCCTTCTTTTGGCAGTGTGT
The DNA here is from genome assembly GCA_031439585.1 of Pterocarpus macrocarpus. Classification (NCBI taxonomy): domain Eukaryota; kingdom Viridiplantae; phylum Streptophyta; class Magnoliopsida; order Fabales; family Fabaceae; genus Pterocarpus; species Pterocarpus macrocarpus. The sequence continues at coordinate 34,449,038 of CM062519.1, forward strand.
AGCATTGGGCCATAGACTTAGCTATATGTATTTCAGCTAGTTTGAAATGTCCTCTGAAGACCTTGTAGGACAGTTTTCACTGACATGGACTTTATGTCTTTTTGATACACCGGCCCCGCTTATGTATCCTCTTTTGAACCTGTATATAAACTGAAGTGTTGGCTTCTGACATATATTACCTATCTTTATCTTTTCTGTTGCTTTATTAAATTTTGTTATGTTCTGTGATGCTGATCACGTTTATTATATACAGCGTACTGCTTCTTTTGTTTACATATATGATCTCTGCGCCCCGAGGTATATTTCATCAATATATATATATATATTTGAGAAAAAGAGAAAATAATATAATGAATACAACTGTAAACAAAATACTAACATGGTAATGCAATCTACTCAATTTCATGCTATGACTTAAACATAACATTAAATTGGTAGGGTGTTACACATACCGTGGTTGTCACCACCTTAAATTCCCAAAACCTTGGTAAGAGAAAGGGAAGAGTAGGTTTCACCTTCTTTTACCAAATGATCAACTAAGCTTAAGGATCACCTCCCATTTTGAAAGATCATATCCACTTATCTTGTCTTTGAGGGTCATCTTCCCTTTTGAAGATCACACTTTTAGTTCCATCTGTTCTTAATTAATGCATTTGAAGGTAAAAATTTTGCTAAGTCCATAATTTTTATGGAAATCTAGCAACATAACAGCTAGATCAGAACTTCCCCAAAATTTGCCAAATAGAGAATTTCAATCACAAGACATCACTATACACCCCATAACATCATAATCATTACACTCAGCATAATCATCATCATTCTCATTGTCATCATACTTGCACGCAAAGACGTATATCGCAAGCAAAATCTTATGAGCTTAGCATAGTAATTTAGGTGCAAGCTTTTAGCTAGATTTTCATCTTGTGCCATTCTTTTATCATTCTTGCAAGCAATTTTCTACTACTTCTCTTTTCAAGCTTTTAAGTTGAATTATGAAGTCTCAATGTTTAAAGTTAAGGGTCTCTGGGGTCTTTAAGTTTGCTTTTCACTTTGTCTTAATTGAATTTATGTTTTCACCATGGGGTAGTAAATTAGAAATTTCACCATAATTTTATCTTTCATTGTTTTAATTTGATTTTTTGTGTAATTATACTTCTCTGAACCCTCTTTAAAACAAAATAAACCCCATTCAAAAATTCAATGTTTAACTTGAGTTATGCACTAAACAATATTGTTATCTAGTCTTTAAGTTTACTCAGGTAATAGTAACTTCACGAATTTGCTAGGAGTTTAACAAAAGGAATCTAATCAAGATATTTTGAGTTTGTTCCCTTACGTCTTAGCTTTCTTATAAACTTGATCCCACTCAAAAATGTTTTATATAACTTGTGTTATGAAGATTTTAGTGCAAACTGTCTAGACAGAAACACCACTAGGTATAGCCTAATTACAAAATTCATATCTCTCTCATTTTAAGTCCAATGCTCAAATGATTTATATGTATGGAATCTATGAGTATATTTTCATTTAAAATTAGTCTCGTTGCATTTTTGGTTGTATAAAATAAGTTATTGCATTTGCCATACAAACTGTCAGAATTTCAGCATATCCAAATTTCATTTTCTTAGCTTGTTTTGCATAAACATTGAGATTCCTTCTCAAGTGACCATTTTTATCTTTCATTTTGATTTCATAGTTTGAGATTTTAGTGATAAAATAGTATTTAAAGTTTAAATAAAGTTTGATTCATAAAAGTGTTCATACAACATACTCACATTTTAAAAATATACTTTAACACCTAAGAGCAAACTTCATAGAGAAATAGTGTGGTCATGGGACCTAAGAGCAGGTCCTAGAATCACCTACCTATGAGAAGCTTAGAAGTTCTAATGCTTGAAAACATGCCAAAACAAAAAAAGAGGCATTAGAGTCACTACCACCAAAAGCTTTTTGATGTACTTGAAAAGTAGAAAGGTTAGAAATGGTCTCCTTCCCTTGGAGCTTGAACATGGAGCTAGGTGTGTGCTTGAGTATATTCTTCAAAGACCTACAAGGTGGTCTTTAAAGCGCTTGTGAGAATGGTGATGGGAAATGGGGTTGATTGGAGTAGAAAAATAAGAAGTACAAGAAGGATAGGAAGAGCAAAAAGAGGATAGTGAGGAGGTTAGAGAGAAGTCAGACCTTTAGGCTTGTAGTGAGAGAATGAGAGTTGCAAAATGACAGTGAAATGGGGTTGTTTGGGTGTAAGTCTCATGGCCTTAGGCTGATTGCTTTGTTGCTTCTTTCACTTAGGAATAGGCTTGGTGACCATGGGGTGAAACAATGGTTGTTTCATCCTTGAGTCTTGGGTGCATGGCTCAAACCCTTTTGTGTTTTCTAAGGTGGTTAATGGCTAACTCCATGCTATTAATGGGGTTGATCCACATTGATGGTTAATGCCAAATCAAGTGTGATCCATGTATAGGATTATCCCACTTTTGGTTAATCAATCTTTAAGTTAATTAACCGCATTAAGCCTTAATCTAACGGTGTAAGATTAGGAAGCAAATGGATGGTGGATGATAAGCTTGCTTAGCCAAAAATTTCATCTTGATTAAGGGAAAGTTTTTTGAATTTTCATTGTTATTAGAATTATCTAAGTGTTAATCAATTAGATTAGTTTAATTGCTCCTTAAGCAATTTTGATTAATTACATTTTTAAGACTTATTTCTCTTAAAGGAATGATTTTCACTAATTATGTATTTAATGTGTAAGGATTAATTTATCACATTTAATTAAGATAGAACATTTGTCATGTACTTAATTATGTTCTTAATCATGAATTGGCAAGATTTGATGATTGAGCCTTAATTAATTCATTTAGTGTGTTATTATTCAATTATTGACTTTTCTCACTTTTCCTAAATTAATAAGCTTTTGCTCTTGGAATTAGTTGATTAATCCTTGACTAATCACTAATTTCTCTAATTAGTCAGTAACACTGAGCTAATAAGCTTAGGTAGAATTAGGTATGTTACATTTCTCCCCTCCTTAAAAAGAATTTTGCCCTCAAAATTCATTACCTATAAACAGGCTAGGATATTCTCTTTTCATCTCTGACTCGAGCTCCCATGTGTGCTCTTCCAAGTTTTCCCTTTTCCAGGCCACATTTACCAAGGGCACAAACTTGTTCCTAATTTGTTTGACCTTCATATTTATGATTCTCATAGGTGGTAGGTCGAAAGTTTGGTCTTCCCTTAACTGTACACTTTTAAGCTCAAGAAAGGTGACTAGGATTGGAGTTGTATTTTCTTAATTAGGAGACATGGGATACATTATTAAGGTTCGACAATTGGGGTAGTAGTTCTATTTGGTAGGTAACTATCCCTATTCGATCCAAAATTCAAAAACAACCAAGAAAACGAGGGCTCAACTTTTTTACTCTAATGACTCTGCCTATACCTATTATAGGAGTGATTTTCAAGAATACGTGTTCTTCTTCTCGGAACTTGATTGGTTTCCTCCTTTTGTCAACATAACTTTTCTGATGGCTTTGTGTAGTGAGAATCCTTTCCCTTATTCTCTTTATTTGTTTGGTGGTTTGCCTAACCAGACTAGGTCCTACGAGGCTTTGCTCATCGGATTCATACCAGCAAAGCCTAGATTGGCACTTTTTGCCATATAAGGCTTCATAAGGCATTATTCCAAAGTTAGCACGGAAACTATTGTTGTAGGCAAACTCTATGAGGGGTAGGTATTTGTGCCAACTTCCAGGTTGATCCATTACACATGCTAAGGATTACACATGCTCTTAGCATGTCCTTTAGGGTTTGTATGGTCCTCTTTACTTGTCCATCAGTCTAGCAGTGGTATGATGTACTTAGACAAAATCTCATCCCAAATGCCTTTTGAAAGGCTCCCTAGAACCTAGAGGTAAACCTTGGGTCTCTATCTAACACGATGGTTGTCGAGACTTCATGTAGCCTTACAATCTCTTGGATGCATAACTAGGCTAGCTTATCCAAAGGATAATTTGCTCTTACAGGTAAAAAGTGAGCAGACTTTGTCAATCTGCCCACAATAACCCATATGGCATCAAACCTAGCTGGTGTATGAGATCACAAAATCCATGGAGATTCCATCCCACTTCCACTTAGGGATCTCCAAAGGTTGCAACATGCTTAAGGGCTTTTGGTGCTTAATTTTCATCGTTTAACAAATTAAGTACTTATTCACCATGTCTGCCACATCTTTCTTTATGCCTGGCCACCAAAACATCCCTTTGAGGTCTTGGTACATCTTTGTCATGCCAGGATGCATGGTGAAATGACACTTGTGAGCTTCCTTTACAATCATATTCCTTAAGTTATCTTTAGTAGATACACAAATTCTTCCTTGGTACTTCCATATCCCATCAATACCTTGTGTAAATGCTTTTAGTTTTCCTTCTCCCACTTAGGCTACTATCCTAAAACATTCTTCATCCTCTATTTGACTTCGAGCAATTGGCCCTTGAAATCACTCGTCACCTTTATTTGGTTCAACTTTATGCTATGTGGGGTTAATGTCACTCCGAGGTTAAGGTCTCTAAAACTTTTAATTAACTTAGCTTCCTTAACTATCATCTATGACATGTGCAACGAATTTCGACTCAACGCGTTACCCATCACCTTGGTCTTACCAGGGTGGTAGTTCAAACCGAAACCATAGTCCTTCAAAACTCCATCCTCTTTCTTTGTCTCATATTAAGCTCCTTTTGATCAAACAGCTATTTCAAACTCTTGTGATCTAAGAACACCTCAAACCTAACTCTATGCAAGTAGTGTTTCCATACCTTTAATGCAAACACCACTGCCACCAATTCCAAATCTTGAGTTGGGTAGTTTACTTTATGGGATTTTCAGCTGCCTATAGGCATAAGCTACCACATTATTGTAGTTCTGCATTAATATACAACCTAAACCTTTCCCAGGGGCGTCATAATAAACCTCGAAAGCTCCCTTAGGGTAGGGCAAAACTAGCACAAGTGTAGAGGTCAACTTCTCCTTCAACTCTTGAAAACTCTTCTCATACTTCGTGATCTACACAAAAGCAACATTCTTCCTACTTAGCTTGGTCAAAGGTAGGAATATCTGAAAAGATTCCTTTATAAAGCTCCGATAGTACCCGATTAAACTAAGAAAACTCCTTATTTCTATCAATATCATTGGTTTCTCCCAGTTCATCACACCTTTCACTTTACTTGGATCCACAGAAATCCCTCCTCTTGAGACTACGTAACCTAAGAACTTTACCTCCTGCATCCAAAACTCGTACTTTGACAACTTAGCATAAAGCTTTTGTATCTTAGGGTCTCTAATATAATCCTAAGGTGCTCTTCATGTTCTTCCTTCATCTTCGAATATATGAGGATGTCATCTATAAAGACAACCACGACTTGTCGAGATACGGCCTAAAGATTCTATTCATATAATCTATAAATACAGTTGGGGCATTAGTTAATCCGAACGACATTACCCAAAACTCATAATGCCCATATCTCATCCTAAAGGCCATCTTGGGAATATCTTCCTCCTTTACTCTAATTTGATGGTATCCAGATCTCAGATTTATCTTTGAAAACAACTTTGCTCCTCTCAACAGGTCCATCAAGTCATCTATCCTAGGCAAGGGGTACTTATTCTTCTTTGTGACCTTGTTCAACTACCAATAATCAATGCACAACCTTATGCTTCCATCGTTTTTCTTGACAAATAACATCGAGGCTCCCTAGGGTGAAGCACTAGGTCTCACAAACTTTTTCTCCAATAACTCCTCCAACTAAGTTTTTAGCTCCGTTAGCTCGAACATGGACATTCCATAGGGTGCTATAGATATCGGTCTCATTCCCAGCACTAACTCTATGGAAAACTTTATCTCCTTCTCAGTGGGAAACTCAGGGATATCCTTGAGAAAAACTTCAGGGAATTCCTTAACCACAGGAATCTCACTCAAAGCTTGCTCGAGTTCAACTTCACTAGCCGATAAGAGAACATATTCTTGATTCTCAGTCTTACAAAAATATAACACAATAGTTTCAAACTCAAACTAACAGCTTTAGCAAATATAGAAGGAAACACAACAGATTTTGCAACATAGTTTAACATAACACGGTTAGCCGAAAGCCAATCCATGCCTATGATCAAGTTTAAACTAGATAAAGGAAGGCAAATAAAATTAGACTCATAGGTTCTACCATCAATTTAAAATTAGCCTTTTAGACAACATAAGCAAGTTCTAACAGGTTTTCCATTGGGAGTAGAAACAAGCAATATGTAAGGCATTTTAGAAATAGACAATCTTAGCCTACCTACGCAATAATGAGAAATGAAGGAGTGCATAGCACTAGAGTCATATAGTACAGTTAAGATGTTACCATTAACTTCACACTTACCTCAAATTAGATCATCAGACTCTGTAGTCTCCTTAGCATTCATAGTGAAGACTCCCTTAGCATTATGGCTTGGAGGCAGGTGTGTCCATGGTGTAGTTCTTGTCATAGTGCCCAAACTGCCTACACTTGAAGCAGACATGTTGTCTAGCATAACAAGGCCCCTTGTGATTCTTTCCACACTTTGGGCAGATTGAATTCGTTACAGACTTCGGGGGGTGAATGGCAGGTTTTGGAGGATTGGCGGTGGGCCTTTATGGCTGCTTGCCTTTGGAATCTTCACCATGGTAGGGCTTCTTTTGTAGGGGCTGTTTTGAGTGTTGCCCTTGAGATGCTTGCCTCCTCTTGTGGACCTCCGATCTTTGGATGGCCAACTTTCTATTGCACTTTTCTACTACTGGACTCTTATTGAGAAGTATCGCATTCCTTATTTCCTATAGAGCCACCGACACCAGAATGTTGGTTGGCAATTCTCCCTTGTACTTCATGCATTTCCAGTGCTCATCAGGGTTTTGCTAGTAGATTGTTGAAAACTTGCACAGCTTTTCAAACTTTGCTATGTATTCAACAATGCTCATACCTTTTTAGTAAAGCCTCAAGAATTCCATCTTTTTTGCATTCCTTACAGAACTCGACATCCGACATCAGCATCCTATGTGATTTCCCTCCAGTCATTTTCCATCATAGGCTTAGCTTCTTTCCACCAGAACTCAACATCTGATATCATCATGTAAGTGGCAAAAGCCACTTTTCTGAGTCTCTGAGTAGGCTAGCACGAAGTAGATCTTCTCAATTTCCTTGATCCACTCAATAGCCTCGTTGGGGGCTAAAGTCCCATTGAAGTTGGTTGGGTTCACCATTTGAAATTTTGGAATTTGTGGTAGTCGACATCCATGCCATTTCCGCCGATAGATTCTTCAGATCTCTGGTTCAGCTATTCCATCATGTGCCCGACTGTTATAGCTTGGGCTTTCATTGTGCTTTCCATCTGCTAGAAAGTCCTCATAAATTTGGTGATGTTCCCGCTATCGTTGCTCTCATTGGAGGAACGTCTGCGAGTTGCCATTAGTTTGTGAACACACCAAACAAAAGATATCGAGTTGATCAAGCCTAATACTAAGCATAAACATGGCAGTAACTAAAGGCAGTTTCACATGACAGTCATGCATTCTAAGTCCTATATCCTATCATATAGACAATATTCAAAGCATGACTTAACATAGCACATGTAGAATTATGCTTGGAAGCATAGTCAGTCCAACCTCAGGCTCTATCAAGATGAACTGCTCTGATATCATAATGTAAGACCCTAATAATCACATACTATGCTTCAGTCGTGTTATGTCTGATTATCAGTTGTTACTTATGCTTGTGTAAAACTTAAACTCCTTTGGAAAATACATTACGTGGAAAATAAGGTAAATATTCTTTTTTGAAATATGTTGTTTCTTTTGGTGCATTAAAACTTTAGCCTCAAGCATAAAAGAAACGTCAAGTAAGCATTGTGCATAAGAAATCCCATCACAACGAAGTAAAGCATAAAGGCAGTAAATGGAACATAACATATAACAAAGCCTGAGATTCCCATTCCATAAAATATAAAACATAATATAATAAAGTACAAGTAATGACACATGGCTAAGCCATGGCCTACGTAATACATGCATTGATACAATAGAGTTCCAACATAATATGAAAATATATAAGGAAAATAGGAACTGGATCATACTACTAGCCTACTGTAATCATAACCTTAGTCACTAACTTCCCCAAACACATCCCTCGGTCCTATGAGCATCGTGATCGGGAATGACTATGTCCCGTAGCTCCTCACCCTTGGGGAACCAAAGGCATGCAGATAATGTGAAGGTGCTTACTGAGCACCTCCACGCCACAAGCGGGGCACGGCTAGCGGTAGCAACGTCGGGAGCATGACTCGCAATTGTGGAAGTCTCCTTCAAAGGGTCCTCTTCATACATAGGGCTAGCACCTAGATAGTACTCAAGAATCGAAGGTGAGGCTGCCATCAGGACTAGGGAGGCAGTAAAGCTCAACTCTATAACTGGGATGGCAAGATAGGGTAGTATCTCTATAGAAGACAATTCAGGAAATGTAACATCCCCAATTTTTGTCTAAGCTAATTAGCTCGGTGTCTCTGGCTAATTAGAGCGGTTAGCGATTAATTGAGAACTAATTGGCTAATCTCGAGAGCAAGGGCTTAGTAAATTAAAGGCAAGTCAACAAGATAAGTAAAAGTCAACAATTGAAACATAATGCATTAAAAGTTACAATTAAAAGCCTAATTGCCCAATCCTTATTAATTCATGATTTAGAACATAAAATCAAGGTGATCTAACCTAATTAACTAAGAGCATATAGGTATCACATCTTAATTACATGAAGATTAACCCTTACCTCTTCTTTACATAATTAATGAGGATAATCCTTTTCATTGAAAATATGCTAATGTGTGATTAAACCAATTGAATTAATTAGCATTTAGGTAATTGTAACAATGGTAAAAATTTAGAGAACTTCTCTTTAATTATTGTTTGAAAGTTGGTCAAAGCAAGAGCTATATCCAACCATCCATTTGCCTTCTTATCATACACCACTAGATCAAGAGTCCATGTTAGTAGATTCCTTGAGTCAAGACAAAAGATCTACTCTCCTCCATCAAGATTGTGACACTTGGAGTGATCCCAATCATCCAATGCCAATCCTAGGATAGATCATGCTTTTAACCACTTGAAAAGAAACACTACAAGTCTTTACCCAAGTGCCAAGACTCAAAGGAAACACAACTCCCTCTTTTGCCCCAAGGTTTTTCCCACTCTCTTGCTTGTTGTAAGAAGCAAAATTACATCAATCTCTCCCCCCATTTTTGCGCCATCAGCCCACTCTCTCTCCCCCTCATTTCATTTTTCATTTCCTCTCTCAAGACACAAAGCTCTCACCTCTCTCTAAACCTCTCCTTGTTCTTCCTACTCTTCTTCTTATTCTTCTTGTTTTTCCTACTCTAAGTCATCACTTTTCCACCATCATCACCCTCATCTTCTATCACCACTCTCACTAACTTATCAAGGATCACATTCTTTGGTCTTTGGTAGAACAAAACAAACACTCATTTAGCCCCATTTGCTAGCTCAAGAGGAAGGAGGCCATCTCCAACCACTTCATTTTTCAAGCTTCCAAGAGAAACTCATTTGGTAGTGACTCTAACCTTCCTCTTTTATGTGTTCTTCAAGCCCTTGAACTCCTAAGCTCTCCATAGCTAGGTGGTTCTAGGACTTGTCCAAGGCCTCATGACCATGATTGTTGATATGATGAGTTTTCATGTGTTGTGTTCTTCTCTTTGGCATGAGATTTTCGGTTGGTGTGTCTATTGTGATTGAACCAAATATTTAGAAGGTAAAACATTGAGTTAATATTAAGATCTCAAAGATTAAAAGTGGTTTGGAAGAGAAAAGTGATCACTTGAAGAAAAGACTTAATGTTCTTACAAGAAAACTCCTTGAAACCAAAACCGTGGAAACTGGAAAATTCTGGCAGTCTGTATGGTGTGACCGATAACTCTTTCAATATAACTCTAAATGGAACGAAACTAATTTTAAATTAAAATAGACTCATAGAGATTTTTATACATATAAAATATGTGAAATTTGGCTTTAAAATGAGAGAGATATGATTTTTCAAAGTTGGCTGATCCCGGATGGATTTCTGCTCGGGCAGTATGTAATAAAACGTGCCTAACTCAAGTTATACATAACATTTTTGAGTGGGACCAAGTTTGTTAGAAAGCTAAGACATAGAGAAACAGCCCCATAAAACAGTTTTGTCAGATTCCATGTGAGGAACTCCCAGTGAAGTGGACAAACCACTGACCCGAGTTGAACTTTCAAGTCTGAACAGTCAGAATAAAATATGCATAACTCAAGCTACAAAATGAATTTTTGAGTGGGGCTTATTTTTTTTAAAAATAGACTCAGAGAAGTATATTCACACAAAAATTCGAAATAAAAGAGTAAAAGATGAAATTATGGTGAATTTTTGAAGTTACTGCCCCACTGTAAAAGTAAAACTGGTTATGATAAGTTTTAAAAGTTAATGAGAAATAAGCTTTAAGATATTAAGACCATTACACTAAGCATTGGAAAACCCTCATAATTCAACTTAAAAGTTTCAAAAAGGATAATAGATGAAATTGGCCTTATGCCTAATAAAAGAATTTGTACAAGAGGCAACCTCAATTAAAAGCTTGCACCAAATTTACTAAGCTAAGCTCATAAGACTTTGCGTGATATGTATGCCTCTATGTATCAATATGATGACAATGATATGATGATGATGATATGATATGATGATTATGATAGTGACATGAGGATTATGATAGTGTTATGATGATGATAAGGATGATAATGATATGATAACGATATTATAATGAATCATGATGATATGAATATGATATGTTGATAATATGATGCTTAATGGTATACATGAAAGAATTAATAAATATGAACACCTTGTGGACGGCGAAACGTAACGCCCAGAGGTGATTCATAAAGGAACCACATTTGAGGATGGCGATACGTAACGCCTGAATGTGGAAAAGAATCAGACTAATTTTGCATCATAAGCCTTAATAAGAAGAGAAAGTAAACTAAGGGCGTGATCCTTCAAAAGGGAAGGTGACCCGAAGTAAGCTCCCCTCACCCATGACTCACATGAGGCATGGCATGACCCAACTAGTGTGAGTATAGGGGATAGGTCTTACATGAGGCATGGCATGACCCAGCTAGTGTAAGTACCGAAATTCTATGGTGGCGACGGCCACGGTATGAGCTCATTACCACTTATGTTTAGTGGGTGAAAAGATAAAGTCAAGTTAAGAAAAGAAAAAGGACTTCGGTTCAAACCCTAGAAAGGGAAGAAGTTAAGAAAAAACTTATAGCACAATCATGCATTTTTATATGATTATACTTATGCCCATGTATGTTATGATGTAAGTGATTAGAGATTATGTTAAAATTGAATCCGCTTCGGATACTCATGATTTCAAAAATCCAAGAATTGAACCTTATGCATGCTCACTATTTTCATTAATAAAACCGAAGTGGCTGGGACGATGACGATGACACTTTCGTGTTGGGTTCGAGTCCTACTGAGAAATTCCATTTCTCAGCCCAGTTATTCTTCCGTATCGTCACTAGATCTCGATGGCGCATCCGGTGGAGTGGAGCATGGATCCCCCATATTGTGAGCGGACGTATGACGTGGGATGTCAGACAATGCTGATGTGGACTTGTAGTCACCGTAGTTCTACATCTTCATTCATTTCTTTTGTGACGGACGATGTCGATTCCAGTTTGTATCTAGTATTTGGATCATGGCACGATCATGAGCCTCCTTCGTTGTAATGCTGATATGTATGTATATATATATTATGAACCCATATGAATGTAATGGTTAGTTATTTAATGCAATGTATTTGTGAATTATTATTTGTTTACCTTTCTCATATTTTACGATTTTGGGGTATATATTTTATGCGACACACTCTTTCTCTAGCTATTTTCTCGCTCAAGGCTTTACTTTTCAAAATGCTGCAAAGCGACAACATATTTCAAAGAAAAATCTTATCATATTTTCCGCATAACTTAATTTCAAGTGAAGTTTAGCTTTCCACGAGCATAAGTAACAACTAATAAAATGCCGTAATACGACTTAAGCATAGTATGGGTTTATTAGGGTGTTACAGGAAACATAGGCTCTATCTTAATATCCAACAAAGGAGACAATGGAAAATTCCAATGAGCTAATGGCTGAGCAGGGGGAGCCTAGGGAATGACGACGGGGGCTAGCGAAAGATCTGGCTCTGCTACCTCATGTATACAACCAAGTTGAAAGTACGTATGAACAACCATGGTGGTCATCACCACTATTGCATTTGCACCCGCATCATAGAACCACTCATACTTTGGCGAATCCATGATCCAATACATAGGGTGCGCCATTAGGATTTGGTGACAATATGGAAGATGAATAAAAGTGAGAAATAATATTTCTTAGTAGAACTCTAACTCCACACAAAAGTATTGCCGTTATCGTCCCAGCCCCTTCGGAAAAGAATTAGTGAGCATGCATATGGTTCATTTATTAGGTTTTTGAAAACATAGTATCTGAAGTGGGTTCTATTTTTAAACATGCATTCTTATCATGGCAATTACATTAGCATGGACATAAAGAGGAAATATAGATAGATGCATCATGCATAAACATCTTTACATGTTCTTTCTTTTCTTGGGTTAGATCGAAGCACCTTTCCTTCATTAAACTTGACTTAATCATAAATCTTTTATTTAATACCCTATTAATTTCAATGGTAATGAGCTTGTATCATGGCCGTCACTACCTTAAATTCTCGAAACCTTAGCGGGAGAGGGGGAAGAGTAGGTTTCATTTTCCTTTACCAAAGGATCACCTAAGCTTAAGAATCACCTCCCCTTTTGAAGGATCATATCCACTTATCTTGTCTTTGAAGGTTACCTTCCCTTTTGAAGGATCACACCCTTAGTTCCATTTGTTCTTAATTAATGCATATGAAGCTAAAAATTTTGCTAAATCCATAATTTTTTCGGAAATCCAACAACATAACAGATGGATTGGAGCTTCCCTAAAATTTGGCAAATAGAGAATTCCAATCGCAAGACATCACTATACATCCCACAAGATCATAATCATCACACCCAACATAATCATCATCATCATCATACTTACATGCAAAGACATATATCACAAGCAAAGTCTTATGAGCTTAGCTTAGTAATTTAGGTGCAATCTTTTAGTTAAATTTTCATCTTGTGCCATTCTTTTATCATTCTCGGAGGCAAGTTTTTGCTACTTCTCTTTTAAATCTTTTAAGTTAAATTATGAAATCTCAATGTTTTAAGTTGAGGTTCTTTTGGGTATTTAAGTTTGCATTTCATATTGCCTTAACCAAATTTATGTTTTCATTGTGGGATAGTAACATAGAAATTTCACCATAATTTTATCTTCTATTGTTTTAATTTAAATTTTTGTATAATTATACTTCTCTAAACCCTCTTTAAAACAAAACAACCCTACTCAAAAATTCAAAGTTTAACTTGAGTTATGCACCAACCAATATTACTATCCAGTCTTTAAGTTTGCCCAGGTAATAGTAAATTCACTAATTTATTGGGGGTTTCATAAAAGGAATCTAACCGAGATATTTTATAGGGTTGTTCCCTTATGCTTAGCTTTCTTACAAATTTGATCCCAAGCAAAAATATTTTATATAACTTGAGTTATAAAGATTTTAGTGTAGGCTATCTAAATAGAAACACCACTGGGTATTGCCCACTTACAAAATTCACATATCTCTTATTTTAAGTCCAATGCTCATATATTTTGTATGTATAGAAAGCTCTGAGTCTATTTTCATTTAAAATTAATCTCATTGTATTTTAAGTTGAATAAAATGAGATATTATGTTTACGATATAGACTACCAAAATTTTAGCATATCAAAATTTCTTTTTCTTAGCTTGTTTGGTAGAAACATTGAGATTCCTCCTCAAGTGACCATTTTTATATTTCATTTTGTTTTCATAGTTTGAGGTTTTAGTGATAAAATAGTATTTATAAATAAAGTTTGATTCATAAAAGTGTTCATACAACATAATCACACATTTGGTTAATCAATCTTTAAGTTAATTAACCACATTAAGCCATGATCTAATGGTGTAAGATTCGGAGGCAAATAGATGGTGGATGAGGAGCTTGCTAGGCCAAAATTTTCATCTTGATTAAGGGAATTTTTTTTGAATTTTCATTGTTATTAGAATTATCTAAGTGTTAATCAATTAGATTAGTCTAATTGCTCCTTGTTACACTCTCCCAAGTACAGTACTATGCTTAAGTTATAGCACCACACTCAGGAGTTGTTACTGTTACCTGAATGGACCTTATTTCACAACAACTTTAGCCGTCTTCGAAATCTTTCGAGCTATCTGGAGATAACACAAAAATAGGAGTGAGAATTTTAAATTTTAAGTAGGATTCACTGAACTATCACATGTAGTGTCATCGTTATTATCTCCAGCGGCTTCGGTTTATTATAAAAAAAATGAACATATTATATGAACTATTCTATTTCATAGTTTGAAAACATATGGTCCAAAGCAGAGTTCATTTTATTTCATGCACTTGAGTCACATTGGCAATATTTCATATTTAGAATAATAATCACCGTATAAGTAGATAGAACAGTCTCAGCATCAATAAAATATGAGATATAATTATGCAAATATTCATGTTTGAATTCAGGCAAATGCACTGCATTTTCCTTTAACTTTCTTTGCTTTCTTGTCTTGGCACACCTCGGCGTTACGTATCACCGTCCCTAGGGTGCTTGCATATGTTTTAATCTTTAGTTTTTACTGCCCTTGGGTAGTTTGATCTAGGAGTGAGCTCAACTTGTGACCGTCGTCACACATAACTAACCTACAAGGGGATCCATGTGCCTTTAGTCTTGGAGGGATCTCATTTTGGCCACGTGCCTCTAAATTTAAGGGATCTCTCTCGGTCACATGCCTCAAGAATAAAGGGATCTCAGCTGACCACTTACCTTCAATGTAAAGGGATCTCATCTAACCACGTGCCTCCAAGATAGAGGGATCTCATAGTTTTATACTGCCTTCACAGGGAGGGACCCAATTAACTGCCTCCCAGTGAAAGGATCCAATCTTATCTTATTTAACTATCTTCACAAGGAGGGATCTCATAACTGCCTCCAGGTGAAGGGATCCACATTTAATATATTCATATCCTTTCATTCTAATCATGTATAGACATTTCTAAATGCACTCATACATATACTTCATCATTTACTTTTATATATCCTTGCATATAGAATTTCATGTTCATATCATGAATATTCATAACAGAAACAATAATAAATTCTACCGAAAATTCGGTAGCATAACGGATCAAGTCTGCTTTCCCATGAATAATGCCAGTACTCAGAACACCAATTTTTCAGAGAAGTCATAACATTTTGTTCATATTTCAAACATCAAATTCATGGCATAATTATTGCAATTAAAACATGGTTGCTGTCTCAATACTTGCATTCAACCTGATTTTTGTAAATCAGGGCCCAATTTCTATTTAACTCAACTGGACCTCAATTTTGGCAATGTTAGAGTGTTATGTGTCTATTTTCTAACCTCTTTCATTCCATCTAATTTTGATAAGTACAACTCAGGTTATTTAAGTTTTATCTCGGCCTGCCCTGTAGCTGGCCAGAATTACACACTTAAAAGTAAAAATCCACTAAAAATCGAAAACCAATTCAAATCATATGAAATTGGTATCATATTAACAGGACAAGCTTTCATTTGCAAGAAGTTCTATTTCATTTGCTTTAGTAGAGCTGAAGTTGTAAGCCCCGAAATCTGACCTTTCTGAACTGGCCTATTTTGGCCCGGTTTGGACATAGGGTGACTTCCGTGAACCACTGGGAACAACGGGATCGTATCTAACTCTGAAATTTTTATGAGATGTTATCATATGTGTAAGCTTTCCAAAAAATTTGCTTTCATTCAATTCCAAGCTATATAGGGCAAGTTTGGCTATGAACAACCAAGTCTGCTCAGAATCAAACTCAAAAACCTAGGTTGAACTTCAAAAATTCATATCTCTTTCAATACTAATCCAATGGCCTTATATTATATATGTATGGAAAGCCTTGAATGTCTAGTTTCACATAAAAATAGTTTCATTAAATTTAAACAGCTGTAGATGGAGCCGTACTCTCCGCCGTACAGACTGCCGAGGGATTTTGGTCTTCCAGCTCCTCCCTGCACTCTACTTTCACTCCTTTCTACTTCTAGATTGATATTAATATCAAAAACAGCCAGCAAATCGGCCAAAGATCATCATATTCATTAAATCATCACATTAATAAGTGAGAAAATAAAGCCCCAAATCAGCCACACATAACCAAAAGAACAAGAATAAGGTTGAATCTCTACCTTATTTTGAGGCAAAACTAGCTAGTCTTGAGTTCTAGTGAAAGATATGGATGCAATAGACTTAAGGGAGGCTGAAAATGGAAGAAGGAGATGTAGAAGATGAAGAGAAGAAGGAGAGAAGCCTACTGGAAGAGGGAGAATGAAATTTTGCTTGTGGAGAAGGAGAAAAATCTGATTAAGCTTTAATGAAGTGGATAGCTTGCTAAATGTTGATTGGCTCTTGAATGAGTGGTAGCAAATTAACCAAGTCTTTCCACCCATTTGTCTTGCTAAATGTTGATTGGCTCTTGAATAGGTGGTAGCAAATTATCCAAGTCTTTTCACCCATTTGTTGAAGCATGTGGTGCCACAATCCAAGGGCTAGGTGGCTGAATTTTCAGCCTCATAATTCAGGTCTTCATATGTGGAATTCGGTTGTTTCGGTTCCAACAGTTTAAAATACCGAAATTCTACTGATTTCCTTTAAATCAATAAAACGGTTTTGAAGAATTTTGTGAGGTTTTATATGTTTCTATTTTAATTCTTCTTAATCCTAATCTCTCTAATTAACTTTACAAACTCAATAAAATCGAATAAATCGATTAACGGTGTAACTTAAATGGTTTGCAAATTTAGGGCCTTCTGTTTTCTGCTTTCTATGGATAATGGCACTTTTGTAATTATGGGCAAGTCTAGAGACACCCCACATCATTTCACAAGTGGACACCTCCGTGGCTCAATCAGCCAAGGTTTAGGTTTCTAAGTTTTCGCTACATGATTCTGCTTTATTTAAAACCTTATTCTACTAATCCTATTGATATAGGGACCTAAATATCATTACCTAAAAAGTTCATGGGCAAGACTGTAAATAATAAAAGTTTGCCCAAGGACATTTTCATTATTTCCTATATTGTTATATGGGGATGTTACGCACTACCCCCCTTAAAAAGAATTTTGCCCTCAAAATTCCTTTATCCCTAGAAAGCCAGCTGAATATCGTAATTTCCCGCCCACTCCGAACTTCATACTGAGGTGATCAGGCTCAATATGTCATCAAGTGCAACAGACAAGCTACAACATACAGCAAGGCTGCCATGCGTAGATATCTACGTCCTTGTCATGTAAGGACCTAAGGGATGGCCTTTCTAATCCTCAGAGTATGCTTCCTCGGAAGCACAATCAGCCCATTGATAAGCAATATTTTGATACCTTGATTAACCCTCATATTTAGTTTATTGAACCTCTTTTGTGCTTAATTGAATAATATTGGACACATTTTATAACTTTGGAATCTAATTGGGCTTAATTGTATGTTTCAGCATTATTACAAATTTATACTATTTTTGTATTATGGCTGTATCTTGAGTTGTAGATATCTAAAAATTACAAATTTTATATTGTAGGAAAGCTGAGAGAAAGATCTACAACTTTGATGAAGAAGTCAAAAACTAATTCAGATGTCTAGTGGGTCGAATTGGGCCACGAAGTCAGAATAGGGCTGTTACACTGGAACCAGAGTAGTGTGCACTAATTGGGCCATAACGTGAGTTGTAGACATTGGATTGAGGCAAAACTAGTGCCATTTGAAAGCTAAGACATAAAGCTTCAATTCATATGAAGACCACTCTCCAAAATAATGACATCTTCATGAATTTATTGGCTGTTAAAATGGACTGATGCGAATATACGTACAACCTGAACATGCTATAAAGATTGGGCCATAACTCTCTCATTTCAAGTCCAAATTAAGCAAATTGGGTGTCCACTTAAAGCTAAGAGGCAGAGGATTAAGTTGGGCTCAAGGGCATTTTTTGAATTTTGACATTTGAGGTCTAATAAGAAGAGAGAAAACCAAGACGCGAAAGAGGAGGACTCATCTCCAACATTTTTCAATTTTTCTCTCTTCTCTTCTCCTCTCCTCTCCTCTTTTCTTTTCTTTTCTTTTCCTTTCCTTTCATTTTTTAAGATACTTGTTTTGGGTTCTAGTTTGTAACCTTCATTGCTATGGAGGAGTAGGACTTCAAGCTAGTTCAAGGAGACTTCAAGGGTATTATGGCTGTAATCTTGAAACCGTATGCTTGAATTTCAATCATGTTTGTTTTCCTGATTCTTTGCCCTCTTTTATTTGTAAACTTGCATTGAATGGTATTGATATGTGGGTTTATGAATGTAACATCTTCGATTTCCGAGTCCTGACTTCATCTTCAAGATTGATCAAATCCCATGCCCGACTTCATCTTTGAATTTCAGATAAATGAGTTTATTTCCGAGTTCGTCTTGCACAATTTCCGACTTCATGTCCTGCCCGAGTTCCGATTTCAACTTCAATTTTGATTATTCCTGATTTCCGACTTTATGTTCTAGTTTCGGGTTAAATGGAGTGGCTTCCGAGTTCTAATACCCGACTTCGAGTTAAAGTATATTGGTTATAATTTCCGACCTCCGATTTCAACTGGCATAATTTCCTACTTCTCGACATAACCTTCAAGTCCGAATAACATGAATGTTATTCCCGATATCCGACTTAATGTCTCAAAGACAATGTACCCGGTTTCCGATCACATAATTTATCTCCAAGTTTTAGCAAGATATATCCGGGTTCCGACATCAGACCTCATGCTTCAAAATAGTATACATGGTAACAAGTTCCCTGCCTTTGAGTTGCACTCAATTAGAATGGACACGAGTTCGGATCTTTGAGCTAATTTCCAAGTCATACACGAGTTTCAATCTCCGAGTTTATTTCCAGAAGCTTCGCATTTCTGTTGTTGTTCCCGAGTTTGAATGGGAGTTCCGAGATTATGTGATGGTAAGCTGCACGACTTCTGACATCTGACCTTCCTTCCTTCCTTCCAAGTCTCAAATAAACTAGACAAGATATCCGAGTTTACTTCCAAGTCTCAAATACGATGGGACGAGTTCCGACATCCGGCTTTAGCTCCAAGCTCAAATAAAATAGCACGAGTTCCAATTTTAAGCAGAATCGATATGAGTTTCAATTTCAAGTGAATGAAAGCGAGTTCCACTTTTGGGACGACGTGGAAAGCAATTTGGCCACAAAAGCAGGCAACATGGCCGAACTTCAATCACAAAATCTCAACCAATCAACACTCATAATCCTAACTACCCCCATGTATTTAAGTTAGACTCCCCCCTCATTCTAGCTGATTTATGCCACTCTCTCTCCCTCTTGCTCCAGCCTTCTTCTTCCCTTCCTCTCTCAATCTACTCTGTCAAATCTCCAAGCTTTGTCAAGGCTCCATTCCATCCAAACTCAAATTCAGCAAGATCATACTCCAAAGAGGTAGGATTCACTTTCTATTCTTGATTTCTCTGAACTGTGACTGTATGAGATTCCATTTTTCTTCAATTATTTGATGATATATTGGATGTATATGATGGATCATGGTTGAATTTATATGAAATATTGAGTTGGAATTAAGGTTAGAAGAAGAAAACAAGGAGAAGTGAAGGTTTGGAATGCTGTCTAAGTGAAAAGCTCCACGGCAGTCCGTATGGCGGAGTGTACGGCTCCACCTACAGCTAGTTAAATCCGATGAACTATTTTTAGATGAAAGTAGACATTTAGAAATTTCCATACATACATCATATAAGGTTATTGGATTAGTATTGAGAGAATATGAATTTTTGAAGTTTGACCTAGGAATTAGGACTCTCATCCAGGCAGGGTGACTTGAGGAGGGTATAACTCACCCTATACAACTCCAAATTGAGTGAAACTAACTTTTTTAGAAAGCTTACACATAGGGGAACATCCCAATATAAAATTCTGAGTTTTTTATAACCCCAAATGATCACAGTGGTTCGGGGAAGTTACCCTATGTTCAAACTGAGCCAAACAAAGTAGTTCAGAAAGGTGGAATTTCAGGACTTATAACTCGAAGTATACTTAAGTAAATGGAATGAAACTTCTTGCAAATGAAAGGTTGTCCTATTAGCTTCAATATGAGACCAATTTTGTATGATTTGTGATTAGTTTCGATTTTTGGTGAATTTATACTTCCAAGAGTATAATTCAGGCCAGTGACCAAATAGGCTGAGACAAAAGTTAAATATCTTGAGTTATATAAATCAAAATGATATAGGACCAAAGAGGTTAGAAAGTAGACATATAGAGCTATGACATATACAAAATTCAGGTTTAAATGAGTTGAATAGAAGTAAAGGTGGATTATACAAAATTTGGGTAGAACTGAGTAGAATTGGCAGAAATGACCAAATTGATAGTTTCACAAGTGTTAGTGAACATATAAGGTTTGATTTGATGGTTGCAAGTTTTACATTAAGAAATATGTTAGATTGATTATACTACTATGACTGATTTGTCTGTGAGAGCTGGCACTATTCATGGGGAGACGGATCTGATCCGCTATGCTATCGAATTTACGGCAGAAATCTATGAGACTATAAATGTTTATATGTAAGGATGAATTAAACTATGAATATGTATATGGAAACTTTATATTCAAGAATGACATAAGTATGATATGAGGTATATGAGGGTAAATGATATAGCGTATGTATGAGTGCCAGTAGAATGGTAAAGAGGCTACGGGCCTTTACATGTTATAAATATGTACGTGAAGATCATGTGTGCAATAATATATGAAAATAAATGAAGTATATGTATGAGTACATTCAGCATGATTATGCTTGAGTATGCATGAGAATGAAAGAATGTGAATATATTGAATATGGGTCCCTTCACTTGGAGGAAGTTATTTGAGATCCCTCCCTGTGAAGGCAGTTAAATGATAAAAATGTAAGTCCCTTCACCTGGAGGCAGTTGCATATTGAATCCCTCCTTGTGAAGGCAGCTAAAACTTGGGTTCCTCTATGTTGGAGGCACGTGGTCAAATGAGATCCCTCTATATTGAAGGCACGTGGTCAGATGAGATCCCTCAATTTTGAGGCACGTGACCAGAAGAGATCCCTTCAATTAGAGGCACGTGGCCAGAATGAGATCCCTCCAACCTAGAGGCAGTGGATCCCCTTGTGGGTGAGTCGGTTTGACGACGGTAACGAGTGGAGCTGACAAGCTCACCCCAAGGCCAGGCTACCCAAGGGCAATAAAAGCACCCTAGGGACGACGATACGTAACGCCTAGGTGTGCCAAGTAAAGGCTAAAGACTAAAGACTAAAGATTAAAACATATGCAAGCACCCTACTCACATGAGGCATGGCATCAACCCAGCTAGTGTGAGTACAGGGGATGGGACTTACATGAGGCATGGCATAACCCAGCTAGTGTAAGTACTGAATGAAGGTCCCATATTCCTAAGGAACGTGACATGGCGATCACACTCTGATGGGGTATGACATGGCGATCATACTCTGGAATGTGGCATGTAAAGATATGATGATGAGTCTATATTCCTAAGGAACGTGATATGGCGATCACGCTCTGATGGGGTATGACATGGCGATCATACTCTGGAATATGGGTAATAAGTAAAGGAAGATAAAGAAAGAAAAGTAAATTTTATGTATCTATAGAAATTCAAGTTCAAGTAAAGTTATATGTAGATGGTATGTCTCTAGTGTATTGATGCTATTATATTTCATTATATTTTAGTCATTATTCATGATTTGATTTGTATGGGCCCTTCCAAATACCAAGTGTATGAGTAAAAAATGAATTTTGCTCAGATAATATATTTTCGAACTATAAAATTAAATAGCTTGTATAATATGTTCACCTTTTTCATAATAAACCAAAGCAAACTGGAGATGACAACGATGACATTATGTGTATTATAGAGAATCCTACTGAGAATTTGTAATTCTCACTCCTATTTCCGTGTTATCTCCAGATAGTTCAAGAAGTTCCGAAGACAGTTGAAGTCGCTATCAAAAAAGGTCCGTTCAGGTAACAGTAACAACTCCAGGGTGCAGTTCTATGACTTAAGCATAGTACTGTACTTGGGAGGATGTTACAATGAATGAGGAATTAGTTGGGTGATTGCTAATTGGTCAATTGGTATGAACTTGATTAGTTAAAGAATTAGGAATTGGGTTTAAGTTCAAACCTAGGCTAATACAATTAGGGCTAGAAATCAACATAGGTTAATTAGAGTTGAGGTCTCAATTATCTAATCAATTATGTGTTGGTTGAATTCCTAGAGTTCTCTAGGTAGAATTGTGGGGTTATTAGTAGAGGTCTCTCTAATAGCTCAAATTAGCCGCACTCCATGTGTTTGATATATTGTGCGTTAGTGATTGATTCACCTTATACCTAAGGAACTCTTTGAACTAGTGTTTTTATTTTCATCTAATTTTCTTTTTTATAGCTTATTGACTGCATGTTTCTACATACCCCCTTGTTACTTAACTAGATAGCAATAACATCTTTATGAGACGACCTTGGTTGCACTATACTTCAAATTTAGTGTAATTAAGTATTTTAAAATTGTAATTTGGAGCAGGCTGCGACACTTGCTGCCACCCATCCCAGGTTCAGTTAGGACGAACTGCTCTGATACCATTAATGTAACACTCTCCCAAGTACAGTACTATGTTTAAGTCATAGCACCACACTCATGAGTTGTTACTGTTACCTGAGCGGACCTTATTTCACAGCAACTTCAGCCATCTTCCAAACCTTTCGAGTTATCTAAAGATAACACGGAAATAGGAGTGAGAATTTTAAATTCTCAGTAGGATTCACTGAACTATCACATGTAGTGTCATTATTATTATCTCCAGCTGCTTTAATTTATTATAAAAAAATGAACATATTATACCAACTATTCTGTTTCATAGTTTGAAAACATATGGTCCGAAGCAGAGTTCATTTTATTTCACGCACTTGAGTCACATTGGCAATATTTTATATTTAGAATAATAATCACTGCATAAGAAAATAGAACAGTCTCAGCATCAATAAAACCTAGGATATAATTATGCAAATACTAATGTTTGAATTCAGGCAAATGCACTGGCATTTTCCTTTAACTTTCTTTGCTTTCTTGTCTTGGCACACCTCGACCTTACTTATTGTCGTCCCTAGGGTGCTTGCATAAGTTTTAATCTTTAGTCTTTACTGCCCTTGGGTAGTCTGATCTAGGAGTGAGCTCAACTCGTGACCATCGTCATACAGAACTAACCTATAAGGGGATCCATGCACCTTTAGTCTTGGAGGGATCTCATTTTGGCCACGTGCCCCTAAATTGAAGGGATCTTTCTTGGTCACATGTCTCAAGAATAAAGGGATCTCAGCTGACCACTTGCCTTCAATGTAAAGGGATCTCATCTGACCACGTGCCTCCAAGGTAGAGGGATCTCATAGTTCTATACAGCCTTCATAGGGAATGACCCAATTAACTGCCTCCAAGTGAAGGGATCCAATCTTATCTTATTTAACTGCCTTCACAAGGAGGGATCTCATAACTACCTCCAGGTGAAGGGATCCACATTTAATATATTCATATCCTTTCATTCTAATCATGTATAGACATGCTAAATGCACTCATACATATGCTTCATCATTTACTTTCATATATCCTTGCATATAGAATTTCATATTCATATCATGAATATTCATAACAGAAACTATAATAAAATTTTGCCGAAAATTCGGCAACATAATGGATCAAGTCCGCTTCCCCATGAATAGTGCCAGTACTCAGAACACCAACTTTTCAGAGAAATCATAACATTTTGTTCATATTTCAAACATCAAATTCATGGCACAATTACTGCAATTAAAACATAGTTGCTGTCTCAATACTTGCATTCAAACCGATTTTTGTAAATCAGGCCACAATTTCTATTTAACTCATCTAGACCTCAATTTTGGATATGTTAGAGTGTTATGTGTCTATTTTCTAACTTCTTTAGTTCCATCTAATTTTGATAGGTATAGCTCAGGTTATTTAAGTTTTATCTCGGCTGTAGCTGGCTAGAATTACACACTTAAAAGTAAAAATCTACTAAAAATCGAAAATCAGCTCAAATCATATGAAATTGGTATCATATTAACAGGGCAAGCTTTCATTTGCAAGAAGTTCTATTTCATTTGCTTTAGTAGAGCTTGAGTTGTAAGCCTCGAAATCTGACCTTTCTGAACTGCCCTATTTTGGCCCGGTTTGGACATAGGGCAACTTCCGCGAACCATTGGGAACAAACGAGATTGTATCTAACTCTGAAATTTTTATGAGATATTCTGCTATGTGTAAGCTTTCCAAAAAAGTTATTTTAATTAAATTTCAAGCTGTATAGGACAAGTTTTGCCCTGAACAACCGAGTCTGCCCAGAATCAAACTCAAAAACCTAGTTTGAACTTCAATAATTCATATCTCTCTCAATACTAATCCAATGGCCTTATATTATATATGTATGGAAAGCCCTGAATGTCTAGTTTCATATAAAAATAGTTTCATTAAATTTAAATGGCTGTAGGCTGAGCCATACTCTCCGCCGTATGGACTACTGAGGGATTTTGGTTTTCCAGCTCCTCCCTGCACTCTACTTTCACTCCTTTCTACTTCTAGATCGATTTTAATATCAAAAACAGCTAGCAAATCAGCCAAAGATCATCATATTAATTCAATCATCACATCAAGAAGTGAGAAAATAAAACCCCAAATCAGCCACACATAACCAAAAGAAAAAGAATAAGGTTGAATCTCTACTTTATTTTGATGTAAAACTAGCTAGTCTTGAGTTCTAGTGAAAGATATAGGTACAAGAGACTTGAGGGAGGCTGAAAATAGAAGAAGGAGATGAAGAAGATGAAGAGAAGAAGGAGAGAAGCCTGCTGGAAGAGGGAGGACGAAATTTTGCTTATGGAGAAGGAGAAAAATCTGATCAAGCTTTAATGAAGTGGATAGCTTGCTAAATGTTGATTGGCTCTTGAATGGGTGGTAGCAAATTAACCAAGTCTTTCCACCCATTTGTTGAAGCATGTGGCGCCACAATCAAGGGCTAGATGGCTGAATTTTCAGCCTCATAATTCAGGTCTTCATATGTGGAATTCAGTTGTTTCGATTCCGACAGTTTAAAATACCGAAATTCTACTGATTTCCTTTAAATCGGTAAAACGGTTTTGAAGAATTTTGTGAGGTTTTATATGTTTCTATTTTAATTCTTCTTAATCCTAATCTCTCTAATTAACTTTACAAACTCAATAAAATCGAATAAATCGATTAACGGTGTAACTTAAATGGTTTGCAAATTTAGGGCCTTCTATTTTTTGCTTTCTATGGCTAATGGCACTTTCGTAAGTATGGGCAAGTCTAGAGACATCCCATGTCATTTCATATGTGGACACCTTTGTGGCTCAATCAGCCGAGGTTTAGGTTTCTACGTTTTCGCTACGTGATTCTGCTTCGTTTAAAACCTTATTGTACTAATCCTATTGATATAGAGACCTAAATGTCATTGCCTAAAAAGTTCAGGGGCAAAACTATAAATAATAAAAATTTGCCCAAGGACATTTTCATTATTTCCTATAACATTATATGGGGATGTTACACTCCTTAAGCAATTTTGATTAATTTCACTTTTAAGACTTCTTCATCTAAAAGTGATGATTTCACTAATTACGTATTTAGTGTGTGAGAATTAATTTATCACATTTGATTGAGATAAAACATTTGTCATGATAAATAAGATTATGTTATTTTAATTATGTTCTTAATCATGAATTGAAAAGATTTGATGATTATGCCTTAATTAATTCATTTAGTGTGCCATTATTCAATTGTTAACTTTTCTAATTGATTATTGACTTTTAGTTGACTTTTTGACTTTTCCCTAATTACTAAGCTTTTGCTCTTGTGATTAGTTGGTTAATCCTTGACTAATCACCAATCTCTCCAATTAGTCAGTAACATTGAGCTAATTAACTTAGGCAGAATTGGGGATGTTACACTCATACTCTAGCGTAGGCTCATACTCTGGTGAGGTAAGCAGAGGTTGAAGGAACTCTGGAAGTTCAGCACGTGCAAGTGTAGTGGGAACTTCAAATACAGCATTTAGATGCCATAAGTGCATAATAGTGAATGCCTTGATGGTGGTCGCAACCACTATGGCATTACAATCTCCATCGTAGTGCCACTCAACTGTCGGGGGAGTCACATGGTGTTCTACCATTGACACCATCTAGGTCTGGAGATGATATGGAAGGTAGGAGTGAGAAATAAAAATTTCTCAATAGGATTCTAACTTCATAACTAATGTGTCTTCGTTATCATTCCAGCTACTTTGGGTTTATTATAAAAAAGTTTACATACATTTTGTTCATTTAATTAATTTCAAAAACATGACTAGCTGAAGTGGATTCATTTTAGGCATGCTTCTTCATTCTATGCATAAACATAAC
Organism: Pterocarpus macrocarpus; assembly: GCA_031439585.1. Taxonomy (NCBI): domain Eukaryota; kingdom Viridiplantae; phylum Streptophyta; class Magnoliopsida; order Fabales; family Fabaceae; genus Pterocarpus; species Pterocarpus macrocarpus. Next base: position 34,475,829 of record CM062519.1, read on the forward strand.
ATGCGTGGGCATTTAACTAACATCAATAACCTATTGCATAATAATAGATAATACAAACTATAAATGATAACATGAATGCTTATGAACTTTGTTACTTTCTTATTCTTAACTTGATCTTAGGCCTTAGCCTCTTTAATTTCTTTAACATTATCATTATCTTTCACTTGGGCCACCCTTCTTAACTTGGATGATATTGAGCTTATACCATGGCCGTCGATAGCTTGGGGTTCCCTTATGGGAGAGGAAGAAATGGGAGTCATTTTCCCTTATTAAAGGATCATATCCCAGGCATCACCTTCCCTTATCGAAGGATCGTGCCAAAGCTTGGGGATCACCTTCCCTTATCAAAGGATTATATCCATTAATCTAGTCTTTGAGGGCCACCTTCCCTTACCTCAAGATCATACCCTTTGTTCTTTCTTTTCTTGTTTAATGCACATTATGCATGACATGTAACTTAATTACTTCTTTTTACTTAGCATGTGGATATGTCATGGTGAACAAGGTAAACATTATTCTAGGCTTCAACCTTTGACGGAAATCTAGCAGCATAATGGCTATGCCGGATGTAACATCCGAAAATTTTTAAAACATCCAATTTACGTTATTAATCAATTTACTCGATTCTATTGCATAACTATGGTTAATTAGAGATTAATTAGGAGTTAATTAGATGTTTTAAAATTAGAATAGACATATAGCATATAGAAAATCCTACAAAGTTATTTAGTAACATTTTGCTGGTTTGAAGGAAATTGGTTAAAATTCGATATTTCAAATTGTTAGAAACCGAATTAGCTAAATTTTATACTGTGAAATCTTCAATTAGGTGGCTGAGATTTAGCCACGATCATCCCCTAGTTGGCGCTCCATTCAGCCACAAGAATGGCGAAGGGGGGAATTTGTCCAGATGACCATGACATAAATAACAACCAATCAAATGTCAAGATTTCAACTACCTAGCTTTATAAAGATTTCATTTTTCGCTGCATGTCCCTCATTTGGTTAACCAAACCAGCAACTCCCTCTCTATCTTCTCTTCGTCCATTTTATCTCATTTCATTCCACCTTCAAGCCTTAATCACTTCCCACATCAAAAGAAACCCAAATCTAGATAGTATTGCATCAAATTGGAGGTAGGATTCACTATATCTCATGGTTTCTCTTATGTATGGCTGATGAGGGTTGTAATTCCAATCTTTTTTTAGATGATATATTGTGTTTATGTAATGTTTTGTGGCTGGTTTAGCATGAAATTATTAGGTTTGGATTAAAACTTGAATGAAAAACAAAAAGGAGTAGCAAAGCAGAATTTGAATCAAGTGAAAACCTTGCGATGTCCGTACTTGCAAAGTGTACGACCTTGCACATAGCCATCAGAATTTGATTAAACTAATTTTAAATGAAACTAGACACCTAGACTTTCCAACCATATAAATTATAAGGCCATTGGATTAGTATGGAGAGAGATATGATTTTTTGAAGTTTACCCTAAATTTCTACCTTTGGTCCTTACCAGAATGGATTGTGCAGGACATAACTTGTCCTATACAACTTCAATTAGAGTGCAACCAATTTTGTTAGAAAACTTACACATAGTGTAACATCTCGTAAGAATTTTCGAGTAAATTCAATCCTTGTTACTCCCAGTATTTCATCAAAGCTACCCTATGTCCTGACTGGATAGAGACAGAGCAAACCAATTCCACAAAATTTCCGAGCTTATAACTTGAGCTCTGCTCACTTAAATGAATGAAACTTATTGAAAATGAAAAGATGGTTTTGTTAGATTTACCATGATGTAAGATCACTCAAATCTAATAAGATTTCTATTTTAAGAAAATTTTTACATTTTAGACCCTTATTTTGTCAACATAGGGCAAACTTAGGTAAACTCTCAATATCTTAAGTTATGCTTATCAAAATTGAATGGGACCAAAGAGGTTAAAAACTAGAAAAATAACACTTCAACACAGTAAAAATTTAGAATTTAATAACTTAAGTAGAAATTATGGGATAATATAAAAAAACGGGCAAATTTGAGTGATATGGGCAGAATTGCTAATTAGGTAATTGGCTACCTTGATGCATGAGTAAGTTGCAATTGGTGTTAGATATTGCAAACCTATGACAATATTCAAGCATTTATATGTGATGTTTGCTCTACTATTATGATTGATTTTCTAGTAAAGTTGGTACTATTCATGGGAAGCGGACCTGATCCGTTATGCTGCCAAAATTTCGGCAGAATTTATGCATTTTGTGTATATTTCTCATGTCATTCAAGTTGAAATGCTTATAACTCAATGATCTATAAAGACTATATGGATTCCATTTACTTGGGCCAACCCCAGAAATAAAGTTAAGGTGAATAGATCGGTAGGAAAGTCGGGGAAAGTAAACCCGACAATCCTATATAAGAACGAACTCGATAATGAAAAACAGACTATTACCCAGGAGTTATATGGCCTAAAACTCCCAGGGGACTAAGTATAGAAAACTTATGAAGTACAAGTTTAAGGACCCATGATGATGAAGTGCATACCATTTTCATGCATTAATACATTGTGAAGATGTGATGATAGTTTAGGAATTAAATTGTGCTATTTATATTGTTAGTTTGGTATGACTATTATCATATGCCCTTCTTTATGACTATTATTATTTACTTGCATTGTGTTTTGTTCCGTATGATATTTTGTGTAATGATTATTCTATCTCTTCCTATCTTAAGTAAAATTGAACCTTGCTTCGAGCTATATTTTTCTTAAAACTAAACGAATAAGAATATTAGGCTAGTCATTCACCTTCTCATAATTAAATAAAAATCAAAGCAACTGGGAAAGAACACGATGTTAGGGTAGTATAGCTTTAGGAATCCTACTAAGAATTTTATAAATTCTCACACTACTGTATGTATCTGCGTCATTCTCATACCACGAACCAGGCGGCAATGACCATCCTCTTCATTGAATTTCTTGATTTGTACTTCCACATTGACCCGGTGATAGACTTCGTGTATATTACCGATACTTGTCATTTCCATTCATATGTCTTCTTCCATAAAGACTTTGCCGTTCCTTTCTCTCACCTCCTGTTCAATCCTGTGGCACCCTTTGTAGCCATCCCACACTATACATGGCATACTTGTCCTAACTCCAGCAGCTGCACCACCTGCTTCACCACCCCAGATAATTCCCTCTCTCTCCCTTGATGGTGACGATCCTTTAGAGGCAGCAGAGTCATCTTCTGGCTCATTCTCTGGACCAAGTGACAATTATACCCTAGTAGAGCCTGGTTTAGCTAATAGGTTCTTGTCTTTAGCATCTGATTATAGATTGCATCCACCCTAATGGTGTAGTGTAGAGAGTGGCCTTCTTTTGGCATTTTTATGACCTTAGGCCATAGGTTTAGTTTCTTTTTTTGTGTTTCTCATAGAGATGGTAGACAAAATGTCTTTTGAGAACCATAGAGGGCAGTACTACATGATCGTGGACCGAATTATTTTTATTTGATGGTCACGCCTTTTTGTACCCACTATTTTATATGTACATGCACTTTTAAAAACTTTGACTATATATATATATGTGTGTGTGTGTGTGTGTGTGGATATAGAGGTGGTTCAACAATGTTATGAGGTTATTTCTACCCAATTTACTGATCTTCCTTTTATTGCACCATGAAACATATATATATATATATATATATATATATCACCTATGTGAATCAATAACAAATCAATTGTTGCATTTCACGATTAAAAAGGAAAAAAAAACTTACTTGACTTAGTCAGTTAATTAAGGATAGACGGATGAATAGATATCCACATGCAACGAACTATCGAGTAAGATATTATAACTTAAGCATAGTATTGGATTTGGTAGGGTGTCACATTTAATAGAATCAGAGCAGTTCGTCCTAGCACAGGCCTGATGATTGGACTGACTATGCTTCGCGCATACTCTGCACTTCTTAGATGATATTATGCATTGAATCTTGTCTATATGGATAAGATATAGAAATGCATGTGTATGAATTGCCTGATCGTGTGAGTTGTTATTTACTAGCACATTAGCGTTCGTGTTGAGCCTGATCAACTCAACAACTTTTGTTGTGTGTTCAGAACTTAATGGCTTCCGGAAGGTGAAGCAGGCCACGAATGACACCTGCTCAAGAAGATCCTGCTAATTTCATGGATACAATGTAAGAAATGGCCTATGCAATGTGGGAGCAAGCTGTTGCAGCACATCAGATGATGGACTAGCTGGGAAGGCGACCTAAGGCTAGTCATAAAGGAAATCCAAATGGCCCAAGAATGGACCTGGAATATCTCAAATTCGTTGAATTTAGAAAAGTGAACCCACCTAGTTTTAGAGAAGCTTTTGACCCTGACTAGACTGACGAGTAGGTTAAGGCAATGGAGAAGGTTTTCTTCGTCTTGGACTGTATGGATCACTAGAAAGTAGCCTTTGCCACTTATATGCTCTAAGCAGATGCAGAAGTTTGGTGGAACAGTGTAAAGTGTAACATCCCTAATTTTGTCTAAGCTAATTAACTCAGTGACCCTGGCTAATTAGAGGGGTTAGCGATTAACTGAGAACTAATCGGCTAATCTCGGTGAGCAAGTGATCAATTGGATTTTCATATACTTATTTTCCCTCATTCCTAGCTCCTTAATTCTCTCTTGTGCCTAATTGTTTTGAATTGGACTATTTTGCATTGTTTGGATTTTGTTTGGGTTTAAGTTAAATTTTCCAGCATTAGGCGAATTCTGATACTGTTTTGGTTTTTGGGTTATATCTTGAGTTGTAGAGCTCATTTTATTGTGATTCTTGATTTGTAGAAAAGCTGATAGATAGGGCTACAAGTTATATGAGAGCTCAGAAGCCAATTCTGGTGTTAAGAAGCTGAAATTGGGCCTAGAAGTGAACTGAAGTGGTGCAACCGCGGATTCTGAGCAGGGTGTGGTATTTGGACCATATCTCGGTCCACAGATGTCCGATTGAGCCCGTTCCAGTGGCATTTTGAAGCTGACATCCAAGGCTACAATTCTTCTTCAGAGTGGAAATCCAAACGGAATCGTTTTGATAGACGAAACGGTAGAAGAACGTTACTCACGGAATTAGCTATAATGATTTCATGTTTTTAATGTAACTTTCTTTCTATAATTTGGATTTTAGCAAATAAGATGTCCGGATTCAAAGGAGAGAGAGAGGATTAATGTAGTGATGACAATTTAATAAGTTTAGGCGGTTTTGATTTGGATTTTTGGCCGATTTCAAAAGAAGGCCAAACTTGTAATTGGAGACAGATTTTGGAATAAGGAATTTTCGGTTTTGTTGGCTCTTCTTCTCCTCTCTTCACTCACGCCCCCCCCCACCTTAACAACTCGTCTTCCTCCATCCATGGAGGAGTAAGCTTCCATCTAATCCAAGGATTCAAAGGAGCATTGGCTGTCTTGAGGATTTGCGCAACCAAACTTCATCAAATTAAATCGGTTTTCTACTCCCTTTTCTTTTCTCTCATTGTGATTACTCCAATTTCGGATTTGAAGGTTTTTGATTCGGAATTGTGGTGGTTTATGATTGATTGCTTGCTTACTTGCCTGCATATTGCTCAATTGATTAATGTGTAATGCAATTGCATGAGTAGAATCATTTTCAGGTTTGAATTTGATGATTGATTACATTGGTGCTTGAAAATTAACATGAATTGGTTAGGTTCTAGAGGTTTCTGAATTTAATCATTTATCTGTTAATTGAATGCATGAAGGTTTTCGTGTGCAATGTTGTATCCGAATAGAGGTTTCTTTCGGGTTTGATGTCAGTCACTGATTTAATTTGAATGATTATTTTTAGAATCTGATGATAGATTAGCCACTGTCTTTCTTGGTTCTTGGATTGGATGTTCCAAATTCTATTCAATTCTTTTATACTCATTTCAGTATTTTAAATTCCTAAACCCCCCCCCCCAATTTTCTGATCGTATAACATTATCATCGCTGGGAAACAACCCGGGTTGCACCCTTGCTACGAGTTTAGTGTAATTTGGTTTTTATTGTAATTTGATCAAGCTCGGCACTCGAGTCAGCAAGAGCTTAGTAAATTGAGTCAATTCAATAATTGAATCATAACGCACTAAACGTTTTAGGTAAAGCCTAATTATTTGAACCTCATTAATTCGTAATTTAAAAATATAGTTAAGCTAATATAATCTTATTAATTAAGTACAAGACAATTGTTTTATCTTAATCAGTTGAGATAAATTAATTCTTACACCCTAAATACGTAATTCATGAGAACAATTCTTTTAGAGGAAGAACACCCTAAAAGTGGAATTAACCGAAATTGACTAATGAGCAATTAAACTAATCAAATTAATTAACAACTTAAGCAATTCTAATAGCTTTGAAAATTTAAAAATTTCTCCTAATTGTTGCATGAAAATTTCGGCCAAGACAAGAGCAAGATCCAACCATCTATTGCTTCCTAATCTTGCACCCTTAGATCAAGCCTATTTTTGCATCATTCTCTAGTCAAGCCTAACCTAAGGAAGAGCTAGTCTTCACTAGAGTCTTATCACAAGAGTAAGTAGATCTTGCCTTTGCCCACTTGAGAAAACACAAGATGGTCCATAGTATGCACCAAGACTCAAAGAAAACACAACCAACCCTTTTACCCCAAGGTTCCTAGCCTTCTTGCTTGTAAAAGAGGCAAAACTCACCTACTCCCTCTTGCTTGTTGGAGAAGCAAAGCAACCAGCACCCCTTAGCCAAAAGTGGCATCCCCCCTTGCCACATTTGGCACCAATTGCAAGCTTTTGTAACATCCACTAGAATTTTCTTATCGTTTTTCGCTTAATTATTCGGTTTTTAACAAATGGTTGAATTAATTAAATTTGACTAAACAAGTATTTAATATCAATTAATTAGCAATTAATTGAGTTTAGATATGAGGGAATTAGGATAGAAGTATAAGAGATTTCATAGGAATTTTCTTGAAACCGATTTACCGATTTAAAGGAAATCGGTAAGATGACGGTATTTTAAACTGTCGGAACCGAACTAATAGGATTTTCAACTCAATAACCCTACATCAAGTGGCTGAAAACTCAGCCACTTAACCCATGAAAGTGGCGCAAGAAAGGCCACAAGGATGAAGGGTGTTGGCTGAAATTTGGCCACAAAGCTTCATCTAATCAAAACTCTCCATTCCAACTACCTTCTCAAAGCTTTACTAACCTATTTCTTTCTTTCTCCCTTCAGCCAATTCTGTGCCCCCTTCTCCCTTGCTCCAACCCTCTTCTTCTCTTCTCCACTCACCCAACTCCATCAAACCTTCAAGCTCAACCAAGTTTTATTGATCCAAACTCCAAAATCGAGCCAAATCACATAAAAAGAAGTAGAGGTTTAATTTTTGTCTTGCTATTCTGGTTATGGGTGGCTGATGGTGCCTTTATTTTCTCAATTTTTGATGTGATGATTGAATGAATATGATGATATTTGGTTGGTTTGTTGGCTATTTTGATGGTAAAATTCAATTAGGAAGTAAGAAAGGATGAAAGTAGGAAGATGTGAGGAGCTGGAAAACCAAAATCCCTCGGTAGTCCATACGGCAGAGTGTACGGCTCTGCCTATCGCCATTTAAATTTGATGAAACAATTTTTATATCAAAATAGACATTCAGGGCTTTCCATAAATATATCATATAAGGCCATTGGATTAGTATTGAGAGAGATATGAATTTTGGAAGTTTGACCTAGTTTTTGACTTTGATTCTGGGCAGACTAGGTTGTTCAGGGCAAAACTTGCCCATACTACTTGGAATGAAATGAAACAAACTTTTTTAGAAATATTAAACATAGGAGAATATGCCATAAAAATTTCAGAGTTAGATAAGGTCCTGTTTGCTCCCAGTGGTTCGAGAAATTTTCCCTATGTCCAAACCAGGCCAAGACGGGGCAGTTCAGGAAGGTTAAATTTTGGGGCTCATAACTCGAGCCCTACTAAGGAAAATGGAATGAAACTTTTCATAAATGAAAGATTATCCTGTTAACTTTAATATGAGACAAATTTCGTATGATTTGAATTAGTTTTCGATTTTTAGTGGATTTTTACTCTTAAGTGTGTAATTCTAGCCTGCTGCAGGGCAGGCTGGGATAAGACCTAAATAATTTGAGCTACATTTATCAAAATTAGATGGGACCAAAGAGGTTAGAAAATAGACACATAACACTTTAACATACCCAAAATTCAGATCCAGATGAGTTAAATAGAAATTTTGGTTTGATTTACAAAATCCGGGTTGAATGAGTGTGCTAAGGCAGTAACCCTATCTTAATGTAACTAATGCTCTTATGAATTTAATGTTGAATTATGAATGAAATGTTATGACTTCTATGAGAAATTAGTGTTCTGGGTACTGGCACTATTTATGGGGAAGCGGACATGTTTTGTTATGCCGCCGAAATTTCGGTAAAGTCTATGCAGGAGTTATATTATATATTCAGATACATGTGCATTTTTCAAGAAAGTCATAAAGGTTATGATATGATGAACATAAAGATTATGTTATGATAAAAGTTCCATGATACTTGGGCTAGCTCTGAATTAAAGTTAAGGGGAATAGATTGGTGGGGAGGTCGGGGAAAGTAAACCCGGCATTCCTGTATAGGAACGAGCTCGATCCTAAAAAACAGACTATTACCCAGGAGTCTAAATGGCCAAGAACTCCCAGGGGACCAAGTAATGGAAAAGTTAAAGAAGAAAAGTTCAAGAATGAGTTTTGCATGATCATATTGAATAGTCTTTATGAGTTGTGTATAGTTTGACTGATATGGTTACTTGCTGCTGCATGTTTATTTATTCTGCTCATTATTCTGTATTTCATTATTAGTAATTTATTCTATTTTTTACACTATCTTAAGTAAAATTGGACCTTATCTCCGACCAAACATTTTCTCAACCTTGTTAAACGTGGATAGTTAAGCTTGATCTCATGTTTTCATAATTAAATAAAAACCTAGGCAACTGAGAATGAATATGACATCAATTAAATACCATACACGAATCCTACTGAGAATTTCTTGAAATTCTCACATCGTTTTGGATTTCCGCATCATTCTCAGACGCTAGAGATGGACTCGACGGCCACTTTCTTTATTGAGAATCCAAACCTACAGCTTCATCATGATCCCATAGTGGACTCACTGTACATAGCCAGTTCCTGCCATTTCCATCTTTACCTTTTTAGTAATAGGAATTTCGCTGTTCCTTTATTTCATCCTGCTTTTGACCCTACTACTCCATACTTTGCGGTCCTGCTGCACGTGGCACACCCACCTCCAGCCCCTCAAACACCTGCAGCACCTGCAGCTCCTGCTGACCCTGCGCCAGAGTCACCCCCGCAGGTGGTTCCTGACATTCCACTCAGCTCTGAGAGCGACCCTTCTGAGGCCACCAGCTCATCATCCTCCTCCTCGAAACCTAGTGTAGACTACTTTCCAGCCGGGCACAGTATGGCCAACGGCTATCTGACTGAGTAGGTCCCAATTGCAAATGGTATTGTACAGCATGACCCTCTTTTGGCAGTATGCAGCTTTGGGTCATAGACTTAGCAGTAGATTTGAAATGTCCTCTGAGGACCCCATAGGATCGTTTTGACTGACACAGGCCTTATGTCTTTTTGATACACCGGCTTCACTTATGTATCCTGTTTTGAATTTGTACATAAACTGAAGCGTTGGCTTCCGACCTATATATATGCACGCATATAGTTGATGGTATATTACTTATCCTTACATTTTCTGTTGTGTTTTATTACACTTTATCACGATCTGCAATATTGAACACGTTCAGTATATACAGTGCGCTGTTTCTTCTGTTCAAAAAGGAAAAAAAAAAAAAAAGAGATGTGTTATGGCAAATGAACAGTCAATAGAATATCAATACGGTAACACAAGCTACTTAATTTTGTGCTATGACTTAAGCATAACATTAAATTGGCAGGGTGTTACAACTTTCATCCTCCCACTTCAAAGCAAAAAGCTCTCACCTCTCTCCACCCTTCCTTGTTCTTCTTACTTTTCCACTATCATCATGATAAGCAATATTTTGATACATTGATTAAACCTTATATTTAGTTTATTGAACCTCTTTTGTGCTTAATTGAATAATATTGGACACATTTTATAAGTTTGGACTCTAATTGGGCTTAATTGTATTTTTCAGCATTGTTATAAATTTAAACTGTTTTTGTATTATGGCTGTATCTTGAGTTGTATATATCTAAAAATTACAAATTATATATCCTAGGAAAGCTGAGAGAAAGATCTACAACATTGATGAAGAAGTCAACAACAAATTCGGATGTCTAGTGGGTCGAATTGGGCCACAAAGTTAGAACAGGGCTGTTACGCTAGAACTGGAGTAGTGTACACTAATTGGGCTATAACGTGAGCTGTAGACATTGGATTGAGGTAAAACTAGTGCCATTTGAAAGCTAAGACATAAAGCTTCAATTCATATGAAGACCACTCTCCAAAATAATGACATCTTCATGGATTTATTGGCTGTTAAAATGGACTGACGCGAATACACATACAACCTGAACATGCTATAAAGATTGGGCCATAACTCTCTCATTTTAAGTCCAAATTAAGCAAATTGGGTGTCCACTTAAACCTAAGAGGCAGAGGATTAAGTTGGGCTCAAGCGTATTTTTAAATTTTGACATTTGAGGTCTGATAAGAAGAGAGAAAAGAGAGACACGAAAAGGGGACTCATCTCTCCAACATTTTTCATTTTTTTCTTTCTTCTCTTCTCATCTCCTCTTCTTTTCTTTTTCTTTTCCTTTCATTTTGTAAGATACTTGTTTGGGTTCTATTTTGTAACCTTCATTGCTATGGAGGAGTAGGATTTCAAGCTAGTTCAAGGAGACTCCAAGGACATTATGGTTGTAATCTTGAAACTCTATCCTTGAATTTCAATCATATTTGTTTTCTTAATTCTTTGCCCTCTTTTATTTGTAAATTTGCATTGAATGGTATTGATATGTGAGTTTATGAATGAGGAATTAGTTGGGTGATTGCTAATTGGTCAATTGGTATGAACTTGATTAGTTAAAGAATTAGGAATTGGGTTTGGGTTCAAACCTAGGCTAATACAATTGGGGCTAGAAATCAACATAGGTTAATTAGAGTTGAGGTCTCAATTATCTAATCAATTATGTGCTGATTGAATTCCTCGAGTTCTCTAGGTAGAATTGTGGGGTTGTCAGTAGAGGTCTCTCTAATAACTCATATTAGTCGCACTCCATGTGTTTGATATATTGTGCGTTAATGATTGATTCACCTTACGCCTAAGGAACTCTTTGAACTAGTGTTTTTATTTTCATCTAATTTTCTTTTATAGCTTATTGACTGCATGTTTGCACATACCCCCTTGTTACTTAACTAGATAGCAACAAAATCCTTGTGAGACGACCTTAGTTGCACTATACCTCAATTTTAGTGTAATTAAGTATTTTAAAATTGTAATTTAGAGCAGGCTATGACACTTGCTGCCAAATTTTGGCGCCATTGCCGAGGATGTTGATGTTATTTAGTTTGTAAATATGTGTTTACTTGCTTTTGTTTGAGTTTTGCATATTTTGGTCGTTTTCGATGTTTTTAGGCTAATTTTGGTGTTGTTCTGTGTTGTTCGTGCTCAGATTACCTTGAAACTTTCCAATCCAAAGTTTTTTGACATTCTAAGCAAGACTCACTACTAAGTGTGAGCCCCACCCTATTTTGGCCAAATTCCACTGTTTTGAGCACTTTTTTGAATTTTTAATAATTTTTATTGCATTTTCAGGTTCTAGATAGGTGTAGTTTTATTGTGTGGTATTTATATAAATTGAAAAAAATCATTTTGTACAATTTTTTTTAATTTCCTAAGTCATTTGTTTTTAGTGATTTTTGTGTTTTGGTACTTTTAGTAGTAGTGGTAGTTATTTTAGTTCCACTTTTATACATTATTTTGCTAGTTCTTTTTCTTCTTTTCTATGTTTCTGTTGAGAAGACTATCCCTGATAAGACACTGAAGGAGCTATTTGCTCCCAATGCCGTAGATCACTTATTTTGTATCCAATATCCTGATTTAGATTCTAACTTTGAGCTTAACCCTGCATTGATTCATTTGCTTCCAAGATTTCATGGTTATACAGGTGAGGATCCTTACAGGCATCTCAAGGAGTTTCATGTGGTATGCTCAACTCTCAACTTTCGGGGGATTCATGAGGATCATGTCAAGCTAAGAGCCTTCCCTTTCTCACTAGTTGAAGTAGCCAAGGATTGGCTTTACTATCTTCCCCCTGGTTGTGTAATAGAATGGACTGATATGGAAAGGCTCTTCTTGGAGAGATTTTTCCGTGCATCCAGAGCTGCAACACTAAGAAAGGAGATCTGTGGTATTAGGCAAATGCAAGAAGAAACATTATATGAGTATTGGGAGAGGTTCAATAGGTTGTGTGCAAGTTGTCCCCATCACCAAATTAGTGAGCACTTGTTGATCCAATTTTGCTATGAGGGCCTGATACCCATGGATAAGAGCTTGATTGATGTAGCGAGTGGTGGAGCTCTAATGGACAAGACACCTGCTACTGCCAAAGATCTGATAGCTAACATGGCAAAGAATTTCCAACAATTTGGCTCTAAGCTGATCACAAGGACCAGAGGAGTTGGTGAGATCCCTGATGTGAATTTGTTAAGGATTAAACACAAATTAGATGAGATGGCATCATTGATAAAGCGGTTGACCATGGAACATCATGTTACTCCTACATCTACACCAGAGCCTACTAGAGTATGTGATATTTTAGTGTGTCCATCCCACTCTATTAATGGATGCTCCCAACTTCAGGAGGATACCTCATGCCTTCAGGGTTATACAATGCGTGCTATAGGAGTATTCCCTGAGAAACCTCAATACTAGCACCTATCCCCTCAGCAGCAACAACAGATTGGATCAACAGTTACCTCACTAGAGGCATCATTATAGGATCTGATGAAGCGAATTGTAGAAAATAACCTCTAGTATCAGCAAAGAACTGATGCAGCCATCCAGAACATAGAGACTCCACTTGGTCAGTTTGCTTCCTCTATGAGCCAGATGCAGTCACATGGTTTTGCTCAGACTTTATCTCAATTGATCCCCGATCCAAACAGGAATGTTAGTGTTGCTATGCAGCAATCAGGTAGGACTTTACCAGAGTTGGCATAGAGAATTGATCAAAGTATAGCTAAGATTGAGCATTCTGATGAGGCAGCTAAAGTGAAAGAAAAGTCAGGTGCAAATTTTGTACAAGAGGAATCAAATAAGCACTCTGTATTTCATTTGGATATTGTTGATTACGCAGCTAAGGAGGTTCATGACAATTTCTATGAGGAGTTCCTTGAGTTATTCAACCTTAGTGATTTCGTTCATTGTTTCTCTTGTGATGTGATGGTGTTGAGCTCTGTGTAGAGTGTGCAGAGATGGATGCATATCTAATGGATGATAGGCCTATGAGTGTTGACACAGTGGAGAAAATTCTTTTAACAGAGATTCAGGTTAAAGAGATTATTCCCTCTATAGTCCAAAAACTAAAATTAAAGTTGGAATTTCCTCCTTATGAGCATCTATTGGTCAATTTGAATATGCCTACCTAGAAAATGTCGCCCAACTCCAAGCTATTTGTGACATGGCTCCGGAGACATCTTCCATAGATGCATTGAGGTGCTTGGATTATGCTTACAAGGAGAGCGATTTTCAACTAGGAGCCATCTATGTCATTACTATAGCAATGCACCATGGGAATGAACTAAGGTATTCTACACTGGGATGTGAATGCAAAAGTGACAAGGATGGCAATAAATTCAAGATCACCTCATGGGATCTTGGAGGAGGCAAAAGATGCAAACCATGATGGGGATTCCTGGACCAGTTCAAGCATAAGCCACCATGAGGGAGTTCCTACCACTTTTTACCTTTTTAAATTTTTGTCTTGCATTTTTAATTTTTTTGTCTTGAATTTTAATTTTAGAATAAAATATGTTTAGTATTAGTTTTCATATGCTAGTTATGTTGTTTAGTTGGATTTCCCCTATGGTGATTCTTTAGTTGTTAGCTTTAGGCAGTAGACATTCATGGCTTGAGGCTTCAACATGCTTGACTTTTTATCTCATTCTTTATGTCTTGCATGCTTGGTAGATTGATCTTCAATTGCTTGGATTGAGTATGTTGGACATGACACATGTGAGCCTTTGAGCCATATTTGGATGGCTATGTTACATGCCATTCTTTTCTTTCTTGTGTGTTTTATTCTCTCATATGATTTGTCACTCTAGAACTTGCTTTGACTCTTTTTGAGGCCACACCATTCATTTGCATACATGAATATGATTGAGGCATTCATTTTGTGATTAGCCACTTAACTAAATAGCCACCCTTGCATTTTTTTCCCTTTGCCTAGCCTCTTTGAGCCTTTTTACCCATTCTTTGTTTTTAGCACATTACAAGCCTAAAGCGAAAAACCATGATTCTACCTACCCTTAGGGATTAGGAGATCATTAGTTACCATTAGCAATGTGCATTCACATAAGTATGGGGGTTTGCATGAGGACATACAAGACTTTAAGTGTGGGGGGTGCAAAGTGATGAAAAGAGAAAAAGGAAAGAAATGAAAAGATTAAAAAAAAAACAAAGAAGAAGCAAAGAAAATATAAAAAAAAAGCAAATAGAAAAAGAAAAAGTCAAGAAATTGGGGCAATTTTGATGAAAAGAAGAAGTAAAGAAGTGGAATAAAAAAGAGTTATTTGTTGCATTGCTTGGATTTAAGGAGAGCCCTCACATTTGTGACCTCATGTCTTTGCCAATGTTCTTCTATTCTCTTTGGTTTTTACCTTGCATATCCTTACTATTTCCTTACCCTTACCTTGGCTCCATTACAACCTTAAATAAAGTCCTCTTGATTTGTGTGTGCATGTGTTTGAGTGGTGTAGAATTAGATGATAAGCAAGCTTATGGTAGTGCTTTTCCTTTTGAGGTGATTTGAGTGGTATAATTGAGCCTTAAACACTTGAGAGTAAGAGTGCTAAATATATTATATTGTGAGATCCTCTATGCTTGATCCATACTTTTTGGAGTGATTTTTGCCTTACTTGCACCTTTGTAGAGATATGTCTTGATTGTTGAATTTCTTGATGCCTTGGGTGTGCTTTTTGCCTATACCCTTGACACTTTTAAGGATCCATTGGGAATTTGTTTTTCATAATATTTGGTCATTTTTTGTTTTTAGGACTTTTGTGTTTATTTTAGATTCTGATATTCCATTTTCGGCACCCTTGAGTATATTTTGGATTTTGTATGAGGACATGCAAAAAGCTAAGTGTGGGGGAATTTGATAAGCAATATTTTGATACATTGATTGACCCTCATATTTAGTTTATTGAACCTCTTTTGTGCTTAATTGAATAATATTGGACACATTTTATAAGTTTAGACTCTAATTGGGCTTAATTGTATTTTTCAGTATTATTACAAATTTACACAATTTTTGTATTATAGCTGTATCTTGAGTTGTAGATATCTAAAAATTACAAATTTTATATTGTAGTAAAGCTGAGAGAAAGATCTACAACATTGATGAAGAAGTCAACAACAAATTCGGATGTCTAGTGGGTCGAATTGGGCCACGAAGTTAGAATAGGGCTGTTACACTGGAACCGGAGTAGTGTACACTAATTGGGCCATAATGTGAGTTGTAGACATTGGATTGAGGCAAAACTAGTGCCATTTGAAAGCTAAGACATAAAGCTTCAATTCATGTGAGACTACTCTCCAAAATAATGACATCTTCATGGATTTATTGGCTGTTAAAATGGACTGACGTGAATACACGTACAACCTGAACATGCTATAAAGATTGGGCCATAACTCTCTCATTTTAAGTCCAAATTAAGCAAATTGGGTGTCCACTTAAACCTAAGAGGCAGAGGATTAAGTTGGGCTCAAGGGTATTTTTGAATTTTGACATTTGAGGTCTGATAAGAAGAGAGAAAAGAGAGACGCGAAAAGGGGACTCATCTCTCCAACATTTTTCATTTTTTTCTTTCTTCTCTTCTCATCTCCTCTTCTTTTCTTTTTCTTTTCCTTTCATTTTGTAAGATACTTGTTTGGGTTCTATTTTGTAACCTTCATTGCTATGGAGGAGTAGGATTTCAAGCTAGTTCAAGGAGACTCCAACGGCATTATGGTTGTAATCTTGAAACTCTATCCTTGAATTTCAATCATATTTGTTTTCTTGATTCTTTGCCCTCTTTTATTTGTAAATTTGCATTGAATGGTATTGATATGTGAGTTTATGAATGAGGAATTAGTTGGGTGATTGCTAATTGGTCAATTGGTATGAACTTAATTAGTTAAAGAATTAGGAATTGGGTTTAGGTTCAAACCTAGGCTAATACAATTGGGGCTAGAAATCAACACAGGTTAATTGGAGTTAAGGTCTCAATTATCTAATCAATTATGTGTTCATTGAATTCCTAGAGTTCTCTAGGTAGAATTGTGGGGTTGTTAGTAGAGGTCTCTCTAATAACTCAAATTAGTCGCACTCCATGTGTTTGATATATTGTGCGTTAATGATTGATTCACCTTATGCCTAAGGAACTCTTTGAACTAGTGTTTTTATTTTCATCTAATTTTCTTTTATAGCTTATTGACTGCATGTTTGCATATACCCCCTTGTTACTTAACTAGATAGCAACAACATCCTTATGAGACGACCTTGGTTGCACTATACTTCAAATTTAGTGTAATTAAGTATTTTAAAATTGTAATTTGGAGCAGGCTGCAACACTTGCTACCACATCAACCTTGTCTTCTATCACCACCCTCACAAACTCATCAAGGACCACCCTCTTTGATTCTTGAGGAAAGGAAACCAAATGTAACATCCTTCGAAATCTTTTTATTATTTTCCGTTCAATTGTTTGGTTTTTATCGAATAATTGAGATTAACTAAAATTCGGTTAAATAATTATTTAGAATCAATTGCTTAGCAATTACTTGAGTTTAGATAAGAGAGAATTAAGTTAGAGTATAGGAGATTTCATAAAATTTTATTAAAAACTGATTTACCGGTTTAAAGAAAATCGGTAACATTATGGTATTTTAAACTGTCGGAACCGGACCAATAGAATTTCAACCCATTAACCCTACTTTAAGTGGCTGAGAACTTAGCCACTTAAGCCCTCTAAATGGCGCAAAGAAGGCCATAGAAAGGCAAGAAAGGCTGGCTAATTTTCAGCCATGGAAAATCCACCAATCAAAAGCCAAAGTAAATCAACATAAACCATTCAAAGTAATCAGATTTTCTTGCCCTCTTTTTCACCCATTCTGACCCATTCTCTACGCCACTTTCTTTGCTTTCATTCAGCTCACTTTCTCTCTTCCTCACACACCAAAAACTCAAGCCAATTCCAGCCTTGATCATCCAAGCTTCAAAAATCCAGCACAATCACTTGGAACAAAGGTAGGAGTTCTCTTCTTACATCAATTCTATGGTTATGGCTGGCTGAGCTTGGATTATTTTCATGATTTTTGATATGTTAAATGGATGATTATGATGATATGTGGTTGGTTTTGGGCTGTTGGTTTGGTTAAAATCGGATTTGAGGCATGAAAGAATAGAAATGAGAAGAGTTGAGGGGCTGGAGAACCAAAACCCCTCGGCAGTCCGTACGGCGGAGTGTACGGCTCCGCTTATAGTCAATAAAATTTGATGAAACTAATTTTAAATGAAACTAGACATCCAGGGCTTTCTATGGATATATCATATAAGGCTTTTGGTTTAGAATTGAGAGAGTTATGAATTTTTGAATTTCGGCCTAGGGTTTTGACTCTGGCTCCGGGCAAACTAGGTTGTTTAGGATAGAACTCTATCTACACTACTCGAAAATGAATGAAACCAACTTTGTTAGAAAGCTTACACATAGGAGAATGTCCCATAAAAATTTCAGAATTAGATAAGGTCCCAATTGCTCCCAGTGGTCCAAGAAAGTTACCCTATGTCCAAACCGGGCCAGAATAGGGCAGTTTATAAAGGTCAGAATTTGGGGCTTATATGAGTCCCAAATGAAATATAACTTTTTTCAAATGAAACTTTACCCTGTTAGCTTTAATATGAGTCTGATTTTGTATCATTTGAGTTAGTTTTCGATTTTTAGTGGATTTTTACTTTTAGGTGTTTGATTCTGGCTAGCCACTGGGCTGGCCGAGGGAAAATCTAAATATCTTGAGCTATAGATATCAAAATTAGATGGGACTAAAACGGTTAGAAACTAGACACATAAGGCTACAACATATCCAAAAATTAGGTTTAAAGGAGTTAAATTGAAATAAAGGTGGGATATACCATAACCGGGCAGAATGAGGCAGAATCAGCCAAAAGCCCTATTGAAGCTTGTTGAAACTAATGAATGAATTTATGAATGTATGTGCATAATTGCTGCTCTATACTGAAATTGCATTAATAGTGAGAAAGATATGAATTTTTGAAGTTTGACCTAGAAATCAGAACATTCACCCGGGCAGTATGGATTGAAAAGGGTGTATCTCACCCTATACAATTCCAAATTGAGTGAAACGAATTTTGTTGGAAAGCTTATACATAGGAGAACATCATACAAAGAAATTCCAAGTTTGTTATCATCTCAGTTGTTCCCAATGATTTGAAGAAGTTATCCTATGTCTAAACCAGGCCAAAACAGGGCAGTTCAGGAAGATTAAGTTTCGGGGCTTATAACTCAAGCCCTACTAAGGCAATTGAAATGGAACTTTTTGTATATGAAAATATGTCCTGTTAGCTTTGATAAGAGACCAATTTCGTGTAAATTGAGCTAATTTTCGATTTTTAGTAGATTTTTACTTTTGAGTGATCAGGAGTTTTCTAGACTTAGCTGGGTATTACAGGCGGTTTGTTAAGGATTTCTCTCGTATAGCCTTGCCCCTGATCAAGCTAACTAGGAAGAATGTTCCATTTGAATGGACACTGGAGTTCGAACAGAGTTTTCAAGACTTGAAGAGAAGGTTGACTACGACACTAGTGTTGGCCTTACCAGACCCTCGTGAACCCTTTGAGGTCTATTGTGATGCTTCTAAACAAGGGTTAGGGTGTGTGTTGATGCAAACCAGAAAGGTGGTCGTGTATGCCTCCAGGCAATTGAAGCCACACGAGAGGAACTATCCTACTCACGACCTCGAATTAGCAGTAGTAGTATTCGCCTTAAGCCTTAAAGATATGGAGACATCACCTATATGGTGTAAGGTTCGAAATCTTTTCTGATCACAAGAGTTTGAAATACCTCTTCGATCAGAAGGAATTAAACATGAGGCAGTGCAGGTGGATGGAACTTCTTAAAGACTGAGAATTTGAATTGAAGTACCACCTAGGCAAGGCAAATGTTGTGGCAGATGCCTTGAGTAGGAAATCTCTTACTGTAGCCTGGATAATGATTAAGGAGACGGAACTTATTGAGAGTTTCCGAAATCTTAATTTGGGAATCCATATGACTCCCGAGACCCTTCAGCTACATCAAATTAAGATAGCCAGTAGCTTCCAGGAGCAGATTCGGCAAGCACAGTAGCAAGATGCTGGTTTTCAACGTACGATCAATCTCGTGCGATCAGGGAAATTAACGGGTTTTGCTCAAGATAAAGAGGGCATATGGCGGCATCATGACAGGGTATGCATGCCTGAGGGAAATAACCTCCGAAAGAGGATCTTGGAGGAAGCACACAAGGGTGAATTCACCGTACATCCTAGCATTACTAAGATGTATCAAGATCTTAAGAAGATGTTTTGGTGGCCAGGCATGAAGTCAGACGTAGCGAGCTTCGTGAGTAAATGCTTGATCTGTCAAAAGGTAAAAGCGGAACATCAAAAACCCTCCGGGATGCTTCAACCCTTGGAAATCCCTGAGTGGAAATGGGAGATTATCTCCATAGATTTTGTAATAGGACTACCAAGAACGCCAACAGGATATGATGCTATATGGGTCATTGTGGATAGATTGACCAAATCCGCTCACTTCTTACCCATTCGAGCAAATTATCCGTTGGAAAAATTGGCATAGCTGTACATTCAAGAGATTATAAGGCTACATGGAACCCCTTCAACGATTATCTCTGATCGAGACCCAAGGTTTACTTCACGGTTTTGGGGAGCCTTACAAAAGGCATTCGGTGCTAAGTTGTGCCTAAGCACTCATATCATCCGTAAATGGATGGCCAAACTGAAAGGACAATTCAAACCTTGGAAGATATGTTACGATCTTATATACTAGAGCAACGCGGGAATTGGGATCGATATTTACCGCTAGCCAAATTTGTACACAACAATAGCTATCACGCTAGCATCGGCATGGCTCCTTACGAAGTGTTGTATGGACGGAAGTGCCAGTCTCCCCTGTGTTGGTATGAAACAGGAGAAGCAACTCTATTGGGGCCTGATTTAGTTGAGCAGACCACTGAGCAGATCAAGAAAATACGAAGTAAGATGCTTACTGCTCAGAGCCGCTAGAAGAGCTATGCGGACACTAGGAGGAAGCCTCTGGAGTTCCAAGAAGGAGACCACGTATTTTTGAAGGTTACGCCTACGACGGGGATAGGTAGAGCCACTAAGGTCAAGAAGTTAAATCCTCGCTTTATTGGTCCTTTCCAGATCTTGAGGTGAATCGGATCAGTTGCATATCAAGTCGCTTTGCCTCCACAATTGTCAAACCTTCATGATGTTTTCCATGTTTCTCAACTTAGAAGATATCAGCCTGACCCTACACACGTGCTAGAACTCGAATCAATAAAGATAAAGGAGGACCTGACTTTCCATGTACAGCCAGCACGGATCGTAGACAGAAGCAGCAGACAACTTCGAAACAAATCCGTGCAACTAGTAAAGGTAGCATGGGGAAAAGAAGATGCTGAAGACTACACTTAGGAACTGGAATCAGACATGAGGAAAGAGTATCCTAGACTATTCTCAAGTACTAAATTTTGAGGACAAAATTTTTTTTAAGGAGGGTGGTAATGTAACGTCCCGATTTCCTACTTCCGATCTCATCACGTAATGTTGAAATTTCCGATTTTCGAGTTTGTCTTGCATAATTTTTGACTTCCAACCTTAGTAATACAATGTCAGAGTTTCGATTTCCGACTTCGTCTCCAAGCCCAAATGGACTGGCTGGATTTTCCTATTTCTGACCTTATGCACGTAATATACGATTTCCGACCTTAGGCTCGAGTTAGAGTGAACACGATATACGAGTTCCGACCTTAGGTGATTCAAGATGGACACGAAATACGACTTCCGAGTTTATCTAAATTGGATTCCGAGTTCGACCAAAAACTTTCACAAGTTCCGATATTGAGCTTATTACCAGAAGCTTTTCATTTCTTTTATTTTCCCTAGTTTCGAGATTAATTTTGGAGTTCCGAGATTCTATGAGTTCCGATTTCCTGGAACATATGATTAGTGATTTGATTCCCGATCTTCGGTGTTATGCTTAGAATCGATTTAGGTTAACGTCATGTCCCCGACTTCCGGATTTAAGTGTTTGGTTTCACATCCGACTTTGCTTTCAAGTTTTGAATAAACCAGACGATATTTTCGAGTTCCAATTTCATCTCAACATTTGCACGATTTTCAACTTTAAGAAGAGTACGAGTTCCGATGTCATCTTTAGAATATACTGGAAACGAGTCCCACTATTAGGCGACGTGGAGAGCAATTCTATCACAAAAAGAGGGCGATGTGGAGAGCATTTTGGTCACAAAAAGAGGGAAAGGTTGGCTGAAACTCAACCTTGTGTTTTTAGGCTAATCATAGCCTTCCAAGTTAACCACCACTCATGCCTATATAACACCTCCTCCTCCTCTAATTTAGACCCACTTCTATGTTACCTTTTCCCTCACTTCAGCTCTCTTTTCTCTTCTCCACTCACCTAACTTCATCCCACTTTCAAGATCAACCAAGTTCCATCTCCAAACCAAGTTCTAACAAGAGGTAGAGGTTTCTTCTTGCCTGATTTTCTAATTCTTAGTTGATTGGTGGTGTTTAATTCCTTAATTTTGATATATTAATTGAATGATTATGATGAATTATTGCTGGTTTATTGGCTATTTGTGAGATTAAAACTAAATTGGAAACAAGAAAGGATGAAGATAGGAGGAGTTGAGAGGCTGGAAAAACTCAAAACCCTCGGTAATCTGTACGGCGGAGTGTACGGCTCCGCCTCCTACCGTTTAAAATTGATGAAACCATTTTTATGTAAAACTAGACATCTAGGGCTTTCCATACATATATCATATATGGCCATTGGATTAATAGTGAGAGAGATATGAATTTTTGAAGTTTGATCTAGAAATCAGAACATTCACCCGAGCAGTATGGATTGAAAAGGGTGTATCTCATCCTATACAATTCCAAATTTAGTGAAATGAATTTTGTTGGAAAGCTTATACATAGGAGAACATCATAAAAAGAAATTCCAAGTTTTTTATCATCTCAGTTGTTCCTAGTGATTTGAAGAAGTTATCCTATGTCTAAACTAGGCCAAAATAGGGCAGTTTAGGAAGGTTAAGTTTCGGGGCTTATAACTCAAGCCCTACTAAGGCAATTGAAATGGAAATTTTTGCATATGAAAACTTGTCCTGTTATCTTTGATAAGAGACCAATTTCGTGTAAATTGAGCCTATTTTCGATTTTTAGTAGATTTTTATTTTTGAGTGTGCAATTCTAGCTAGCCATAGAGTAGGCCAGGATAAGACCTGAATAACTTGAGTTATAGTTATCAAAATTAGATGGGACCAAAGAGGTTAGAAAATAGACACATAACACTTTAACATATCCAAAATTGAGATCCAAATGAGTTAAACAAAAATTATGGCCTGATTTACAAAAATCGGGTCAAATGCAAGTATTGAGACAGCAACCATGTTTTGATTTCAATAATTGTGCCATGAATTGATGTTTGAAATATGAATGAACTATGATGATTTCTATGAGAAACTAGCTCTGAATATTGGCACCATTCATGGGGAAGCGGACACGTTCTGTTATGCCGTCGAAATTGTTGTAAAGTATATGCATAAGTTATGAAATACATGTAGATGCATGTGTATTTTCAAGAAAGCTATGAAAGTTATGTTATGATGAACTCAAAGAATATGTTATGATGAAAGTTCCATGATACTTGGGCCAGCCCCAGATAGAAATTTAAGGGGAATAGATCAGTGGGAATGTTGGGGAAAGTAAACCCGGCAATTCCTGTATAGGAATGAGCTCGATCCTGAAAAGCAGACTATTACCGAGGAGTCTAAAATGGCCAAGAACTCCCAGGGGACCAAGTGATGGAAAATGATGAAAAGTAATAGCAAAGTTTATGAAGAAAGGTTCAAGAGCAAGTTTGCATGATTACATTAAATGCATAACTACATTTGAATGGTCATTATAAGTCAGTTACAATTTACAATTTATTTGTTACATTCACTTATTGCCGTATGCTCATTATTCTGTGTATTGTTGATATTAGTTTATTCTGTTTCTTATGTTGTTTTAAGTAAAACTGGGCCCTGCCTCGGACCAGACATTTTTCCCAACCTTATTGACTATGAATAGTTAAGTTTAATCTCATGATTTTATAATTAAATAAAACCTGAGGCAGCTGAGAATGAACACGACGTCAGTTAAACGTCATGCACGACTCTACTGAGAATTTTCTTAAATTCTTACCTCGTTTTGTATTTTCCGCCTCATTCTCAGACGTGGGCGATGGACCCAATGGCTACCCTCTTCAGTGAGATTCCAGATCTGCCGCATCACCAGGAACCCGAGTTGAACTCGCTGTACTTAGCTGGCTTCTGCCATTTCCAGCTCTACTTTTAACGATAGGGATTTTTGTTGCCCCTTTACTTCACTCTGTTTTTGATATGTATATTTATAAACTGAAGCTTTGGCTTCCAACTTATGTATGTGTATATGCAACAAATGATATTTCTATGCTAATCACATTTATTATATAGAGCACCCTGTTTCGTAGGTATATACGTCAGTCATATACATATATATCAGAATATAAAATAATGAATACAGCTTTAGACAGAAGACTAATACGATAACGCAACCTATCCAATTTCATGCTATGACTTAAGCATATCATTAAGTTGGTAGGGTGTTACAAATAGGTTAATGATAAGTATGATGTATATGACGTTGAATAACATATGATGATAATTTGTGACTAGATTTCTCTATTTGGCAATTGTGAGAAAGCTCCGGTCTAGCCGTCATGTTGCCGGAATTCCGCAAAATTTATGGACTTAGAATAATTTTAGTATCATTTCTCACCCTAGTTATTTCCCGTATCATCACCAGATTTCGATGGCGTATTCGGTGGAGTGAAGCATGGATCCCCCACACTGTGTCTGTATGATCAGGGATGCCAAACTATGCTGTTTTGGACTCGTAGTTATTGTTGGTCTACGCCTTCACATATTCCTTTTTGTGACGAGCTTTGTCATTTAAGTTTTTGTTTAGTATCTAGTACTTTGGCCATGGCACGACCACGAGCCTCCTTCGATGCAATATATATATATATAAATACATTATGAACCCATATAGGTGAAATGATTTGCTATGTAATGTGATGCAGTTGTGATTACTATTTATTTATCTTTCTCATATTTTATGATATTACAGTATGATTTGTTATGACGTGCTCTCTCTATAACTATATTCTCACTCAAGGCTTCACTTTCCAAAAAAAAATTTACTGTATTTTCCACGTAACTTAATTTATAAATGAAGTTAGTTTTTTGCAAGCATAAGTAATAACTAATAAAATGTCGTAATACGACTTAAGCATAATATGGGTTTATTAGGGTGTTACATAAAGTGGCTATTAGAAGAATCCCAAATGGAGATCACCTAGAATGTGTTTAAGGATGCATTTTGCCAGAAATACTTTCCTCCCTCAGTTCGCAATGCAAAGGAGCTAGAGTTTATCCAACTCTGCCTAGGAAAAGGCAGCGTTTCATAATATATCTCCAACATTGAAGAATTGTGCAAATTTTCCACAATTTATCAGCATAACCTAGATGAGGCATGGAAGTTTGATAAATTCAAAGGTGGATTGAGGGAAGATATTCTTGCAGCTATAGGACCAATGGAGATCAGGGATTTTCCCACATTGGTAAATAAGTGCCAGCTTGTGGAAGATTACAACAGGAAGTAGGCAATTGCCAAGTCAACTAGCAGCAACTTTATGAGAAGAATAACACCACAGGGCTCAAAGTTCAAGCATAGTTTTCAAGAGTAGAAGAAGTTCCCAGCATTGGGTAACAGGGGTAAGTAGACCCAAAGGCCTTTCATGAGGCAACCTTGTACTCAATGTGGGAAAAATCACTGTGAATGACCATGTCTAGTAGGACAAAACATTTTCTTCAGATGTGGCAAGCTAGGCCACAAAATATATAAGTGCCATACTAGGAATCCGCAATCAAACCCCAGGCCTCAATGCCAAGGAAGAGTCTTTACCGTGGATGTAGGAGAGGCTGAAAAGTCCAAGGATTTAATTCAAGGTGCATGTGAAGTAAATGGTAAGATTCTGACTGTGTGATATGATTTGGGTGCCTCTCACTCTTTTATTTCTCATCATTGTGTATTTGCCTTACAACTACCTATTTTTGAGCTACCTTATGACTTACTAGTTTCTACTCCTACAAACAAACCTATTAAGACTAGTCAAGTCTATGTGAGTGTTTCATTTAGAATTGAGGGCAGAACCTTCATAGCTAATTTAATCTGTCTTCCTCTGTCTAGACTTGACATAATTCTAAGCATGGATTGACTTTTTGCAAATCATGTCATGCTGAATTATTCCTACAAGACTATTATGTTTCCCCCCGTTTTATCTCTTGAACCTGTGACTCGTATAAATCTTTATTTAAGCTCCTTAGCGGTAAACTATTGTGGGACGAAGAATCAAGGGTACATTCTCCTGTTAACTAGGGTGACAGAAGCTGATCAGGAGTTGACCAACATTCCATTTGTCAGGGAATACCTAGACATATTTCCTGAGGACATTCTCAAATTTCCTCCAGAAAGGGAGATTGAGTTTACCATTGAATTAGTACGAAGAATAGGGCCAATATCTATAGCTCCATACAGGATGTCACCCTTGGAGCTAGCTGAACTCAAGAAGTAGATTGAGGAACTTCTGGAAACGAAGTTTATCCAGCCAAGCACATCACCATGGGGAGCTCCAATTTTATTAGTTTAGAAGAAAGATGGAGCTATAAGGCTCTATGTAGATTATAGATAGTTAAATAAGGTGATGATTAAGAATAAATATCCCTTGCCGAGGATAGATGATCTTATGGATCAATTGCAAAGAGCAACCATATTTTCTAAAATCGAATTGTGCTCTAGATATCATCAAACTCAAGTACAACAAGAGGATATTACCAAGACGGCCTTTCAAACTCACTATGGACATTATGAATATACCGTGATGTCTGTCAGATTGAAGAATGCACTGGCAATATTCATGGATTATATGAATCGGATATTCCGACCATATCTAGACAAGTTTATGATGGTGTTCATCAATGATATACTCAAATATTCGAAGATCGAAAGAGAGCATGTAAAGCACTTATGGCTGGTGCTACAAATCTTAAGAGAAAAGAAGCTTTATGCCAAGCTATCTAAGTGTGAATTTTGGATTAAAAAAGTGAAATTTCTCAGGCATGTAGTATCCCAAGGAGGAATTTCTATAGACCTTAGCAAGGTTGAAGCGGTTTTGAACTGGGAATGGCCAACCACCGTTACTGAAGTTAGAAGTTTCCTAGGTTTGGCCAGATACTACTGGCGATTAGTTAAGAACTTCTCTCAAATAGCCTTGCCTCTGACCGAGTTAACTCGGCAAGATGATCTGTTTGTATGGACATTAAAATGTGAATGCAATTTTCAAGAACTAAAGGAGAAGTTGATGACAACGCTAGCGTCAACTTTACCTGACTCCCGTGGCCCGTTTGAGGTCTATTGTGATGCATCTAAGAAGGGATTAGGATGCATGTTGATATAAAATAAGAATGTGATCACATATGCATCAAGGCAACTAAAACCTCATGAGAGGAACTACTCGACGCGTGACCTTGAACTATCGGCTATAGTATTTGCTTTGAAGATATGGAGACATCACCTTTATGGAGTAAAGTTTGAAGCATTTTTTTATCATAGGAGCTTAAAATATCTCTTTGATCAGAAGGAATTAAAAATGAGGCAGCGAAAGTGGATGGAATTTCTTAAAGATTATGAGTTTGAGCTAAAGTACCACCCTAGAAAGGCTAATATAGTGGTAGACGCCCTGAGCAAGAAATCTCTAAGTGTAGCTTAGATGATGGTCAAGGAGGTGGAGCTTATAGAGAGTTTTCGAGACCTTAATTTCGAAATCTCTACAACCCCCCATGCTATTCAATTGAGACAAATTAAGATATCCAATGATTTCAAGGAACAAATTCGGCAGGCATAGCAGCAAGATACTACCTTCTAGCATACACTAACCCTGGTGCGATCAAGGAAATTGATGGGGTTTGCTCAAGATATAGAAGGAGTATGGTGACATCAAGGAAGGATATGCATACTTGAAGGAAATAGGCTTCAGAACAAAATTTTAGAGGAAGCCCATAGAAGTGAATTTACCATACATCTTGGAATCAACAAGATGTATCCAGATCTCAAGAGAATGTTTGGTGGCTCAGCATGAAGTCGGATGTGGCGAGCTTTGTGAGCAAATGCATAATCTGTCAGAAAGTGAAAATAGAACTTCAAAATCCATCTGGGATATTACAACTGGTAGAAATTCTTGAATGGAAATGGAAAAGCATTTCTATGGATTTTGTAATGGAGCTACTAAAGACGTCCACAGGGTACGATGCCATATGGGTTATAGTGGATAGATTAACTAAGTTTGCTCACTTTTTACCCATTTGGGCAAATTATCCTTTAGAAAAATTAGCTCAGCTATATATTTAGGGATTGTAAGGTTACATGAAATCCCTTTGACTATTATTTCTGACCGTGACCCAAGATTCACCTCACGATTTTGAGGAGCACTTTAGAAAGCATTTGGTACTTAGCTTTGTTTAAGCGCTACTTATCATCCATAAATGGAAGGGAAGATGGAAAGAACCATTCAGACTTTGGAAGATATGTTACGAGCATAGACACTAGACAAACGAGTGAACTAGGATCAATATTTACCACTAGTTGAGTTCGTCTATAGCAACAGCTACCACGCTAGTATCGGCATGGCTCCTTATGAAGCCTTATATGGACGGAAATGTCAATCTCCATTATTTTGGTACGAACCGAAAGAGAAGAATCTGTTAGGGCCAAAGCTAATTAGATAGACTACTAAGCAGATTAAGAGGATTTGAAGCTAGATACTCACAATTCAAAGCTGTCAGAAAAGCTATGCGGACACAAGGAGGAAGCTATTAGAGTTTCAAGAGGGAGATCACGTGTTCTTAAAAATCACGCCCACAACAAGCATAAGTAGAGGCATTAATGTCAAAAAGTTAAGCCCTCGATTCCTCGGCTCCTTTCAAATCTTGAAACGAATTGGACCGGTAGCATATCAAGTCGCCTTATCCCCACATTTATCAAATCTTCATGACCATTTTCATGTGTCTCAACTTAGAAAATATCACCTTGATTGCTCACACATTTTGGAATCTGAATCAATACAGCTAAGAGACAACCTAACTTTCCATATATCCCCAGTGCGAATAATGGACAGAAGCGTTAAGAAACCTCAGAACAGGATTGTGCAATTAGTAAAAGTAGCATGGGGAAGAGAAGGCACAAAGGACTATACTTGGGAGCTAAAGTCGGACATGAGGAAGGAGTATCCTGAATTATTTTCAGATATTGAATTTTGAGGACAATTTTTTTTTTAGGAGGGCAGTATTGTAATGTTCGAAAATTTTTCAAATATCCAATTTACATTATTAATCGATTTATTCGATTCTATTGCATAAGTAAGATTAATTAGAGGCTAATTGAAGATTAATTAGGAGTTAATTAGATATTAGTTAATATTAGAATAGACATATAGAAAATTATTTAGTAAAATTTTGCCGGTTTGAAAGAAATCGGTTAAAATTCGGTATTTTAAATTGCTAGAACTGAATTAGCCGAATTTTATACTATGAAATCCTAAATTGGATGGCTGAAATTCAGCCAACATCATCCCCTAGTTGGCGCCCCATTCAGCCACAAGAATGGAAGGGGGAACTTGTCTAAATGATCACCACATAAACAACAACCAATCAAGTGTCAAGATTTCAACTACCTAGCTTTATAAAAATTTCATTTTTCCCTCCATGTCCCTCATTTGGTTGACCCAAAGCAGTAGCACCCCTCTCCATCTTCTTTTCTTCCAATTCAACTCATTTCATCCCACATTCAAACCTTAATCACTTCCCCCATCAAAAGAAACCCAAATCTAGCTAGTTTTGCATCAAATTGGAGGTAGGATTTACTATATTTCATGGTTTCTCTTATGTGTGACTAATGAGGGTTGTAATTCCAATCTTTTATTAGATTATATATTATGTTTATGTGATGTTTTGTGGCTAGTTTAACATGCAATTATTGGGTTTGGATTGAAATGTGAATGAAAAATGAAAGGAGTAGCAAAACAGAATTTGAATCAAGTGAAAATTCTACAGTGTCTGTACTTGCAAAGTGTACAACTTTGCACAAAGCCATCAAAATTTGATGAAACTAATTTTAAATGAAACTAGACACTTAGAGATTTCCAACATATAAATTATGAGGCAACTGGATTAGTATTGAGAGAGATATGATTTTTTGAAGTTTACCCTAAATTTCTACCTTTAGTCTTGATCCGAGTGGGTTATGCAGGGCATAACTTGCCCTATACAACTTCAATTAGGGTGCAAACAATTTTTCAGAAAGCGTACACATAGGTAACATCGCGTAAAAATTTGAAAGTAAAATTCAAACCCTGTTGCTCTTTATAATTCATCAAAATTGCCCAATATCCTGATTGGATAGAGAAAGGGCAGACTAATTCCACTAACTTTACGAGCTTATTACTTGAGCTCTGCTCACTTAAATGAATTGAAGCTTATTATAAATGAAATATGGTTCTATTAGCTTTACATTAATATAAGACTCACTCAAATCCAACAAGATTTCTATTTTTACAGAGTTTTTACATTTTAGACCCCTGTTCTATCTAACATAGGGCAAACCTATGTAAACTCTCAATATCTTAAGTAATACTTATCAAAACGGAATGAGACCAAAGAGGTTAAAAACCAGACAAATAACACTTCAACATAGTAAAAATTCAGAGTTTAATAATTTAAGTAGAAATTATGGCATAAGACACACAAACAGGCATATTTGAGTGATATGGGCAGAATTACTAATTAAGTAATTGGCTACCTTAATGCATGAGTAAGTTGTAATTGGTGTTAGATATTTCAAACCTATGACAATATTGAGGCATTAATGTGTGAAGTTTGCTCTACTGTTATGACTGAGTTTTTGGTTGAGCTGGTACTATTCACGAAAAGTGGACCTGATCCATTATGCTACCGAAATTTCGGCAGAATTTATGCATTTTGTGTATATTTCTCATGTCATTCAAGTTGAAATACTTATAACTCAATGATCTATAAAGATTATATGGATTCCATTTACTTGGGCTAGCCCCAAAAATATAGTTAAGGGGAATAGATCGGTAGAAAAGTCGGGAAAAGTAAACCCAACAATCCTGTATAGGAACGAGCTCGATCTTGAAAAGCAGACTATTACCCAAGAGTTATATGGCCTAAAGCTCGTAGGGGACCAAGTATGGAAAGCTTATGAAGTACAGGTTTAAGGAACCATGATGATGAAGTGCATTCCATTTCCATGCATTAATACATTGTGAAGATGTGATGATGGTTTGGGATTTAAATGGTGCTATTTATATAGGTAGTTCCGTATGACTATTATCATATGCCCTTCTTTATGACTATTATTGTTCACTTGCACTATGTTATGTTCCGTATGATATTTTGTGTAATGATTATTCTGTCTTTTACTGTCTTAAGTAAAATTGAATCTTGCTTCAGGCTATATTTTTCTTAAATCTAAATGAATTAAAGTATAAGGCTAGTCATTCACCTTTTCATAATTAAATAAAAACCGAAGCAACTGGGAATGAACATGATGTCAGGGTAGTATAGTTTTAGGAATCCTATTGAGAATTTTACAAATTCTCACCCCACTATATGTATCCGTGTCATTCTCATACCATGGACCAAGCGGTGACGGCCATCCTCTTCATTGAGTTTCCTGATCTACAGTTCCACATTGACCCGGTGATGGACTCCATGATTATTACCAGTACTTGCTGTTTTGGTTTATATTTCTTCTTCCGCAAAGACTTTGTCATTCCTCTTTCTCATCCCCTGTTCAAACCCGCAGCACTCTTCATAGCCATCCTACTATACATGGCACACTCGGTCCCATCTCCAGCAGTTCCAACAGCTACACCACCGAGATAGTTCCCTCTCTCTTCTTTGACAATGATGATCTTTCAGAGGCAGCAGAGTCATCTTCTAGCTTGTCCTCCATACCCAATGATGATTATACCCTAGCAGAGCCCGGTATGGCTAACAAGTTCGTGTCTTTAGCATCCGATTAGAGATAGCATCCACTCCGCTAACATAGTATATAGAATGGCCCTCTTTTGGCATTTTTATGACCTTGGACCATAGGTTTACTTGATTTAACGTTGTCTTAAAGTTTAAAAGATTCTTGCTTTATTAAATAATAATACAAAACATTTGCTTTAGACTTAGAAAGTCTTATTCTTTATAAAAGTTAACACTTTATGCATTATTTTGACTCAAGATACAAACTTTATAAATTAAAAGTTGCAAGTCAACACTTTTAGGACTAATAAGGGACAAATTCTAATTTTTATGACTTAAAAAGCTTCATTTCCATGAGGTTTAAACTTTTTACATATTCTTGTCTTCAAGAAGACAAAATAAAACTTTGAAAAGGCATCAAATCTAGGGCCACTTTTAAGGTTGCAAAGAACAAACTTTTTGAAGTTTTATGCATCAAGAATGTTCTTAGTCTTATCAAATCATGAGAAAGCGGTAAAGATGACAACTTTTTCAAACATATGTATCATCATAAGAAAAGAAACAACTTTAAACCAAATACCACCAAGAATTAGCAATCTTTTTCCAATAACTCACAAGAAACATCAAGATTTCAAGCATCAAGAAAGAAAAATAGATACTTTGAAGCATTTTAAGAAAGGAGCTTTCAAAAATCAAGAACAACTCATGAACAAGAACACAAACATATTTTACTTAAAATGGGAACTTTTACTCATGAAGAGCATAAGAGTTTTTCTCAAGCTTTCACTTGAAGATCTTGATCATGAAAGGAACCAAACTTCAAGCTTTCTTGAGTAGATAAAAGAGAAGAGTGACAATCACTATCTAAGCTTGAAAATGATGAGTTCTTGAAGGTGAAACAAGAAGAAGATGATGGCTCCTCCAAGGTTGAAAGTAGCTATTTTGAGAGGATGAATATGGAAGTTCTTGAGTTCTTGATGAAATGAGTCTTGTAATGTTTAAATCTTTTCTTCAAAGGCCAAAAGATGTTGTCATTGAAGGGCTAAGTGAAGAAGGTTTGGTTATGGGGGTGGAGAATGAAGAAGAAGAAGAAGAGAATTGGAGAGAGAAGTTGGAGGATTTGAGTTTTTAGAGAGAGAATAGAAGTTGAAAAATGAAATGAATATGTATGTGTGGTGTTGTTGGCCGTCGCCTTTTAAGAGGGTGGGGGGAGATATTTGCTTCACTTTGTGTTAATTAAAGATTGAGGGGACAAATTGGATGATAGGGGGGATAAATCATGTACTTACTCTTACATAAAGCACTCTTGTCTAATACTTTATGATTTTGTGACAAGCAATCTTATTTAATGCTTTATGCTTTTGTGACATCACCTTTTAATTTATTGTTTAGTTGACTTAATTTGAAGTTTAATGATGTGATTAAGTGCTCTAGCAACTTAATTAACATGATTAAGCAAGAATTAGTAATTAACTCAAGTGATCATGATTAACAAAAATTAATCTTGTGATTAAGCTTAATTAGCCTTAATTAAACTCGATTAAGCTAGTTATGTGTGATCAATGCTTTATTAAGCTATTAAGGGTTTGACTTACTTAGTTAAAGATTCGCTAATCTTAATTAAGTATTCTCTTAACTTCTCTCCTTATAATTAACTCCTAATCACTTCGTTAAACCATTAATCAAGCTTTAATATCATAATTTCTTATTAAGTGCCTAATTACTCAGGGTTACTGAGGTAATTTAGCACGATAGGGAATTGAGGATGTTACAACCTTTGTCCATGATTTTCACAATCGGAAGATTAAAGGTCAAGTCTTCCTTTAACTGTATACTTTCTAGTTCCATCACATGACTCGGGTTGGACTGGTAGTTTTTGAGTTGTGACACATAGAAGACATTGTGGAAGTTTGAGAGATTTGGAGGTAAGGCTATTTGCTAGACTAACATCCCCATACATTTGAGGATTTGAAAAGGACCAAGATATCTAAGACTCAACTTTCCTTGGTAGCCTTCTCACAAAATCCATCGAAATACTTTCCCGTTTCCATTCAAGAATCTCTAAGGTTGCAGCATGCCTGAAGGTTTTTGGTGTTCGATCTTAACCTTTTGCCACACCAAACACTTACTCATTACCTCTGTTATGTCTTTTTTCATACTAGGCCACCTAAACATCTTTTCCAAGTCTTGATACAACTTTGTGATGCCCGAGTAAATGGCAAAGTTGCTCTTATGTGCCTTTTCCATGATTCTCTTCCAAAGATCATTGCTTGTCGGCACACAAACTCTATCTTGGTATCTTTATAGCCTCTCCGACCTTTGGCAAAATCTTTCAGCTTTCCTTTATCGACTAGGGTAAGGGTTTCTTGGAATTCCAACTCTGTACTTTGGGCTAAGGCAATTTGTCCCTTAAAGTCACTCGTCACTACCACATGATTCAATCTTATATTACTTAAGGTTAGGGTGAAACCTAAGTTCAAATCCCTAAAGCTCTCTACTAACTCTGCCTTTTTCACCATCATTTATGACAAATGCAATGAGCTCCAGCTCAAAGCATCAGCTACCATGTTGGCCTTTCTAAGGTGGTAGTTCAAACCAAAATTGTAGTCTTTTAGGAACTCCATCCACCTTCTTTGCCTCATCTTTAACTCCTTTTGGTGGAACAAATACTTTAAGCTCTTGTCGTTTGGAAACACCTCAAATTGCAAGCCATACAAGTAGTGTCTCTATACCTTCAATGCAAACACTATGGCGGCCAACTCAAGGTCTTGGTTGTGGCAATTTACCTCATGGGTCATCAACTGTTTAGAGGCATAGTGTTACATGTAACACCTTACCAGACAAATACTATGCTTAAGTCATAATATATTACCTGATAAGTTATTTTGTATGGATGTCTAAATTGTAGTGGAAATAAAGTAAAATAAATAAAACTATGGAATAGACGGAATTATAGAAAACTGCATCATATACGTGGGTACATATACATTTATTTTCAAAGTTGATAAAAGATACATAAAGTAGTATAGGGTAATAAATTGAGGCCACTAACACGAAATAAATCAGCTTGTCTCTATGAATAGTACCCTAATTGGTCCCTACGGGACATTTCGTGTACTATACAGCATATACTTATCTACTGCCTATGGCCCAATATTGTCAAAAGAAGGCCATTCTATACATATCCCATGACTGCGCTACACAGGCACTATAGGTGGACTCCGAGGAGAGGAATTCGCTTGCCATGCCGGCGTCCGTAGGGGTGTAGTCCATGCACGGAGCAGAGGACAAGGAAGACGAACTCCCTGCCTCCGACGGATCCTCCTCAAACATAGAGGCAGAGGGGATCTGCTGCTGTGGTGAGGCTGGAGGAGCCATGGGAGCTGCAGTCGCTACTAGTGCTACTGTTACTGTTGCTGTTGGCGGAGGAGGGAATGGGTCTGCCATATGGAGGGGATGGCTATATAAAGGACAGCAGGGTCGAAGAGCAGGTACATGAGGGGTACCGCAAAGTCTATCTAGAAGAAGAAATAAAAGCGAAACTGACATCTACCCGATATGTACACGACATCTAAGAATGGATCGAGGTGGATATGGAGTCAGGGAACTCAATGAACAGGACGTCGGTGGCCGCGTTCTCCATGATCTGAGAATGGCACAGAAACATATAGTAGGGTGAGAAATAAAGATTTCTTAGTAAGGATCCTAAGTTCATATATATCTGCCATCGCTGTCATTCTTAGTTGTTTCAGGTTTTGGTTAATTAAAAGAAAATGTTGCATCAACAGAATGTTCTACTCAATTAGTTATAGAAATCATAGCCCGAAACATAGCTTTGTTTTACTTAAGGAAATAAAGGAAATTAAACAGAGAAATAAATAACTAGACTTGTGTTTTTGACATAGTTAAGTGACAGCCATAAAGTGAACAGTAATAAATATATGTATATATAACATCCAATGGTGCAATTAACTCAATACATGATAATAGAAATTGTGGATATGCATAAAAAATAATGCACTTGACCTTAACTCATATTTTTCCATATTTGGTCCCTTGGGAGTATATTGGCCATAAAACTCCTGGGTAATAGTCCGCTTTTCAGGATCGGGCTTGTTCCTATACAAGGTCGCCGGGTTTACTTTCCCCGACTTTTCCACTGATCTATTCCCCTTAACTTTGTTCAAGGGTTGGCCCAAGTCATATGGAAATCCTTCCTTATTCTTATAAGGGTAGCATTGCTCATCTTATACTTTGATCAATGCATGCATAACTTGTAAATTGATGATAATTACAATCTTTGCTGAAATTTCGGCAGCATCACGGATCATGTCCACTTCCTTGTAATAGTGCCAGACAACTAGGAAATTTTAATTAAACAATAAACCTAATATAGAACATCATAATCATAACAAAAATATAACAATATCAGTAGGTACAAGTCTTAAAATACTTCATGTATCTTGCAAGCTTTTAACTTCTATCGATGTTCCCGAGTTCGACTTGCAAGATTGAATTGGGTCCGAGTTCCAAGATTATATAAGTTTCGACTTCCGGGGTTATGTTCGATCTCTGAGATTATATAAGTTCCGGATTCCGGGGTTATGTTCGATCTCTGAGATTAGTCCATAATTGGTCTTCCCAAACTTTTATGAATGTGTTTCCCAAGTTTCAAGTTCCAACATGATCTTTTACCAATCTAGTTTTCTATTTGCTTAGTTTCAAGTTTATGCATTAAGTATACCCGATCTAACTCTCTGTTTGCTAAGTCTCGAGTTCAACATTAAGTATACCTGATCTAGCTAAGTTCCGAGTTGCGATATTAAGTATACCTGATCTAGCTAATTTCAGAGTTCAACATTAAGTATACCCTGATCTAGCTAAGTTCGGAGTTCAACATTAAGTATACCTGATCTAGCTAAGTTCCGAGTTTCGATATCAACTAAACTTGATTTAGTATTCATACATGTCTCTACCTGGAATTGCACTCTTATAAGAGAAAATTCACAAAAAATAGGAATCTGGATCAAATCATATAAAATTTATATCACTGTAAAGCTAACAAAGCAAGCTTTCAAAATTACATATTATTTGAATGAGTATAATCCAAGATATAAGCCCTGAAACTTGACCCTACTAGACTACCCTTTTCCAGCCCCGGTTGAACTTAAGGTGAATTCATTGGTGTACTGGAGATAGTTGGCAACGAATCTGACTCTAAAATTTTTTTAGGATGTTCCCTCATATGTTAGCTTTCAAACAACGTTAGATTCACTCAATTTGGAGTTGTGTAGGGTGAGTTACACCCTTCTCAACTCACACTGCCTAGATGAAAGTCCTAATTTCTAGGTCAAACTTCAAAAATTCATAACTACCCCTATACTGATCCAATGGCCTTATATTATATATGTATGGAAAGCCCTAAATGTCTAGTTTCTCAGAAAACTAGATTCATGAAATTTAAATGGATGTAGGCAGAGCCATAGACTCCGCCATACGGACCACCGAAGAAAAACCCTACCAACTTCTTGAGTTTTCTCTTTTCTTCAAGTTCTTTCATACCAATTTCAATTCTAATCACAACACACATGCAAACTCAATCATAAACCATCATCATAACTCCAAATCATACTAATATCATGAGGAAGATAAGATCCACACACAGCCCCAAATCAAGAAAAATAAGAAGAAAAGTTGGATTCCTGCCTTGTCTAGGTATGATTCTTGTTAGATTTGTGGTTGGAGTTGAAGAAATCTTGTTGTGGCTTGAAAGTTTGTGGGAGAGGAAGATGATATGAGAGCTGAGATGAGATGAGATGATGGAGAAAAGAATGGAGAAGGGTCAGCATATATGGACCGAATTTTGCAAGGGTAGAAAAGGAAAAATTTAAAAACTTCTAAAGCAAGTTACATGTGATTGGTGGATTTGAGTAGGTTATTCAACTTGGTTTGGTAGCCCATATGGAGGACTGAGATGGCACCACTTGTATGGGTAAGTTGGCTAAATCTTGGCTATCCATTCTGGGGTTCTCACAGTATAATTTTTATTAATCCGGTTCCAACAATTTAAATTATCGAAATCTTACCAATTTCTCTTAAATCAGCAAATTGATTTTAGAAAAATTCTGTGAGGTTTCCTATGTTCCTAATCTAATTCCATTAAGCCTAATCACTTCTAAATCACACTTAATTGGCTTTAAGTAAATGCTTAATCGAATTCCGATCAAACTCACTTATTCGATAAAAATCGAACAACTCGGTTATTAACGATAAGATTTTTCGGACATTACATCACTACCCTTCTAAAAAAAAAATTTGTCCTCAAAATTTAGTACCTGAGAATAATTCAAGATACTCCTTCCTCATATCAGATTCTAACTCCCATGTACAGTTTGCTGAGTCTTCGTGTCCCCATGCTACCTTCACTAATTGTATAGCTTTGTTCCGAAGGTGTTTGATGCTCCTATCCACTATCCATGCTGGGGGTACATGAAAAGTTAAGTCATCCCTTAACTGGATTGATTCAAGTTCCAAGAAATAAGTAGGGTCAGGCTGGTATTTCCTAAGTTGAGAAACATGAAAAACATCATGAAGATTTGACAAATGTAGAGGTAAGGTGACTTGATATGCCACTAGCCCGATTCGCTTCAAAATTTGAAAAGGACCTATAAAGCGAGGGCTTGGCTTTCTAACTTTAATGGCTTTACCTACTCTAGTTGTGGGTGTGATCTTTAGAAACACATGGTCTCCTTCTTGGAACTTCAATGGCTTTCTCCTGATATCAGCATAGCTCTTCTGACGACTCTGAGCTGCAAGTATTTTGCTACGAATCCTTTTGATTTGCTCTGTAGTTTGTCTGACTAATCCTGGTCCCAACAGACTCTGTTCTCTTGATTCATACCAACACAGGGAAGATTGACACTTCCGTCCATATAGAGCTTCTTACGGAGCCATGTCGATGCTAGCATGGTAACTGTTGTTGTACGCAAACTCAACCAATGGTAAGTATCGATCCCAACTTCCATGCTGTTCTAGAATGTACACTCGCAGCATATGTTCCAAAGTCTGAATAGTTCGCTCGATCTGACCATCTGTTTGTGGATGGTACACAGTACTTAAACATAGCCTAGTACCAAACGCCTTCTGGAGTGCTCCCAAAAACCGTGAGGTGAACCTTGGATCTCAATCTAAAATGATTGTTGAAGGAATACTATGTTGCCATACCACTTCTTGAATGTACAATTGAGCTAACTTCTCTAGAGGGTAATTAGCTCAAATGGGCAAAAAGTGAGCAAACTTAGTTAGTCTATCCACTATGAGCCATATAGCATCATATCCTGAGGGTGTTCTCGATAAGCACATCACGAAATCCATAGAAATGCTCTCCCACTTCCATTTCAGAATCTCTAAGGGTTGTAGTATCCTGCTGATTTCTGATGCTCTATTTTTACCTTCTGGCAGGTTAGACATTTATTCACGAAATTTGCCACATCTGTTTTAAGGCCTGGCCACCAAAACATCCTCTTAAGATCTTGATACATTTTATTAATGCCAGGATGTATAGTAAACTCGCTCTTATGGGCTTCCCCTAAGATCTTCTTCCTAGGGTTGTCCTCCTCAGGTATGCATATTCTCCCCTGATATCACCATATTCCTTCTGCATCCCAAGTAAATCTTGTTAGCTTGCCAGATTACACTAGTTGCACTATATGCTGGAAGTCATCATTTCTTTGTTGTGCTTGCTAGATTTGGTCTTTGAAATCACTGGTTATCTTAAGTTAGTTTAACTAAATAGCATTGGGGTTTATAGAAATTCCTAAGTTGAGGTCTCGAAAACTGTCTATGAGCTCTATCTCCTTGATTATCATCCATGCCATAGTTAAGGATTTCCTACTGAGGGTGTCTGCCACCATGTTTGCTTTGCTAGGGTGGTACTTTAGCTCAAACTCGTAGTCTTTAAGAAACTCCATCCACCTTTGCTGCCTCATGTTCAATTCCTTCTTATCAAAAAGGTATTTCAAGCTTTTGTGATCAGAAAATATTTCAAACTTCACTCCATAGAGGTGGTGCCTCCATATCTTCAGAGCAAATACCATTACCGCTAACTCTAGGTCACGCGTTAGATAATTTCTTTCATGAATTTTCAATTACATGGAAGCATATGTGATGACATTCCTGTTCTGCATTAACACACACCCTAGTCCTTTCTTGGAAGCATCATAGTAGACTTCGAACGGTCCATGAGGATTAGGTAGAGTAAGTACTGGAGCTGTCATTAACTTTTCTTTTAATTCTTGGAAACTCTACTCGCACTTGGGTGTCCATTCGAATGGGGCGTTCTTTCTTGTTAACTTTGTTAGAGACAAGGCTATTTGAGAGAAGTTCTTAACAAATCTCCTGTAGTATCCTGCCATAAGAAGCTCCTAACTTTTATAACTGTCGTTGGCCGTTTCCAGTTTAATACTGCTTCTACCTTATTGGGGTCCACTGAAATTCCCACATGGGATACCTCATGGCCAAAAAATTTTACTTCTTTCATCCAAAATTCACATTTGGATAGCTTGGCGTAAAGTTTCTTCTCTCTTAGAATTTGCAGAACTAGTCACAAATGTTCTACGTGCTCCTGCTCCATCTTTGAGTAAACAAGTATGTCATCAATGAATACCACCACAAATTTGTGAAGATATGGTTGGAATATTCGATTCATGTAATCTATGAATATTGCTGGTGCATTCGTGAACCTGAAGGACATCACAGTATATTCATAATGTCCATAACGAGTTCGAAACACTATCTTTGGAATGTCTTCTTCTCGAACCCGAATTTGGTGATACCCAGACCATAGATCAATCTTGGAAAATACAGTAGCCCCTTGCAGTTGATCCATGAGATCATCAATCTTTGGCAATAGATACTTATTCTTGATCGTCGCATTATTCAACTGCCTATAATCTACACATAGTCACATGCCTCTATCTTTCTTCTTAACTAACAGGACTAGGGCTCACCATGGTGATGCACTTGGCCTAATAAATTTCTTTTCCAGGAGTTCTTCAATCTGCTTCTTAAGTTCAGTCAGCTCCAAGGGTGACATTTGGTATGGTGCTATAGATATTGGTCCTGCTCC
This sequence comes from Pterocarpus macrocarpus, assembly GCA_031439585.1. Lineage (NCBI taxonomy): Eukaryota > Viridiplantae > Streptophyta > Magnoliopsida > Fabales > Fabaceae > Pterocarpus > Pterocarpus macrocarpus. Next base: position 34,516,709 of record CM062519.1, read on the forward strand.
TGATACCAATTCAATGGCGAATTCAATTTCCCTCTCGAGAGGAAAATTAGGAATATCTTCAGGGTACACATCGGGATATTCCCTAACAATTGGAATATCATCTAACTTCTGATCAACCTCTGCTACACTGGTTGATAAGAGAATATACCCTTGACTTTTATCCCCACATTGATGTACTGCTAAGGAGCTTAAATAAAGGCTTATAGGGATTACTAATTTAGAAGATGAAACAGAGGGAAGCACAATGGATTTATCAGAGCAATTTAATAGGGCCTGGTTGATAGAGAGCCAATCCATACTCAAAATAATGTCAAGTCTAGACAAGGGGAGACAAATTAAATTAGCCGAAAAAGTTCGACCTCCTATCTGATAGGGGACATTCATACGAATATGATTGGTCTTAACGGGCTCACTTGTAGGAGTAGAAACTAGCAAGTCATAGGGTAATTCAGAAATTGGTAATTGCAAGGCTGACATGTAATCATGAGAGATGAAAGAGTGAGATGCACCTAAATCGTATAAAACAGTTAAGGGCTTACCATTCACTTCACACGTGTCTTGAATTAAATCTTCTGACTTGTCGACTTCCTGTGCATCCATAGTAAAACTCTTCCCTGACGTTGCGGCCTAGGAGTCGACTGAAGATTTCTGGCCGGGCATTCATTGATCTTGTGGCCTGGCTTGCCACATCCAAAGCAAACATTCTGTCCTGCCAGACACAGGCGGTTGCCATGATTCTTGACACACTGGCTGCAAGTCTAGTTCCTAAAAGGCCTCTGAGGTTGCTTGCCTTTTGTTGCTTGTACGTTGAAACTTCTTTCGCCGCTGAAAGTTGGGCCTGAACCTTGGGCCTTGTGGAGCTAACCCCTTCTTAAAGTCATCGTTGGTTGACCTAGCAGCAACCAACTTCTTGTTACAATCCTCCACCAGGCGGCATTTGTTCACCAAAGTAGGGAAATCTCTTATCTCCATTGGTCCTATGGTGGTAAGGATGTCTTCTCTTAGCCCACCTTCGAACTTCATGCATTTCCATGCTTCGTCAGGTTCCGTTGATAAATGGTGGAAAATTTGTACAACTCCTCAAATTTAGCAATGTATTCCGATACACTACTATTCCCTTGACGGAGGTGCATGAACTCCAACTCCTTAACATTGCGGACAGACACAGGGAAGTACTTCTGATAGAACGCATCTCTGAATACGTCCCAAGTAATGTCTATTTAGGATCCCTCTAATAATCAGCGTGCACCATTCCATTAGAACTCTGCATCTACTAGCATATAGGTGGAAAAGGTCACCTTCTAACGGTCTATGCAATCTAATACGAAGAAGACCTTCTCCATAGCTTTAACCCACTCATCCACTTTATTTGCGTTAAAGGCTCCCTCGAAGTTAGGTGGGTTGGCCTTCCTGAACTCAGCAAATTTTAGATATCTAGATCCACCCTAGGGCCATTATGATTCCCCCCAAGACCTACCTCTAGCTGCCTTCCTAGTTGGCCCATCATTTGAGTCGCTGCAGCTGCCTGCTCGTGCATAACATGCGCCATCTCTCACATTGTGTCTAGGAATTCAGTAGATTCTTCCTGGGCTGGGGAAGTTCGCGGCCTACATTGCCTTCCAAAAGCCATCAAGTTCTGAACACACAAAACAAGAGTAATTGAGTTGATCAGGCTCAATACTAAGTTCAATGTGCTAGTAAATAACAACATCGGTTAGGGAATCCTTTCACATGCATCCTATCCATATGGACAAGACTCAGTGCATGATAATATCTAAAGAATACAGAGCATATGCAAAAACATAGTCAGTCCAATCCTCAAGCCTATATTCAGACGAACTGCTCTGATACCAAAAATGTAACACCTTACCAAATAAATACTATGCTTAAGTCATAATATATTACCTGATAAGTTATTACGTGTGGATGTCTAAATTGTAGTGGAAATAAAGTAAAATAAATAAAACTACGGAATAGACAGAATTACAGAAAACTGTATCATATACATGCGTACATATACATCTGTTTTCAAAGTTGATAAAAGATACATAAAGTAGTACAGGGTAATAAAATGAGGCTGCTAACACAAAATAAATCGGATTTTCTCTATGAATAGTACCCTAATTGGTCCCCATGGGACATTTCGTGTACTATACAACATATACTTATCTACTACCTATGGCCCAATACTTTCAAAAGAGGGTCATTCTATACATATCCCATGACTGCGCTACACAGACACTCTAGGTGGACTCCAAGGAGAGGAATCCGTTCGCCATGCCGACATCCGTAGGGTGTAGTCCATGCTCGGAGTAGAGGACAAGGAAGATGAACTCGCTGCCTCCGATGGATCTTCCTTAGACATAAAGGCGGAGGGGATCTGCTGTTGTGGTGAGGCTGGAGGAGCCATGGGAGCTGCAGTTGCTACTATTGCTACTGCTGCTAGCGGATGAGGGAATAGGTGTGCCATATGGAAAGGGATAGCTATATAAGGGACAGCAGGGTCGAAGAATGGGTGCATGAGGGGTACCGCAAAGTCTTTCTGGAAGAAGAAATAAAAGTGAAACTAACATCTACCCGATATGTACGAGGAGTCTAGGAATGGATCGAGGTGAATATGGAGTTCGGGGAACTCAATGAATAGGATGCTGGTGGCTGCGTTCTCCATGATCTGAGAATGGCGCGGAAACATATAGTAGGGTGAGAAATAAAGATTTCTCAGTAGGGATCCTAAATTCATATATATCTGCCATCGCTGTCATTCTCAGTTGTTTTGGGTTTTGGTTAATTAAAAGAAAATGTTGCAACCAACAGGATGTCCTACTCAATTAGTTATAGAAATCATAGCCCGAAACACAGCTTTGTTTTACTTAAGGAAATAAAGGAAATTAAATAGAGAAATAAATAACCAGACCTGTGTTTTTGACATAGTTAAGTGACAACCATAAAGTGAACAATAATAAATATATGTATATATAACATCCAATGGTGTAATTAACTCAATGCATGATAACAGAAATTGTGGATATACATAAGAAATAATGCACTTGACCTTAACTCATATTTTTCCATACTTGGTCCCCTAGGAGTATATTGGCCATAAAACTCCTGGGTAATAGTCCGCTTTTTAGGATCGAGCTCGTTTCTATACAGGGTCGCCGAGTTTACTTTCCCTGACTTCCCTACTGATCTATTCCCCTTAACTTTGTTCAGGGGTTGGCCCAAGTCTTATGAAAATCCTTTCTCATTCTTATAAGGGTAGCATTGCTCATCTTATACTTTGATCAATGCATGCATAACTTGTAAATTCATGATAATTGCAATCTTTGCCGAAATTTCGGCAGCATCACACATCATGTCCGCTTTCCCATGAATAGTGCCAGACAACTAGGAAATTGTAATTAAATAGCAAACCTAATATAGATCATCATAATCATATCAAGAATATAACAATATCAATAGGTACAAGACTTAAAATACTTAATCTACCTTACAAGCTTTTAACTTCTATTGATGTTCCCAAGTTCGACTTCCAAGATTGAATTAGGTTTGAGTTCCGACTTCCGGGCTTATGTTCGATCTCCAAGATTATATAAGTTCCGGATTCCAGGGTTATGTTCGATCTCTGAGATTAGTCCATAATTGTTCTTCCAAAACTTTTTTGAATGTGTTTCCTAAGTTCCAAGTTCCGACATGATCTTTTACCAATCTAGTTTTCTATTCGCTTAGTTTCAAGTTTCTACATTAAGTATACCCGATCTAACTCTCTGTTTGCTAAGTCCCAAGTTCAACATTAAGTATACTTGATCTAGCTAAGTTCCGAGTTCAATATTAAGTATACCTGATCTAGCTAAGTTCAAAGTTCAACATTAAGTATATATGATCTAGCTGAGTTCAATATTAATTATACCAGATCTAGCTAAGTTCTGAGTTCAACATTAAGTATACCTGACCTAGCTAAGTTTCGAGTTCCGATATCAACTAAACTTTATCTAGTATTCATACATGTCTCTACCCAGAATTGCACTCTTATAAGAGAAAATTCACCAAAAAAAGGAATCAAGATGAAATCATACGAAATTTATATCACTGTAAAGCTAAAAAAGCAAGCTTTCAAATGTGGCATATTATTTGAGTGAGTCTAATTCAAGATATAAGGCCTGAAACTTGACCTTACTAGACTATCCTATTCCAGCCCGGGTTGAACTTAAGGTGAATTCATTAGTGTACTGGGGATAGTTGGCAATGAATCTAACTCTAAAATTTTAATGGGATGTTCCCTCATATGTTAGCTTTCAAACAATGTTGGATTCACTCAATTTGGAGTTGTGTAGGGTGCGTTACCCCTTCTCAACTCACACCACCCGGTTGAAAGTCCTAATTTCTGGGTCAAATTTCAAAAATTCATAACTACCTCTATACTGATCCAATGGCCTTATATTATATATGTATGGAAAGCCCTGAATGTCTAGTTTCTCTAAAAATAGATTTATGAAATTTAAACGGCTGTAGGCAGACACTCCACCATACAGACCGCTGAGGAAAAACCCTACCAGCTTCTTGAGTTTTCTCTTTTCTTCAAGTTCTTTCATACCAATTTCAATTCTAATCACAGCACACATACAAACTCAATCATAAAGCATCATCATAACTCCAAATCACACTAATATCATGAGGAATATAAGATCCCCACATAGCCCCAAATCAAGAAAAACAAGAAAAGAAGTTGGATTCCTACCTTGTCTAGGTGTGATTCTTGTTAGATTTGTGGTTGGAATTGAAGAAATCTTATTGTGGCTTGAAGGTTTGTGGGAGAGGAAGATGATAAGAGCTGAGATGAGATGAGATGATGGAGAAAAAGAATGGAAAGAGGTCAGCATATATGGACCGAATTTTGCAAGGGCAGAAAAGGAAAAATTTGAAAACTTCTAAAGCAAGTTACATGTGATTGGTGGATTTGAGTTGGTTATTCAACTTGGTTTGGAAGCCCATATGGAGGGCTGAGATGGCACCACTTGTATGGGTAAGTTGGCTAAATCTTGGCTATCCATTCTAGGGTTCTCAGAGTATAATTTCTATTGATTCGGTTCTGACAGTTTAAATTATCGAAATCTTACCAATTTCTCTTAAATCGGCAAACCGGTTTTAGAAAAATTTCTCTGAGGTTTCCTATGTTCCTAATCTTATTCCATCAAGCCTAATCACTTCTAATTCACACTTAATTGGCTTTAAGTAAATGCTTAATCGAATTCCAATTAAACTCACTTATTCGATAAAAACCAAACAACTTGGTTATTAAGATATGATTTTTCGGACGTTACATTACATCCCAAATAATAATGTGTATAACTAACATCATTGAATGATTAGTTTTTTTTATATACATTATAGATATACAAGTAGATAATAAGAAAATGTTAATTATAAGGTAATGTGAATTTAAATCTTCTTTGTAGAAAAATGTGATGTTTTTGCTAGTTGGAAAACTTGTCTTACTAGTAGAGTCTTGTAATACAAGACCTGATGTGCTAGGAACCTATACTGCAGGATGGCATAAATATCATGTGTGGCTAGAAATTAGCTACACCAACCCTCTTGATGGCCAAAGAAAGACCACCCAAAATTCAAGCATAAGGCTTTAAATTTTCTTTCAAATCCACCAATAGGAATCAACTACCAACTTAAGAAGTAAGACACACATTTTTCTCTCTTTCTCCTTCACAAAATTCGGCAACCTACTTCTCTTCCCGTCTACTTTCATTTTCATCTCATACTTCTCAAACTCACCCAATGTCTTGAGTGCTTTATTTGTTTTCACCAAAATTCTACAGCCTTTCCACTTGTTTCTTGATCAAGTGACCTTTATACAAGCTAAAACTCCTTCCTTCAAGCCATATAGTTTGATCAAGTAAAGAGTAAAGAAAGGGTTTGTGACCATCTTGAGTCCTAGGAGAGACAAGGGCATCAAAAGACTGAAGCTAGGAGTTTGTAATCTTTGGAAATTGAGGTAGGATTCCTAAGACTTGTCTCCTTGGGTTTTATGGAAGTTAGAGTTTTCTTTTGTCAATTTTGATTTATTCATGTAGAGCTTGTATGATGTTAATAGTACCTTTTCTAGTGTTGTAAGGTTATAGAAACTTGATTAGTGTTAAAGGATAGATTTGAAAACCAAAATAGACTTAAAACAAAAAGCTGCTGTAAGGGCACTTAGAAGTAGTCAAGAATCTCAAACTATAAAATCCAAATTGTAGTGAAATTAATTATAAATGAAATATGACTTGAAGATGAATCCAACCATATAAATCATAGGTCCATTGCACTTGAAATGAGGGAGCTATGATTTTTAGAAGTCGATCATTGGTTAACACCGTCTATCCTAACTAGTGTGTGACATGAGGGGCATAAATTGTCCTATATAACTTCACCTTCAGTGCAACCAATTTTGTTAGAAACCTAACACATAGGGGATCATTCCTATAAAATTTTAGAATTAGATCATTAGTATATTGTTCCCAGTAAATTCTCAAATTTGACCTTTGCCCTGTTCAGGTTGAAATAGGGCAATCCTAATGAGGAGCTCACAACTCAAGCTCTATCTAATCAATTAAAGTGAAACTTCTTGGATTTGAAAGAGGGTCCATATACCTGGTAGAATTTCATATCAAAAGAATGAAAGATAGATTTTTAGTGATTTTTAATTTTAGGTGTGCAAGTCTATCCTAAAACAGGATAGCCTTTAGTGTAAACCTTAATAACTTAAACTATACACCTTGAAATTTAGTGAATCGAAAAGTTTAAAAGTATACTAACAGTGATACATCATATTAAATTTTGAGATTAAAATAAATTAAAATGGAATTTTAGTGTAACTTAGAAATGCTGGGTAGATTTAAGAAAAGTATGACAACTTGAGAATTTCATGACTTAGAGGTTCCATAAACCATGAGGAATCAAATGGACTGAATATTTATACAATTACCAAAAATGATATTATGTTGGCACATTATTTATGGATGATCATGATTACTAAGATTGTGCTATCTATTAGGAACCTTCTTATTTTAGCAATCACGCTGCCAGATTTTCGGCAGGTGTATATGAACTATGTAGCATAATCATAAGCACATCAAGCATATTTATACACGAACGTATGATCTCTAATATGATTACGATTCCATATTACTTGGGCTAGCCTTGGAATGAATTAAAGGGAATCAATCGGTGTAAGTATCGGGGAAAATAAACCCAAAAATCACGTATAGAAACGAGCTTAATCCTAAAAAGCAAGTGAGTTTACATGTCCAATTACTTCCAGGGGACTAGGTATGGATAATTATGACACAAGTTAAGAAAAGGAAAAGTCAAATGCACTTGTGTTATGAATCATTTGCATCTATCTATACATAATGTTTAATTGTTGACCTGTTATGGTTATTATAGAATTTCCCTTCTATTTATTGAGTGTATGAGTAAAATGGAATTTACTTATTGGAATCTATGCTTTAATATTTCCATTTTCCATATTTTTCAAATAACCCTGAGCATCTAAAAATGGTGATGATGTTAGTATATATAATAATCTAGGAGGTCCTACTGAAAATTTCAAATTCTTATAGCATTTGTATGTACTTGTGTCATTCTCAGACGATAGTAATAGCGGTGATGGCATTTTTTGCCGAAGTATCCAAGTAGCAATGGCATTATGACTTTACCCTGGACTCCTTATATTTGATAGCAACCTCTCATGTACGTTTGTATATATTTTTCTAGCATTCTTTTGTTGTATCTATTCTGAGCCCATTCTTCAACCCCGAGGCTCCTTTTGATAGGATTCCACTATTCTGGGCTCACCCAATTGCCGTACCACCTCATATGGCTCATCCAGCTACTATACCACCTCAGCCTTCACCACCAACTTCTCCACAAAGTGACTCTTCAGAGATGAGTGCCTCCACATTCTACTCTTCCTTTGCTCTTGAAGCTGGTGAGCACCTACATGGCGGTCCTAGGTTTGCAAGCATCATAGAGAATGGTTTCCTTTCCTCTGAGTTTGTTTGGAGGAATTTTGATGGACCTTTGGAGATCATAGTTAGTATAGGGTTGTTTAGCACTATCTATACAGAGTGGCCCTCTTTTGGGTATCTTTTTGCATGACCTTGGGCCACAAACTTAGCTTATATTTCCTTTTGTTCTCATGTGTTCCTACTTACTTTCTATATGTCATTCTTATGAGGACATGTTCTGAGTATATGATGAGAGACATGGACCAGATGTATAATTTTTTATGGTTCTCTATTCTATACTTAGAACTTATACTTGGATACGAGATTGTATATACTTTTATGGATGTATTATAAATGTTTATTGTGAATTTCTCTCCATGTCTTTATTTTCATTACATTATGACTTACTATGCTTTATTTTATGAATTCACAAAGAGAATGGCTGTTTTGTAAACGAAGAAAACAGATTACCCACAACTCTTATTTTATTGGACCTTGCAAGAACTAACCATTGTAGAAATAATAAAAGTGACTCTCTACATGTAGCAAATTTCCAGATGTAATATTATGATTTAAGCATAGTATTATATTTGAAAGGATGTTACATATAGGCTATTATGTTTCGATTTTGCAACAAAACATATCTTAAACCTCGCGCAGAGGCATCATAGTAAACCTCAAGTGCACCTTTGGGATCAAGCAAAACCAACTCCGAGGTTGTGGTTAGCTTCTCCTTTAGTTTAAGGAAACTCTTCTCTTATTTGGGTGTTCAATGAAAAGGGGCATTTTTCCGAGTTAACTTGATTAAAGGTAGGGCTAAATGAGAAAATCCCTTGATAAATCTCCTATAATAACCCGCTAAACCTAAAAAGCTCCTTATCTCAGTTACAGTTGTGTGTAACATCCACCGGAGTTTTTCTTATTATTTTTCACCTAATTGTTCAGTTTGTATCGAATAATTGAAGTTAAATAAAATTTGACTAAATATTTATTTAAGATCAAATAACTAGCAATTAATTGAGATTAGTTGTAAGGGAATTAGGTTAGACGCATAAGAGGTTTCATAGAAATTTTCTTAAACCAATTTATCGATTTGAAGGAAATCGGTAAGATTACGGTATTTTAAACTATCGGAACCAAATCAATAGAATTATATACCCAAAACCCTATGACTTAAGGCTAAATACTCAGCCAATTAAGCCTCTATGCGTGGCGCCACCACGGCCACAAGATGAAGGGAGTTGGCTGAAATTCAGCCTTTAGATCTCATCCAATCAAATTGCAAGTTTCCAACTACTTCCTCCAAGTTTTAATAACATATTCCTTCCTTTTCCCTTCAGAAAAATTTGTGCCACCTTCTCTCCTTGTTTTAGCCTTCTTCTTCTCTTCTCCTCTCAACCAACTCCATCAAACCTTCAAGCTTTGATAAGGTTCCATCAACTTGAGCTCAAACTTAGCAAAATCACACGAGGTAGAGATTCAACCTTGTTCTTGTTCTTTTGGTTATGGGTGGCTGATTTGGGCTTTATTTTCTCACTTATTGATGGATGATTGAATGAATATGATGAGCTGTGGCTGGTTTATTGGTTGTTTTTGGTGTTAAAATCAATTTAAAAGTAGAAAAGAGTGAAAGTAGGATGCAGGGAGGGGCTGAAAGGTTAAAACCCTTCAGCAGTCCGTACGGCAAAGTGTACGGCTCCACCTATAGCTATTTAAATTTGATGAAACTATTTTTTATGTGAAACTAGACATTCAGAGCTTTCGATACATATCTAATATAAGGCTGTTGGATTAGTATTGATAGAGATATGAATATTTGAAGTTTGACCTAGGTTTTTAAGTTTGATTCTGGGCAGACTAGGTTGTTTAGGACAAAACTTGCCCTATACGGCTTGAAATTGAATGAAACTAACTTTTTTAGAAAGCTTACACATAGGAGAACATCCCATAAAAATTTCAGAGTTAGATATGGTCCAGTTTGTTCCCAGTGGTTCAAAGAAACTGCCTTATGTCCAAACTAGGCCAAAACAGGGCAATTTAGGAAGGTCAAATTTCAGGGCTTATAACTTGAGCTCTACTAAAGAAAATGAAATGGAACTTCTTATAAGTGAAAGCTTGTCCTGATAACTTTAATATGAAACCAATTTGGTCTAATTTGAACTGGTTTTTGATTTTTAGTGGAATTTTACTTTTAAGTATATAATTCTGGCCAGCTACAGGGTAGGCCGGGATAGAACTTAAATAACTTGAGCTGTATTTATCAAATTAGATGGGACCAAAGAGGTTGGAAAATAGACACATAGCACTCTAACATATCCAAAATTGGGGTCCAGATGAGTTAAATAGAAATTGTGGCCTAATTTACAAAAATCGGGTTGAATACAAGTATTGAGACAGCAACCATGTTTTAATTGCAGTAATTGTGCCATGAATTTGATGTTTGAAATATGAACAAAGTGTTATGATTTCTTTGAAAAATTGGTGTTCTGAGTACTGGTACTACTCATGAGGAAGTGGACATATTCCGTCATGCTACCGAAATTTTGTGAGTTATAAGACACGTTCAGATACATGTGCATTTTTCAAGAATTTATAAAGATTATGTTATGATAAAAGTTCCATGATACTTGGGCCAGCCCCGGATTAAAGTTAAGGGGAATAAATCGGCGGGAAGGTCGGGAAAAGTAAACTCGGCATTCTTGTATAGGAACGAGCTCGATCTTGAGGAGCAGACTATTACCCAGGAGTCTGAATGGCCAAGAACTTCCAGGGGACCAAGTAATGGAAAAGTTTATGAAGATAAGTTTAAGAATGAGTGTTTGCATGGTCGCATTGAATAGTCATTATAAGTTGCTTACAGTTTGACTGTGATGTCTACTTACTACTATACGTTCGTTTATTCTACTCATTATTCTATTATTACTATTTAGTAGTTTATTCTATTTCTTATGCTATCTTAAGTAAAATTGAACCTTGCCTCAGACCAGATGTTTTCTTAAACTTATTAAATGTGGATAGTTCGATTTGATTCCATGTTTTTGTAATTAAATAAAAACCGAGGCAACTTAGAATGCATGCGACGTCAGTTTAATACCGAACGCGAATCCTACTGAGAATTTCTTTAAATTCTCACCCCACTTTGTGTTTCCACATCATTCTCAGACCCTGGTGATGGACTCGACAGCTACCTTGTTTATTGAGATCCCTGACCTACAGCTCCACCATGACCCCATAGTGGACTCGCTGTAGATAATCGGCTCCTGCCATTTCTATCTCTACCTTTTCAGCAATAGGAATTTTGCTGTTCCCTTATTTCACCCCGCTTTTGACCCTGCCGCTCCATATTTTGCGGTCCCGCTGCATGTAGCATATCCTCCCCCAGCACCTCCAGCTCTTGTAGCACCTGCAGCCCTGCCGACGCTCCACCAGAGTCACCACCGTAAGTGGTTCTAGATATTCCGCTCAATTCTGGGAGCGACCCTTTCGAGGCTATTGGCTCATCATCCTTCTCTTCGGGACCGAGTGCTGACTACTCTCCAGCCGGGCCTGGTATGGCCAATGGCTACCTGATTTAGTAGGTCCTGGCCATGGGTTATATTGTATAGTATGGCCCTCTTTTGGTAGTGTGTAGCATTGGGCTATAGGCTTAGCCATATGTAGACCAACTAGTTTGGAATGTCCTCTGAGAACCTATTAGGACTTTTTGACTGACACAGGCCCTATGTCTTTTTGATACACCAACCCCACTTATGTATCCTGTTTTGAATCTATACATACAACTGAAGCGTTGGCTTCCGACCTATAAATATATGTACATATACAGTTGATGATATCACTTATTCTTATCTCTTCTGTTGTGTTCTATTAAACTTTGTTACGTTCTGCAATATTGATCACGTTCATTATATACAGCACACCGTTTCATCTGTTTACAAAAAAAAAAATGTGATATGATAAATAAATTGTAAGCAGAGTATCAACACGGTAACACAATCTACTTAATTTCATGCTATGATTTAAGCATAACATTAAATTGGTAGGGTGTTAAATTGTGTGCCTTTCCTAACTCATCACTGCCTCGACCTTACTTAGGTCTATAACTATTCCCTCACTACACACTACATGTCTTAAGAATTTTACCTCCTTCATCTAGAACTCATACTTGGACAATTTTGCATACAGCTTCCTTTCCCTCTACACCTTCAATATTATCCTCAAATGCTCCTCATGTTCCTCCTTTGACTTCCAGTAAACCAAAATATCATCTATAAACACCACCACAAACTTATCCAAATAAGGTTTAAAGGTCCTGTTCATGTAATCCATAAATACGGTAGGAGTAACATCCCCATTTTTTCTTAATATAGCATAATAGAAACTTTGAATTATTTCACTTAAATAGTGTGAGAATTTCTCAGACAATGCTATATGATGTCTTGAATCGCAATATGTAACACCCTAATAAACCCATACTATGCTTAAGTCGTATTACGGCGTTTTATTAGTTGTTACTTATGCTCGTAGAAAACTAATCTTCACTTGAAATTAAATTATGCGGAAAATACGATAAGATTTTTCTTTGAAATACGTTGTCGCTTAGCAGCGTTTTGAAAAGTAAAGCCTTGAGCGAGAAGATAGCTAGAGAAAGAGCGTGTCGCATCAAATATACTCCAATATCATAAAACAAGGATAAGGTAAACAAATAATAATTCACAAATATATTGCATTAAATAACTAACAATTACATTCATATGGGTTCATAATATATATATACATACATTTCAACATTACAACAAGGGAGACTCATGGTTGAGCCATGATCCAAATACTAGATACTAAGTACAAATTTAAATGGCAAAGCCTAACTCAAAAGAAATATGTGAAGATGCAGAGCGATGGTCACTACAAGTCCCAAAACAGCTTCGTCTTGCATCCCACGTCACACGTCCGCTCACAGTGTTGGGGATCCACGCTCCACTCCACCGGATGCGCCGTCGAGATCTGGTGATGATACGGAAGAACAACTAGGGTGAGAAATGGAATTTCTCAGTAGGACTCGAACCCGACACGAAAGTGTCATCGTCATCGTCCCAGCCACTTCGGTTTTATTAATGAAAATAGTGAGCATGCATAAAGTTCAATTCTTGGATTTTCGAAATCATGAATATCCGAAGCGGATTCAATTTTAACATACTCTCTAATCATTTATATCATAACATACATGGGCATAAGTATAATCATATAAAACATGCATGTTCATGCTATAAGATTCTCTTAACTTCTTTCCCTTTCTAGGGTTTTGGACCGAAGTCCCTTTTCTTTTCTTAACTTGACTTTATCTTTTTACCCACTAAACATAAGTGGTAATGAGCTCATACCGTGGCCGTCGCCACCATAGAATTTCAGTACTTACACTAGCTGGGTCATGCCATGCCTCATGTAAGACCTATCCCCTATACTCACACTAGCTGGGTCATGCCATGCCTCATGTGAGTCATGGGTGAGGGGAGCTTAAATTAGGTCACCTTCCCTTTTGAAGGATCATACCCTTAGTTCATCTTTTTCTTATTAAAGCTTATAATGCAAAGTTATTCTAATTCTCTTCCACATTTAGGCGTTACGTATCGCCGTCCCCGAATGTGGTTCCTTTATTAATCACCTCTGGGCGTTACGTATCGCCATCCCCAGGGTGTTCATATTTATTAGTCTTTTCATGTTTATCACTAAGCATCATATTATCAACATGTCATCATGATTCATCATAATATCGTCATCATATCATTATCATCCTTATCATCATAACACTATCATGATCATCATCATATCACATCATCATCATCATGATCATCATCATATCATATCATAATCATCATCATCATATCATATCATAATCATCATCATCATAGCATCATGCTTGCACATAAACATAGGCATATTCTCAAGCAAAGTTTTATGAGCTTAGCTTAGTAAATTTGGTGCAAGCTTTTAATTGAGATTGTCTCTTGTATAAATTCTCTTATTGGGCATAGGGCCACTTTCATCCATTATCCTTTTTGAAACTTTTAAGTTGAATTATGAGGGTTTTCCAATACTTAATGTGAGGGTCTTAATGTTTTAAAGCTTATTTCTCATTAACCTTTAAATTTTACCATAACCAGTTTTACTTTTATGGTGGGGCAGTAACTTTGAAAATTCACCATAATTTCATCTTTTACTCTTTTATTTCGAATTTTTGTGTGGATGTACTTCTCTGAGTCTATTTTTAAACAAAATAAACCCCACTTAAAAATTCATTTTGTAGCTTGAGTTATGCACATTTTATTCTGACTGCTCAGGATTGAAAGTTCATCTCGGGTCAGTGGCTTGTCCACTTCACTGGGAGTTCCTCACATGGAATCTGACAAAACTGTTTTATGGGAGTGTTCCTCTATGTCTTAGATTTCTAATAAACTTGGTCCCACTCAAAAATGTTATGTATAACTTGAGTTATGCATGTTTTATTATCTACTGCCCGGACAGAAACCCATCCAGGAACAGTAAACTTTGAAAAATCATATCTCTCTCGTTTTAAGGCCAAATCTCACATATTTTATATGTATGAAAAGCTCTTTGAGTCTAGTTTCACAAAAAATTAGTTTCGTTGCATTTTGAGTTTTTTAGCAATAAAAATACTACACGCTTTACAGACTGCCAGAATTCCAGATTCACTAGTTTTTAAATTTTTCACTTCAAGCTTATGGAGAAATTGTTATATCACTTCAAATCACCATTTTCATGTTTTAACTCATCATCATACTCAAAGTTTTAGTCACCAAATCAGTGTTTTGAAACAAAATAAAGCATGATACATAAAAACCACCATACCACAAAATCTCTTATCAAAACAACATTTTCATCAAGGCAAGAACACTCATAAGGCAAGATGTGGTCATGAGACCTTGAAGCAAGCTTTAAAACCACCTAACCATGAGGAGCTTAAGGGTTCTAAAACTTGAAGAATACATGAAAAGAAAGGGAAGAGTCACTACCAAAAAGTTCCTTTTTGAAGGCTTGGAAGATGAAGATGGTTGGAGATGGCCTCCTTCTCCTTGAGCTTGATTTTGTGTTCTTGGTGAGAGGAATGAAAAATGAAATGAGGGGGGAAAGAGTGGCTGAATGTGGCGCAAAAATGAGAGAGGGAGTGAGGGGACTTTGCTTCTTACAACAAGCTAGAGAGTGGGAAAAACCATAGGGCAAAAGGGAGTGTTGTGTTTCCTTTGAGTCTTGACAATTGGGTAAAGACTTGTAGTGTTTCTTTTCTAGTGGTTAAAAGTATGAGCTCTCTTAGAATTTGGCATTGGATGGCTAGGATCACACCAAGTGTCATTATCTTGATGAAGGAGAGTACAACTCTTGTCATGACTTAAGGGATCTACTAATATAGACTCTTGATCTTGTGGTGTATGATGAGAAAGTAAATGGATGGTTGGATATGGCTCTTGCTTTGACCAAACTTTCAAACCATAATTAAAGGGAAGTTTCTACATCTTTATAATTGTTGTAATTATCTAAATGTTAATTAATTCACTTGGTTTAATCATACATTAGCACATTTTCAATAAAAAGGGATTTTCCTCATTAATTATGTAAGGAAGAGGTAAGGGTTAATCTTCATGTAATTAAGATGTGATACTTATATGCTCCTAGTTAATTAGGTTAGATCACCTTGGTTTTATGTTCTAAATCATGAATTAATAAGGATTGGGCATTAGGCTTTTAATTGTAACTTTTAATGCATTATGTTTCAATTGTTGACTTTCACTTATCTTGTTGACTTGCCTTTAATTTACTAAGCTCTTGCTCTCGAGATTAATCAATTAATTCTCAATTAATCGTTAACATCTCTAATTAGCCAGGATCACTGAGCTAATTAGCTTAGACAAAAATCGGGGATGTTACACAATACATTTAATTTATATTGTGAATTGATTTATTCGATTTCATTAGATATGTGAGAATAATTAGAAGCGAATTATAGAGAGATTAAGGTGAAGAGAATTTGAAATAATCATGTAGAAAATTTAAGAAGGTTACTAGCAATATTTCCCAAGTTTGAAGGAAATTGGTTAAATTTCGGTAGTTTATACTGCAAGAATCGAGTCAGTAGGAATTTATACTGATAGAACCCTAAATGGAGTGGCTAAAATTCAGCTGGCAGCAAGTGTCGCAGCCTGCTACAAATTACAATTTTAAAATAATTGCACTAAGTTGGAAGTATAGTGCAACCAAGGTCATCTCGCAAGGATGTTGTTGCTATCTAGTTAAGTAACAAAGGGGTATGTGCAAACATGCTGTCAATAAGCTATAAAAGTAAATTAGATGAAAATAAAAACACTAGTTCAAAGAGTTCCTTAGGTGTAAGGTGAATCAATCATTAATGCACAATATATCAAACACATGGAGTGCGGCTAATTTGAGCTATTAGAGAGACCTCTACTAACAACTCCACGATTCTACCTAGAGAACTCTAGGAATTTAACCAACACATAATTGATTAGATAATTGAGATCTCAACTATAATTAACCTATATTGATTTCTAGCCCCAATTGTATTAGTTTAGGTTTGAACCCAAACCCAATTCCTAATTCTTTAACTAATCAAGTTCATACCAATTGACCAATTAGCAATCACCCAAATAATTCCTCATTCATAAACCCACATATCAATACCATTCAATGCAAGTTTACAAATAAAAGAGGGCAAAGAATCAAGAAAACAAACATGATTCAAATTCAAGCATAGGGTTTTAAGATTACAACCATAATACCCATGGAGTCTCCTTAAACTAGCTTGAAGTCCTACTCCTCCATAGCAATGAAGGTTACAAACTAGAACCCAAAACAAGTATCTTACAAAATGAAAGGAAAAGAAAAAGAAAAGAAGAGGAGAAGAGAAGAGAAGAAATAAAAAATGAAAAATGTTGCAGATGAGTCCTCTTCGCGTCTTGGTTTTCTCTCTTCTTATCAGACATCAAATGTCAAAATTCAGAAATACCCTTAAGCCCAACTTAATCCTCTACCTCATAGCTTTAAGTGGACACCCAATTTGCTTTATTTGGACTTAAAATGAGAGAGTTATGGCCCAATCTTTATAGCATGTCTAGGTTGTATCTCTATCCACATTAGTCAAATTCAACAGCCAATAAGTCTGTCAAGGTGTCATTTTTTTGGAGAGTACTCTTCATATGAATTGAAGCTTTATATCTTAGCTTTCAAATGGTACTAGTTTCACCTCAATCCAATGTCTACAACTCACGTTATGGCCCAATTAGTACACACTGATTAGGTTCCAGTGTAAAAGCCCTGTTCTGACTTCATGGCCCAATTCGACCCACTAGACTTCTGAATTAGTTTTTGACTTCTCATCAAAGTTGTAGATCTTTCTCTCAGCTTTCCTGCAATACAAAATTTGTAATTTTTAGATATTTACAACTCAAGATACAGCCATAATACAAAAATAGTATAAATTCACAATAATACTGAAAAATACAATTGAGCCCAATTAGAGTCCAAACTTATAAAATGTGTCCAATATTATTCAATTAAGCACAAAAAAGGTTCAATAAACTAAATATGAGGGTTAATCAATGTATCAAAATATTGCTTATCAAATTCTCCCACACTTAGCTTTTTGTATGTCCTCATGCAAAATCCAAAATATACTCAAGGGTGCCAAAAATGAAACATCAAAATCTAAAACAAACACAAAAGTCCTAAAAACAAAAAATGACCCAATACTATGAAAAATAAATTCCCAATGGATCCTCAAGAGTGTCAAGCATATAGGCAAAAAGCACATCCAAGGCATCAAGAAATTCAACAATCAAGACACATCTCTACAAAGGTGCAAGCAAGGCAAAAATCACTCCAAAAAGTATGGATCAAGCATGGAGGATCTCACAAGATAATGTGTTAAGCACTCTTACTCTCAAGTGTTTAAGGCTCAATTATACCACTCAAATCAACTTAAAAGGAAAAGCACTACCATAAGCTTGCTTATCATCTAATTCTCCACCACTCAAACACATGCACACACAAATCAAGAGGACTTTATTCAAGGTTGCAATGAGGCCAAAGTAAGGGTAAGGAAATAGTAAGGATATGCAAGGTAAAAATCAAAGAGAATAGAAGAACATTGATAAAGGCATGAGGTCACAAATGTGAGGCCCTTCCTCAAATCTAAGAATGCAACAAAAAAATTTTTTTCCCACTTCTTTACTTTCTTTTTTATCAAAATTGCCCTAATTTATTGACTTTTTCTTTTTCTATTTGCTTTTCTTTTTTATATTTTCTTTGCTTCTTTTTCTTCTTTTTTTTTTTTAATCTTTTCATTTCTTTCCTTTTTCTCTTTTCACCACTTTGCATCCCCATACTTAAAGTCTTGTATGTCCTCATGCAAACCCCCACACTTATGTGAATGCACATTGCTAATGATAACCAATGGTTTCCTAATCCCTAAAGCTAAGTAGAATCATGGTTTTTCGCTTTAGGCTTGTAATGTGTTAAAAACAAAGAATAGGTAAAAAGGCTCAAAGGGGCTAAGCAAGGGTAAAAATGCAAGAGTGGCTATTTGGCTAAGTGGCTAATCACAAAATGAATGCCTCAATCATATTCATGTTTGCAAATGAATAGTATAGCCTCAAAAAGAATCAAAGCAAGTTCAAGAGTGACAAATCCTATGAGGGAACAAAACACACTAGAAAGAAAAGAATAACATGTAATATAGCCATCCAAAAAGAAGGCTCAAAAGCTCACATGGGTCATGTCCAACATACTCAATCCAAGCAATTGAAGATCAATCCACCAAGCATGCAAAACATAACAAAAAAGATGAAAAGTCAAGTATATTGTAATCTCAAGCCATGAATGTCTAATGCCTAAAGCTAACAACTAAAGAATCACCATAGGGAAACATCCAACTAAACAACATAACTAGCATATAAAAACTAACACTCAACATATTTTATTTTAAAAGTAAAATGCAAAATAGAAAATTAAAAAAAAGTAAAAAGTGGTAAGAACTCCTTTATGGTGGCTTATGTTTGAATTGGTCCAGGAATTCCCACCAATGTTTGCATCTTTTGCCTCTTCCAGGATCCCATGAGGTGATCTTGAATTCATTGCCATCCTTGTTATTGGTGCCTTGATAGATCAATGTTGATGGCCTCAGCATCCTCCCAAGTAGCACCTCTACAATGATGAAACAGGCAGCTTGGGGGCAAGATTTGTTTTTCGTGTAGGCATAATCCAAGCACCTTCATGCACCCAGATGAAGTAAGCCAGCTGTCATATCACAAATAGTTTGGAGTTGTGCGTCATTCTCCAAGTGGGCATATTCAAATTGCCCCAGGAAAGGGGTAGGTGCATACTTTAAACCACTTGAGTGTGTCCCAGTTGCAGGTAGAAAGACAGTAGAGAGGAAAGGCTGGGTGGTTTCTTTAACTTGTTCCTCCAACATCTCAACTCTTTGAATATCAACTACAATCTTGCCATCTTCTAGCATTGGAGGATCTCCCCTCAGACATGCCTCAATCTTTGCACATACAGGGCATATATACTCACCCTCATAGTCAACACATGTGAATCAAGCAAAAATGTCAACAGTATTTAGCTCAAGGAATTCTGCTGAGAGGTGACTCATCAGGTCTTCTAAAGAAGTGGAAATATCCATGCATGTAGACATGTTCATTTCCTCAGCATAAACAAGATCATGAGATATCTCCTCAACCAATGTCTCCTATGGTGTCTCATCTAATGGCCCAACTATATCTTAACTCTCGCCAATCCCCTTAGCTAGCTCATGTGATTGCACATCTGGCACATTCCCCTCATGAGTTAGAATGGTATCAGAAAAGAGTTGGGTGAACTCATGGGCTTGAAATTTGCTGAATGTAGAAGTTAACTGGCTCAATTGTGTTTGCAAGCCCTGAATGTTTGCATCAATCCTTTGCTGCCATTGGAGATTGCTCTCCATCAATTGGTTCACAAAATCTTCTAGAGAAGGCTCAAGTGAGGTGGCTAGTGTAACACCCTTTATTATATAAGCCATGCTCGAGTCATGGAGTTATATTAAAAGGTTGTCACTGTGCTAAGAAAGCTTTAAAATATGGAAAATATAATACATAGCCCTTTTACTGCTCACTTTATTATTGACTAATAGTCTCTGATACATAGATAATAAAATAATTACACTTTAAAGGAGATTGTGACTGACATAATACACAGCGTTTACTTCCGCTGCGTCACTAGCTAGCTTCAACAGTCTCTTGGTCTGGCTAACACTTGATTCTTGCTCAATGAATGGCCCTGTACTCCGCCTCACACTTGATTTCCAACTTGGGTGCTTGAATGTTTACGGAAAAGAGAAACATATAAGCAGGCAGTGAGAACCTAAGGTACTCAGTAGGTAAACTCAAACCCATCTTACAGTGCCATCATAAACATCCCAGCCGATCCGGTTTATCATGAAAATATGAGCACAGGTAAACAAATAGTGGTTCAATTTTAAGTTGAAAACACTTTTCTCGAAGCGGATTATCTTTTAACAACCACTTGCCACATCATATGATAGACATAGAAATACGGATAACATAATAAACTTCAACAAGGATCATAATAGCATTATGACTTAACTAGATAATTTAAGATGCACATATAGATGCTTATACTTGAATGTATGCAAGTGCACTTGACCTAATTTATCTCTTCTTTAACTTGCAACTTAACCTTGCCATTCTGTACTTGGTCCCCCGGAGGTGAATGGCCTCTCTCACCACTGGGTGATAGCCTGCTTTTCAGGTCCGAGCTCATACCTATACATGACTAACGGGTTTACTTTTTTGACCCTCACACCGGTCTATTCCCCTTAAATCTGGTTTAGGGTTGGCCCAAGTCTTAGATAGTACCGCTCTGGCCCACGCTAGCTGGGTCTATGCCATGCCTCACGTGATAGCTTGGTATATCTTTCTTGCAAGTTTTCATAAATCTTATTCTTCTTTGGACATGATTATACATGCATATGCTACATGCACTCATGCATATACTTCATATTATACTTAAATCATTCTTGCATATATAAATCTTATGAGCATAACATATAAAGGTTCATAACAGTCACATAATTCACATATTTCTTGAAATTTAGTGATATATGAACGAGTTCGCTTCTCCATGAATAGTGCCAAGCAACCAATACACATGTACAAACATTGCAACTCAATAGGGACCAGCAAATATATATAGATATTAATAGCATCATTCATCAATTTCAATTCAAGCACTAATTAGGTTTTTGGTTTATTATCTCCTGTTCTGCCCGAGTTTGGTATACTCCACCCTTATTGTAATTCCACTCATTTGAATCTAATTTTTGGATATGTCATAGCATTATGTGTCTAGTTTCTAACCCTTCTGGTCCCATCTAAATTTGATTTGTATAACTCAAGATATAAAAGTTTTACCTCATACTACCCTATTCTTAGCCAGAATTGGGTTCCTATAAGTAAAAATTCAATAAAAATAGAAAAATAAGTGAAATCATACAAATTTTATATCAAATTAAAGCTAACAGAACAAGATTTCAAATGAAATAATTTTATGTCATTTGTCTAAGTATATTTTGAGTTATGAGTCCCGAACCTTGACCCTACTAGACTACCCTGTTCCAAGCTATGTTAAACTTAAGTCAACTTCATTGGTGTGCTGGGAACAAATGGCAATGAATCTGATCCTGAAATTTTTATGGGATGTTCTATTATATAGTAGCTTTCATACAACTTTAGTTTCACTCAATTTGGAGTTGTATAGGGTGAGTTATACCCTTCTCAACTCATACTGCCTGGATAAGCATCTAGATTTCTAGGTTAAACTTCAAATATTCATAACTAATTCAATACTAATCCAATGGACTTATATTTTATATGTATGGAAACCCCTGAATGTCTAGTTTTATATAAAAATAGTTTCATCAAATTTAATCGGCTGTAGACAAAATCGTACACTCCGCCGTATAGACCATCGAGGGGAAAACCCTAACAGCTTCTTGGATTCTTCTTGGATTCATGTTCTTCTCTAATCAATCCATCCAATCTTCAATTCAAACTCACATATACACCTTAAACCAACCTTAATTCATCATCCCCACCCATCACAACATCAGAATCATGGATGAATAAGGGACTATAGGCAGCCCCAATTCAAAGAAAAGAATGAGAAAGTTGAGATTCCTACCTTGGTGGTGTGAAATCTTGATGGAACTTGATCTTGGAGTGAAGTTGATGGTTGAGGCTTGAGCTTGGGGATGAGAGGAAGTGGAAGAAGATGAAGGAAAGTAGCAAAATGAGGGCTGGTCTGCACAGCTCGTGGGGAGGCCGAAAATATAAAGGGGGAAGGAAGAAAAAAATGAAAACTTATGAAGGAAGTTGGCTCTTGATTGGTGGATTTCAACCCTCATTCAAACTTGGCTTGGCTTCCATCTTTTATGGCTGATTTGTGTGCCACTTGTGAGGAGTGTTGGCTGAATCTTGGCCATCCATCCTAGGTTTTTCACAGTATGATTTCTATTTGTTTGGTTCCGACAGTTCAAAGTACCGAAATCTTACCGATTTCCTTTAAATCGGTAAATTGGTTTTGGAAAAATCCTATGAAGTTTCCTATACTTTCAATCTAATTCTCTCATCTCTAATTTCTCTAAATGATACTTAATTGGCTCTAAGTAAAAATTTAATCAAGTGCTAATTAATTTTAGGTAGTTGATAAAGCTAAACAACTAGGCGAAAACGATAAAAATCCGATGGAGGTGAGGCCAAGTTTCTCCACTATCTTGAGCAACACTTGGCACCACTCATATGTGGTAAGGGTGGCTGAATTTCAGCCACTTGAATGAGGGTTTCCAGTAGAAAATTCTACTGGTTGGATCCTGACAGTTTTAAATATCAAATCTTCGCCGATTTTCTTCAAATCGGCAAAACTTTACTAAATGATTCTGAGAGAATTTCTATATCTCTATTCTAATTGTTCCTAAGCCTAATCCCCCTAATTAACTTCTAATTAACTCTACTTAGTCAATAAAATCGAACAAATTGCTCGTTAACGTGAAATAATTGTTCTTGCAAATTTAGAGCTTTTCTATTTTCTATTTTCCGTGGCTAATGGCATATCCGTAATTTTGAGCAAGTCCAGGGGCACCCCACGTCATTTCACACCAGACTACCTCCATGGCCCAATTAGTGGAGATTTAAACTTCCACGGTTTTACCACGTGATTCTGCTTCGTTTAAAACCCCATTCTACTAATTCTATTGATGTCGGGATATAAAGGTCATTTTATGAAAAGTTCAAGGGTTATTGTGGAAATATCCACTTGGTGTTAAAGTACAATTTCATACAGCCATAGTGCGAAGAATAGAAATAGAATCCTACCTCTTTGGAGTGTGATTTGAGCTAAGTGTTGAAGCTCGAATTGTTAGAACCTTGTTAAGCTTGAAGGAGTTATGGAGTTGATTGAGAGAAGGGAAGAAGGAGGCTAGAACAGGAGGGAGGGAGAGTGGCGTAAATCAGCCTCAAATAAGAAGGAGAGTCTGACTTAAATACATGGGGGTAATTGAAATTGTGAGTGTTGATTAGATGAAATTTTGTGATTGAAGTTCGGCCATGTCTCCCACTTTTGTGGCCAAATAGCTCTTCACGTCGTCCCAAAAGTGGAACTCGCTTCCATTCATCTGAAATCAGAACTCGTCTATTATGTATAAAGTCGGAACCCGCGTCCCTTTTATTTGAGCTTGGAGCTGAAGCCAGATGTCGGAACTCGTCCAACCTTATTTAACACTTGGGGGTAAGTTCAGATATCGGAAGTCATACAGCTTACAATCACCTAATCCCGGAACTCCCCATTCAAACTCGGGAACATCAATAGAAATAGAAAGCTTCTGGAAATAAACTCGGATATCGGAACTCGTGTATGACTTGGAAATTAGCTCAAAGATACGAACTCGTGTCCATTCTAATTGAGTTCAACTCTGAGGCGGAAACTCATTACCCTCAACTCGGAGGTCGGTACTTGCACCATTGTGTTAAACTATAACTTCGGAGGTCGAAAACCATGTATACTATTTTGAAACATGAGGTCTGAGGTCGGAACTCGGGTACATTGTCTTTAAGACATGAAATCGGATATCGGGAATCACTCCATGTTGTTTTGGACCTGAATGTTAAGTCGGAAGTCGGTAAATTATGCTGAAATTCGAAGACGAACTCGGAAGTCGGAAATAGTTCATTTTGTGTGTGAAATTCAAAGATAAAGTCGGAAATCATGAAAACTTGAAGGTGAAGTCGGAACTCAGAACTCGTGGTGGAGGTAGAATGGAAAAATTTAGCACAAGGAAAAATTGGGATGTTACAGCTAGTGGATCAACCTGATGATATGCAGGTGATAACTCAAGTTATGGCTGCTCATATGGCTCCTGGAGTAGATGCAAGTGCTGTTGAATGAAGGGGAGTGAAGATTGAAACTACTGCTAAAAATATGGAGGTTGTTGTGATGGAACACCCCCATATCCCTGATCAACTCCATCATACCAGTCAGACTAGTACATACTGGAACTTAGGTCATATCCCTGTTGTGGTTGTTGGATGTGATTCCTCATGGCATATTGCTCTATTAAGTACTTTATCTCATCCAGCTGGTGTTCCATTCTTTAGTAAGAATCCTCATCAACCGCTCTAGTTTCTGCAACATTCCAATAAAAATATGTTTGGGAACTAAAAGATAAGTTAGTGAACATGTTAGAAAAGTAGAAATGAGTAAACTAAATGGAAGAAGAAACTAAAAACTACTCTAAAATGGCTTAAAACAACTAAGAAAATATTGCAAAAGATGTTTTGGGTTATATAAACAAGAAAAGGAAGACATAAAAGAAAATATTAAAAAATGCAAAAAAAATTCAAAATCAATCGAAAAAGTGGTCAAAACGATTGAATTTGGCAAAAACAGGGTGGGGCTCACTATATTGAGTGAGTCTTGCTTAGAATACCGAAAACCTTTGGAATAAAAAGTTTCAAGGTAATTTGAATACAAACAGAACAAGACAGCAGCCAAAATTACCCCAAAAATACCGAAAAACAACCAAAATTGTGAAAAATAAAGCAAGTGCAAGTATGTGTAAGTGTTTGCAGGTATTTACAAGTCAAATAGCAACAACATCCTAGGCAATGGCGCCAAAATTTGGCAGTAAGTGTCGCAGCCTGCTCCAAATTATAATTTTAAAATACTTAATTACACTAAGTTTGAAGTATAGTGCAACCAAGATCGTCTCACAAGGATGTTGTTGCTATCTAGTTAAGTAACAAAGGGGTATGTGAAAACATGTTGTCAATAAGCTATAAAAAAAAATTAGATGAAAATAAAAACACTAGTTCAAAGAATTCCTTAGGTATAAGGTGAATTAATCATTAATGCACAATATATCAAATATATGGAGTGCGGCTAATTTGAGCTATTAGAGAGACCTCTACTAACAACCCCACAATTCTACTTAGAGAACTCTAGGAATTCAACCAACACATAATTGATTAGATAATTGAGACCTCAACTCTAATTAACCTATGTTGATATCTAGGCCCAATTGTATTAGCCTAGGTTTGAACCCAAACCCAATTCCTAATTCTTTAACTAATCAAGTTCATACCAATTGACCAATTAGCAATCACCCAAATAATTCCTCATTCATAAACCCACATATCAATACCATTCAATGCAAGTTTACAAATAAAAGAAGGCAAAGAATCAAGAAAACAAACATGATTGAAATTCAAGCATAGGGTTTCAAGATTACAACCATAATACCCATGGAGTCTCCTTGATCTAGCTTGAAGTCCTACTCCTCCATAGCAATGAAGGTTACAAACTAGAACCCAAAACAAGTATCTTAAAAAATGAAAGGAAAAGAAAAGGAAAAGAAGAGGAGAGGAGAAGAGAAGAAAGGAAAAATGAAAAATGTTGGAGATGAGTTCTCTTCGCGTCTCGGTTTTCTCTCTTCTTATCAGACCTCAAATGTCAAAATTCAAAAATACGCTTCAGCTCAACTTAATCCTCTACCTCTTAGCTTTAAGTGGACACCCAATTTGCTTAATTTGGACTTAAAAGGAGAGAGTTATGGCCCAATCTTTATAGCATATCTAGGTTGCATCTCTATCCGTGTCAGTCAAATTCAACAGCCAATAAGTCTATCAAGATGTCATTATTTTGGAGAGTACTCTTCATATGAATTGAAGCGTTATGTCTTAGCTTTCAAATGGCACCAGTTTCACCTCAATCCAATGTCTACAACTCACGTTATGGCCCAATTAGCGCACACTAATCAGGTTCCAGCATAAAAGCCCTATTCTGATTTCGTGGCCCAATTCAACCCACTAGACATCTGAATTAGTTTTTGACTTCTTCACCAAAGTTGTAGATCTTTCTCTCAGCTTTCCTTCAATATAAAATTTGTAATTTTTAGATATCTACAACTCAAGATACAGTCATAATACAAAAATAGTATAAATTCACAATAATGCTGAAAAATACATTTGAGCCCAATTAGAGTCCAAACTTATAAAATATGTCCAATATTATTTAATTAAGCGCAAAAGAGGTTCAATAAACTAAATATAAGGGTTAATCAATATATCAAAATATTGCTTATCATCAGCCACCTCCATCCAACAAATGGTGCCTTCCTCAGCCATAAATTGAGGGGAATTAGCCAAAGTCCAACCACATTACAAATCCACCAATGGTATGAAACATGTCCTTGTCACTTTGTGCTTTAAAACTTCATTAATTCCCCATAAGTCCCTCAAAAATTTCGGCACCTTTAGCTGACTATTCTCCTTCATTTCTTCTTCCATTTCACTTCCTCCTTCTTCCAACTTCAACCTTTATCAACTTCCTCCATCAGAAACTTGAATCTAGCTAGTTGGTACATCAATTTTGAGGTAGGATTCATGAGATTCTCTTATTGTTTATGATATAATGGCTGATTGTGATTTTATTTCTACTCTTTTATTTGATGATATATTGTGTTCATATGATCTTCTATGATTGAATTAACCTGTAAGTATTAGGTTTCGATTGGAACTTTAGTGAAAAGCTAAAATAGTAGCGAACCAGAATTGGTTGGATTAAAAAATTCTAAATGTGTTTGTACTATGAAGTATATGGCTTTGCCTATGACCATCAAAATTTATGAAACTAGGCATCCAGATCTTTCCAACCATATAAATTGTAAGGCCATTGGATCTGTAATGAGTGATATACGATTTTTTGAATTTAACCCTAGAATTCTGTCCCTGGTTCTGACCAGTATGGGTTGTGAAGGTATAACTCACCCTATACAACTTTAAATTGAGTGAAACTAGTTTTTTTAGAAAGCTAACACATAGATGTTTCTGCCATAAAAATTTTAGATCCAAACCTTAAGTAGTTTGCTCCCAGTAATTCACCAAAATCTCCTTATATCCTAACTGGACTAAAACAATGTAGACCATTTTAGCCAACTGTGAGAGCTTATAACTTAAGCTTTATCCACTCAAATGAAATGAAACTAGATGGAAATGAAAGCTGGTTTAGTTAGCTTTAAAATAATATAAATTTCAAGCAAATCTAATAATATTTCTATTTTTGGTAAATTTTTACATTTTGGTACCCAATTCTACTGAATAGTAAGGAAGACCTAGATTAAACTTTAATAACTAAATTTATACTTATCAAAACTTAATGGAACCAAAAAGAACACAAATTCGACAAACAATATTCAACATATCAAAAATTTAAATTTAAATAAGTTAAATAGAAATTATGGTATAAATTATAAAATAGGGCATAATTGAGGGACTTAGGTATAGTTATTAAATTGAGTGCTTGGGCACCCTAATATTTGAATGAGCTTTATTTAAAGTTAGATGTTGCAATCCCATATTGATGCTAAAAGGTTAATGTGTTATGTTAATTCTGATGCCTTGGCTACTGTTGGATCAAAAAAGTAGTATTCATGGGGAAGCGGATCTGATCCGTTATGCTGCCAAAATTCCGGCAAAACTTATGTACATAATGTATCATGCATGTAACTATATATTTTATCCAAGTTGTTTTAACCATCATTATATAATTCAGGAGGACTATATGAATTCCATATTACTTGGGCTATCCCCAAAATGAATTTAAGGGGAATAAATCGGTGCGACAGTCGAGGAAAGTAAACCTGACTATCCTGTATAGGAACGAGCTTGATCCTAAAAAGTAAATTATTATTGAGGAGTTATATGGCCTAAAACTCCCAGAAGACCAAGTATGGAAAAGTTCATTAGACAACAAATAAGAAAGATTTAGGGTTAAATGCATTCTTATCTTGACAATTCCTGTTGCTTACTTATTTACACATATTATATACATGCTTATAGTTTTATTTGTGTTGTACACTATTCTCTATGACATTTACTATGCGTATCATATAGATGCTTTTTGTTTCTTGAATGTTCTAATTAAAATGGAACTAAGAATAATTGCATTGTCAATGTAGAATAGTTATGAGAATCCTACTGAGAACTTTTCCAAATTCTCATTTTGTTATGTATGTCCATATCATTCTCAGGCCATAGACATGGCGATGACAGCCATCCTTTTCGTTGAGCTTCTAGAGCTGCAATGGCATTTCGACCACGTGATAGACTCCTTGTACATGACTGGCACCTGCCGTTTCTGCCTGTATTCTTTTTTTCGCTAAGACTTTGTTGTTCCTCTTCTTCATCCTCTTTTCGATCCTGTTACCCCCTTTTTAGCCATCCCCTGTATATGGCCCATCCAGTTCCACTACCAGCAGCACCACCTGCCTCACCACCCAAGTCGGTTCCCTCTCTCTCTTTTGATGGTGACCCTCAGAGGTGGCAGCCTTATCCTCCTCCTCGTCCTCCGCCCCCAACAACAACTATGCTCTAGCTGATCCTGACATGGTGACTGGGTTCCTTTCCTCGGAGTGTAGCCTACTTTTGGCACCTTTATGACCTCAGGCCATAGGCATAGCTTCTTTTTTGTTTTCACAGGCGGTGACACTAGATGAAATGTCCTTTTTAGGACCATATAGGGATGCATTTCATGATGCATGGATCGGGTTATTTTGTTTGATGGTCCAGCTTTCTATACCTATTACTCTTGGATGTACATGAATATATAAGACTATGTTGGTATATACATATAGATATATTAGAGATGTTATGATGTCTCCACCCAACATATTTGATATTCTTTTCGCATAAGTAAATTAACGCTAAGTCGATAACTCACATTTCAATTTAAGCATTTATTATACTAAGTTAATGAATTTTAAAAAAGAAAAAAAAAAAGATGAGCGTTATTCACACGAAACAAACTACCATGTAGAATATCATGACTTAAGCGTAATATTATATTTGATAGGCTGTTACATTCTTGATATCAGAGTTATTCATCCTAGCAAAGGCTCGAGGATTAGACTAACTATGCTTCGTGCATACTCTGTATCTATTGGATGATTTCATACATTGCATCTTGTCTGTCTAGATAAGATTTGGGAATACGCAAGAGCATGATTACCTAATTGTGTGAGCTATTAATTACTAGCACACTAAACTTGGTATTGCCTGACTGTGTGATCTTGTTTTGTGTGGTCAGTACTTGATGGCTTTTGGTAGGCGAGGTAGGTTACGAACAACACTCGCTCAAGAAGATCCTATCGACTTTATAGATACGCTGCGGGAGATGGCGTATGCGATGCAAGAATAAGCAGCTATAGCACACCAGAAAATGGATCAGCTAGGAAGACAACCTGGGGCTAATCATGGAAGGAATCCAAATGGTCTGGAGGTAGACCTAGAATAACTTAAGCTAGGTGAATTCAGAAAGGCAAATCCGCCTAGTTTTAGAGGAGCCTTTGACCTAAACAAAGCTGAGGAGTGGGTCAAGGCGATGGAAAGGTCTTCTCTATCTTGGCTTACACTAACCATCAAAAAGTGGCCTTTTTCACTTATATGCTGGAAGCGGATGCAGAGTTTTGGTGGAGCGGTGTGAAGAGATTGTTAGAAGGTTCCCAGACAAAGATCACCTGGGAGTTTAAAGAAGTCTTCTATAATAAATATTTCCCTACATCAATTCGACTCTAACTGTATTATATGATTTGGGTGTCTTACATTCCTTTATTTCTCATAACTGTGTGACTACTTTACAATTGCTGATTTTTGAGCTACCCTATGATTTATTAGTCTCCACTCCTACAAACAAACCTATTAAGACTAGTCAAATCTATGTGAATATCTCTTTTCAAATTGAAAGTAGAACCTTTGTAGCCAATTTAATCTATCTTCTACTGTTTGGGCTCGATATAATTCTGGGCATAGATTGGCTTTCCGCCAATCAAGTCATGCATAATTGTTCTAATAAAATTGTTGTGTTTCCTTCTGCTCTATGTTCTGGATCTGTAACCTCTCTAAATCTTTATCTAAACTCCTTAGCAGTAAACTATTGTAGGAAGGAAAAACAAGGATATGTTCTTTTGTTCACTAATGTGGCAAAAGTAGATCAGCAGTTGAGGGATATCCAGGTTGCTAAGGAATACCCAAATGTATTCCCTAAGAACATTCCCGAATTTCCTTTAGAAAGAGAAATTGAGTTCACTATTGAGCTAGTGCCGGGAATAGGACCAATAGCCATAGCTTCATACAGGATGTCACCCTTGGAGTTAGCTAAACTCAAGAAGCATATTGAAGTACTTCTGGAGAAACGATTCATTAGGCTAAGTGCGTCTCCATGGGGGGGCTCCAGTTTTGATGATCAAGAAGAAAAAGTAGAGGCATGCAGTTATGTGTAGACTACCGGCAGTTGAATAAGGTGGCGATTAAAAATAAATATCCTTTACCAAGGATAGATAACCTCATGAACCAACTGCAAGGAGTAACTGTATTTTCTAAGATTGACTTACAATTTGGATATCATCAAATTCAAGTACGGGAGGAAGACATTCATAAGATAGCTTTTTGAACTCGTTATGGACACTATGAGTACACTGTGATGTCATTTGCATTGACAAATGCTCTGGTAGTATTCATGGACTACATGAATCGTATATTCCAGTTGTATCTAGACAAGTTCGTGGTGCTTTCTATCGATGATATAATTGTCTATTCGAAAATCGAACAAGAACACGCAAAACATTTAAGATTAGTACTGCAAATCTTGAGAGAAAAGAAGCTCTATGCTAAGCTATTCAAGTGTGAATTCTAGATTAAAGAAGTGAAATTTCTAGGACATGTTGTGTCCTAGGGTGGAATTTCGGTAGATCCTAGCAAAGTTGAGGCAGTATTAAACTGGGAACAGCTAGCCACGGTTACCAAAATCAGGAGTTTTCTGGGTTTGGCTGGACACTATAGGTGATTTGTCAAAAAATTCTCCCAAATAGCTTTACTTCTGACGAAGCTAACCAAGAAGAAAGCCTCATTTGAGTGGACATCTGACTATGAATGAAGCTTCCAAGAATTAAAAGAAAAGCTGACTATAGCACTAGTGCTGACCTTACTAGACCCTCATGGACCGTTTGAAGTTTATTGTGACACTTCTAAGAAGGGGTTAGGGTGCATGTTGATGCAAAATAGAAGCGTAGTCGCATATGCCTTGAGACAACTAAAACCTCATGAGATGAATTATCCAACTCATGATCTTGAATTAGCAGTTATGGTGTTTGCTCTAAAGATATGATGGAGATATCACCTTTACAGAATAAAGTTTGAGGTGTTTTCTGATCACAAGAGTTTGAAATACCTCTTTGATCAGAAAGAATTAAATACAAGGCAACGAAGGTGGATGGAATTGCTTAAGGACTACGAATTCGAACTGAAGTACCACCCTGTGAAAGCTATTGTAGTAGCAGACACCCTCAATAGAATATCTCTTAATGTAGCTTGGATGATGATTAAAAATGCGGAGCTTATAGAGAGTTTCCAAGACCTTAACTTGGGAATCGTTATAATTCCCTAAGGAGCAAATTCAACCTGGACAGCAAAAAAGATGCCAGCTTTTAGCATACCATAACCCTGGTACAATCAGGGAAGTTGACGGGATTTACTCAGGATAATGAAGGTATGTGGTGATATTGAGAAAGAATATGTGTACTAAAGGCAAATGGTCTTTAGAACAGAATTTTAGAAGAAGTCGACAAAAGTGAATTTACTGTGCACCCTATAATCAACAAAATGTATCAAGATCTTAAGGGAATGTTTTGGTGGCTATGCATGAAGTCAGATATAGAAAACTTTGTAAACAAATGCCTAGTTTGTCAAAAAGTAAAGATAGAACATCGGAAACCATATGGAACTTTGCAGTCCTTAGAGATTCCTGAATGGAAATGGGAGAGCATTTTAATGGATTTCGTGATGGGGCTATCAAGGACATCCGCTGGATATGATGCCATATAGGTCATAGTAGATAAACTAACTAAGCCTACTCACTTTTTACCCATTCGGGCAAACTGTCATCTAGAGAGACTAGCTGAATTATATATTCAAGAACCTTTGACTATTATCTCAGACCGAGACCCAAGATTTACTACACAATTTTCAAGGGCATTTAAGAAAGCATTGGGTACAAGACTTTGCTTAAGTAGTACCCACCATCTGCAAACAAATGGGCAGACAGAAAGAACCATTTAAACTTTAGAAGACATGTTAAGAGTGTACATAATTGAGCAACAAGGAAATTGGGATCGGTACTTGCCACTGGCTGAGTTCGCATACAACAACAGTTATCACGCTATTATCGACATGACTCCCTATCAAGAGTTATACGGACAAAAATGTCAATCTCGATTATGTTAGTATGAACCAGGGGAAATGAGTCTATTAGGGTTGGATCTAGTCAGACAAATCACAGAACAAGTAAAGAAAATCCATAGCAAAATACTCACAACTTAGAGATATCAGAAAAGCTAAGTAGATACATGAAGGAAGCTCTTAGAATTCCAAGAGGCAAACCACATATTCTTAAAAATCACACCCACAACAGGGATAAGTAGAGTTGTTAAAGTCAAGAAGTTGAGCCCTCGATTCATCAATCCCTTTCAAATCCTGAAGAGAATCAGGCCAGTAGTTTATCAAGTCGCCTTACCCCCATACTTATCTAACCTTCATGATGTTTTTAATGTCTCACAACTTAGAAAGTATCACCTAGATCCTACACACTTCTTAGAAATCGAATCAATATAGCTAAGGACGATCTAACCTTCCATGCATCCCCAGCACAGATAGTAGACAGAAGTGTTAAACAATTTTGAAACAAGCCAGTATAGTTAGTAAAGGTGGCATGGGGAAAAGAAGGAACAGAGGACTACACTTGGGAGTTAGAGCCAAACATGAAGGAGGAGCACCCCGAACTATTTTCAAGTACAAAAATTTTGAGGTCAAAAATTTTTTTAGGGGGGTAGTAGTGTAACTTCTGAATTGCAATACATTTAATTTACACTGTGAATTTATTTATTCGATGCCATTAGATATGTAACAATAATTAGAAGTGAATTATAGACAGATTAGGGTTAAGAGGATTTGAAATAATCATGTAGAAAATCTAAGAAGGTTACAAGCATTATTTCCCAAGTTTGAAGGAAATCGATTGAATTTTAGTATTTTATATTGTAAGAACCATGTTGGTGGAAATTTATACTGATAGAACTCTAAATGGAGTGGCTAAAATTTAGCTACCTTTACCCCACAAATGGCGCCTTCCTTAGCTACAAATTGAAGGGAATTAGCCAAAGTCGAATTGCATTACAAGTCAACCAATGGTATGAAACATGTCAATATCATCTTGTGCTTTAAAACTTCATTTATTACCCGTAACTCCCTAAAAAATTTTGACCCCTTCAGCTGAGTATTCTCCTTTTATTTCTTCTTCCATTTCATGTAACACCCTCTATCATATAAGCCATGCTCGAGTCATGGAATTACATAAAAAGGTTGTCACAGTGCTGAAAAATTCTTTAAAATAGGGAAAATATAATACATGGCCCTTTTATTGTCCATTTTATTACTAACTACTAAACTCTAATACATAGAGAATAAAATATTTACACTTTAAAAAACAAATTGTGACCGACAGAGTAAACAGTGTGTACTTCCGACTAATCGTTAGCTAGCTTCGGTGGTCTCTTGATCTGGCTAGCGCCTGAGTCATGCTCAATGAGCGGCCCTGCATTTCGTCTTGCACTGGATGTTCAACTTAGGTACTGGAATGTTTACGGAAAAGAAGAACATACAAGTAGGCAGTGAGAACCTAGGGTTCTCAGAAGGTAAATTTGAACAAAACTTATGATGTCATCATAAACATTCCAGCCACTTCGGTTTATTATGAAAATATGAGCATATATAAACAAATAGTGGTTCAATTTTAAGTTGAAAATACCCTTCTCGAAGTGGGTTATATTTTAACCATCACTTACCATATTATATTACAGACATAGAAATATGATTAGTATGATATGCTTCAACCAGAATCATGATAATAATAATATGACTTGATGAGATAACTAAGGATGCGCTCATAGATGCTTATGCTTGACTGTATGCAAGTGCACTTAACTTAATTCATATTTTTCTTTAGCTTGCAACTTGATCTTACTTTTCTGTGCTTGGTCCCCCAGAGGTGATTGGCCTTTCTCACCCCTGGGCAATAGCCTGCTTTTCAGGTCCGAGCTCGTACCTATACATGAGTGACGGGTTTACTTTTCCCGACCCTCACACCGGTCTATTCCCACTAATCTGGTCGAGGGCTGGCCCAAGTCTTAGACAGTATTGCTCTGGCCCACGCTAGCTGGGTCTATGCCATGCCTGGTGTGGTAGCTTAGTATGTCCCTCTTGAAAGTTCTTATCATCTTTCCTTTCCATATCTTATCATGCGTACAGATGCTTTGTGCATACATGAATATGCCTCATGTCTTATTTCTCATATCATATTCTAATTATGCTTGCATGCATGGCATACATGAACATAACATGTGAATGTAATATATTCAAGGTATAATCTCTCATTGCATAAGCTCTCATAACTCATATCATGCCTAAAATTCATCTTTGATAACTTGTATCATATTCAAGTTCATCCTTACATGTAAACATTCCTAGTTTCATAGACTTCTGCCGCAAATCCGGCAAAGATAACAGTCGATTCCGTCTCCCCATGAATAATGCCAGTTGTACATGCACAATTCAATCATAGCAATATAATCAATGTAACATATATATAGATACATCAATATACAACTGGCAATCCTCAACTCAAACCTTATATGTCCACCAACTCTTGTGAAACTATCACTTTGGCCATTCTGCCAATGCTATTCAGTTCTGCCCGAATCTTGTATAATCCACCTTTATCTCTATTCAACTCATTTAAACCTGAATTTTGGATATATCATAGCTCTATATGTCTACTTTCAAACCTCTTTGGTCCCATATCATTTTGATTTATATAACTCAAGATATTCAAATTTTGCCTCAGCCTATTCAGTCACTAGCCCGAATTACACTCTTGGAAGTATAAATTCACTAAAAATTGAAACTAAGCTCAAATCATGCGAAATTGGTCTCATATTGAAGCTAACAGGACAACTTTTCATTTGCCACAAGTTTCATTCATTTGCTTCAGTATACCTCGAGTTATAAGTCCTGAAAGTCGACCTTCCTGAACTACTCTATTTTGGTCTGGTTTGGACATAGGGTAAGTTCCTCAAATCACTGGGGACAATTGGGACCATAACAAACTCGGAATTTCATATTGCGATATTCCTCTATGTGTAAGCTTTCTAACAAAATTGGTTTCACTCAATTTAGAGTTGTATAGGGTGAGTTATACCTTCCTCAAGTCACCCTGCCTGGATGAAAGTCCTGAACCCTAGGTCAAACTTCAAAAATTCATATCTCTCTCAATACTAATCCAATAACCTTATATGATATATCCATGAAAAGCCCTGAATGTCTACTTTCATCTAAAAATGGTTTCATTGGATTTGACTGATTGTAGACAGAGCTGTACACTCCGCCGTATGGGCCGCCGTGGAATTCTTCATCCAGACAGCATACTGGTTCTTCTCTCCTTCTAATTTCCTCTTCTAACCAAAATTTTAACTCAAGATTTCCTATTAATCCTATCATACACATCCAATATATCATCAAATAATCATAAAAAAGTAATCTTTCATACATCCTTAGTTTAGAGAAATTAATATTAGAGATTGAATCCTACCTCTTTGGAGTGTAATCTTGAGTTAAGTGTTGAAGCTTGAATTATTAGGACCTGGCCAAGCTTGAAGGAGTGATGGAGTTGGGTGAGTGGAGAAGAGAAAAGAGAGCTAAAGTGAGGGAGAAGAGAGGGCACAGAAAAATGGGTCTGAATGAGGGGAGAAGAAAGTGTTATATAGGCATGAGTGGTAGTCAACTTGGAGAGTTCTGATTCGCCTTAAAACACAAGGCTGAATTTCTGCCAACCTTCCCCTCTTTTGTGACAATTTGCTCTCCACGT
This sequence comes from Pterocarpus macrocarpus, assembly GCA_031439585.1. NCBI lineage: Eukaryota > Viridiplantae > Streptophyta > Magnoliopsida > Fabales > Fabaceae > Pterocarpus > Pterocarpus macrocarpus. Next base: position 34,553,320 of record CM062519.1, read on the forward strand.
CGCTCTAACAGTGGGACTCGTTTCCAGTATATTCTGAAGATGACATCGGAACTCATGCACTTCATGAGATGAAATCAGAACTTGTGGATGATTTGGAAACCAGCTCAAAGATCCGAACTCGAGCCCTTTCTAACTGAATTCCACTTTAATGCGGGACCTCGTGACATTTTACTCGGAAGTCGGTACTTGCACCATTGTGTTAAACTATAACTTCTAAGGTCGGAAACCATGTACACTATTAAGGTTAGATCGGAACTTGGGTAGATTTTCTTTGAGACATGAAGTCGGATATCGTGGAATTACGTCATGTTGTTCGGACTTGAAGCCCAAGTCGGAAGTCGGGAAAATCGGAGGTTAGAAATTATACTCGCTATACTTTAACTCGAATATTGGAACTCGGAAGCCACTCCAGTTAACTCGAAGCTAAAGCATTAAGTCAGAAATTGGAAAGGCCATGAAGTCGGAATGAAGAACATGCTGGAATAAGGTCGGAAATCGTAAATTGGGCTAAAAACTGAAGACAAACTCGGAAATCGGAAATTGTTCCATTTCATGTGGAATTCGAGTGCGAAGTCGGAAATCATAAAACTAATGAACTCGGAACTCGGAACTCGTTGTGGAGGTAAAATGGAATAATTTAGCGCAAAGAAAATTGGGATGTTACATTTCACCTCCTCTTTCTTCCATCTTCAACCTTCATCAACTTCGTCCATGAAAAACTTGAATCTAGTTAGTTGGTACATCAATTTTGAGGTAGGATTCATGAGTTTCTCTTATTGTTTATGATATGGTGGCTGATTGAAATTTTATTTCTACTCTTTTATTTGATGATATACTGTGTTCACATGATCTTCTATCACATGATCTTCTATGATTGAATTAACGTCTAAGTATTGGGTTTGGATTGGAACTTTAGTGAAAAGCTAAAAAAGTAGCTAACCAAAATTGGTTGGATTGAAAAACCCTAAATGTGTCCATACTACAAAGTGTACAACTTCATCTACAGCCATCATAATTTCATGAAACCAATTTTAGATGAAACTAGACATCTATAGCTTTCCAATCATATAAATTATAAGGCCATTCGATCTGTAATGAATGAGATATGAATTTTTGAACTTGACCTTAGAATTCTATCCTTGGTTTCTAACTAGTATGGGTTGTGAAGGGCATAACTCACCGTATACAACTTCAAATTGAGTGTAACTAATTTTTTTAGAAAGCTAACATAGAGATGTTTATGCCATAAAAATTTTAGATTCAAACCCTAAGTAGTTGCTCCCAGTGATTCACCAAAATTGCCATATGTCCTGACTGGACTGAAACAGGGCAGACCATTTTAGCTAAATGTGAGAGCTTATAACTTTAGCTCTACCCACTCAAATGAAACAAAACTGGTAGAAATAAACATTGGTTTAGCTAGATTTAAAATGATATAAATATCAAGCAAATCCAATAAGATTTCTATTTTTGATAAATTTTTACATTTTGGTACCTAATTCTGCTCAACAATAGGGTAGACCTAGGTTAAACTTCAATAACTTAATTTATACTTATCAAAATTTAATGGGACTAAAGAAAACACAAATTAGACAAACATATTTCAATATATCAAAAATTCAAATTTAAATAAGTTAAATAAAAATTATGGCATAAATTATAAAATAGGGCAGAATTGAGGGACTTAGGTGCAATTGCTAAATTAAATGCTTGGGCACCCTAATGTGTGAATGAGCTTTTATTTAAAGTTAAATTTTGCAATTCCATAGTGATGCTAAAAGGTTAATGTGTTATGTTGACTCTGATGTCTTGGATCTAAAAGGCAGTATTCATGGGGAAGCAGATCTGATCTGTTATAATACTAAAATTTCGGCAAAACTTATGTACATAATGTATTATAAATGTAACCATATATGTTATCCAAATTGATTTAACCATGATTATATAATTCATGAGGACTATTTGAATTCATATTACTTGGGCCAGCCTTGGAATGAATTTAAGGGGAATAGATTGGAGGAACAGCTGAGGAAAGTAAACCCAACTATCTTGTATAGGAACGAGCTCGATCTTGAAAAGTAGATTATTACCTAGGAGTTATATGGCCTAAAACTCCCAAGGGACCAAGTATTGAAACATTTATTAGACACTAGCTAAGAAAGATTTAGGGTTAAATGTATTCTTATCTTGAGGGTTCCTATTGCTTACTTATTTACACATATTATATGTTTGCTTATAGTTTTATTTGTGCTGCACACTATTCTCTATGACATTTACTCTATATATTATATGGATGCTTTCTGTTTCTTGAATGTTCCAAGTAAAATGGAACTTTGCTTCGAGCAACTTTCTTAAACATTGATAAATCCAGATATTTAGTCTATTTTTCTCCCTTTTATGTAATTCAATAAAAATCGAAGCAACTAGGAATGACTGCAATGTCAGTGTAGAATAGTTATGAGAATCCTATTGAGAATTTTTCCAAATTCTCATTTTGCTGTGTATGTCTACGTCATTCTCAAACCATGGACATGGCAGCGACAACCATCCTTTTCATTGAGCTTCCGGAGTTGCAATGGCATTTCGACCATGTAATAGACTCCCTATACATGATTGGCACCTGCTGTTTCTACCTGTATTCCTTTTTTTGTCGAGACTTTACTGTTCCTCTTTTTCATCCTCTTTTCGATCATGCTACCCCTTTCTTAGCCATTCTCCTATATATGGCCCATCCAGTTCCACTACCAGTAGCACAACTTACCTCACCACACCAGCTGGTTCCCTCTCCCTTTTGATGGTGACCCCTCAAAGGTGGCAGCCTTATCCTCCTCCTTGTCCTCCAACCCCGACAACAGCTATGCTCCAGCTGATCTGGAAAAGGTGAATGGATTCCTTTCCTCGGAATCATTAAGATGGTTGGCGAAAACACTCCCTAAAGTGAAAGGTGACTTCACTCAAGAATCAAGTAATTAAAATTTACCACACACATTCATACTAAACTATGTGGTTTTCTCATGAGTAAACATAAGGAATCATATAATGACTCATAAGACTTTTCTCAAAGAATAATACAATTATTAACACCCTTAAGGGTATGAATGTATGATGTCATTGAGCATGATGTATGATAAGTTTGATTGAGCGTTGATTCATGATTGAATGATTGTGTATGATTGGAATTGATGATATGAGACAAATATAATTGGTTGTTGGTTGGAATTTCCATGTTTGGCATTTTGGGGAAGCTCTAGTTTAGTCAACATGCTACTAGATTTTTGTCAAATTATAGACTTAGTCATATTATTGCATGTCCACATGTGTCTTGTCGGTGAGTACAATGCATGTAAAATATAACAATGAGAAGAGAAATAATTGGACATGATCCTTCGTTTACTTCAGTAAGGGAAATGAGGGAAAGTGATCCCCAAAGACAAGATAAGTGAACATGATCCTTTAATAAGGGAAGGTGACCTACAAAAGACCCCTTTACTTTGGAGGAAAGAAGGCCCTAAACTCTCAAAAATAAAGAAACCCTGGTCAGCTTAGTTTGATTTTAGATTAGTACAGTGTGGCGCCAGCCATGGAATGAACTCATGTCCAATAGCAGTATATTCCAAAGGAAAGTAAGGAATGTTAAGCAGGTGCTAAGAATAAAAGTAAAGTTAATGAAAGACTTTGGTCAAGTCCATATGTTCATATGAAAGTGCACGCATCTCTATTTCATCATATGCATGGTCATGATTGTTGATATTATGCTTAGTTCATATGGTTCTATTCGATGTCCTTATCTTGCTTTTGCCATGTTTATGAGATTAAACTAAAAGGAACCCGCTTTGGGAACTTATGTCTTCAAATCATTAAAATTGAATCTATGCAAGTTCACCATTTTTATAATTAAACCCGAAGTGGCTGGGACGATGATGATGACACACTAGTTGTCTAGTCGTGATCCTAGTGGGAAATCTTGTATTTCTCACTTCTACATTTCCGTATCATCTCCAGAGGATGCCGGCATTGAGCATGATGGTGATTTTCATTAAGTTTCCTGCAATCCATTGGTACTTCGACCCGATGTTGAATGCATCTGTGCTGACTGCTTAGGCAGCGATAAGGGTCTACATGTTCCATAGCCGCTAGTTCCGTGCACCCGTGATAAGTCCGTTCTTCTGCCCTCACAAGCCTTTTGAAGACATTACCCTGGACGATGTCCATCAACCTTTTCACCCCCCAAGTACTCGATAGATGGAGATTCCAACTCTAACACTCAGTTGACGTCAACTGTTTCTATTGAGTCCAATCCCTTAGAGTCATCCTATCTGACCTAATTTGTAGGATCCTACCGCTCGGAGCCCTCTCAGCCTTCAGTGATTCAATTGTCTTCAGATTCTTCTACTTCATCTGCTAGCCTAGCTTCACCCTCGATTCGTAGTCATGGGTTTATTCGCATTCGTGTCGTTCCCCACAGGCATGGATGTGCACAAGGAGGAGGACATGACAACGATGCCCCTAGTGGTTTCAGGAACGGATGCCTTCCGTTTGATGGTTGATTTGGATGGCACGTGCTAAGCTAATCATGAGGATAGCCTTTTTTGTTGGTAGTTATAAGGTTATCACTTTCCTTATGGCACGTATGTGTAGTTGAGATTTTGGGTGTATTTCTCTTCATGATGTATTTTATTTTATAATGTATTTGGTTAGGAATTTTGTAGGGTCGACAGTATATGTCGGACGCATGACTTATCATGTATAACTTGTTACACTACTATTACCTATATTTAACTATGATCGCTATGGCATGATATTATGTTTATCCAAGATATTGTGCTTTATGTTGCCCTGTTTATTTTATTGCACCGCTTGTATAAGATAGCGACGTTCAATATTATACTTTCATGATGCGTTCATGGCTCTTGGTTTTCAAAATGGTTTATTTGTTATCGTTCAAAAAAAAAATCTACCCTTATTTTCAGTTATGAAGTAATTTCAAATGGTAATCTTAGTTCCACGAGCAAAAGTAAAAACTAGTAATTCTATAATATGATTTAAGCATAGTATATGACTATTAGGGTGTTGCATTGTGTGTTGCTCTATTTTGGACAGCAACTAAACCTATTTTGTATCATGTATTTTGAGCATCTAAATGGTTGGTTTTATGTCTTGATTGATGAGTTTTCATTGGAATAAATTTTTTGAAGTAGTATATGCAAGATTTCATATTATCTTCCTATATGATTCACGTGATGCACATAAACACATGTGAGTTCAAAACTCTACACCTTTGGCCATGGACTTCTAGCATGCTTTTGAAGATGTTTTCATGCATTTAAATGTTATCTTGATGCATAAGAATCTATATAAATATGTTATATTCTTATGTGTTAAGTTTCATGCACTTTTGAGTTATTTTAAAAGCTAAAAGTTTAATTTTATTTTCTGCCCTGTTTTGGACAGCAACACTTTGTTTTTAATTCACTTATTTTAGTGTTTTATAAACTTAGTTTGATGTCTTGAAACATGTATTTTTACTTGATGAAGCTCTATGCACAAAACTTGGAAAGTTTTGAAACAAAATGCTTTAGTTTTGGCCATGAACATGTTTTAGCCATGAATCTCTTTTTGATTTGAAAGTTGTTTCAGTTGGTTTGTTATATCGAGATGTTTGAATTAGCATATTTATGTGATTGTTTCTTTTGAGACCATTAAGACTTAATAGGACACTAAAAGCCACTTAATAAAATGAATCATTATCTTTGCTTGGAGTTTATGACCTTGACCTATGTTATTGGAGTTGTATGGACTAATTTGAATTGTCATGAGACCATGAGGCTCATATTAGACCTATTTGAGACCTTTGAAGGTCATACCTATGCATTGGAGAACTTTTACTTGGAAATGGACTCATGGACTTTGGACTTTGGACGTTGGACCTAATCACACTTGTAATCACACTAAAGAACCTAAAATTTGAAGATTTAAGTTAAGATCCTATTAGAAATGTCATATGAACTATATAGTTCTTGACTTGAAGTGGTTTTCTAAATTTTCGTTTAAGAATAAGTGTTTTGAACTATTCTTTGAAAGTTGCCTTTGGAAACTTGTTTTGCATAAGAACATGTTAATTTTATGGATACAAGTCTCAAAATTCATGCGTTAAAGTTTGAATGAATTATATGTGTTCTTATGTTATTGATGGAAGTTTAATTGATTTGTGTATTATAATATGTAATTGGTGTATACTATATGCCTTTATGTGATTATGCTATGATATTAAGAATTTCTTATCATGAATATATTTGTGACTTAATATGTTATGTGCCCTTGATGAAACTAATAACTCTTAGTTGATGGATGCACATTGTAACACCCTCCTCAGTACAGTACTATGCTTAAGTCATAGTACCATACCCTGGAGTTGTTATTGTTACCTAAGCGGACCTTGCTTGATAGCAACTTCAGCCGTCTTCGGAAACCTCTGAAACTATCTGGAGACAACATGGAAATAGGTGTGAAAATTATATATTCCCAGTAGGATTCCCTATGTATCATAAATAATGTCATCGTTGTTATCTCCAGTTTGCTTCGGTTTATTAAGAAAAAGGTGAACATACCTTACAAACTGTTTAATTTTATAGTTCGAAAATATAATGTCCGAAGCAAAGTTTATTTTAATCATACACTTGGCATTTGGGAAAAACCCATGAAAATCAAGTCATGAATTATATTAGGACTAATAACTGAAATACAATAAAGTACGATAGCATCAATGTACTACAGCATATTAAGGCACCCACATAACCTCAATGTGCTGAGAACATAACATCTGCGCATAGCTTAACTTGTACTTGAATTCATACATATACATAAAATTTCTTTCTTCATCTCTCTTTATCATCATAAAGTCTTTACATGCCACATTCCAGAGTATGATCGCCATATCATACCCCATCAGAGTGTGATCGCCATGTCACGTTCCTTAGGAATATGGGATCTTCCTTTGGTGCTTACATTAGCTGGTTCATGCTATGCCTTATGTAAGTTCTGTCCCCTAACTCACACTAGCTGGGTCAATGCCATGCCTCATATGAGTGGGGTGCTTGCATATGCCTTAGTCTTTAGTCTTAGCCTTTAATCTTTAGCTTTTACTTGGCACACCTAGGCGTTACGTATCGCCGTCCCTAGGGTGCTTTTACTGCCCTTGGGTAGCCTGGCCTTGGAGTGAGCTCATCAGCTCCACCTGTGACCGTCGTCACATTGACTCATCCACAAGGGGATCCACGTGCCTCTAGTCTTAGAGGGATCTCATTCTGGCCACGTGCCTCTAATTGAAGGGATCTCTTCTGGTCACGTGCCTCAAAATCGAGGGATCTCATTTGACCATGTGCCTCCAAGGTAGAGGGATCTCATAGTTTTAGCTGCCTTCACAAGGAGGGATTCAAAGTGCACTACCTCCAAGTGAAGGGATTCATATCTTTATCTTTTAACTGCCTTCACAGGGAGGGATCTCAATTAACTGCCTCCAAGTGAAGGGATTTACATTCATTATACTCATGCTTGGTCATTCTCACATATGGTCATGCATAGGCATGCTGAATGTGCTCATACATATACTTCCTCCTTTATTTTCATATACGTCATAACTCGTATCATACTTAAATTTACCCTTGCATGTAAACATTCCTAGTTCCATAAACTTCTACCGTAAGTCCGGCAGCATAACGGATCAGTTCCGTTTCCCCATGAATAGTGCCAGTTCACAGACAATTTAGTCATAACAATATAATCCATCTAACATATATATATGTATATACATATCAATGTAAAACTGGCAATCCTCAACTCAAACCTTATATGTTTCATTAACACTTGTAAAATCATCACTTGGGTCACTTCCATCAATTCTATTCAATTCTGCCCGAATCTTGTATAATCCACCTTTATTTCTATTCAACTCATTTAAATATGAATTTTGGGTATGTCATAGCTCTATGTGTCTACTTTCTAACCTCTTTAGTCCCATATCATTTTGATCTACATAACTCAGGATATTTAAATTTTACCTCAGCTTGTTCAGTCACTAGCATGAATTACACTCCTAGAAGTATAAATTCACTAAAAATCGAAAATAAACTCAAATCATACGAAATTGGTCTCATATTGAAGCTAACAGGACAATCTTTCATTTGCCAGTAGTTTTATTCCATTTGCTTTAGTATAGCTCGAGTTATAAGTCCTGAAACTTGACCTTTCTGAACTACTCTGTTTTGGCTCAGTTTGGATATAGGGTAACTTCCTCGATTCACTGGGGACAATTGGGACCATAAAAAACTTGAAATTTCATATGGGAATGTTCCCCTATGTGTAAATTTTCTAACAAAGTTAGTTTCACTCAATTTGGAGTAGCGTATGGTGAGTTATATCCTCTCAAGTCACCCTGCCTGGATGAAAACCTTGATTCCTAGGTCAATCTTCAAAAATTCATATCTCTCTCAATACTAATCCAATAACCATATATGATATATCTATAGAAAATCCTGAATGTCTACTTTCATCTAAAAATATTTTCATTAGATTTAACCGATTGTAGGCGGCGCCGTACACTCTGCCGTACGGACTGCCGTGGAATTCCTCAACTAGACAGCATTCCAAACTTTCACTTCTCCTAGTTTTCTTCCTCTAACCTTAACTCCAACTCAAAAATTCCATATTAATCCAATCATAATCCATCATAATACATTTAATAACTCATCAAATACATGAAGAAGAATACAAGTTCATACAGCCTTAGGGCAAATAATTCAAGAATAGAAGTAGAATCCTACCTCTTTAGAGTGTGATCTTGCTGAATTTGAGTTTGGGATTGATGGAACCTTGACCAAGCTTAGAGATTTGATGGAGTTGGATTGAGAGAGGAAGGGAAGAAGAAGAAGGCTAGAGCAAGAAGAAGGGGAACGTAAATCAGACCAAAATGGAGAGTAGAGTCTGATTCAAATACATGAAAGTTATGGTGTTGATTGGTTGGAGTTTTGTGGTTGAAGTTCGGTCATGTCTCTCACTTTTGTGGCTAAATTGCTCTCCACGTCATCCCCAAAGTGAGACTCGCTTCCACTCTATCTTAACTCGGAACTCGTCTCTAACATGCTTGAAGTCGGAACTCGTGTCATTGGACTTGAGCTCGAAGCTGAAGCCGGATACCGGAACTCGTTACCTCTTGTTTGTGACTTGAGGAAATCTTATCTATTTATTCGAAACTTGAAAGTAAAGTCGGACATCGGAAGTCATACAGCTCGCAATCATATAATCTCAGAACTCCCTATTTTAACTCGGGAATGTGGATACTGGATATAAACTCGGAGATCGGAACTCGTGTAGGACTGGAAATCAACTCAAGAATTTGAACTCATGTCCGTTGAGTTCAACTCTAAGGCCAGAACTCGTTACATTTAACTCGGAGGTCGGTACTTGCATCATTGTGTTAACCTATAACTTCTAAGGTCAGAAACCATGTAGTCTGAGGTAGGAACTTAGGAACCTTTATCTGAAACTTGAAGCTACAGTATGAGACTGGAAATCGGGTACACTTTCTTTGAAACATGAAGTCGGAAATCGTATCCCTTTGTCTTTGAAGCATAAGATCGGAAATCGTAAGTTATGCCATTTCATTTGGGATTTGGAGATGAAGTCGGAGGTTGGAGCTGTGACCATTCCGATGAGATGAGGTCAGAAGTCGGTAAAGTTAGCTAGTGAATTAACAAAGTCGGAAATCGAAAAATGTGTGTAATGAGGTCGGAAATCGGGACATTACACACATGAATATGCTAATGAGTTTGTTTTAGATTTTAATAACATGTGCTTTAATTATGGCTAATGGCATTATAGATAAAGAAGAAGTTTATGTGCACTCTATGTTATGAATAAAATAATTTGTGCTATGTGCACTTTTTGATGTAAATATACTCATTTATATAATGAGCAAGATATGAATGAAATTATTATGTGCACCGTGTGAATTGCTTCTATATGATAATTAAATGAATAAGTGAGTGTGTGGGCCCTACCATGTAGTGGATAAGCCATATATTTCACTAAGTGACACATTGGACCCCATTAAGATAGCGAATCAGGACTTGGTGATCACTAAGTTTGCTAGTGGATTGAAGCGGCACCTTGAGTCCCACCAAGATAGCAGATAAGGACTTGTTGTTTGTTATGTGATTGCCTTGGGCCCTGCCAAGATAGTGGATAAGGACTTGGCAATTCACTGATCTGACTAGGGGACACCATAGCAAAGTGAGCTCTCACAGATCCAGATAATTGATGTAGATCCTACAAATTCCAACCATCAGGAAAGGAAAAAAAAAAGTAGTAAAAAGGGTCGACAATATACTTGTTATTGTTTCTATTTTACTAATTGATTATATTATTGCATTATTGCTTTATGATGCACTTCCACCTTGCTTGACACTAATAAATGGCTAGGAATAATAATTTATTTTATTAACTACTTGTGAATTATTTTGCTGCTAAATGTTCTAATATTTGACTGGTGGTTTGACTGACTGTATACTAAACATACTGCTGCACTCCTGCCTTTATTCTTAGCATTTTTGGGATAAAGCGGGACTCTCTTGGGAACACCACCTTACTAGGAGATTTCTCTCACCCCTTTTTCTTTGGTGTTTCCAGATGGCACGGATGATTCTCAACATTGAGATGGACATGGCCTTTGAGTCAAATATACTAAATAATAGGATTCTACTTCACATTGTGGATAGAGTCTTTACCATTACTATTATTAATGACTAGACTTTAAATATGCTTTGATGTAATGGAGGACGCCCCCTTTTAGCATCTTCATTTGACATATTTGATTTTGTAGTTTTGTGGGCTGTACATGGGTGGGGTGGGGATGATTAGCAATAGTATAGATGTTCTACCTCATTATATTTTGGGGTTATGTATTATGAACTGCTCTATGTACTCTAGTGATGGTTGCCTTATCTATGGATTTTAACAACTAGCATGTGGTAGTATTACCTTTGTCGTCTAAACTAATTAACTAATGACTAAAATTGAAAATAGAAATCGGCGAAAAAAATTTATGCACGTAAAATTAAAGGAAGTAAGTTAGTAATACTCTACTAACTAATTATTATTAGAATTAAGTAAGTAAATCAAGTAGTACGATAATAGTTAGTAGTAGGGTATTATCACGGGGGCATTGGTTAGACCAAAAGACATGACTGTAAACTCATAATTCTCATATCTATTCTTAAACATTGTCTTGGGTTTATCTTCTCCCTTTACCCTAATCTGGTGATATCTTGACCTAAGATTAATCATAAAGAACACAACTGCACCTCGCAGTTGGTCCATCAAATCATCTAATCCTTGGAAAAGGATATTTATTCTTAATGGTTACCTTGTTCAATTGTCGGTAATCTACACACAAGCACATACTTCTATTCTTCTTCTTATCAAATAGCATCAAGGCTCTCCATGGTGACATGTTGGGTTTTACAAACTTCTATTCCAACAATTCCTCCAGTTTCTTCTTTAGCTTGACTAGCTCTAATGGGGACATTCTGTAAGGATCTATAGATATAGGTCCCGCTCCTAGAACTAAATCTATAGAGAGCTTAACTTCCCCTTCCATAGGGAATTCAGGTATATCTTCATAGAAGACATCAAGGTACTCTCGCTCCACTAGGATCTTGCTCAGAGCTTGTTCAAGATTCACCTCACTTGCCATCAGAAGAATGTATCCCTGACTCCCACTCCTACCATTTTTTGACTCTAGGGTACACAAGAATAGACTTGCAAGTTTTTGGCTTCAGAAGATAAAGGGAGAAACAAGGCAGTCTTATCGGAACAGTTTAACACAATATGATTGGCTAAAAGCTAATTCATACCCAAGATAATATCTAAGCCAGATAAGGGAAGACATATCAAATTAGCTAAGCTATACCTATCAACAATTTTAAAACAACATTGCAAACAAGCTTGGCTAGTCCTAACATGTTTCCTAGCACATGTAGATACCTCTAAGACATAGGGTAAATCAGAAATGGGTAGTCCCAGTCTATGAGCATAGTTATAGGAAATGAAAGAATGTATGGCACCAGAATCATATAAAAATGTTAAGATTGTACCATTTACTTCATACTTACCCTCGATCAAATCTCTGGACTCGGCCACTTCACTGCTAAGGCAAAGACCTGTCCTCGATGTCGTGGCTTTGGGGTAAGGGACTGAAAGGAGATAGCAGTGTAGTCTTTTGCATAGTGGTTGGGCTTTCCGCACCAAAAATAGATGTTTTGTCCTATTAAGTAGGTTCCCTTATGGGGTTTTCCACACTTGGTGCAAGCTTGGTCAGAGGATTGATGGTAGATCGTTCAAGGTTTACAATAAGCTTTCGGGCTACTTCCCCTTAGAACCTCCCCCATGGAAAGGCTTCTGTGGCGGCTATTGAGACTATGTCCCTTGAGATGCCTGCTTCCTCTTGTATTCTTCGGACCTTTCTATTGCCAACCTTTTGGTATAATCCTCCACTACACGACACTTGTTTACCAAGGCCACATAGTTCCTGATCTCCAAGGGAGCTATGATGAATTGGATTTTTATACATTTTTTTATCCCTCATATTTAGTTCATTAATCCTTTTTTTATGCCTAATTGAATTGGTTTAGATCATTTTCCTTTGATTGGATCTTGGTTGGGGTTACAACTCTTATGAAGAAGGCAAAGGCTAATTTTGAGGTTCTGAAGCTGAAACTGGGCTTGGTGTTGAGTTAAGGCGTCCAGGCATGGTTCTTGACCAGGCTGCAATGTTTGGACTATATCTTGGGCTATAGGGAACTAATCAAGCCTATTCCAATGGCATTTGAAAGCTAACATCCAGGGCTTCAACTCATATTGAGAACAGTAAGCCAAAAGAAGTCATTTTCAAGCCCAGAAACTCATTGGAAGTTACTATTGGATCCAGAGAACCCACTTGACATGTTTTGGACATAACTTTCCCTCCAAGTATCCAAATTAGGCAAATGAGATATCAAAATTTAGCTTAGGAGAAGAGGATTATTGTAATGATACAATCAGTGTCTTTTAATCGTAGGCATATATAGGAGAGGCGAAACTATTTAGAGCACTTCTACCATTTTTGAATAATTTCTGAATTTGGAAAGAAAAGAATCTCTCTCTCTCTCTCTTTCTCTCGCATTTTTCCTCCATTGATGGAGGAGTAATTCTCCTCTGATTCAAGAGCTCAAGGGAAGCAATTAGACTCTTGACGATTGGAACAATTTTGGATCCAACACTCCAACCCAGTTTCATCTCTCTTTTTCTTCTTCTTGATTCTATTTTTGGAATTGAAGTTCTTCATTTCAAATTCTGATTGAGAATGCAGTTGTAATCATATTATTCGATTGATGATGTAGTTCAATTGGTTAAGATAGTTTGAATTAGATTCAGATATGATTTCTAAGATTAGTGCATTAGTGATTAAATCCATTTAATCTACTTTAGTTCTAGAAGTTTCTGAAACCGAATTAGATGTGTAATTGGTTGCATGCATGGTGTAACACCTTATCAGGCAAAATACTATCCTTAAGTCACAATATATTACCTGATAAGTTATTACGTGTGGCGAATTAATTAAATTCCATTTTCTGTCTCATTGTTAGTTACCCATATAGAGTTAACTATTCACTTCAATGTATTTCTGTTTGACGGCAGAATAAATACTAGATAATAGTTGTATTGAAAATAAAGTAACATAAATAAAAATACGAAATAGACAAAACTATTGCAAATTTCATCATATTTACATATGGATGTTTGTTTTCAAAATTGACAAACGATATAGGGTAATAAAATGAGGCCACTTACACAAAATAAATCGGCCTGTCGACATGAACAGTACCCTAACTGGTCCCCACGGGACATTTTATTTGCTATACAGCATATATTCATCTCCTGTTTATGACCCAATATTGTCAAAAGAGGGCCATTCTATACATATCCTATGACTGCGCTGCACAGGCACTCTAGGTGGACTCCGAGGAGAAGAATCCATTCGCCATGCCGGTGTCCTCGGGAGTGTAGTCTATGCTCAGAGCAGAGGACAAGGAGGATGAACTCACCGCCTCAGACGGATCCTCCTCAAACATTGAGATGAAGGGGATCTGCTGCTGTGGTGAGGCTGGAGGATCCATGGCTAGTACTGCTACTGGTGCTGTTGCTGTAGGTGGTGGTGGAAAGGGATGGGCCATGTGGAGAGGAATGGCCATATAAGGGACAGCAGGGTCGAAAAGCAAGTGCATGAGTGGTACCACAAAGTCTCTCTGGAAGAAGAAATAAAAGCGAAATTGACATCTACCCGATATGTACACGGAGTCTAAGAATGGATCGAGGTGGATATGGAGTTCGGGGAACTCAATGAACAGGATGCTGGTGGCTGCATTCTCCATAATCTGAGAATGACATGGAAACATATAGTAGGGTGAGAAACAAAGATTTCTCAGTAAGGATCCTAAGTCTTACATCTATCTGTCATCGTTGTCATTCTCAATTTTTCCGATTTTGGTTAATTAAAACAAAATGTTGCATCAATAGGATATCCTACTCAATTAGTTATAGAAATCATAGCTCGAAACATAGCTTTGTTTTATTGAAGGAAATAAAGGAAATTAAACAGAGATATAAACAACCAAACCTGTGTTTTTGACATAGTTAAGTGACAGCCATAAGGTGAACAATAATTAGATGTTACATATATATATATGTAACATCTAATGGTGCAATTAACTCAATGCATGATAACAGAAATTGTGGATATGCATAAGAAATAATTCACTTGAACTTAACTCATATTTTTTTTATACTTGGTTCCCTGGGAGTATATTGGCCATAAGACTCCTAAGTAATAGTCTGCTTTTCAAGATCAAGCTCGTTCCTATACAGGGTCACTTGGTTTACTTTCCTTGACTTCCCCACTAATCCATTCCCCTTAACTTTGTTCAAGGGCTGGCCCAAGTCACATGGAAATCCTTCCTCATTCTTATAAGGGTAGCATTGCTTGTCTAATACTTGTCTAATACTTCAACCAATGCATGCATAAGTTGTAAATTCATATTAGCATAACGGATCATGTCCGTTTTCCCATGAATAGTGCCAGACAACCAGGAAATTTTAATCAAACAGCAAACCCAATATAGAGCATCATAACTTCAATAGTTGTCACATAAAACAAAGTCTTATGAGCAAAGCTTAGGTAGTTAGGTGCAAGTTTTAAAATCTTAAGTCTTAATCTATCTTGCAAGCTTTTAATTTCTATTGATGTTCCTGGGTTTGAGCTTAGATTGAGTTTTGAGATTGAATTGGGTACGAGTTCTGAGATTATATAAGTTCCGAATTCTAGGGTTATGTTCGATCTCCGAGATTGATTTTGGGTCGAGTTTTGGAATTACGGGTATAAGAGTTTTAAAGCGTCCTAGATCTCGACTTCCGAGATGCGGGTATAAGGTTTCATATTTTGGTGCCAACTTCCAAGTTTATGTTGAAAAATCCTAACTTCCGGGTTTAGGTATTTTAGGTTCTATATTCTTGTCCTTGACTTCCGATTCTAAAGTATTTTATGTGCTTGTGATCCCGATCTACGACCTTAATCTACAATTGGTTTTCCAAGACTGTTATGAGTATGTTTCCTAAGTTCCAAGTTTTTGACATTGACTATACCCGATCTAGTTTCCTATTCACTAAGTTCCGAGTTCAACATTAAGTATATCTGATCTAGCTTTCTGTTTGCTAAGTTCCGAGTTCCGATATTAACTAAACTTGATCTAGTATTCATACATGTCTCTAACCAGAATTGCACTCTTATAAGAGAAAATTCACCAAAAATAGAAATCTAGGTAAAATCATACAAAATTTATATCACTATAAAGCTAACAGAGCAAGCTTTCAAATGAAATAAGTTTCATATTATTTGAATGAGTATAATTCGAGATATAAGCTCTGAAACTTGACCCTACTGGACTACCCTGTTCCAGCCTAGGTTGAACGTAAGGTGAATTCATTGATGTACTGGGGATAGTTAGCAATGAATCTGACTCTAAAATTTTTACAGGATGTTCACTCATATGTTAGCTTTCAAACAACGTTGGATTCACTCAATTTTGAGTTGTGTAGGGTGAGTTACACCCTTCTTAACTCACACTACCCGGATGAAAGTCCTAATTTCTAGGTCAAACTTCAAAAATTCATAACTACCTCTATACTGATCCAATGGCCTTATATTATATATGTATGGAAAGCCCTGAATGTCTAGTTTCTCATAAAAATACATTCATGAAATTTAAATGGCTGTAGCCAGAGCCGTACACTGTGCCATATGAACCACCGAGGAAAAACCCTAGTAGCTTCTTGAGTTTTCTCTTCTCTTCAAGTTCTTTTATACCAATTCCAACTCTAATCATAACACACATGCAAATTCAGTCATAAATCATCATCATTACTCCAAATCACATCAATATCATGAGGAAAACAAGATCTCTACATAGCCCCAAATCAAGAAAAGCAAGAAGAGAAGTTGGATTCCTACCTTGTCTAGTTGAAAGTTTATTGATTTGGTGTCTTAGATGGAAGCAACTCTTGATGAGACTTGAAGAGAGGTTGAAGATGGAGTAGAGAGGAGTGTGAATGGAAGAGAAATGGAGGGGGATCAACTTCTTATCTTGGCCGAAATTCACAAGGGCAAAGAAGGAATTGAACACAAACTTGTGGAACAAGGAGTTAGGTGATTGGTGGATGTGTGTTGGAGTTTTAATTTGATTTTGTGGCTGTCATCCTTTGCTGAAAGTAGCACCACATATATGGGTGGTTTGGCTAAATCCTAGCCATTCATCCTAGGGCACTGATGATGTAAGTTTTATTGATCCGGTTCCAACAGTTTTAAAATACCGAAATCTTACTGATTTCTCTTAAATCGGTAAACCGATTTTTAGAAAAATTGTGTGAGATTTTCTATATTCCTAATCTAATTCCATAAAGCCTAATCACTTCTAAATCACACTTAATTGGCTCTAAGTGAATGCTTAATCGAATTCCAATTAAACTCACTTATTCGATAAAAACTAAACAACTCGGTTATTAACGATAAGATTTTTCAGACGTTACACATGGAGGTTTCTATGTGAATGCTGGATTCTAAATTGAGGTTTCATTTAGATCCAAATTTAATCTCTGGTTTGGTTTGGCTGTGATGTTATATGATTAGAATCCAATGATAGAGTGTTAATTGTGTTCTTCTTGAGTCTTGAATTAGGCTTTCTTTCATCAGTTTTTGATTCCTTTAATTTCTATTTCTATGTGTTCATTCTCTTGTTGCATTTCAAGTATTCGATTAAACAACTCCCTTGCATTCTCTGATCATGTAGTGTAATTATCTTTGGGAAACGATTCAAGTTGCATCCTATGCTATTGTTGTATTCGGTTTAATTTGATTGAGTTACGACGCTCGAGTCAAGCTACAGATGATAAAATCTTTTCCCTTAAACCTCCTTCGTATTTCATACGCTTCCAACATAATTCATTTGGGTTTTCTTGATAGATTGTGGAGAACTTACACAGCTCCTTGATGGTGGTTACATAATCAATAATGCTTTTCCCTCTCTGTTGTAGTTGGACAAACTCCAGTTCCTTGGCATTTCTAACGGACGCATGAAAATACTTCTTGTAGAAAGCTGTCTTAAATGCTTCCCAATTAATGTAGGTACTAGCATTCTCCAACAAACTCTTGGTGGTGCCATTCCACTGAAACTCAGTATTTGCCTTCAGCATATAAGTAGCAAATGCAACCTTCTGCTCTTCTGATCCACTCATTAGTAGCATTAATGTCATAGATTCCTTAGAAACTAGGCAGACTTGCCTTTTGGAACTTCGCAAAGTTCATGTACTCGTACTACCTTTCCATGCCCATTGTAGTGGCTGTTGCTGTTCCCGTTACCATTGCCATTTACCATCTATTGGGCCATGAGTGTGGGGGCAGCAACTTGCTCCCTAACTGCTCTAGCCATTGGTTTGAAGGACTCCATCATATTCTTATTTGTTGTAGCTTCACTCTTAGTGCGTCTGTGACTTGCCATCTAGCTCCTACCCATCAAACAATACTCATTGAGTTGATTAGGCTTAACATAAAGCTAAGTGTGGTAGCAACCAACTGCACACACCACTAGATGGTTACATATCTCTAATTCCTATGTCCTATCATACAGATAAGTTTTATTGCATGACATAACTACCAAATATAGAATTATGCTTAGGAGTATAGTTAGTCCAATCCTCAAGCTCTATTAGGATGAAGTAGGCTCTGATTCTAAAATGTAACATCCTAGTAGTTAACTTATGCTTAATTTGCATTTGAATTTTATTAGTTGTTACCTTTTAGATACGCAAAAAACTAATTTTTTTCTTGACATTACTTTATTTGAAAATAGTGGATAATTTATTTGTCCTTTGAAAACGTGAGCCTTGACCATGAAGTAAACATTTGTGTACGATACGCAAACCAAAGATTAGCATAGGCAAAATTTAAGGATAGTAAAAACAAAGAGCCATACATCACCATAATAAATATGAGTAATTGATAATAGTCATAAACAAAGGTTGTTTATAAATTTCCAACCTTAACATCCTAATTCAACAACATAGCAATAATATAAAAGAAAGAGCAAGGAAATAAAATAGCATAAAGGTTGTAAACATTCTTATAAAATTGGCACCACAATTACTTTCTTGTCCTAATCTTGCGAAGGATGATCGAGGTATGAAGCCAGCAGGGTCTAGAAGCATGTCAACATTTGGAACACGGCCAGAAACACAACTAGTAGTAGTAGAAGACTCCTCAAATGGATTTGATTCAATAGAATCCGATGCTGGATAAGGCTCCAATGCTAGTGTAGTAGAGTCTGACAAACTAACCTCGATGACCAGTACCTCTGGGACAAAGGGCTCCAAAGGGGGTAGTGTAACAACCTCTATCATATAAGTCATGCTCAAGTCATGGAGTTATATTAAAAGGTTGTCACTATGCTAAGAAATCTTTAAAATATGGAAAATATAATACATGGCCCTTTAACTGCTCACTTTATTACTGACTAATAGTCTCTGATACATAGAGAATAAAATAATTACACTTCAAAAGAAATTGTAACTGACATAATATACAGCGTCTACTTCCGACTAGTCGTTAACTAGCTTCAATAGTCTCTTGATCTGGCTTACACCCGATTCTTGCTCAATGAATGGCCCTGTACTCTGCCTTGCACTTGATTTCCAACTTGGGTGCCAGAATGTTTACGGAAAAGAAAAACATACAAGCAGGAAGTGAGAACCTAAGGTTCTCAGTAGGTAAATTCAAACCAATCTTACAGTGTCATCATAAACATTCCAGTTGCTTCGGTTTATTATGAAAATATAAGCACATATAAACAAATAGTGGTTCAATTTTAAGTTGAAAACACCTTTCTCGAAGCGGGTTATATTTTATCAACCACTTGCCATATCATATGATAGACATAGAAATATGAATAGTATAATATGCTTCAACAAGAATCATAATAGCATTATGACTTAACAAGATAGTTGAAGATGCACATATAGATACTCATACTTGATTGTATGCAACTACACTTGACTTAATTCGTATCTTTCTTTAACTTTCAACTTGATCTTGCTCCTCTGTACTTGGTCCCCCGGAGGTGAATGGCCTCTTTCACCCTTGGGTAGTAGCCTGCTTTTCAGGTCCGAGCTCATACCTATACATGAGTGACGGTTTTACTTTCCCCGAGCCTTACACCGGTCTATTTCCATTAAATCTAGTCGAGGGCTAGCCTAAGTCTTAGACAGTACCGCTCTAGTCCACGCTAGCTGAGTCTATGTCAGGCCTCACGTGGTAGCTTAGTACGTCCCTCTTGTAAGTTCTTATTATCTTTTTCCTTTCCATATCTTATCATGCATGCGGATGCTTTGTATGTTCATGGATATGTCTCACACCTTACTGCTCATATCATATTCTAATTATGCTTGCATGCATGACGTACATGAACATAACATGTAAACATAAATATATCCAAAGCATAATCACCTAAAGCAAAATCTCTCATAACTTCATAAACTCTTGCCAAAAATTCGGCAGTATAATAGATCGAGTCCGCTTCCCCATGAATAGTGCTAGGCTACCAATACAATCAATTAAGTATGCAATTCAATGTAAAACAGCAAGTTACAGTAACATTATTAATCATATGGTATGTCAAAATCAATAGAAATATCAACAGAGTTTTCTGTTCACTCAACCCTCTTCTGGCCAAATTTTGTAAAATCTACCTTTACTTCTAATCAACTCATTTAAACCTGAATTTTGTACATGTCATAGCTCTATGTGTCTAGTTTTCAACCCTTTTCGTCCTATCTCATTTTGATTTGTATAACTCAAGTTATTTAAGTTTTATCTCAGCCTGCCCTGTAGCTAGCTAGAATTACATACTTAGAAGTAAAAATCCACTAAAATTCGAAAACCATTCAATTCATACGAAATTGGTATCATATTAAAGCTAACAGGACAAGATTTCATTTGCAATAAGTTTCATTTCATTTTCCTTAGTAGAACTTAAGTTATAAGGCCCGAAATTTGACCTTTCTGAACTGCCCTATTTTGGCCCAGTTTAGAGATAGGGCAACTTCCTCGAACCACTGGGAACAAACGGGACTGTATCTAACTCTAAAATTTTTAGGGATATTATCCTATGTGTAAGCTTTCTAAAAAAGTTAGTTTCATTCAATTCCAAGTTGTATAGGGCACATTTTGCCCTAAAAAACCTAGTCTACCCAGAATCAAACTAAAAAACATAGGTCGAACTTCAAAAATTCATATATCTCTCAATACTAATCCAATGGCCTTATATTATATATGTATGGAAAGCTTTGAATGTACAGTTTAGCATAAAAATAGTTTCATCAAATTTAAAAGGCTGTAGGCGAAGCCGTACACTCCGCCGTATGGACTGCCGAGGGGTTTTGGTCTTCTAGCCCCTCCCTGCATCCCACTCTTACTCCTTTTCACTTCTTAATCGGTTTTAAACATAAAAACAACCACGAAACCAGCCAATAATCATCATATACATCAAATGCCACATCAAGCAATGAGAAAACAAAAACCCTAATCAGCCACCCATAACCCAAAAGGGACAAGAACAAAGTTGAATCTCTACCTCTTGTATGTGATTTTGCTAGATTTTGGAGTTTGGATTGATGGAACCTTGTCAAAGCTTGAAGGTTTGTTGGAGTTGGGTGAGTGGAGAAGAGAAGAAGAAGGCTGGAAAGGAGAGAGGAGGGGCACAAGTCAGCTGAAGGGAAAAGGGAAGGAATATGTTATTAAGGCTTAGTGAGGTAGTTGGGAATGTGAGTTTTGATTGGATGATACCTTGTGGCCAATTTTCAGCCATACCTCCCTCTCTTTGTGGCGCCACCAAGAGCTGATGGAGTGGCTGAGTAATCAACCTTTAAGTCATAGGGTTTTGGGTATATAATTCTATTGATTCGATTTTGACATTTTGAAATACCGTAATCTTACCGATTTCCTTTAAATCGGTAAATCGATTTTTTGAAAATTTCTATGAAATCTTCTATACTTCTAACCTAATTCCCTCATATCTAAACTGAATTGATTGCTAATTAATTGATCCTAAATAAATATTTAGTCGAAATTCATTAACCTTAATTATTTGATAAAAATCGAACAACTAGGCGAAAAACGATAAAAAATCTGGTGGAGGTGAGGCCAAGTTTCTCCACTATCTTGAGCAACACTTGGCGCCACTCATATGTGGTAGGGGTGGCTAAATTTCGGCCACTTAAGTTGGGGTTTCCAGTAGAGAATTCTACTAGTTCAGTTCTGGCAATTTAAAATACCGGATATTCGCCGATTTTCTTCAAATCGGCAAAACTTTACTAAATGACTCTGAAAGAATTTTTGTATCTCTATTTTAATTGTTCGTAAGCCTAATCCATCTAATTAACATTTAATTAACTCCTAATTAATATTTAATTAACTTTTAATTAACCTTACTTAGTCAATAAGATTGAATAAGTTGCTTATTAACGTGAAATAAACGTTTTTTGCAAATTCGGAGCTTTTCTATTTTCCATTTCCCAAAGCTAATGGCATTTCTGTAATTTTGAGCAAGTCTGGGGGCACCCCACGTCATTTCACACTAGACTGCCTCCATGGCCTAATCGGCAAAGATTTAAACTTCTACGGTTTCACCACATTATTCTGCTCTGTTTAAAATTTCATTCTGCTAATTCTACAGATATGGGGACATGAAGATCATTTCATGAAAAGTTCTAGGGTTATTGTGGGAATAAGTCTTTGGGGTCAAAATATAATTTCTAAAAATCCTGGGCATCACTGCAATTAACAAAAGTTTACAAGGACAGTTTTGTTATTTCCTAATTTTTAACATATGGTAGTGCCATGTTTTCAGTGGCAGTGTTACACTACCCTATAATTCCAAGTGTGAGGATCGTCATGGCATAGCGCTGCCTAAGAAATTCTCACACTGCCTAAGGGAGATAATTCAAAGTTTCCATTACGTTCTATTTACGAAAGTGGGGATGTTACAAGTAGGCCAAGAGACATAGGCTCATACTCCATTATTAGCTCATACACTAGCATGGGCTCATACTTTGGTGTGGAAGGTAGAGGCTGAAGGAACTCTAGATGTTTAGCAAGT
Source organism: Pterocarpus macrocarpus (assembly GCA_031439585.1). Classification (NCBI taxonomy): domain Eukaryota; kingdom Viridiplantae; phylum Streptophyta; class Magnoliopsida; order Fabales; family Fabaceae; genus Pterocarpus; species Pterocarpus macrocarpus. Next base: position 34,576,110 of record CM062519.1, read on the forward strand.
GCAGGTGTAGAGGGAACTTCAATAGTAGCATTTAAATGACTTAAGTGCAGAATAGCGAATGCCTTAGTAGTGATCGTAACCATTATGACATCACAATCTCCATTGTAGTACCACTCAATTGTGAGGGGAGTTACTTGCTACTCCATCGGTGATGCCATCCAGGTCTGGAGATGATACGGAAAGTAGGCGTAAGAAATAAAAGTTTCTCAGTAAGATTCTAACTTGACAACTAATGTGTCTTTGTTATCATCCTATCTACTTCGAGTTTATTATAAAAAGGTGTATATATATTCAATTCATTTAATTAAGTTCAAAAACATGATTAGCCTAATTAGATTCATTTTAGGCATGCTTCTTCATTGTATACATAAACATAACATGCATGAGCATTTTACTAACATCAATAACACATCTTGTAATAATAGATAAAACAAAACTATAAATGATAACATGAATGCTTATCTACTTTGTTACTTTCTTATTCATAACTTGATCTATTGCCTTAGCCTCTTGGTTTTCTTTAACTTAACTTTATCATTGTCTTTTACTTGGTCCACCTTCCTTAACTTGGATAGTAATGAGGTCATACTGTGGTCATCAACATCTTAGGGTTCCCCCATGGGAGAAGGGGAAATAGGAGTCACCTTCTTTTACCGAAGGATCATATACTAGGCACCACCTTCCCTTACCGAACAATTATGCCAAAGCTTAGGGATCACCTTCCCTTATCGAAAGATTATATCTATTAATATAGTTTTTGAGGTTCACCTTCCATTATCGAAGGATCACACCCTTAGTTCTTTCTTTTCTTGTATGATGCTCATTATGCATGACATGTAACTTTATTACTTTCCTTTACTTAGCATGTGGATATGTCATGATGAACAAGGTAAACATTACACTAAGCTTCAACCTTTGATAGAAATCTAGCAGCATAACGGCTATGCCAAAGCTTCGCCCAAAGTTTGCCAAACAAACATAATAGTCAATGTAATCATCAATTCATCATAATACGTCAGATGCATACTATAAGCATCTATAAACAATTGAATTCAAACCAGCCAGGTGACCCATGTGGCTACATGACCGCAGGTTACATATAAGTATAGACATTATCATTCATATACTAACAATGGATAGTTCCAAACTATCCATGTAATAAAGTCTTATGAGTAAAGCTTAGATAACTAGGTGCAAGCTTTTAATTTAAACTCATCCTTAAAACTTAGTTTGTCTTAAGAGCTTATTTGTTTGATTTTGTCTAACCAGTCTATATGTTTTCTTAATTAATATATTATGGAACTTTAGTTTAATTCATATGCAAATTGAAAGTCTTATTTTTCTTCTTCATAATTTACTTAGGCTGTGGCCTAATTCCTATGTCTTCACTAATCTTTAAATTTTATTTTTCTTCTAGTGAATTATCACTTCATCTATTTAAGTGTTTAGGAGTGTTATTTATGGTTATTATAATTTTCAATATTTTTCCCCCTTTTGAATTAGTACGGCAGAAACCATATATGGGTTCTTTTAACATATATTTCTTGATTTTTCTCTTAATACTTATCTAGTTCACTTAGTTAAGTAATATAAGAGTGTTATTGTTCATCCTTACAAATTAAAATCATTCCTCTTCTTATTAGTTTATTGAAGCCGCATGTATATAGCAATTTTATACAAGTCTTGATTTTTATTTCCCTTATTAGTAAGTCACCTAAGGTTTTATGAGGAATCCAAATCTAGTTACTAACATTTCAAATTCAAATTCCTTCCCAAAGAAGCAAGCACGGTCAAAGCCATGATCAACACAAAATGACTATTTTTAGTTTTTCTTTCTCATACAAGGACTCTTGTTTTAGTGTTTTTAAGTACTTTTAACCGATTAAAGGCCTTAAAGATGAATTCAACTATTTAGTTTTCTTAAAGGCTTAAGATAAATTCTTTTAACTGATTAATTTTCTTAGAAACACCATAGAGACATTATAAACCGATCAGATTACTTAGAATTATGAAAAGAACATTCTTCCCCAATTAAAACATAGCTTTAGACAATAATACAAGGATTTAAACCATGAATAAGCTTTTGACCAAGGTAGTTGTTCTTAGTTGTGGAAGGACTAAAGCTTCATACTCTTGTATCATAAGAACACTAAAGGAAGATTAGAAGAAGAATTCTACCTTGGAGAAGATGGCTTTACTCAAGATGTAACACTCTAGTAGTTCCAACTTACGCTTAAGTGTCATTTGGATTCTATTAGTTGTTACCTTTTAGCTTTATGAAAAACTTAACCTTTTCTTTAAATTATTTTATTTGAAAACAACGGGTAATATTTTTTTGAAATTGTATGTTGAAAACATGAGCCTTGATCAAGGAAGAATATGTGTATACGATGCATTAACGTAAGGGAGGCATTGATAATAGTGTGGAGACTATAAACACAAATAACCATAGGATATATCATAGTACTATAAATAACTGACAGTAATTATAAACTCATCAATTCCATAGTATCGTCAACCATCATAAAAATAAACAAGGAAATACACCTTAAAACTGTCATAGGTACCCATAAATAATTTCTACAATTACTGAAGATCCAAAGTGTTTGAGCTATTTCTTAGCTACGTCGGAGTTTGCCTCATGGTTAGAGATAATGTTCAAGAAGTTGCTCGGCCAGCCTCCTAGTGTTCTGCTACCCAAGCTCAAGCAAATGGGGGTATCTGCTTTAGCTCTGCACTTGTCACCACCAACTAGTTGAAAGGTGATAGGCTCTTGTGCCCTTACTAAGGCAGCTGCTGCTAAAGAGGCTTCGGCTTCCGAAAGTAAGTCTTTTCCTCACTTTTGTCTTTTGATACCTTTTATTACTAAATTCAAAATTGATCGCCTCTCATTCCTATTTGCAGAAGTTTCCAAAAAATCCAAACATACAAAAACTAGCCAGCTTGTTATCCAAGAAAGTAGTGTAAGTTATTGTTTCTAATGTTCTTAATTCAGAAACTATCATTATATCAAAATAAAAGGATCTTGAAATTCATGATTCTCACATATAATAATTTATGGAGTCCAAGAACATACCTTGATCCATAATGAAGATGATGAAAAGCAAACTGAAAAGATTGAATAGTCCAGAAACTGAATTTCTATTCCTTGACCTTCTCCTTACTCTTTTCTTTCATTAGTGATGGTTATAAAAATAAGAAGAGACTTCCACGGTAGGAATAAGACCAGTTAATGGGATATAACACTTTTTGGAAACCAACTTCCATCAAGTTGGTAACTACCTTAATAACTTCATTTCTATTAATTTTATTATTTATTTACTAAACCAATAAAATAAGACATATATTTAATGCCACATGAGACATATTTTCTTACATTCTCCCACTTGGCTCATGTGTCATTATTTCACTTTATGGTTTAATAAATATAACTATCATAATGCGCATTAAGCAATTACACTTGCTGCATCATTCATCATGATCAAGAATAAAACAAAAATGAGTCATGGCGGTTGTACATCATTTGATCGACATAGTCCTTTCCGTGTACTGTAACATCCGAAAAATCCTATTGTTAATAACCGAGTTGTTCAGTTTTTATCGAATAAGTGAGTTTAATCAGAATTTGATTAAGCATTCACTTAGAGCCAATTAAGTGTGACTTAGAAGTGATTAGGCTTAATGGAATTAGATTACGAACATAGGAAATCTCACAGAATTTTTCTAAAAATCGGTTTACCGATTTAAGAGAAATCGGTAAGATTTCGGCATTTTAAAACTGTCGGAACCGAATCAATAAAACTTACATCATGAGTGCCCTAGGATGAATGGCTAGGATTTAGCCAAACCACCCATATATGTTGCGCCACCTTCAGCCAAGGATGACAGCCACAAAATCAAATTAAAACTCCAACACACATCCACCAATCACCTAACTCCTTGCTCCACAAGTTTGTGTTCAATTCCTTCTTTGCCCTTGTGAATTTCGGCCAAGATAAGAAGCTGATCCCCCTCCATTTCTCTTCCATTCACACTCCTCTCTACTCCATCTTCAACCTCTCTTCAAGTCTCATCAAGAGTTGCTTCCATCTAAGACACCAAATCAACAAACTTTCAACTAGACAAAGTAAGAATCCAACTTCTTTTCTTGTTTTTCTTGATATGGGTTTGCGTGGGGATCTTGTTTTCCTCATGATATTGATGTGATTTGGAGTGATGATGATGATTTATGACTGAATTTGCATGTGTGTTGTGATTAGAGTTGGAATTGTTATAAAATAACTTGAAGAGAAGAGAAAACTCAAGAAGCTGTTAGGGTTTTTCCTCAGTGGTCCGTATGGCAGAGTATACGGCTCCACATACAGCCATTTAAATTTCATGGATCTATTTTTATAAGAAACTAAACATTTAGAGCTTTCCATATATATATATATATATATAATATAAGACTATTGGATTAGTATAGAGGTAATTATGAATTTGTGAAGTTTGACCTAGAAATTAGGACTTTTATCCGGGCAGTGTGAGTTAAGAAGGGTGTAACTCACCCTACACAACTCTATATTGAGTGAATCCAACGCTGTTTGAAAGCTAACATATGAGGGAACATCTCATAAAAATTTTAGAGTCAGATTCGTTGCCAACTATCCCCAGTACATCAATGAATTCACTTTAACTTCAACCCAGGTTGGAACAGGGTAGTCTAGTAGGGTCAAGTTTCAGGGCTTATATCTCGAATTATACTCATTCAAATAATATGCAACTTCTTTCATTTGAAAGCTTGCTCTGATAGCTTTACAGTGATATAAATTTCGTATGATTTCACTCAGATTTCTTTTTTGGTGAATTTTCTGTTATAAGAGTGCAATTCTGGTTAGAGACATGTATGAATACTAGATCAAGTTTAGTTAACATTAGAACTTGAAACTTAGCAAACAGAGAGCTAGATCGGATATACTTAATGTTGAACTCGGAACTTAGTGAATAGGAAACTAGATCGAGTATAGTCAATGTTAGAAACTTGGAACTTAGGAAATACACCCATAACAGTCTTGGAAAACCAATTGTGGATGAAGGTCGTAGATCGAGATCACAAGCACATAAAACACTTTGGAATTGGAAGTCAAGGACAAGAATATAGAACCTAAAATACCTAAACCCGGAAGTCAAGATTTTTCAACATAAACTTGGAAGTTGGTACCAGAATATGAAACCTTATACCCGCATCTCGGAAGTCAAGAACTATGACTCTTTAAAACTCTTATACTCGTAATTCCAAAACTCGATCCAGAATCAATCTTGGAGATCGAACATAACCCTGGAAGTCGAAACTTGTATAATCTCGGAACTTGTACCTAATTCAATCTCGGAACTCGATCCTAAGCTCAAACTCGGGAACATCAATAGAAATTAAAAGCTTCTAAGGTAGATTAAGACTTAAGCTTTTAAAACTTGCACCTAACTACCTAAGCTTTGCTCATAAGACTTTGTTGTGTGTGACTACTATTAAAGATATGATGCTCTATATTGGGTTTGCTGTTTGATTAAAGTTTCCTAGTTGCCTGGCACTATTCATAGGGAAGTGGATATGATCCGTTATGCTAATATGAAATTACAAGTTATGCATGCATTGGTCAAAGTATTGGACAAGTATTAGACAAGCAATGCTACCCTTATAAGAATGAGGAAGAATTTCCATGTGACTTGGGCCAGTCCTTGAACAAAGTTAAGGGGAATAGATCAGTGGGGAAGTCAGGGAAAGTAAACTCGGTGACCTTATATAGGAACGAGCTCGATTATAAAAAACAGACTATTACCTAGGAGTCTTATGGCCAATATACTCCTAGGGGACCAAGTATGGAAAAATATGAGTTAAGTTCAAGTGCATTATTTCTTATGCATATCCACAATTTCTGTTATCATGCATTGAGTTAATTGCACCATTGGATGTTATATATATATGTGTGTGTGTGTGTGTGTGTGTGTGTATTATTGTTCACCTTGTGGCTGTCACTTAACTATGTCAAAACCATAGGTCTGGTTATTTATTTCTCTGCTTAATTTCCTTTATTTCCCTAAGCAAAACAAAACTGTGTTTTGGGCTACGATTTCTGTAACTAATTAAGTAGGACATCCTGTTGATGCAACATTTTCTTTTAATTAACCAAAATCCGAAACAACTGAGAATGACAGCGATGATAGATAGATGTAAGACTTAGGATCCCTACTAAGAAATCTTTATTTCTCACCTTACTATATGTTTCCGCGTCATTCACAGATTATGTAGAACGCGGCCATCGGCGTCCTGTTCATTGAGTTCCCCGAACTCCATATCCACCTCGATCCATTCTTAGACTCCATGTACATATCGGGTAGATGTCAGTTTCGCTTTTATTTCTTCTTCCAGAGAGACTTTGCGGTACTAGTCATGCACCTGCTTTTCGACCTTATTGTCCTTTATATGGCCATTCCTCTCTACATGGTCCATCCCTTTCCATCATCACCACAGCAGCAGCTCCAGCAGCGGTACTAGCCATGGATCCTCCAGCATCACCACAGTAGCAGATCCCCTCCGTCTCGATGTCTGAGGAGGATCCATTTGAGGTGGTGAGTTCATCCTCCTCATCCTTTGCTCCGAGCATGCACTACACTCCTGGGGACGCTAGCATGGCAAACGGATTCCTCTCTTCAGAGTCCACCTAGAGTACCTGTGCAGTGTAGTCATAGGACATGTATAGAATGACCCTCTTTTGACAATATTGGGTCATAGATAATAGATGAGTATATGCTGTATAGCACATAAAATGTCCCGTGGGGACCACTTAGGATACTGTTCATGTCGACAGGCTGATTTATGTTGTATAAGTTGCCTCATTTTATTACCCTATATCATTTGTCAATTTTGAAATCAGACATTGATATATATGTAAATATGATGAAATTTGCAGTAGTTCTGTCTGTTTCGCATTTTTATTTATGTAACTTTATTTCTGGTACAACTATTATCTAGTATTTATTCTGCCGTCAGACAGAAATATATTGAAGTGAACAGTTAACTCTATATAGGTAATTAATAATGAGACAGAAAATGGAATTTAATTAATTCACCAAACGTAATAACTTATCAGGTAATATATTATGACTTAAGCATAGTATTTTGTCTGGTAAGGTGTTACATTTTTGGTATCAGAGCAGTTCGTCCTAATATAGGCCTGAGGATTGGACTGACTATGCTTCGCATATGCTCTATATTCTTTAGATATTATCATGCACTGAGTCTTGTCCATATGGATAGGATGCATGTGAGAGGATTGCCTAACCGTATGCTGTTATTTACCAGCACACCAAACTTAGTATTGAGCCTGATCAACTCAATTACTCTTGTTTTGTGTGTTCAGAACTTGATGGCTTCTGGAAGGCGAGGTAGGCCGCGAACTTCCCTAGCCCAGGAGGAATCTATTGAGTTCTTGGACACCATACGAGAAATAGCGCACGCTATGCGCGAGCAGGTGGCTGCGGCGACTCAAATGATGGGCCAACTAGGAAGGTAGCCAGAGGTAGGTCTTTGAGGGAATCATAATGGCCCTGAGGTAGATCTGGAATACCTCAAATTTGCTGAGTTTAGGAAGGCCAACCCACCTAGCTTCAAGTGAGCCTTTAACCCAGATAAGGCGGATGAGTGCGTTAAAGCTATGGAGAAGGTCTTCTTCGTATTAGATTGCACAGATCATCAGAAGGTGACCTTTGCCACCTATATGCTAGAAGCAGATGCAGAGTTCTAGTGGAATGGTGCATTCCAATTATTAGAGGGATCCCAAACAGATATTACTTCCGACGCATTCAGAGGCGCGTTTTATCAGAAGTACTTCCCTACCTCTGTCCACAATGCTAAGGAGTTGGAGTTCATGCACCTCCATCAAGGGAATAGTAGCGTGTTGGAATACATTGCTAAATTTCAGGAGTTGTGTAAATTTTCCATCATTTATCAACGGAACCCCGACGAATCATGGAAATGCATGAAGTTCAAAGGTGGGATGAGAAAAGACATCCTTACTACCATAGGACCAATGGAGATCAGAGATTTCCCTACTTTGGTAAATAAGTGCCGCCTAGTAGATGATTGTAATAAGAAGTTGGTTGCTGCTAAGTCAACCGGCAGTAACTTTAAGAGGGGGTTAGCTCCGCAAGGCCCGAGGTTCAAGCCCAATGTTTAGCGGCAGAAGAAGTTTTAGCCTGTGGGCAACAAAGGCAAGCAACCTCAGAGACTTTTTGGAAACCAAACTTGCAGCCAGTGTGGCAGGAATAATCACAACCGCCCCTGCTTGGCAGGTCAAAATGTCTATTTTGGATGTGGCAAACCAGGCCACAAAATCTATGAATGTCTTGCCAGAAACCCCCAGTCGACTCCCAAGCCACGACGCCAGGGAAGAGTTTTCACTATGGATGCGCAGGAGGTCAACAAGTCAGAAGATTCTCAATAGGATTCTCTAATTATCATACATAATGTCATCATTGTCATCTCCAGTTTGCTTCGGTTTATTTTGAAAAAGGTAAACATGCTATACAAACTGTTCAATTTTAAAGTTCGAAAATATAATGTCCGAAGCAAAGTTTATTTTACTCATACACTTGACCTTTGGGAGAGTCTATACAACACCAATTTATGAACTATACTATGAATAATAGCTGCACATATTAAAATACACATCAATAAACTGGATACATAACATCTGCACCTGCCTTCACTTATATGTGAACTTAAGCAAAAACATAGGATTTACTTTTCTTTCTTTATCTTCCCTTTTTATCATAAAATCTTTACGTGCCACATTCCAGAGTATGATCGCCATGTCATACCCCATCAAAGCATGATCGCTATGTCACGTTCCTTAGGAATATGGGATCTTCATTCGGTACTTACACTAGCTGGATCATGCCATGCCTTATGTAAGTGGGGTGCTTGCATATGCTTTAATCTGTAGTATTTAGTCTTTAGCCTTTACTTGGCACACCTAGGCATTACGTATCGCCGTCCCTAGGGTGCTTTTACTGCCCTTGGGTAGCCTGGCCTTAGATTAAGCTCCTCAGCTCCACCCGTGACCGTCGTCACACCGACTCACCTACAAGGGGACCCACTGCCTCTAGGTTAGAGGGATCTCATTCTGGCCACGTGCCTCTAATTGAAGGGATCTCTTCTGGTCACGTGCCTCAAAATTGAGGGATCTCATCTGACCACGTGCCTTCAACATAGAGGGACCCAAGTTTTAGCTGCCTTCACAAGGAGGGATTCAATGTGCAACTGCCTCCAGGTGAAGGGACCCACATTCAATATATTCACATTCTTTTATTCTCATGCATACTCAAGCATAGTCATGCTGAATGTACTCATACATATACTTCATTTATTTTCATATATTATTGTACACATGATCTTCACGTACATATTTATAACATGTAAAGGCCCGTAGCCTCTTTACCATTCTACTGGCACTCATACATATGCTACATCATTTGTCCTCATATACCTCATATCATACTTATGTCATTCTTGAATATAGAGTTTTCATATACATATTCATACTTAGATTCATCCTTGCATATAAACATTCATAGACTTCTGCCATAAATTTGGCAGCATAACGGATCAGATCCATTTCCCCATGAATAGTCCTAGTTCTCACAGGCAAATCAGCCCTAGCAATATAATCAATCTAACATATCTCTTAATGTAAAACTTGTAACCATCAACTTAAACCTTATATGTTCACTAACACTTATAAATCCATCACTTTGATCATTTCTGTCAATTCTATTCAGTTCTGCCTGAATGTTGTATAATCTGCCTTTACTTCTATTCAACTCATTTAAACCTGAATTTTGGATATGTCATAGTTCTAGATGTCTACTTTCTAACCTCTTTGGTCCCATATCATTTTGATTTATATAACTCAAGATATTCAAATTTTGCCTCAGCCTACTCAGTCACTGGCCCGAATTACACTCCTAGAAGTATAAATTCACTAAAAATCGAAACTAAGCTCAAATCATACAAAATTGGTCTTATATTGAAGCTAACAGGACAACCTTTCATTTGCCATAAGTTTCATTCCATTTGCTTTAGTATAGCTCGAGTTATAGGTCCTGAAATTCCACCTTTCTAAACTACTCTATCTTGGCTCGGTTTGGACATAGAGTGACTTCCTCGAATCACTGGGATCAATTGGGGTCATAAAAAACTCAGAATATCATATTGGGATGTTCGTTTCACTCAATTTGGAGTTGTATAGAGTGAGTTATACCTTCCTCAAGTCACTCTGCCCAAATGAAGGTTCTGATTCCTAGGCCTACAAAAATTCATATCTCTCTCAATACTAATCCAAAAACCTTATATTATATGTATATCAAAGCCCTGAATGTCTACTTTCATCTAAAAATAATTTCATCAGATTCAACTGGCTGTAGGCGGAGCCGTACACTCCGCCCTCCGGACTGCCGAGGACTCTTCACCAAGACAGCATCCTGATTCTCCACTCCTTCTAATTTTCTCCTTCTAACCATAATTCTAACTCAAGATCTCTTATTAATCCTATCATAATCCATTATATACATCCAATATATCATCCAATACATGAAGAAGAGTACAATTTAATACAACCATAGTGCAAGGAATTCAAGAATAGAAGTAGAATCCTACCTCTTTGGAGTGTGATCTTGCTGAATTTGAGTTTGGAAGGAATGGAGCCTTGACAAAGCTTGGAGATTTGATAGAGTAAATTGAGAGAGGAAGGGAAGAAGGAGGCTGGAGCAAGAGGGAGAGAGAGTGGCATAAATTAGCTGGAATGAGGGGGGAGAGTCTGACTTAAATACATGGGGGTAGTTCGGATTGTGAGTGTTGATTGGTTGAGATTTTGTGATTGAAGTTTAGCCATGTCACCTGCTTTTGTGGCCAAATTGCTTTCCACATCGTCCCAAAAGTGGAACTCGCTTTCATTCATCTGAAATCGGAACTCGTCTCGATTCTGCTTAAAATCGGAACTCGTGCTATTTTACTTGAGCTTGGAGCTGAAACCGGATGTCAGAACTCATCCCATCGTATTTGAGACTTGGAAGTAAACTCGGATATCTTGTCTGGTTTATTCGAGACTTGGAAGCAAGGTCGGATATCGGAAGTCATGCAGCTTACCATCACATAATCTCGGAACTCTCCATTCAAACTCGGGAACACCAATTGAAATGGAAGTCTCCTGGGAATAAGCTCGGATATCGGAACTCGTGTATCACTTGGAAATCAACTCGAAGATCTAAACTCGTGTCCAATCCAATTGAGTTCAATTCTAAGGTTGGAACTCATTACATTAAACTCGGAGGTCGGTACTTGCATTATTGTGTTAAACTATCAACTCGGAGTGAAGTCAAAAGTCGGTATGAGCATGCTGGGTATTGTTAAGGTCGAAAATATTGAATTCGGAATCACAATATCAAACCCAAATGCTTAAACCCGGAAGTCGGGACTTTTAACATAAAAGTGGAAATCGGTACCAGAATAAGAAACCTTATGTACGAATCCAGGAAGTCGGAAACAATGTACAGTATTTTGATACATGAGATATGAGGTCGAAGCTCGCGTACATCTTGCTTGAAACTTGGGATTGGACATGAAGTCGGACATCGGGAATTACATCCATGTTGTTCGGACATGAAGGTTAAGTCGGAAGTCATGGAGATTATTCCAGATGAAGTCGGAAGTCATGGAGTAACGTGAAACGAACTTGGAAATCATGGATATAATCCCATCTTACCTAAAATTCGAAGGTGAAGTTAGATGTCTGACCTCTTGCTCACCTCCTTGGAGACCTGGACATAAATTTGGAGATCGGAAATCATGTCCGTTTCTTATGTGAAGCTTCGGAATAAAGTATGAGGTCGGAAACCGTATAAATTTTGGTCGAACTTGGAGACCAACTCAGAGACCTAATCTCACATCCATTAACTCGTAGGTCGGGAATCGTGTCTTATTCGAGTTGAACAATCAACCATGATGTCGAGAATAACGTCGGAAATTGGGACGTTACAGTTAATCTCTCTAATTAGCCAGGATCACTGAGCTAATTAGTTTAGACAAAAATTAGGGATGTTACAAGCAGCACCAGCAGCAGTACCAGCCACGGATCTTCCAGCCTCACCACAGCAGCAGATCCCCTCCATCTCGATGTCTGAGGAGGATCCGTTTGAGGCGGTGAGTTCATCCTCCTCATCCTCTGCTCTAAGCATGGACTACACTCCTAGGGATGCCGGCATGGTGAAAAGATTCCTCTCCTTGGAGTCCACCTAGAGTACCTATGTAGCACAGTCATAAGATATGTATAGAATGGCCCTCTTTTGACAATATTGGGTCATAGACAGTAGATGAGTATATGTTGTATAGCACATAAAATGTCCCATGGGGACCAGTTAGGATATTGTTCATGTCGACTGGCCGATTTATTTTGTGTAAGTGGCCTCATTTTATTACCCTATATCGTTTATCAATTTTGAAAATAGACGTCTATATATATGTAAATATGATGAAATTTGCAGTAGTTCTATCTATTTCGCATTTTTATTTATGTTACTTTATTTTCGGTACAATGATTATCTAGTATTTATTCTACTGCCAAACAAAAATATATTGAAGTCAATAGTTAACTCTATATGGGTAATTAATAATGAGACAGAAAATGGAATTTAATTAATTCGCTACACGTAATAACTTATCAGGTAATATATTATGACTTAAGCATAGTATTTTGTCTGGTAAGGTGTTACATGTACTACGAGGTTAGCCTCATCCTTAACATGATCTATGAGTGAAAAGCACGTGATATAATTGGTCCAACAATAATGCCTTTATCAAAGACAAAACCTGTTATCATTATTCCGACTCTATCATGTATACAAACTCCGAAATAGGTAACATAGAAACATCTATTCATGAGCTCAAAGTGTCAAATTACATAAAACATAAACAACATCACAATATATACAATAATGCCTATTTAGCAGCAACGCCCATTCTTTCAACATGTGCACGGAATGTTTTGGGCAGCAACCCTTTTGTTAATGGATCAGCAACCATAAGGTCGGTACTAATGTGTTCTATTGACACTCTATGTTTTTGTAGTTCTTCTTTAATGTCAAAGTATTTCAATTCCTTATGCTTAGCACCCTTAGAATACTTGTTGTTTTTAGAGAAGAAGATTGTTCCAGAATTATCACAATAAATTTTCAGCGGCCTAGCAATATTGTCGAGTATTCCAAGCCCTGAAATAAAGTTCCGCAGCTACTTAGCCTGAACCATGGCCTCAAAGCATCCCACAAATTTAGCCTCCATGGTGGAAGTAGCAATGACTGACTACTTCACACTCTTCCATGATATTGCTCCTTTGGCTAAAAGATACAAATACCCAAATGTGGACTTTCTTGTATCTACACAACTGGCAAAATCTGAATCTGAATATCCAATCACCTCAAGATGATCGGATCTCCTATAAGTAAGCATGTGATCTTTCGTCCCTTGAAAATACCTTAGGACTTTCTTTGTAGCTTTCCAATGATCCAATCCAAGGCTACTCTGGTATCTGCCAAGCATACCAACTGTAAAGCTAATATTGGGCCTAGTACATGTTTGAGCATACATAAAACTCCTAACAATAGATGCATACGGAATTTCTTCCATCTGTTTCCATTCCAAATCATTCTTTGGAAATTGCATGAGACTAAATTTGTCTCCTTTCTTAATTGGAACCAGTGATGCCGAGCAATTTCCCATTATGAATCTCTCTAAGAATTTATTGATATATGCCTTCTGAGACAAGCCCAATAGTCCCTGTGATCTATCCCGGAATATTTCTATTCCAATCACATAACTTGCCTCACCCATATCTTTCATTTCAAAGCTACTAAAGAGAAACTTCTTAGTCTCACTTAATAGACCAAGGTCATTAGATGCAAGCAAGATGTCATCAACATATAGGACCAAAGATATGAACTTACTCCCACTGACCTTTAGATATATACACCAATCAACAGTGTTTTCCTTAAATCCAAAGGACATGACAGTATCATTAAACTTGAGATATCATTGTCGGGAAGCCTGTTTGAGTCCATATATTGATTTCTTAAGTTTACACACCATGTGTTCTTTGCCCTTGACTGAAAACCCCATTGGTTGATCCATGTAAACATCTTCCTCTAAATTCCCATTTAGAAAGGCAGTTTTCACATCCATTTGATGCAGCTCTAAGTCATAATGAGCTACCAAAGCCATGACAATCCTGAAAGAGTCGTTCTTGGAAACTAGTGAGAATGTCTCCTTATAATCAATACCATCTTTCTGAGTAAAACCCTTGGTAACAAGACGAGCCTTGTAGCGTTCAAGGTTACATGAGAGTCGCGTTTAGTCTTAAAGACCCATATACACCCAACTCTCTTGCACCCTTCAAGTAATTCCACAAGGTCCCATACACTATTATGTTCCGTTGATTTAAGCTCATCTTTCATGGCGTCTAACCATTTATCAGCATTATCACAATCCATGGCTTGGGAAAAAAGAAACAGGATCATCATCAACACTTAAGTCATTTTCTGACTCATGTAGATAAACTACATAATCATCCGGAATAGCAGATTTTCTTTCTCTTTGAGATCTTCTCAATGCTATTTCCTGTGGTTGTTCTATAATTGGCTCATTGTTAACCATGGGATCAATAACTTGTTGTTCTTCTTGATTGTTATGCGATTCAACTATAACACCTTACCAAACAAAATACTATGCTTAAGCCATAATATATTACTTGATAAGTTATTACGTGTGACGAGTTGATTAAATTCCATTTTCTATTTCATTATTAACTGCCCATATAGAATTAACTGTTCACTTAAAAATTTTCCATTTGACGGTGAAATAACTACTAGATAATCATTGTACCAGAGGTAAAATAAACTAAATAAAAAGGCCAAATAGACAGAACTACTGAAAACTGCGTCATATATATATACATAGATGTCTGTTTTCAAAGTTTGACAAACGATACATAAACAGCACAGGGTAATAAAAATGAGGCCGCTAACACAAAATAAATCGGCCTGTCTCTATGAACAGTACCCTAACTGGTCCCCACAGGACATTTCATGTACAACTCCTAACTCCTACCCACCTGCCCATGACCCAGGTTGCCAAAAGAGGGCTATTCTGTACACCTCCTACTGTTATGGCATGCACACTATCTAGATGGATTCCGAGGAAAGGAATCCATTGGCCATGCCAGCATCGGCCAGTGCATAGCCGTCGCTGGGTAAAGAGGATGATGACGATGAACTCACCTCCTCAAAAGGGTCCTCCTCCTCCCTAGAGAACGAGATAGAAGGAGCCTGCAGAGGAGATGTCGCCGATGGTGCTGCGGGAGCTGCGACTGCTAGTGCTGCGTGTAGAGGTGGAAAGGGATGGCCCATGTATAGAAGAATAGCAATATAAGGTGTGGCGGGATCAAAGAGTGAGTGAGTCAGAGGGAGCAGTAAAATCTCTACGAAAAATGAAATAAAGATGTAAATAACATCTACCGGATATATATATATATATATATAGAATCTAAAAACGGGTCTAGGTAGATATGAAGCTCATGGAACTCAATGAAAAGGACACGGATTGCTGCATTCTCCATGATCTGAGAATGATGCGGAAACAAAAAGTAGAGTGAGAAATAAAGATTTCTCAGTAGGAATCCTCATTTTATATACATTTGTCATCGTTGACATTCTCAGTTGTTTCAGTTTTTTTCCGTAATTTTGAATAGTACGACATAATGGTAATATTCAACTTAAATTCTTATTATAGAAACATACACCGAAACAAACTAAATTTTAAATTGGGACAATGAAAATAGAGTTAACAGGTATACTAATACAATTAAGATAGTAACCATAAGTAAACAATAACATATCATACGAAGTAAATAGATAAATATGACAATCAATTAAGAATTATCATACAGTACATATAAATGTGCAACTGGGGAATGCATCTTATCTTTGAAGGCTTTCGCCTCTTAAAATTGGTTTCCATCCTTGGTCCCCTAGGAGTTATTGGCCATATACACCTGGGTAATAGTTCGCCTTTTAGGATCGAGCTCGTTCCGATACAGGATTGCTGGGTTTACTTTCCCCAACCTTCCCACTGATCTATTCCCCTTAAACTTATTCAGGGGCTGGCCCAGGTAATATTGAATCCTTTGCAATATTCATGAATTGCATGCACAACTAACTTTGTTCTTGTAAACATCATCTATTCATGCAAATTGTAGCTCACAAAACATATGAATTTCTTACCGAAATTTCGGTAGCATAACAGATCGAGTCTACTTCCCCATGAATAGTGCCAGACTACTAGTAAAATCATTCCAACTTACAATTCAATATAGAATAGTGATGAGGACACAAAGGCCCAAGCCCAAGTCCAGACTCAAGCCCAAAAAGAAGCCCAAGATCCAATACAAGGCCTAGGAGGACCCATGACAAGAGCTAGAGCAAAGAAGGCCCAAGAAGCTGTCAAACATGTGATTATCTCCTTGTTGGAAGCCCAAACACAATTTGAAGCCCAATATCCAAATGAAGTCCAACACATGAATCTGAGGATTTACACATGCGTAGCCCACTTGGGATGTGAAGAAAAGGGCCCAAAGAGTCAATCTGAATTAGCAAGACTTTAGTTGTTTATTTTATTTTCCTATTGTTATGCTGTGATAAAAAAAAAAGGAAATACAAATTATCTGTAGTAGGAATAGAACCCAAGCACTTGAGGCTGAATATGTCTCCTCAACCACTGGAACATATTAGTAATGCTTATGCTAAGGGGTTTTGCTTTTAGTTTTATTGAGTCTTAGGGGCAAACTCTTAAACTGATTTGTATTAAAACATTTGGAGATCAATAGACAGTAGAATACGTATGTTTCAGAAATTGTGAGTTTTTCTCTGCTAGGGTTCTTCCTTGCATCGTTTGATCTTATCAAGAATCCTCCAATTCTTGTGGCGATCCTTCTTGGCTTATCAAACTAGGTTTGTGGCGCCATCTTATCTTGTTTCTTTTTTCATCAATTTCGCGTCAATTTTCCCAGAATTCGTCTCAATTATCTCTTGCTCATATCTCGACTTATACGTATTATTTTTCGGTGATTCTTGAGTCTAAATTGAGTTTCAGAACGTCATCTTTCTTCTCGTTTTTTGAATTGCTCAATTCCGAGGTCTGTAGAGTGAGATACGAAACCATTTTAACAAGACGTCTGGAGCCCTATTTTCTGCGCAAACTTGTTTTTGATTTCATCATATTTCTTGTGTCCAAGTCCTAGATAGATCCTAATTCAAGAGGCTTATGGTAAAAAATTCATCATTTGGTAATCAGAGCTAGTCACTAAGGCTAGGTGTGGAAGTGAATTCAGAGCAAAAAGGGGCTGTTTGGGTGATCACAGAAATTTGATTGCTTGAAGGCTGCAAGGAGGCATTGCATTAGATGGCAAGTACGTACTCATAAAACCCTGATTTTAATTGCTTGTTTGAAGCCTAATTTGAAGGAATTCATATTCTGAGTTTGAACTGTTTGGAGGTTAATTTGGTGCTGAAATTTGCATCAAGTGTGGCGGGGATTTGTTGAACAATTGTTAGTGATTTGAAGGATAAAATTCTGCATTCATATTAAAAAAAAAAAGGGGAAAAGAAGGAAAACAGAATTGAAGTTAAAAAAAATAAGGCAGTAAAGTGGAAGTTACTGAAGTTGGCATGGGAAACTTGAGTTGGTAAAAAAAAAGAAATTGAGTTCTTGAGCTATCTTGAAATTCTGGATTTAGAGGGCTTGAAATTTCTTTTAACTAAGTTTCTTTGATCTATTTCTTGTTTCTAAGTTGATATCCTTGTTCCTTTGCTTGTTAATCTTTTGTTTGTAGTAATTTGTGTTCCTTTGTTCTTCTTAGTTGAAGTTTGTACCTTTGCTGTCTTAAACTTGTGAGTTTGTTTTCTTGTCATTTTC
Organism: Pterocarpus macrocarpus; assembly: GCA_031439585.1. Classification (NCBI taxonomy): domain Eukaryota; kingdom Viridiplantae; phylum Streptophyta; class Magnoliopsida; order Fabales; family Fabaceae; genus Pterocarpus; species Pterocarpus macrocarpus. The sequence continues at coordinate 34,594,162 of CM062519.1, forward strand.
TTAAGTTGTGCCTTGTGTCTTGTCTCATATTCGTTTTCCATAGAGTCCGTGTTGATCTTTCTTGTCTTGTGTTTGCTGCCCTTAAGTGATTCTTGATAATTGATTTTTTGATCTAGTAAGAACCTTAAGCTAGAGGAAGAGTGAAAAAAGGCAAGAGAGTTACATTACATAAAAGCCAATTTTGAGTGCAACAAACACGAGTGATACATCTTTAAGAGTGTAAACACGTGAGACGTGTGGTGAGGTCCTATTGCTTTCACTGTTGTTTTCTTTTTACTTGAATTATGGCAGGAACAGGTGGTGATGGCAACCCTCATCCTGAGGGAAACAACAGATTGTTAGTGGAGGCTATTATAGCTCAAATGGAAAGGATGATGAGGGAGCATACAGAGGAGCTATATGAGAGAATTGATCGGTTAGAAAATCAAGGACATCATGATGATGATGGACGTAGAAGGAGGCTTACTGGAAGGAGGAGAGAAAATGAAGAAGAACTAAGAGGAAACCGAGATGAGGGAGTAAGAGTTACCATTCCACCGTTTAAGGGTAAAAGTGATCCTGAAGCTTATGTAGAGTGGGAGATGAAGGTAGAACAAATTTTTTGTTGTCATACCCTGATTGAAGAGAGAAAAATTAAATTGGCTACCTTAGAGTTCACAGATTATGCCTTGGTGTGGTGGGATCAATTTCAAAAGGAAAGAAGGAGGTATGGAGAGCCTATGTTGCAAACTTGGGAGGAATTGAAAAGAGTCTTGAGAAGGAGATATGTGTCATCTCATTATCACAGGGAATTACATAATAGGCTGCAAAGACTTACCCAAGGTAATAAGAGTGTGGATGAGTATTATAAGGAGCTAGAGATAGCCATGATCCGAGCCAATGTTGAGGAGGAAAGGAAGTCTACTATGGCAAGGTTTCTTAATGGGTTGAATGAAGAAATAAGGGATGTGGTGGAGCTTCAAAATTATGTTGAGATTGAGGACCTAGTCCATCAAGCCATGAAAGTGGAGCAACAATTAAAAAGAAAAAGTGTGAGGAAGAATGTTTCAAACTATGATAACTCTAGATGGAAGGAGAGGTTTAAGAAGGAGGGAACTTCATCTAGTAGGACCCCAAGGGCAGCATCACAACCAACCCAAAACAAGGGCAAAGAAGTGGCCAACAAGTCTCGGTCTAGAGACATAAAGTGTTTTAAGTGTTTGGGTAGAGGACACATAGCTTCTGAGTGTCCTACTAAGAAAGTTATGGTGTTAAAAGATGATGGGGAAATCACAAGTGAGAGTTCTCAATCTGAACCATCTAGTGAGGAAGAGAGTGAGGAAGAAGAGGAGGTTCTTGAGGGAGATTTATTCATTGTGAGGAGGATGCTAGGAGGGATAGCTAAAGAAGATAAGGAAAGCCAAAGAGAGAACATTTTCCATACTAGATGCCTTATCCAAGGGAAGTTGTGTTCTTTGATCATAGATGGAGGGAGTTGCACAAATGTGGCTAGTGTTAGGATGGTGACAAAGATGAATTTGGAGACCAAACCCCACCCTAGACCTTATAAGTTACAATGGTTAAGTGAGCAAGGTGAGATCAAGGTGGATAAGCAAGTAGAAATTGAGTTTTCCATTGGAAGGTATGTGGATAAGATCATTTGTGATGTAGTTCCTATGGAGGCTAGTCATTTGTTGCTTGGGAGACCGTGGCAATTTGATTAGAAAGCTCACCATGATGGACACACCAACAAGTACACCTTTGTCCATAATGACCGCAAGATCACTCTTGTTTCATTATCTCCTAGGGAAGTTTGTGGATCAAAATACAATGAGAGAGAAAAGAGAGCAAGAGAGAAAAGAAAGAAAAGAAAATGAAAAAGAGGGTGAAAAGAGTGGCCGAGAGCTAAAAGAGAAAAAGAAAGAAAAGAAAGAAAGAAAATAAAGTAGAGAAAAGAAAGAAAGGAAAAATACTCTGTTTGTGAAAAGTGGAGACGTGAGGAGAGTCCTTTTGGCAAGAAAATCCATGTATATTCTATATAGTAAGGAAGTCACTTCACCTACTCATAATTCTGTTTCTAACCTTGATCTGCCAAGTGGTATTGAATCTATTTTGCAGGACTTTCAAGATGTATTTCCTAAAGAGATACCACCAGGACTTCCACCATTGAAAGGCATTGAACATCAGATTGATTTGGTTCCAGGAGCTGTGTTGCCTAATAGGCCAGCATATAGGAGTAATCCCCAGGAGACCCAGGAAATTCAAAGGCAAGTTGCTGACTTGATTAGCAAAGGTTGGGTTGAGGAGAGCTTGAGCCCTTGTGCTATACCTGTTATATTGGTGCCCAAAAAGGATGGGAGCTGGAGGATGTGTTCTAATTACAGAGCCATCAACAACATCACCATCAAGTACAGACATCCCATTCCCAGGTTAGATGATCTTCTTGATGAGCTGTATGGTTCTTGTTATTTCTCTAAGATTGATTTGAAAAGTGGATATAATCATATTAGGATTAGAGAAGGTGATGAGTGGAAAACAGCTTTTAAAACCAAGTATGGCTTGTATGAGTGGCAAGTAATGCCATTTGGTTTGACAAATGCCCCTAGTACCTTCATGAGATTGATGAACCATGTTTTAAGAGAGTTTTTAGGGAAATTTGTAGTTGTTTACTTTGATGATATTCTTGTATATAGTAAAAGTTTGGATGAGCATTTGCATCATTTGAAATCTGTTTTGCATGTGCTTAGAAAAGAAAGATTGTATGCTAATTTGGAAAAGTGCACGTTTTGTAAGGACCATGTTGTGTTCTTAGGATTTGTGGTTAATTCTAGTGGAGTGCATGTAGATAAAGAGAAAATAAAAGCAATCCAAGAATGGCCAACTCCTAAAAGTGTGAGTGAGATAAGAAGTTTCCATGGGCTTGCTAGTTTCTATAGGAGGTTTGTTAAGGATTTTAGTACCATTGCTGCACCTCTAAATGAGCTAGTCAAGAAGCATGTGGAATTTAAATGGGGAGAAAAACAAGAGAAAGCATTTGCTGCCCTAAAAGAGAAATTAACACATGCACCCATACTTGCTTTGCCTAACTTTGCAAAATCCTTTGAATTGGAGTGTGATGCATTTGGGGTAGGCATAGGAGCTGTTTTAATGCAAGAAGGACATCCCATTGCATATTTTAGTGAAAAATTGAATGGGGCTACCCTTAACTACCCTACATATGATAAGGAATTGTATGCTTTAGTTAGGGCTTTGCAAACTTGGCAACATTATCTTCTGCCTAAAGAATTTATCATTCATAGTGATCATGAATTCTTGAAGTATTTGAAAGGGCAGGAAAAGTCGAATAAGAGGCATGCTAAGTGGGTGGAATTCCTTGAACAATTCCCATATATGATCAAGCACAAGAAAGGTAAGTCCAATGTGGTAGCTGATGCTTTGTCACGCAGGTATGCTTTATTGTCTACTCTTGAAACTAAGTTTCTTGGTTTTAAGTGCATTAAGGAATTATATGAGCATGATGCTGATTTTTCTCATATTTATCAAACATGTTCTCATACTGCATTTGATGGGTATTTTAAGCATGATGGTTATTTAATAAAGGATAAGAGACTTTGTGTGCCTAAGAGTTCAATTAGGGAAATGCTTGTTCAGGAGGCACATGAAGGGGGTTTAATGGGGCACTTTGGGGTGCAAAAGACATATGACATCTTGCATGACCATTTCTACTGGCCTCACATGAAGCATGATGTACATAAGTTGTGTGATAAGTGTCTTGTTTGTAAAAAGGCTAAGTCTAAGGTCATGCCACACGGTTTGTACACTCCATTGCCTATTCTTGAACACCCTTGGATTGATATTTCTATGGATTTTGTTTTAGGTTTACCTCGGTCCAAGGGAGGAAAGGACTCAATTTTTGTGGTGGTTGACAGGTTTTCTAAAATGGCTCACTTTATACCTTGCAAGAAGGTGGATGATGCATGTCATGTAGCTGACTTATTCTTCAACGAGGTGGTAAGATTGCATGGTTTGCCTAGGAGTATTGTGAGTGATCGAGACTCTAAATTCCTTAGTCATTTTTGGAGGACCTTGTGGGGAAAGATTGGCACTAAACTTTTGTTTTCAACTACATGCCATCCCCAAACTGATGGGCAAACAGAGGTGGTAAATAGAACTCTTTCTACTCTTCTTAGAGCTATTATTAAGAAAAATCTTAGAACATGGGAAGAGTGTTTGCCATATGTTGAGTTTGCTTATAATAGGGCAATACATAGTACTACTCAGCTTTCACCATTTGAAATTGTTTATGGTTTTAATCCTTTGACTCCTTTGGATTTATTGCCTTTACCTAACATTTCTCAATTGAAAGATAAGTCTGGCCAGGAAAAAGCTGATCATGTCAAGAAGTTGCATGAGAAGATCAAGGCCCAAATTGAGAAGAAAATGGAAGGGTATGCTAAACATGCAAACAAAGGAAGGAGGAAGGTAACTTTTGAACCAGGTGACTGGGTATGGGTACACTTCAGGAAGGAAAGATTTCCATCTCAACGGAAGTCTAAGCTGATGCCAAGGGGAGATGGACCTTTCCAAGTATTGGCCAAAATCAATGATAATGCCTATAAGATTGATTTACCAGGTGAGTATGGTGTGAGTGCTACTTTTAATGTGGCTGACTTGTCTCTCTATAATGCAGGTGATGACTTACAAGATTTGAGGACAAATGCTTCTCAAGAAGGAGGGAATGATGAGGACACAAAGGCCCAAGCCCAAGTCCAGACTCAAGCCCAAAAAGAAGCCCAAGATCCAATACAAGGCCTAGGAGGACCCATGACAAGAGCTAGAGCAAAGAAGGCCCAAGAAGCTGTCAAACATGTGATTATCTCCTTGTTGGAAGCCCAAACACAATTTGAAGCCCAATATCCAAATGAAGTCCAACACATGAATTTGAGGATTTACACATGCATAGCCCACTTGGGATGAGAAGAAAAGGGCCCAAAGAGTCAATCTGAATTAGCAAGACTTTAGTTGTTTATTTTATTTTCCTATTGTTATGCTGTGATAAAAAAAAAAAGGAAATACAAATTATCTGTAGTAGGAATAGAACCCAAGCACTTGAGGCTGAATATGTCTCCTCAACCACTGGAACATATTAGTAATGCTTATGCTAAGGGGTTTTGCTTTTAGTTTTATTAAGTCTTAGGGGCAAACTCTTAAACTGATTTGTATTAAAACATTTTGAGATCAATAGACAACAGAATACGTATGTTTTAGAAATTGTGAGTTTTTCTCTGCTAGGGTTCTTCCTTGCATCATTTGATCTTATCAAGAATCCTCCAATTCTTGTGGCGATCCTTCTTGGCTTATCAAACTAGGTTTGTGGCGCCATCTTATCTTGTTTCTTTTTTCATCAATTTCGCGTCAATTTTCCTGCACTGCCTCAATTATCTCTTGCTCATATCTCGACTTATACGTATTGGTTTTCGGTGATTCTTGAGTCTAAATTGAGTTTCAGAACGTCATCTTTCTTCTCGTTTTTGAATCGCTCAATTCCGAGGTCTGTAGAGTGAGATACGAAACTGTTTTAACAAGACGTCTGGAGCCCTATTTTCTGCACAAACTTGTTTTTGATTTCATCATATTTCTTGTGTCCAAGTCCTAGATAGATCCTAATTCAAGAGGCTTATGGTAAAAAATTCATCAAACAGCAATTATATATCCATAATATCACTCATCAAATTCAATTCAAACATCAATAGGGTTTTTTGTTTACTTCCTCCTATTCTGCCCCATTTTTGGTATAATCCACCCTTAGTCCAATTCAACTCATTTAACCTGAATTTTGAATATGTCATAGCCCTATGTATCTAGTTTTCAACCCTTTTAGTCCATCTCATTTTGATTTGTATAACTCAAGTTATTAGTAATTTACTTTAGACTTCCCTGTTCCTAGCCAGAATCGTACCCTTATAAGTGAAAATTCACTAAAAATTGAAATCTAAGTGAAATCATACAAAATTTATATCAAATTAAATCTAACAGAATGAGCTTTCAAATGAAAGATGTTTCATATCATTTGCATGAGTATATTTTGAGATATAAGTCCCATAGCTTGACCCTATTGGACTACCCTATTCTAGCATGGTCTGATCTTAAGGTAAATTCGTTGATGTTCTGGGAATAATAGACAGTGAATCTCACTCTAAAATTTTGATGGGATGTTACCTTATATGTCAGCTTTCAAAAAACATTGGGGTCATTCAATTTGGAGTTGTGTAGAATGAGTTACACCCTTCTCAACTCATAGTGCCCAGATAAGAATCCAAATTTCTAGGTCAAATTTCAAAAATTCATAACTAATTCTATACTAATCCAATGGCCTTATATTTTATGTTTATAGAAAGCCTTGAAGGTCTAGTTTTATATAAAAATAGATTTATCAAATTTAAATGGTTGTAGGCAGAGCCGTATACTCTGCCGTACAGATCGCTGAGGAAAACCCTAATAGCTTCTTGAATTTTCTCTATTCTTCAAGTTCTTTCATATCAATTCCAATTCTAATCACAACATACAAGCACAAATAATTGTAATCCATCATCATCACTCCAAATCACATCAGTATCATGAGGAGAATAAGATCCCCACGCAGCCCCAAATCAAGGAAAACAAGAAGAGAAGTTGGATTCCTACCTTTCCTAGGTGTGATTCTTGTTAGATTTGTGGTTTGAGTTGAAGAAATCTTGTTGTGGCTTGAAAGTTTGTGGGAGATGAGATGTGATGAGATAAGATGAGGGAGAAAAGAATGGAGAGGGGTCAGCATACATAAGGGGCCGAAATTGCAACGGCAAAAAAGGAAACAAAAGAAAACTTCTAAAGCAAATTGAAGTTGATTGGTGGATTTGTGTTGGCCATTTCAACTTGATTTTGGGGCTGCCATCTTTGGCTGAAAGTGGCACCACATATGGGGGTATTTTGGCTAAATCCTAGCCATTCATCCTAGGGCACTCATAATGTAAGTTCTATTGATCCAGTTTCGACAGTTTAAAATACCGAAATCTTACCGATTTCTCTTAAATTGGTAAATCGGTTTTAGAAAAATTCTGTGAGGTTTTTTATGTCCTAATCTAATTCCATCAAGCCTAATCCTTCTAAATCACACTTAATTGGCTTTAAGTAAATGCTTAATCGAATTCTAATTAATCCCAATTATTCGATGAAAACCGAATAACTTGGTTATTAACGATGAAATTTTTCAGACGTTACATCAACAACATGAGGAACAACAAGTCTAGAGCTAGAAGCACAAGAAAAAGGAACTTGTAATCTAATTTCCTTAATCTCCACATTTTGTGAAGCTTCACTCCCACTGGTCTCACCATTTTTAATGAACCGAGCATTTCCAGTTTCAACAATTCTTGTATTATGGGTAGGACAATAAAATCTATACCCTTTAGATTTTTCTAGATAACCAATGAAATATCCACTAATTGTTCTTGCATCCAGTTTCTATTCTTGTGGATTATAGACCCCTATTTCTGCCTGGCATCCCCAAACATCTAGGTGCCTTAAACTAGGTTTCCTACCAGTCAATAAGTCAAGGAGTTTTTGGAATTGCTTTACTAGGAACCCTCTTCAACAAATACATGGCAGTTTTTAAAGCATACATCCACAATGATAGGGGTAAAGATGCATTACTCATCATGCTCCTAACCATATCCATTAATGTTTTGTTACGCCTTTCTGATACACTATTCTGTTTTGGTGTACCTGGCATTATGTATTGAGCACGTATACCACGCCTTTCTAGGAATTTAGCAAATGGACCTAGGTGTTGTCTAGTTTCATCATATCTTCCAAAATACTCACCACCTCTATCAAATCTGACAAATTTCACCTTTTTGTCTAACTGCCTTTCAACCTCATTCACATAAATTTCCAAGACATTAATTGCTTGAGATTTATCATGCAGTAGATAGACATAACCATAGCGTGAATAATCATCAATAAAAGTGATGAAGTATTATCCTTTATTGAAAGAATTTACATTAAAAGGCCCACATATGTCGGTGTGTATAATTTCAAGAAGTTGCGTACTTCTTGTGGCTCCTTTCTTTGTGTGTTTTATTTGCTTTCCTTTGATATAATCCACACAAATGTTAAGATCAATGAAATCCAAATCTGGAAAGATTTCATTCTTTATTAACCTTTCCATTCTTTCTTTGGAAATGTGACCCAATCTTTTATGCCACAAGTGAGCAGAACGTTCATTCACTAAACTACGTTTAGTGCCAACATTATGATGCAGGGTCATAAGTGTTTCAGCATACAAACTGTCTAATTTCAATTTATATAAACCATCACAAAGTACACTAGATCTAATCATACAAGTATGCTTAAACAAACTAAAACAACCATTACCAAACTTAAAAGAATATCCAGCTACATCAAGTTTAGACAAAGAAACCAAATTTCTAAAAACACTAGGTACATAAAAAGTTTCAAATAAATCTAAATGATGTCTAGTGTCTAGGATTAAACGATAAGTCCTAACAACTTCCACTGGAACTTTCTCTCCATTGCCCATATAGACAAAATTTTCATTTTGGCTTATCGTTCGGGTTGTAAGGAATCCCTGCATCGTATTAGAAACATGAGTTGTACATCCAGAATCAATCCACCATGTATTATGGGGAACTACAGTTAAATTTGATTCAAAACATACATAAGCATTAAGCCTATTACCTTTCTTTTCGAACCAAGCTTTCCTCTTTCGGTAATCATTCTGGAAATGTCCAGATTTTTTGCAGAAATGACATTTGTTCTTTGATTCTTTCTTCTGGTTCTTAGAAGAGGACTCAGTAGTCTTTAATGGCCCTTTTCCCTTTCCATGTTTCTTTTCAACTTTCTTTCCAACTCCCTAATGGTTCATATAATGAATGGAGTGGTTTCCCTAATTCTTAAGTCTAGTTTCCTCTTTAACTAACATACTGTGCAGTTCATGCACATTCCATTTATCCTTCATGGTGTTATAGTTCATTTGGAAATGACTATACTCAGATGGTAATGAGTTCAAAATAAATTGCACAAGAAAATTTTCATCCACCCCCATTCCCAATGACTTAAGTCTTGCTGCAATGTTTGTCATTTCAATGACATGCTCATGCATACTAAGAGAACCATCAAACTTCATGGTGGTTAAAGTAGTCATTAAGGTCCCAGCAAGAGACTTATCAGCAGTTTGGGAGCGCTCTTCCACAAATTTCATAAATTCTGTAGCACTTTCAGTTTTGGGAATAGCAGATTTGATGTTATTTGCTACGCTCATTCACATAAACATCAAGCTTAGTCTATTTGACCTTTCCTAAGCTTTATAATGGGCTTTCTCTTCATTGCTACTATCATCAGTAATAGCAGCAAGTTTCTTAACTTGTAGTGCTAAATCAAGATCCAATACACCAAGGTGGAATTGGACTTGTTCACACCAATCAGCAAAATTCAGCCCATTAAAAATTGGAACAGATGTAGCATGCGAATGTAATGATATAAGGACAGTTACTGCAATTAACACATGCTTAACATTAATGCTTTGAATCATAAAATAACATACCATATAGATTCAGATAACAAATATCTAAACATTCAATGTATATCAATGCTCTCCTTTAGGTGATACATCAACATACAATAAACATAATGATGCTAATAAATTTAAACATTATTTGCAAATGATACATGCACTAACTAGAAATATTTATTATCTTTGGATACACAAATAAAACTAACAGTGCAATTACACCACCAACAATCATGTTCAATAATTACAAAAACAATTAATCAACCTTTGGGTGATCCTTAAATGTCTTATAACAATGAACTTCAACTTACTCATACACAAATAACTATCATTTAGCATCCATTCTATGAGTAATTGAAAGAAAACATCATGAATTTGGAATTATTAAACAACTTTCAGATTTGACCACTTTGGTGATTAACAAATCTCACATACAATAATTCCAAATCCAAATATTTCATGTTTTCACATTGTTGATGATTTCACAAAAGCATCGATTTCAAGAATCTTGGAACTTGATCCAGAAAACATTCGTAACAGTGAAACAAATATCACATTAATGTTGAAACAACTTTCATCTTGAAAGCATTTGCAAATATCACATTAATATTGAACATACATAGTGAACTTGTGTAACTTTCATTTTAGAGTCCAATTCTTCATTTTGTAACAACAAATTCATATAACTTAATAATATATTGCAAAATGAACATAAACTTTCGTGAAAGAACATAAAATATTGTAAATGTGATTTCTCTTTCAATTCAACAATGCAGTGGAAAGACCCAAAAAATTCCCAATCTCATAGTTTAGGGTTCATGGAAATTTGGGCAAACAATAATCATTCATGGAGAATCACAAATTTCACAACAATGCTCTGATACTGCATGTAAGTTATTGTCTCTAATGTTTTTAATTTAGAAACTATCATTATATCAAAATAAAAGGATCTTGAAATTCATGATTCTCATATACAATAATTTATGGAGTCCAAGAACATACCTTGATCGATAATGAAGATGATGAAAAGCAAACTGAGAAGATTGAATAGTCCAGAAACTGAATTTCTGCTCCTTGACCTTCTCGTTACTCTCTTATTTCATTAGTGATGGTTAAAAAAATAAGAAGAGACTTCCATGGTAGGAATAGGACCAGTTAATGGATATAACACTTTTTGGAAAACCAACTTCCATCAAGTTAGTAACTACCTTAATAACTTCCCTTCTATTAATTTTATTATTTATTTATTAAACTAATTAAATAAGACACATATTTAATGCCACATGAGACATATTTTCTTACAAGTAGTGCCTACAAAATGAGAAAGAGCCCTCGGCAACCCATTTTTCCCCTACTCAATTAAAGTGGCTTCTCTAGAGGTGGTAGTCTCCCCAGCCTAGACTCTTTGAGCACTCGAGTCAATTGCTCGGTGTAACGACCGAAAAAAAAAATTTATCGTTAACACTGAATTATTCGGTTTTTATCAAATAAGTGAGTTTAATCAGAACTTGATTAAACATTTACTCAAAGCCAATTAAGTGTGATTTAGATTAATTAGGCTTGATGGAATTAGATTAGGAGCATAGAAAACCCCGACAGAAAAATTTCAAACCGATTTACCGATTTAAGAGAAATCAGTAAGATTTCGAAATTTTAAACTGTCAGAACCGGACCAGTAGAATTTTTCTATGAATACCCTAGAATCAACGGCTAAGATTTAGCCAAATACCCCCTCAAGCGGCGCCTAGATAGCCCTTGATGATGGGGAATGAACCAGATTTTATGACCAAGAAAGATCCACCAATCATATGCCTTCAACATTCAATCATCTCACCTTTTTCTCTCTTTTTCTCCTCCAAAATTTCGACCAGCCAGCAGCTCTTCCCAAGTGCTGAAGCTCTTCTCTTTCTCTTCTCCTTACCTTCATCTCTACTCCATTCTCATCCCCCCTTAAGCCCCATCACAAATTTCTTGTATCAAAGACACACAAAATCAGCACAAACTCCACCACACAAGGTAGGAAATCCTACTTCTCCTCTTGTTTCTCTGATTTGGGGCTGCATGTTGGGCATGCATAATCTGAGATATTGGTGTTTTATAGAGTGATGATGATGTTTTATTATTGATTTTGCATGTGTGTTGTGATTAAAATTGGATTTGAGGGCAAATAACTTGAAGGAAGGAGATAAACCTAGAAGCAGGATAGGGTTTCACTCAGCGGTCTATACGGCGGAGTGTACGGCTCCTCCTACCATCGTTTAAATTTGATGAAACTATTTTTAAATGAAACTAGATATTCAGGGCTTTCCATACATATATCATACCATTGGATTAGTATAGAATTAGTTATGAATTTTTTAAGTTAGACCTAGAAATCTGGGTTCTCACCCGGGCAGCATGGGTTGAGAAGGGTGTAACTCACCCTATATAACCTCAAATTGAGTGCAACTAAAGTTGTTTGAAAGCTAACACATGAGAGAACATGCCATAAAAATTTCAGAATTTAAATCGTTGTCATTTACTCCCAACACATCAATGAAGTTAGCTTAGGTTTAAACTGGCCTAGAACAGGACAGCCCAGTAGTATAATGTTTCGAGACTCATAACTCAAAATCTACTTAGGAAAATGACATGAAACTTAGCTCATTTTAAAGCTTGTTGTGTTAGCTTCATTTTAATATAAAATTCGCATGATTTCATCTAGTTTTCGATTTTTAGCGAATTTTCTTCTATAGGAACCCAATTCTGGGTAAGAACAGGACATGCTGAGATAAAATATTTATATCTAAAATTATACAACTCAAAATGAGATGGGACTAAAGGGATTAGAAACTAGACATATAAGGCTGTAACATATCCAAAAATGAGAATTAAATGAGTTGAATTGAGTAAAAATTGGAGCATGCCAAACTCAAGCAGAACAGAGAAGAACAAGCTGAAACTTATTGATGCTTGATTTGCAATTGTTGAATGATGCTATACATGTATATACATAGTTACTAGTCTATACTGAAATTATTAGTTGTGCAATTATACTGATTGACTGGCACTATTCATGGGAAAGCGGACTCGATCCGTTATGCCGCCGAAATTTCGGTAAGAAGTTCATATGTTGTGAAACTTTATGATAGCTTGAATGCATTATATTCAAGAGTCAAGTTAGATGTGCATTCACTTCATGATATTATAAAGAGTTCCATATCACTTGGGCCAGCCCCGGAATAAATTAAGGGGAATAGATCAGTGGGAAGGTCGGGGAAAGTAAACCCGGCTATCCTGTATAGGAACGAGCTCGGTCCTGAAAAGCGGACTATTACCCAGGAATATATGGCCAATGACTCCCAGGGGACCAAGGATGGAAATAAATTCTAATAGGCGAAAGCTTCCAAGAACAAGATGCATTTTTTTAGTTGCACATGCATATGTATAATGTAAGGTTTCACTATTGATTGTTCTAGATTCCTATTTATTATTCATAATATGCTATTGTTCCACCATGATTACTGTTTGAGTGCATTAGTGTATCTATTAATTAAAATTAAATTTGTTTTAATGTATGCTTTACAAACAAGTAATTAAGTTGAATATTATCGTTTTATGATACTATTTGAAAAATACTGCACGACCGAAACAACTGAGAATGACAGCGATGACAGATGTATAGATGCTAGGAATTTCTACTGAGAAATATTCATTTCTCACCCTATTGTATTTTCCGCATCATTATCAGACCATAGAGCACGCAGCGACCGGGGTCCTATTTATTGAGTTTCCCGAACTTCACATCCATATCGACCCGTTTCTATATTCTGTATATATATCTGGTAGGTGCCAGTTTCGTCTGTATTTCTTCTTGCAGAGGGACTTCGCCATACCACTCATGCACCCACTATTTGACTCTTCGATCCCGTTTATTGCCATTCTCCTACATATGGCACATCCATTCTCACCTCCTCTAGTAGCAGCAGCCCCGGTTCCCATGGCCCCTCCTGCTTCCACCACCACAGCCGATGCTTTCTGCCTCAACGTCAGAGGAAGATCCATCGGAGGCAGCGAGCTCCTCCTTGTCCTCCGCTCCCAGCGCGGGCTACCCTCCGGCAGATGCACCCATGGCGAACGGGTTCCTCTCTTCGGATTCTGGTTAGGTAGTGGGTTACCGTAGTGGTAGTAGATGTACAGAATAGCCCTCTTTTGGCAGTCTGGGTCATGGATAGGTGAGTAGATATTAGGAATGTACATGCAATGTCCCATGGGGACCACTTAGGGTGCTGTTCACAGAGACTGGCTGTTTTGTTTTGTATTAGCGGCTTCATTTTGTCACCTTGTATCATTTTGACAAACTTTAAAATCAGATATCTATGTATATATTTATGATGTCTTTTGCAGTAATTCCGCCCTTATTGTATTTTTATTTATGTTACGTTATTTATAGTATACCGGTTAACTATTATTTATTCCGCCGTCACGCAGAAAATTTTTGTTATGTGATTAAGTATTCTTATGCGAGTAATTAATACTAATACAGAAATTGGAATTAAACTAGTATTGCACGTAATAACTTATCAGATAATTTATTATGACTTAAGCGTAGTACTTGGTCTGGTAAGGTGTTACACTCGGTAAGTCATTTGAACTATTTTTTGGTTAAACTTCTTAGATCTGTCACCATATTTCTCTTGACATGGGTTTTGTTTCTCTTTGGATAGAAGAAACATAGGTCAAAAGTGGCCATTCGTCCTCTTCAGTCGATTAAGACCAAGAAAGCCAAAGCCTAATCTCCACCACGGAGGGTGATGATTCTCCAATTGGAAGGTGAAAAGGAAGAAATATGGTAAGCTACTTCATTGACTCAGCCAACGTTGGAATATTTCATACTAACAACAACTGCAACTCAGTCAACCCTCGCTGTTGTGAGATAGGAAGAGGAAGAAGTGGCTATGCCTACTGAAGAGCTAGACAAGTACTTCCTTTCTCCTTCGGCTAGTTCAGCTTCCTCCGTTATTTCCAAGTATCTAGAGATCATGGATGAACATTTTAGTGGGACTTTCCCTTTAGATCCTGCAGTGTTTCCACAATTGCAGAAGTCTCTCCTGAGAGTTACCAAGTCAATTGACCCTTCAGTGACTCCTGAGGTTAAGGGAGCTTGCTAACACTTAGCCATGAAGTTGGAGATTCTAGTCTTTTATTACAAAGTCTATGAAGAACATAAGTTTATTAGCCTCAAGAGCCTGAATTGGCTAACTAAACTGAGAGCAGAGAAGGAAGACCTTCGAGGCCAATTCCAAGCTATAGATCTCGGCCAGAAAACCAAACAACAATGGCAACAAGTTGTACAAGGCTGCATTGAAGAAATCTATGTAGAGATTGCTCCGCTTCAAGAAGAGCTCAACTAATTACAACTTGAATTATCTACTATCACGATCAATCTTAGGGCTGATTGCAAGTGCAAACTATAGTTATACAACCAAGCCAAGGTGCTAGATAGGGAGATCCATATTCTGGAAGAGAAGGAGCTCATCCAGCACTACAAGGTAGAGAATGGCATACATGGCTTGGCTGAATTAGAA
The DNA here is from genome assembly GCA_031439585.1 of Pterocarpus macrocarpus. NCBI lineage: Eukaryota > Viridiplantae > Streptophyta > Magnoliopsida > Fabales > Fabaceae > Pterocarpus > Pterocarpus macrocarpus. The sequence continues at coordinate 34,609,276 of CM062519.1, forward strand.
CTATCTTGAGAAGAGTGCAGGAACCTACTAGCCTTAACTGAGAAGAAAGTTGTTGATGCTACAGTGGCCTTGGTGGTAAGTGACATGATCACGGCTTCCATATCATTGAAGCAAACTCAAGTTGACACTTTGGCTATTAAGTTTGAGATTGTACCCGATCTTGCCCCTGTTCTACAAAAGCCTCAAGGTGTCGAAGGGGGAAACTAGTTTGAGGAAGCTTAGCCTAAAGTGGTTGGCTAGAGCACTCCTACAGAAGACACTACTATAGAGGGCCATTCTAATGAACCTTCTGAAGCATAGCCTAAATAGCTTATGTTTTTCTCATTTCCTTTTATTTTGTATTTCCCCTAGCTACTTGGTTGACTTATGGCTGACACTTTGTTCCCCTTTAATGTTAATGGAATCCCCAATCATGGGGTAATATTTCTTCAGATATTTTCGATTTATGCTTCTTGTTAACTCTTCCCCTTCGAGAGTAGACAATTTGTATGCACCACTATAAATAACTTGTGTAACAATAAAAAGGCCTTCCCAATTAGGTAATCATTTGTCGAACCTAGTAGCTCTAGTTCCAATAGGTAATATCACCTTCCATACTAGATCTCCCTTAGCAAAGCCTTTTAACTTGACCTTTTTATTGTATAACTTTGATACCTTAGTTGTAACACCCTCCCTAGTACAGTTGATACGTGCTCAAGAGGGTAATTTGGTAATTTCAACATTGCAAAAGAGCTTATTTTCGGCAAATTGGTTCTGTCTTGGAGATCAAGTAATCCAAGAGCTGATCTCCAAGTAACTTGGAGATCAAGTAATCAAATTTAGTTAAAGTAAGCTTGGAACAAGCCTGTCGATCGTGGTTGAAATATATTTAGATTGTATCTAGATTTGCCTTTGATTTGTTTTGACTTATTTAGATTTAAATTGAATTAGTTTCAAATCAGATTTGATCTTTATAGATTAGATCAGATTTGATTTAAATCTTAAAAGATAAACTAATTCAATTTAAATCTAAATAAGTCAAAACAAATCAAAGGCAAATCTAGATACAAATCTAAATATATTTCCAACCGTGGTCAGATTAGCTTGCTCTCCAAGTTACTTTAACTAAATTTGATTACTTGATCTCCAAGTAACTTGAGATGAGCTCTTGGATTACTTGATCTCCAAGACAGAACCAATTTGCCGAAAATAAACTCTCTTGCAATGTTAGTACTAAATTACCTCTTGAGCTCATTCTCCCTCTTCAAAAAGATCGTCCTCGAATCTTGCGCCTTCGTAATCTTCAAAGTTATCTCACCATTATTTTCCTTAGGTGAAGCCATCTAAGAACCCATAAATGAAGAACCTCACTAACACTCTCCTCTCTCTTTTTTTTTTTCCTTTTTTCCTCTCTCTCTCTCTTTTCTCTTTTTTTTCCTTCTTCTTTTTTCTTTTTTTTTTTTGCTTTTTTTTCCTCCTTTTTTTTTCTTTTTTTTTTTGTTTTTTTTCTTTTCTTTTTGGACTGAATATACCTCAAATGCAAAAAAAAAAAAAATGTGGACAAAGTAGACACAACAATTAAGGAAAGAGACTCGAAACACAAAGAAAAAAAACTAGGGAAATAAAATTAACAAAGTGGAAACGAAATAAAAAAAACAAAGGATAGTAAACATAGGGTTTTTCCTACTAGACCTCTAAGAAACCTGTTCTTAGCAACCTAGGTCACCGGAAAAGGATTTTCCTACTAGACCTCTATCAAACCTGTCCATAGCAACCTAGATCAAAGGAAAGAATTTCCCTACTAGACCTTCAAAGAACTTGTCCTTGACAACCTAGATCAAAGGGAAAAAAAATTATGCCTATAATCCTCACCTTTTCTGATTTCTTCTCCTTTTTTTTTCTTTTTTTTTTTTTTTGGATCTAAACTAACAATAAAAAGACAAATGCGAGATAGAGAAGAAACATAGAGATAGATAAAGAGCATAGCTGACAAGACAAAAGGATAGAATGCACAAATACAAAAAAAAAAAAAAAAAACAAGAACGCAAACGGACAAGGAAAGAAGACAAAAGATAAACATAAAAGACAAAGATAGATAAATAGGAATTTATCTAGACCTTGCTCTGATACCAAATGATGAAAGGAACCCCGTGGATATAAAGATCCCGAAACCCCAGGCACACACTTTGATAGAAAACAAGATATAGAATAAAGACCCTCCCTACTAAACCCCCAAGAAACCTGTCCTTGGAAACGTAGATAACAGGGAAAAGATAGAAAGTTCTGCATCTCACAGAACAAAATGTAGAAATTCTGCATCACACAGAATAAAGTGAGGAAAACCTCACAACTGTATTGGTAGTCAAACCATGATCAAAACTATATGATAAATTCTCCTATAGGCCAAGTTGCCTATTTATACATAAATCCTAAAAATAGAAATTATCTAGTCCTATCTAAAAGATCTGATTTGAAACTAAAATTTAAAAATTAAAGATATGATTCTATTCTAAAAGATTTATTCCTAACTAATTTAAATCAGATTTGATCTTTATAGATTAGATCAGATTTGATTTAAATCTTAAAGGATAAATTAATTCAATTCAAATCTAAACAAATCTAGACTAAGTCAAAACAAATAAAAAATGAATCTAAACGTAATCTAAACATATTTCCAACAAAATCAGATTGCTTGTTCTCCAAGTTACTTTAATTAAGCTTCATTCCTTGATCTCCAAGTAACTTGAAATGAGCTCTCAGATTCCTTGATCGCCAAGGTAGAACCAACTTGCCAGAAACATGCTCTTTTCCAGTGTTGAAATGACCAAATTACCTTCCTGAGCATGTATCAACAGTACTATACTGAAGTCATAGTACCATACCCTGGAGATGTTACTGATACCTGAGCGGACCTCATCTGACAGCAACTTCAGCCGTCTTCGAAAATTTCTAAAACTATCTGGAGACAACACGGAAATAGGAGTGAGAATTATAAATTCTCAGTAGGATTGTAATTATCATATATCATATCATCGTTGTCATATCCAGTTTGCTTCGGTTTATTAAAAAAGTGATCATGCTATGTAATCTGTTTAATTTTACGGCTCAAAAAATATGTTATCCGAAGCAAAGTTCATTTTTATCATACACTTGTCATTTGGGGGAGAGCCTATACGAAATCAATCAATTCATGAATGTTAATGAATAATAACTGAAACATAATAAAATACATTAGCATCAATATACTGAACGCATAAATTCTGCACATGGCTTTACTTGTCATTGAATTTATGCTTGTACATAAATTTTACTTTTCTTCCTTTATCTTCCTTTTTATCATGAAATCTTTACATGCCATATTCTAGAGTATGATCGCCACGTCATACCCCATCAGAGCGTGATCATCATATCACGTTTCTTACGAATATGGGACCTCCATTTGGTACTTACACTAACTAGGTCATGCCATGCCTCACCCATATGCTTTAATCTTTAGTCTTTAGCCTTTACTTGGCACACCTAGGCGTTACGTATCGCTGTCCCTAGGGTGCTTTTACTGCCCTTGGATAGCCTGGCCTTAGAGTGAGCTTGTCAGCTTCACCCGTGATCGTCGTCACACTGACTCACCCGCAAGGGGATTCACATGCCTCTAGTCTTGGAGGGATCTTATTCTGGTCACGTGCCTCTAATTGAAGGGATCTCTTCTGGTCACGTGCCTCAAAAGTGAGGGATCTCATCTGACCACGTGCCTTCAATATAGAGGGATCTCATCTAACCACGTGCCTCCAAGGTAGAGGGTAGCTGCCTTCACAGGGAGCGATTCAAGTGCAACTGCCTCCAAGTGAAGGGATTTATATCTTTATCATTTAACTGCCTTCACCAGGAGGGATTCAATGTGCAACTGTCTCCAGGTGAAGGGATTCACATTTTATCATTTAACTGCCTTCACAGGGAGGGATCTCATTTAACTACCTCCGAGTGAAGGGATTTACATTCATTATACTCATGCTTTGTCATTCTCATACATGGTCATTAATAAGCAATATTTTGATACATTGATTAACCCTCATATTTAGTTTATTGAACCTCTTTTGTGCTTAATTGAATAATATTGGACACATTTTATAAGGTAGAGGGTAGCTGCCTTCACAGGGAGCGATTCAAATGCAACTGCCTCCAAGTGAAGGGATTCATATCTTTATCATTTAACTGCCTTCACCGGGAGGGATTCAATGTGCAACTGCCTCCAGGTGAAGGGATTCACATTTTATCATTTAACTGCCTTCACAGGGAGGGATCTCATTTAACTGCCTCCGAGTGAAGGGATTTACATTCATTATACTCATGCTTTGTCATTCTCATACATGGTCATTAATAAGCAATATTTTGATACATTGATTAACCCTCATATTTAGTTTATTGAACCTCTTTTGTGCTTAATTGAATAATATTGGACACATTTTATAAGGTAGAGGGTAGCTGCCTTCACAGGGAGCGATTCAAGTGCAACTGCCTCCAAGTGAAGGGATTCATATCTTTATCATTTAACTGCCTTCACTGGGAGGGATTCAATGTGCAACTGCCTCCAGGTGAAGGGATTCACATTTTATCATTTAACTGCCTTCACAGGGAGGGATCTCATTTAACTGCCTCCGAGTGAAGGGATTTACATTCATTATACTCATGCTTTGTCATTCTCATACATGGTCATTAATAAGCAATATTTTGATACATTGATTAACCCTCATATTTAGTTTATTGAACCTCTTTTGTGCTTAATTGAATAATATTGGACACATTTTATAAGTTTGGACTCTAATTGGGCTTAATTGTATTTTCCAGCACTATTACAAATTTATACTGTTTTTGTATTATGGCTGTATTTTGAGTTGTAGATATCTAAAAATTACAAATTTTATATTGTAGGAAAGCTGAGAGAAAGATCTACAACTTTGATGCAGAAGTCAGAAACTAATTCAGATGTCTAGTGGGTCGAATTGGGCCACGAAGTCAGAACAGGGCTGTTACGCTGGAACTAGAACAGTGTGCACTAATTGGGCCATAACGTGAGTTGTAGACATTGGATTGAGGTGAAACCGATGCCATTTGAAAGATAAGACATAAAGCTTCAATTCATATGAGATCATTCTCCAAAATAATGATATCTTTATAGACTTATTGGCTGTTAAAATGGACTGACGCGAATACATGTATAATCTGAACATGCTATAAAGATTGGGCCATAACTCTCTCATTTCAAGTCCAAATTAAGCAAATTGGGTGTCCACTTAAAGCTAAGAGGCAGAGGATTAAGTTGGGCTCAAGGTTATTTTTGAATTTTGACATTTGAGGTCTGATAAGAGGAGAGAAAACTGAGACGCGAAGAGGACTCATCTATCTCCAACATTTTTCATTTTTTTTCTTTCTTCTCTTCTCCTCTCCTCTTCTTTTCTTTTTCTTTTCCTTTCATTTTGTAAGATTCTTGTTTTGGGTTCTATTTTGTAACCTTCATTGCTATGGAGGAGTAGGATTTCAAGCTAGTTCAAGGAGACTCCATGGGCATTATGGTTGTAATCTTGAAACCCTATACTTGAATTTCAATCATGTTTGTTTTCTTGATTCTTTGCCCTCTTTTATTTGTAAATTTGCATTGAATGGTATTGATATGTGAGTTTATGAATGAGGAATTAGTGGGGTGATTGCTAATTGGTCAATTGGTATGAACTTGATTAGTTAAAGAATTAGGAATTGGGTTTGGGTTCAAACCTAGGCTAATATAATTGGGGCTAGAAATCAACATAGGTTAATTAGAGTTGAGGTTTCAATTATCTAATCAATTATGTGTTGGTTGAATTCCTAGAGTTCTCTTGGTAGAATTGTGGGGTTGTTAGTAGAGGTCTCTCTAATAGCTCAAAGTAGCCGCACTCCATGTGTTTGATATATTGTGCGTTAATGATTGATACACCTTATACCTAAGGAACTCTTTGAACTAGTGTTTTTATTTTCATCTAATTTTATTTTATAGTTTATTGGCTGCATGTTTGCACATACCCCCCTGTTACTTAACTAGATAGCAAGAACATCCTTGTGAGACGACCTTGGTTGCACTTTACTTCAAATTTAGTGTAATTAAGTATTTTAAAATTGTAATTTGGAGCAGGCTGCGACACTTGCTGCCAGTCATGCATGGGCATGCTGAATGTACACATACATATGCTTCATCCTTTATTTTCATATACGTCATAACTCATATCATACTTAAATTTACCCTTGCATATAGACATTCCTAGTTTCATAGACTTTTGCCGTAAATCCGGCAGCATAACGGATCAGTTCTGTTTCCCCATGAATAGTGCCAGTTCTCACGGACAAACCAGCCATAGCAATATAAACAACTTAACATATCTATCAATATAAAACTTGCAATCCTCAACTCAAACCTTATATGTCCACTAACACTTGTGAAACTATCAATTTGGTCATTCCGCCAATTCTATCCAGTTCTGCCCGAATTGTGCATAAGTCACCTTTACCTCTATTCAACTCATTTAAATTTGAATTTTGGATATGTCATAGATCTATATGTCTACTTTCTAACCTCTTTGGTCCCATATCATTTTGATCTATATAACTCAAGATATTCAAATTTTGCCTCAGCCTGTTCAGTCACTGGCCCGAATTACACTCCTGGAAGTATAAATTCACTAAAAATCGAAATTAAGCTCAAATCATATGAAATTGGTCTCATATTGAAGCTAACAGGACAACCTTTCATTTTCCACAAGTTTCATTCCATTTGCTTTAGTATAGCTCAAGTTATAAGTCCTGAAATTCCACCTTTCTAAACTACTCTATCTTGGCTCAGTTTGGACATAGGGTGACTTCCTCAAATCACTGGGATCAATTGGGGTCATAACAAACTCTTAATTTCATATTGGGATGTTCCCCTATGTGTAAGCTTTCTAACAAAATTAGTTTCACTTAATTTGGAGTTGTCTAGAGTGAGTTATACCCTCCTCAAGTCACACTGCCCGGATGGAAGTTCTGATTTCTAGGTCAAACTTCAAAAATTCATATCTCTCTCAATACTAATGCAATGATCTGATATGATACATGTATGGAAAGCCCTAATGTCTACTTTCATCTAAAAATAGTTTCATCAGATTTAACCGGCTGTAGGCGGAGCCATACACTCTGCCTACAGACTGCCGAGGACTCTTCACCAAGATAGCATCCTAATTCTCCACTCCTTCTAATTTTCTCCTTCTAACCATAATTCCAACTCAAGATTTCATATTAATCCAATTATAATCCATCATAATACATCCAATGATTCATCAAATACATGAAAAAGAATAAAACTTTATACACCCATAGTGCAAAGAATTCAAGAACAGAATGGAATCCTACCCTTTGGAGTATGATCTTGCTAAATTTGAATTTGGATGGATGGAACCTTGCTAAGCTTGAAAGAGTGATGGAGTCGGGTGAGTGAAGAAGAGAAAAGAGAGCTGAACCAGGGAGAAGGCAGCGTAAAGATGAGGCTGAAGATGAGAAAGAAATGAGTTTATAAGCTTGAGGTGGTAGTTAACTTGGAGGGCTTTGATTGGCCTAAAAACACAAGGCTGAATTTCAGCCAACCTTCCCCTCTTTTATGACAATTTGCTCTCTACGTCGCCCTCTTTTTGTGACAAAATTGCTCTCCACATCGCCTAAAAGTGGAACTCGTTTCCACTGTATTCTGAAATCGGAACTCGTCTCTTTTATGTGTAAAGTCATAACTCGTGCCATTTTACTTGAGCTTGGAGCTGAAGCCAGATGTCGGAACTCGTCTCATCTCGTTGGTGACTTGATGAAATCTTGTCTGGTTTATTCGAAACTTGGAAGTAAGGTCGGACGTCGGAAGTCATGCAGCTCGCAATCATATAATCTCGGAACTCTCCATTTAAAATCGGGAATATAATGCTGGGAATAAACTCGGAGATCGGAACTCGTGTATGACTTGGAAATCAACTCAAAGATTCGAACTCATGTCCATTGGGTCCAACTTTAAAACCAAAACTCGTTACATTCAAATCCGGGGTCGGTACTTGTACCATTGTGTTGAAGTATCAACTTGGAGTAAAGTCGGAAGTCGGAATGAGGATGTTGGGTATTGTTAAGGTCAGAAATCTTGAATTCAGAATCACAATATCAAACCCAAATGCTTAAACTCGAAAATCGGGTACATTTTCTTTGAAACATGAAGTCGGATATCGGTAATCACGTTCGTGTTGTTTATACTTGAAGGTTAAGTCGGAAGTCGGGAAATGAGGAATGCTGGTTAAGGTCAGAAGTCAGAAATCAGGAATAATCAAAATTAGATGGAATCAGAAATCGGACAGGACATGAAGTTGGAAATTATGGAAGACGAACTCGAAACTTGGAAATAATCCCATCTATCTGAAATTCGAAGATGGAGTCAGGAATGGGATTTGATCAAACTTGAAGGTGAAGTCGGAACTCGGAAATCGGGGATGTTACATTAGCCTTGTTATCCAAGATGTTTTCCAAAGCCATCAGCCTATCTTCATTGGCCGACTCCACTTCTTGGAACATAGCTTGTGAATACTCTTTTGGCTATAGCCTATATTGCTTTGCTACCCTGAACGAGTTCATAGCTAATTCCAGAGGTAACACGACATCTTGCCCATTTGTCAGCCAATAACGAGTTGAACCAATAGCATTACTCTTTGAATTCCTATAGGCCCATAAGACCTTAGACAAGACTTCATGCTATCTTGTTGGTCTATCTTCTATTGGTGTCTTGACCATGTCGATTAAGATTTTGTTAATAGCCTCTACCGACCTATTGGCTTGAGCATAATCCAACAACTCCATTAAGGTTGGAGTATTGCATTTATACTCCCCTATTAATTATTTGATCATAAATTGGGAGTCTTGTAGAATCTTGATCACTTTAGCCTCCATGGAAAATAATACTTCCAAGCTAAGAATCAAAGCTTGATACTCTACTTGATTGTTAGAGCATTGTAAGTCCAGTGAACACATATATCTACTTTCAATTCCATTGGGGCTAGTGATCATAATTCCAGCTCCTACTCCCTTTTGGCGCTTGGATTCATCAAATGCCAACACCTAGGGTTCTAATTGAACATACCCTTGACAAATATCTAGTGGGTCTTGGATATCCACACAAGGGTATTCTGCTAGAAAATCGGCTAGCACTTGACCCTTGATAGCTCTTAGTGGGACATACTTAAAGGGCAAAAGCGTTGAGCTATATAGCCCATTTCATAAGTCCCCCTTGTAAGACTGGCTGATTTAGCAAGTACTTGATGATATCTATTTTGTACATTACCAAGACTTCCCATGGTAATAAATAGTACTCCAACCTGGTACAAGTATGGAATAAGGACAGATACAATTTTTCAATTGGTGTATACCTTATCACGGCATTATTGAGCAATCTACTCAAATAATATACTGCTCTCTCAGTGTTGTCTTCAGCATCTTGAGTTAGCAAGTCATCGATAGAATCACCAGTGGCCGATATGTAAAGCTTCAAAGGCCTACTGAAAGCTTGAGGTGTAAGTATTGGAGGATTTGCAAGGCATTCTTTGATTTAGTTAAAGGCTTTTGTTGCTCTTCGCCTTAGATAAAATCTTTGTCTGCTTTTAACCTTAGTAGCGGTGAAAAGGGTTTCATCTTGCTAGCCAAATTTGCTATGAATCTCCTGAGCAAGTTAACTCATCGATTAGGCTTTGTAATTCTTTCTTGTTCCTAGGAGGTCTCGCTTCCAGCATAGCCTTTGTTTTATTTTTATTTACTCCGATCCCTTGACTGTGAACTAGGAAGCCTAGGAAGTTACCAGCTAAAACTCTAAAATCACATTTAACTAGATTCATTTTCATGGAATAATGCCATATTCTTATGAATAACTATTATAAATCGACCAAGTGTTGTGAGAAATCGGCTGACTTGACTACTACATCATCGATGTATACTGCCATATTTTTGCTCATTAGATCGTGGAATATTAAATTCATTGTCCTTTGATAGGTTGCGCCTATATTCTTTAGTCCAAATGGCATGACAACCTATTCAAAGATCCCAATGGATCCTAGGCAACAAAATGTTGCTTTATGAATATCTTCTTCGGCTAGATAAATTTGATTATAGCTTGAATATCCATCCATAAAAGTTAATATTCCATTATTAGCCACTACATTAACTAGCATATCGGCTAGAGGCATTACATATTCATCTTTGGGTGTAGCTAAGTTCAAGTTCCTTAAATCTATAAATATCTTAACCTATCCATTTTTCTTAATTACAGAGACTATATTTGACAACCAATTCACATATATAGTTATTCTCATAAACCCTACTTTAAGCAGCCTTTCAATCTTTCCCTTTAAGCAGCCTTTCAATGCTCTACTAGTTTACAAGACAGTCCTAGCATCTCATGATAATCCCAAGCCAAACAATCTCAATACCTTCTAATAAGTTGCTCTAGCTGATCTTGGCTCTTTCCTAGTAGCAAACCACTAATCTTTGTCGTTCTTGGTTCTTCATCGATTCCTAAATTAACTTCCACCAGAAGGTCGTGCACTTCAAAATTTGGCTTCTTTCTTGCCATAGTTACTTCATTATGTAACTTATGTTCTTCCTCATTTTCCTCTTTTATTAGGTCTTTCTCAACTAGCTATGTTTTAATAATACCTTCCTAAAGTTTGGATTCAGCAAAGTAACATGTTAGCCGTTGCAAGACCTCTTGTAGTACTTATTCCTCAGGCCCCATCATGATAATCCTTCTTCGGCCATAGGTTAGCCTTGACTATGACTTCGAACCTGTCCAATGATAAATCAAAGGAATTAATGGTGTCTAATGTAACATCCTCTAGCCAAGAGATAGGCTCAATCTTTGGAGAATGGAGCATTGCATCATGCATCTTTACATTATCTGTGAATAAGAAGGGATCTACATCTACTACTTCAACTTGGTCTCTTTTCTAGAATTGAAGCTACTAGTGGAGTGTAGAAACAATGCATTGGTTAGTATGTATCCAGTCTCTACCTAGCAAAATAGTGTATCCTGATTTAGCTTTTACCATAAGGAACACTGTGTTGGTTGTCCTGGAGCTCGCTGTGAGTTCAGCAATAAGGAAACCTAATGTCGGAGTGCTTACCTTAGTAAAGTTGGAAATAGTCATGTTGGTCTCCTTCAAGTCTTTGTGGCTTTTCCCAAGTTTCTTCACTGTGTTATAAGGTATCACATTCAATACAACTCTTCCATCAATCAACATTCGACTAATGAGCTTACCATTTACGTGAGCCTTGATGTAGAGAGGCTTGAGATGTCTAGCTTTAGTCCATTTCTTCAATTTTATTTCTTCTAGTTTTGCTAGAGCTAATGGTGCACATTTGGCCTCCTCTACCATTACATCTCCTTCCAAGTACCATGAATTACTGTCCTAATCGGCAAATTCAAGCGGGATAATTCCAACAGTGGATATAGCAACTCAATCATCCTGAAGGTCATCCAACAAATCATCATTATTCAGCAAATCATCTGACAGATTTTTCGAATACCCACTTTCTCAAATGAATTCAATGGGTTCGGCTAGTAGAGCCTCCACATCCAACTCTTTTCCTCCTTGGACAACTTAGTGGCCTGCTCCAGTTTCGGAGTAGTGATTGGGGATTTCACTTGTTCTCTCTCGATCCTTTTAGATTGTTTAAGCATAGCCACTATACCCTTTACTTTTTCTTTGGTTCTCCTTCACTGCAGCCTCCTCTTTTGGGTCCTAGCTAGTGGTGATTTCTATTCTTCTTTCACCTTTTATTTTTCTAGTTTTCAATTTACCATCCACTTTTCTGCCTTGACTTGATCATTTTTCTCACCTAAGATTGTTCTTTGTCCAGCATTATAATTTTGAAAAAAGGACACCCTTTTCTCCAAATGAAACTCTACAACACGTTTGGATTCTCTCGGCAAGGGATAATCTGTTACTCTAGGTTCTGCAGCTTTTTTATGTTTCTTCTCATGAGTTTTCTATGCTTTATTGGGATGAATAGGTTTTGTCCCGGGCAAGCTGTGGTATCTGGTAGCAAGTGTCACAGCTTGCTCTAAATTACAATTTTAAAATACTTAATTACACTAAATTTGAAGTATAGTGCAAGCAAGGTCATCTCACAAGCATGTTGTTGCTATCTAGTTAAGTAACAAGGGGGTATGTGCAAACGTACAGTCAATAAGCTATAAAAAAGAATTAGATGAAAATAAAACCACTAGTTCAAAGAGTTCTTTAGGTATAAGGTGAATCAATCATTAACGCACAATATATCAAATACATAGAGTGCAGTTAATTTGAGCTATTAGAGAGACCTCTACTAACAAACCACAATTCTACCTAGATAACTCTAGGAATTCAACCAACATATAATTGATTAGATAATTGAGACCTTAACTCTAATTAACCTATGTTGATTTCTAGCCCCAATTGTATTAGCCTAGGTTTGAACCCAAACCCAAATCCTAATTCTTTAACTAATCAAGTTTATACCAATTGACCAATAAGTAATCACCCAACTAATTCCTCATTCATAAACCCACGTATCAATACCATTCAATGCAAGTTTACAAATAAAAGAGGGCAAAGAATCAAGAAAACAAACATGATTGAAATTCAAGCATAAGGTTACAAGATTACAACCATAATACCCTTGGAGTCTCCTTGAATTAGCTTGAAGTCCTACTCCTCCATAGCAATGAAGGTTACAAACTAGAACCCAAAACAAGTATCTTACAAAATGAAAGGAAAAGGAAAGAAAAGAAGAGGAGAGGAGAAGAGAAGAGAGAAAAATGAAAAATGTTAGAGATGAGTCCTCTTTTTTGCGTCTCGGATTTCTCTTTTCTTCTCAGACTTAAAACATGAATATCCAAAAATATCCTTGATCCCAAATTAATCCCCTGCCTCTTAGCTTTAAGTGGACACCCAATTTGCTTAATTTGGACTTGAAATGAGAGAATTATGGCCGAATCTTTATAGCATGTCCAGGTTGTACATTTATTCATGTCAGTTAATTTCAATAGCCAATAATTCCATCAAGATATCATTATTTTGGAGAGTGTTATTCATATGAATTGAAGCTTTATATCTTATCTTTCAATTGACACCAATTTCACCTCAATCCAATGTCTACAACTCAAGTTATGGCCCAATTAGTGCACACTACTCAGGTTCCAGCACAACAGCCCTATTCTGATTTCATGGCCTAATTCGTCCTAATAGACATTTGAATTAGTTTTTGACTTCTTCACCAAAGTTGTAGATCTTTCTCTCAGCTTTCCTACAATATAAAATTTGTAATTTTTAGAGATCAACAACTCAAGATATGCTCAAAATACAAAAATAGTATAAATTTATAATAATGCTAAAAAATGCAATTAAGCTCAATTAAAGCCCAAACTCATAAAATGTGTCTAATATTGATCAATTAAGCACAAAAGAGGTCCAATAAACTAAATATGAGGGTTAGTCAATATATCAAAATGTTACTTATCAGTATCCAATCCTCCCTTGAAATGGACTTGGATACTGTAACCTCTAGAAGATGCTAACCTTCTGGTTAGTATTCTGTTCCCCAATCCCTTAGGGTTTTACTACCTTTGCTATCCAAATTGTCTTCCAAGAAGGCCGACTTCATCCCTCTCTTTCAGCTTTTTTTCCGATCCTGGGATTTTGCCTCCTTTTTTTTTCCTTCTGAGAAATGGAGACTGATACCATGTTTATAGATAGACTAAATGGATTGGTATCTATAGTCATGTCCCCTTTCTCGGCAAGTTTAAGCGACCCTTCCTTCAAAGCTTTTTGGATGGAGTCTTTAAAAACTATGCAATTGCTGGTAGTATGGGTCCAAGAATGATGCCACATATAGTACTTCTTACCCTTTATCTCATCAGCTAGAGTTATCTTGTGGCCTTCCTAAAGTTTGATTTGCTTGTCTTTCACAAGGCAATAAAATATTTGGTCTATCTTGGAAATATCAAACAAATAAGCCTCCTTATCAAGCTTAGCCACCTCTTTGCCTTTGGAAGGTGTCAAGGCCAAGCAGGTATATGGCTTGCCATGTACCAATTCAGTTGCCATGATATCTGCCTATACCTTAGGCTCTTCACACACATCTTCCTCGACTAAGTCATAGTCTATGATTGAGATCATCTATGGTCCTTTAGGCCCAACATAGTTGAATGACATTATGGCAGATCTGAGTATTTTATGGCCACGAGCCTCTCCCTCAATTGAGGGTGCATGTTGTTGATGGTAGCAGTGGCATACTCAGACTTAGGTAATTGCACACTGCATCAGGTCCTTATTCTCCTGAACTGCTCCAGGAAATCAACCACAAGTTTGTTTCATAATTGCCTAAGACTCATCAACTCGGTAAGGGATACGTCAAGCTAGGGCTTATAGAAAAGATCATGGAACAATCTCTACATGTCGGCCTAGCCTTGTACTTAATTCGGAGCCAATGATGAATACCAAGAAAAAGCAGCCCCTGTCAATGATAATGGGAATAATTGCAGTTTATAGTACTTGTTTTGATTGGCTTCACCACACTGAGCCATGAAGCAGCTCACATGTTCCATCATGGATTTCCTATCTTCACCCAAAAATGTAGAGAAGTCAGAGTTTTGGAGCCCCTCGGCAAAGGATCCTGTCAACCTAGTTAGGGTACGACTTCCTATAAACTAGCTTGTCTAATGGCCTAAGTTGGACACCAAAATGGTGCCTAATAGCCTCAACAATCATGTTAGTGTCCATCAAAGACTGGCAATTCACATGGGGGTTTATTTGTACTAGTGGTGGAACCTCTAGCCTGTAAGTGAGTTGATTATTAGGTCCTTACATGCTAAAGTTTTGGGGTTTGGTATTGTAAGTACTTATTTGAGGATACGCAGCTTAAGTTGGTGTATATTGGTTCTAGGGTTGTGAACGCATATTTTGATTTGCATACGTATTAGTTGCTCCTCACATAGCAATTACTAGAGATTTCTAAGCATATTGCACATCAATGCTGTTACCTACTCCTAAATATGGTGGAACCATAACATAACCACTATATATAGTTACATCTACATTGCTATTTGTTCCATAACTACCCACTACAGGTGGATTGTAGGTTGTATTCCATGCATTTCCACTCAGTTAGTGGATAATATCGGTAATCCAATGCTTCCTAACTCATTAGTTGGCCTATGCATGAGACTCGCTTGTCTATATTGCCAATTTGGTAGTTGGACTGCTTGCCCTCTTGACTAATTAGCCGAGGCATTACCACTAGCAATGTCTTCCCATGCTATGGCTAATGTTGAATTATCCCTTGTATTAGCTTGACATTAGGCCATTGAATCTCATTATGGACCATGGGCTTAAAAATATAGACCAATTACTTTGATAATTCAGGATTACGTCATTTAGCCCATGTCAATTTGCTCACGAATGAAAGATGTGGTGATAACAATCGGTTGCCCTCTTCTCCCTCCAAATGCTAAGGAGTTACTTGAAGAAGAAGTAGCCATCCTAACCACAGGCTGAGCCATGGTATCTTGCATCAATTGCGAACCTATGACCCTTGAAGGGTATAAAGTGCTACTAATGTGGTCACCGGTGGATTTCCAGTCCTCTGGTTTCTATTTTGGTGGTTATGGACTTGGCATAATTGCTTTTCCTAATCTTAGGATCATATGCCATGTATGATCAAAACCTGGTTTTGGGAGATATATGGGAAGAGCCTAAGGTATAAGCAAATATCATGGCAGTCGAATTGGTACATGGCAAGCGATATACCTGCTCGGCCTTGACTTCTTCCAAAGGCAAAGAGGTGGCTATGCCCGATAAAGAGGCTTATTTGTTTGACATTTCTAAGGTAGACCAAATATTTGATTGCCTTGTGAAAGACAAGCAAATCAAGCTTCTGGAAGGCCACAAAATACCTCTAGCCGATGAGATAACGAGCAAGAAATATTGTAAGTGGCATCACTCCTGGACCCTTACTACCAATAATTGCAAAGTTTCAGAGACTCCATACAGGAAGCTTTGAAGGAAGGGAGACTTAAAGTAATTTCCGAAAATTTTTAAAAAGCCCAATTTGCATTATTAATCGATTTGTTTAATCCTATTACATAAGCAAGGTTAACTAGAGAATAATTAAAGATTTATTTGGAATTAATTAGATATTAGTTAAAATCAGAATAGCCATATAGAAAATCTTACAAAGTTAGTTAGTAACGTTTTGCTAATTTGAAGGAAATTGGTAAATATTCAGTGTTTTTAAACTGCCGAAACCGAATCAATAGAATTATACATTGAAAACCCTAAATTTGGTGGCTAAGGAATCAGCCACTTTGCCCCATAAAATGGCGCTACTTGCTGCCACACATAGGGAGAAAATTTGGTTGAATCTCAGCCATTTAAAGAACAACCAATGAGGGGCCATGATTTCAACGACCCATGGTTATAACAATTCAACAATTCTCTTCTCAATCTTTACAAGTTTTGGCCCTCTCCTTGCTGACTCCTCTTCATTTTATTTTCATCTTTCTTCTACCTTACATCACTTCTCCTCCATCTTCAAGTTTCAACAATCTTCTACATAAAAAACCTTAACCTAGTCAACTTATATATCAAACTAGAAGTAGGATTCAATCTCTTTGTTTGATTTTGTGAATCTATTAGCTATCTCTAAATTCTTTTCTACTCATATATTTGAAAACTATACTAAGTTTATAAAATGTTTTATGGCTAGATTAATATGCATATATTGGGTTTGAGTTGGATTGTTAAAAAAAACTACAAGAGGAAGCAAACAAAATGAACTAGACTAAGAAACCCCATGGCGTCTGTACTTTCAAAGTGTACGGCTTCACACATAACCATCAGAATTTGATTAAACTAATTTGACATGAAACTAGACATTTAGAGTTTTCCAATAATATAAATTATAAGGCCATTGAATTAGGATTGAGTGAGATATGATTTTTTGAAGTTTACTCTAGATATCTGCCTATAGATTTCTACCTCTAGATCTGACTAGAGTGACTTGTGTTGGGCATAACTCGCCCTATACACCTTCAATTTAAGTGCAACCAATTTTTTTAAAAGCTCAACATGCCATACAAATTTTAGAGTCAAATTTGATTCCTGTTACTCCCAGTAATTCATCAAAGTTGCCCTATGCCCTGACTGGGCAGAGACTGGCCAGACCAACTCCACCAACTTTGCGAGCTTATAACTTGAGCTCTGCTTATCCGAATGCAATGAAACTTGTTTGAGATGAAAACTAGTTCAGTTAACTTTAATATGATATAAGTCTCATATAAATCTAATTTGATTCCTATTTTTGGTGGATTTTTACTTTTCAGTGTGTAAATCTACTTGGCTATAGAACAAACCTAGATAAATCTTCAATTACTTGAGTTATACTTATAAAACCTTATGGGACTAAAGAAGTTAAAAACTAGACATATAATAATTCAACATATTCAAATTTCATATCTAAATGATTGAGGAAAAATTATAGCATAAATTACAAAACCAAGTAGAACTGAATGTGATTAGCAAAATTACCAATTTGAAGAATTCTACACCTTAATACATGTATGAACTCAACTCAAGTTTGAATGTTGTAAAATTTATATGAATGTTGAAAGATTGACATATTATATTGGTTCTACTGTTATAACTAATTGTCTGGTTGAATGAAACTATTCAAGGGGAAATGGACTTGATCCGTTATGCTGCCGAAATTTTGGCAGAAATGATGCACCAATTATATACTTGTTAATGCACATGACATTCAAGCCAATTAAATCTTGATTGTGAAATTTATAAGAGTTATAAAGGATTCCATATTACTTGGGCCAGCCCCAGAACAGAGCTAAGGGGAATAGATTGGTAGGAGAGTTAAGGAAAGTAAACTCAACACTCCTATATAGGAATGAGCTTGGTCCTGAGAAGCAGACAATTGCCCAAGAGTTATATGGCCGAAAACTCCTAGTGGACTAAGTATGGAAAAGCCTATGATGTATAAGTTGAAAAATTAATGAGGCAAAGTGCATTGTATTTTCATGCATTAATGCATTTATATAGATGTGTCAATTAATTGTGCTTTGAATGTGTTGTTACATATATATTATTTTATAATCATTACTCTTGTTTACACCTCATCTTATTCTATGTGATATTACGTCTAATATATATTCCGTATCTTACTACCTTAAGTAAAATTGAACCTAGCTTCAGGTTATGCTTTCTTAAATCTAAACGAATGGGAATAATGTATCTATTAACCATCTTTTTATAATTAAATAAAAAGTGAAGCAACTGGGAATGAACGTGATGTCAGCATAATGTAGTTATGGAAATCCTACTGAGAATTTTACAAATTCTCACCCTACTGTATATCCGTGTCATTCTCGACCATGGACCAGGCAGCGACGGGCACCCTATTCATCGAGTTCCCTAACCTACAGTTTCACATAGACTCGGTGATAAACTTTGTATATATCACTAATACTTGCCGCTTTCGCCTATACCTTTTTTGCAGAGATTTTTTGTTCTTCTCTTTCACCCTCTGTTTGACCCCGCTACACCCTTTTATAGCCATACCTTGCATATGGCGCATCTCGCACCACCTCCAGCAACTACACCACTTGCCTCACCACCCCAAGTAGTTCCCTCTCTCTCCCATGATGATAACAAAGAGCCCTCAAAGGCTTTAGCGTCATCCTCTAGCTCATCCTCCAGACCCAATGACAGCTATAACCCAGCGGAGCTTGGCATGGCTAATGGGTTCCTATCTTCTGCATCCCACTAGAGGCATCAACCACCCATCTGACTGTAATGTATAGTATGGCCCTATTTTGGCATGTTTATGACCTTGGGCTATATGTTTACTTTCTTTTGTATTTCTCAGAAAGATAGTAGATGAAATGTCCTTTGAGGGCCATAGATGGTAGTACTTCATGATCGCGAGCCGAGGAATTTTGTTTGACAGTTCCACCATTTTGTACTCGCTATTTTATATGTACATGTACTACTGAATACTTTGACTATATATGTATGTATAAAGATGGCTCGGCGATGTCATGAGTTTATTTCTGCCCAAATTACTGATCTTTCTTTTATTACACCATGACATATATATATATATATTGCCTACACAAACTAATGCCAAACTAGTCACTGTGTTTTATGATAAAAATGTACTCGACCTAGTCAGTAAATTAAGGATAGACGAATTAAAGAAATATCTGCACATAACAAACTATCAGGTAAAATATTATAACTTAAGCATAGTATTATAACTAGTAGGGTGTTACACTTAAATTGGCCAAGAAGAGGAACATGACTGTAGACACCAATCTATTTCATCTGTCTATAAACATGGTGTCAGTCTCAGTTTCTTGGAAGGAAAAGAAATAAAGCAAAGTCCCTAGATGGGAAAGAAAACTAAAAGAGAGGGATGAAGTTGAGCCTTCTCGAAAGACAATTTGGAGAGTAAAGGCAGTGAAACTCCAAGAAATTAAGGTACATAATATTAACTAGAAGGTTAATGTCTTCCGGAGGCTACAGTATCCAAGTCTTCAAGGGAGGATTGGATATTGCAACCAGCCCGAGATAAAATTATTCATCCCAATAAAGCACAAAAAACTCATGGGAAGAAAGGTAAACAAGCTGCAACACCTAGAATAACAGATCATCCTTTGCTGGGGAGTCTAAACGTGTTGTAGAGTTTCATTTTAGGAAAGGGCCTCCTTCTCTCAAAATTACAGTGCTGGACAAAGAGCAATCTCAAGCGAGAAAAATGATCAAGCCAAGAAAGGAAAGGCAGAAAAATGGAAGGTAAATCAATAGCTAGAAAACTAAAAAGGTGAAAGAAGAACAAAAACAACCATTAACTAAGCCCCAAAAAAGTAGGCTACAGTGGAGGAGAACTAAAAAAAAAAGGCAAATCCTCTCACTAAAACTCGATAGGTAAGAAATGGCAACATCCCCAATGACCATGCCCACAAGGAACGATCGGGGTGTAAATCTAATGTGGACTAGGAGCACGTTCATATCCAAACTAAATTGAGAAACTCTGACTCAAATGAGTTCGATTCCTGAAAAGGCTCTGCTACTGGGGCAGGAGAATCCGGTGAGCTTATCTCTATGACTAGAACCGTTACCTCTAGAATAATGGGCTCTAGGAGTGGCAGATCAGGAGACATGGGTTCTAAATTTGGTTAAGGAATGTACTCTAATAGTGGCTCGAGCTCTGGAATTGGCTTTGCTTCTGGCATGAGTTCATACTCTCGCAAGGCTGGGGGTTTGCTGGAACTCTAGAAGGTCCATAATGTAGGAGCTGGGGGACCTCAGTTGCTTCATCTAAACAACCCAAGTATAGTAGCATATATGCCTTAGTGGTGGTCATAACCACTGCAGCAACATGCGCTCTTTCATAATGCCACTCAACAGTTGGGGGCATCATAAAATACTCCACCAGAAGTGCCATTCTTGTTTGGTGATGACACATAAAATAGGAATGAGAAATAAAGATTTTTCAATAGGATTCTAACTCGACAACTAGTGTGTTGTTATCATCCCAGTCACTTCTGGTTTATTATGAAAAGGGTATACATACAATTAATTCATTTAATTAAGTTCGAAAACATGATTAGCCAAAGTGGGTTCATTTTAAACAAATCTCTTTACATAAGTCTAGAGCATAGAATGATAAAGCATAATCATCATGTTGTAATGGTGCATAATAAGTAACAATGTTAAAATAAGAACATATGCATATGCTTTATGCAACTTTAGTTACTTGACCTTAGGCCTTGTGCATCTTGACTTTCTTAACTTGACTCCTTGAAAGTTTTATTAGTTGGTCCACCCTCATAGGCCTTGTGTCTCTTAGAAGGTAATGAGCTCATACTGTGGCCATCGTTGCCTTGGGATTCCCTTAAGTGAGAAGGGGAAAGGGGTATCACCTTCCTTTGTGTAAGGACCTTAGAGGATCACGTTCCCTTGTGGAAGGATCATATTCATTATCTGGTCTTTGGGGGTCACCTTCCTTTGTGGAAGGATCATACCCTTAGTTCATTTACTTCTTTTGGTTAATGCATAATATGTGACTTAACTACCTTTTTTTCTTTCTTAATATGTAAATGTTGCTTGAATCCAAACAACATAATCATCAATATCATAGTTCATGTCAAATATACAAACTTCATAAGCATTCATCTATGCCACTAAACAACTATAAATCAAATTGGCTTGTAGCCCAAAGGTCATATGTAAACTCAAAATTGTCACTTCATAGTTTCATTCATGCATGGGTAATTAGTTGTAGACTAACTATACAACAAAGTCTTATGAGCAAAGCTTAGGTAGTTAGCTACAAGTTTTTAATTTAAAACTTATCCTTAATTTTAGATTGTCTTGTAAGCTTTTAACTTAATTTTGTTTGGTCTACCAACTTCCGGGATTAAATCCATGACCGATCTCTGACATTATGTGTATAAGAGTTTTATGTTCTCACGTTTACTAACTTCTAAGATTAAACTATGACTGATCTTCTAAGACTAAGTTGTTACCGATCTCCGAGATTAAGTTTCGACTGATCTCTGAGGCTAACTTGGGATTGATCTTCAAGGTTATGTTTCGATTGATGTCTGAGGTTAACTCGGGACTGACCTTTGAAGAGTTTACTATATTTCTAACTTTTGGGTTTAAGCTATGATCAATTTTCTAAGATTATATGAATAAGAGTTTTATGTTTACTAGGTTCCAACTTCCTACATTAAACTATGACCGATCTTCCAAGATTGTGTGAATAAGATTTTTATGTTTTCTAGGTATTCAACGTCCGAGGTTATATTATGAAAGAAAGTTGTAGGTTTATAATTTTCTTCCGATTTCTGAGATTAAATCATACGTAAACATTATTATCTAACCTTACGAATTAAAAGTGTTGGCTTGCAGTTTCGTAAGTCTTCTGGCTTTCAAGATTAAATCATACATAAACATTATTATCTTACCTTACAAATTAAAATTGTTTCATTTCAAGGCTGTATGTTCATTGTCTTAGAAGCTTTTAGCTGACTAAATCTTTCAGAAATATCAAAGGAGAGTTTTGCGCCGATTATATCTTTTAAAAATCCAAAAGGAATAGTTTTGTCCAATTAAAATGTGTTTAAGAACATGAACACTTTAACCCTTCTTCTTTGTGTATTTTCAAGCACTAGAACTCCTAAGCTTCTCCTAGCTAGGTGGTTCTAGGACTTGCTCTTTGGTCTCATGACCACACCCTTTTTCTATAAAATTTTGCCTTGTGTCAAAGTATTTTCCTAACATGTGATTATGTTGTATGAACATTTTTATGGATCAAACTTTATTTAAACTTTATATACTACTTTATCACTGAAATTTCAAAATACGAAAGTAAAATAGAAGATAAAAATGGTCGTTTGAAGAAGAAACTTAATGTTCTTGGAAGCAAACTAAGAAAATGAAAACTAGTGATGCTAAGTTTCTAGTAGTCTGTATGGCAAATGCTATAACTTATTTTATACAACTCAAAATGAAACAAAACCAATTTTATTTGAAAATAGACTCATGGAGCTTTCCATACATATAAAATATGTGAGCATTGGGCTTAAAATGAGCAAGATATGAATTTTTAAAGTGGACTATACCAGGAAGTGCTTCTATCTGGATAGCCTACGCTAAAATCCTTATAGCTCAAGTTAAGTAAAACATTTTTATTAAATTTGAATGAAAGCTAAAATATAAAGGAGCCACCCTAAAAACCAAACAATCAATTTTTTTAGTGTATAACTCAAGTTAAACTTGGAATTTTTAAATGGGGTTTGTTCTATTTTAAAGAGAACTCAGAGAAGTATAATCCTACAAAAAATCAAGTTAAAATAGTAAAAGATGAAATTATGATGAATTTAATAAGTTACTTCCCTACAATAAAAACATAAATTTGGTTAAGGCTAATTTTAAAGGATAATGAAAAACAAATTTGAAAATCCAAAAATCCTCAAATTAAAAGCATTGAAACTTCATATTTCAAATTAAAAAATTTAAAAAGAATGGTAGAAGAAACTTGTCCCTATGAATAATAAAAGAATCGAATAAAATGAAAATCTAATTCAAAGCTTGCACTTAATTTACTAAGCTGAGCTTGTAAGACTTGTCTTGTGATATATATCTCTATGAGCAAGTATGATGATGATGATGATGATAATTATAATGAATATGCCAATGATAATACGACTAACATGATGTGTGAGATGCTTAATGATGTATGATGATTGAGACTCTCTGTTTGGGAATTTTTGGGGAAGCTCCGGCCTAGCTGTTATACTGCTGAATTTCCATAAGAATCATGGACTTGCATAATTTTAGCATCACAAGCATTAATCAAGAAAAGATAGAACTAAGGGTGTGATCCTTCAAAAGGGAAGGTGACCCTCAAAGACAAGATAAGAGGATGTAATCCTTCAAAAGGGAAGGTGACCCGCACTAAACTCCCTCTCCTGCCAAGGTACTGGGAAGGTGACCTGCACTAATCATTAGGATTTCTTCTTATGCATATGCATATGTGATTGCCATAATGAGAATGTATGTTTAAAAGTAAACCCACTTTGAATAACTATGATTTTGAAAACCTAATGATTGAACCATATGTATGCTCACTAATCCCTTTTGACAATACTGAAGTGGCTAAGATAATAACGAAGACAAATTTCTGTGAGTTAGAGTCCTACTAAGAAATATTATTTCTCATGTTATTTCTGTATTGTCACTAGACTCCGATGGCGCACCTTTTGGAGTGGATCATGATTCCACCTGAGCATGCTTGGTTTTATGATGTCAGCACCAACACAATCATGGCCACGACCACCATGGCTGTCTGTACGTACATCTATCTTGGTCGTATACATGAGGTAGCACAACACGAAGTTCCACTAGCCCCTATCGTCACTCCTGAGGCACTATTCAGGCAACCATTGGGCCGCTGGGATTTTCCACCATCACCATCGCTAGACGTAGAGATGGAGCCCATATCCCCTAGGCTGCCTTCAATCGAGATCTAGCTGACCAATGATACGGGTCATCGGTGAACTACTTGCCACTCCTAAGACCACAGTGCCTCAACACCCGCACCACAGTACCACCCTAGCATCACCCTGACATTTAAGGAGGACCTGTCCGAGGAGCGGTCTTCTGCTGCCAGCTGCACTCCATACGAGGTCAAGTCTAGTTGTCATGCTCCTTGCATAGAGGTGCTTAGTAGGCACCCTCACATTATCTGTACACCTTTCATACCTCGAGGGTGATGAGCTAAGGGACGCAGTTGCTCTGGATCACAACATTCGTAGGACTGAGGGACATGTCATGGATGTAGCTGCTAGGATGTGATTGGCACTAGGCGTGTAGTTTATTGTGTTCTGTTACATCATGTGTTTATTTTATGTTGGAACTCTGCTATACTAATTGAACCTTATAGGTATGCCATGGTATAGCCATGAGCCCCTTTTCTATAATTCGTAATATTATGGATCAAATTATGTGAAATGTAAACCTTAAGTCTTATTATGTATTAATGTTCTATTTTCCTATCTTCATGCTTTATTTATGATGACATTTCTTACACGCCACGCTTACTTAACTTCTCTATTCACGCTCAAGGCTCAGTTTTTAATGCACCAAAAACCATGATGTATTTCAAAAAAAGAAAATTACCCTATTTTCCACGTAATGTATTTTACAAAGGAGTTTAAGTTTCTCGCAAGCATAAGTAACAACTGATAATCAGACATAATACAACTTAAGCCTAGTATGAGATTATTAGGGTGTTACATTATGGTATCAGAGTAGTTCATCCTGTTAGAGCTTGAGGTTGGACTGACTATGCTTCCAAGCATAATTCCACGTGCACTATGTCAAGTCATGCGTTGGATCTTGTTTGTATGATAGGATATATAACTTAGAATGCATGACCGTTATGTAAGACTGCCTTTAGTTACTGCCGTGGTTATGTTTAGTATTGGGCCTAAGCAACTCGATATCTTTTGTTTGGTGTGTTTAAGAACTAATTACAACTCACAGACGTTCCGTTAATAAGAGCAGCGACAACACAAACATCGCTGAATTCATGAGAACCTTCCAGTAGATGGCGAACATAATGCAAGCCTAGGCTACAGCCGCCGAGCAAATGATGGAATAGCCGAACCGGAGATCCGAAGAGTTCGTTGGAAGAAATGGAATGGACGTCAAGTATAAGAAGTTCTCGAAATTCCAAAGGGCGAACCCACCTAGTTTTAAAGGGGCTTTTGACCTTGATGAGGATGACAAGTGGATCAAGGAGATTGAGAAGATCTAATCTATGTTAGCTTGCTCAGAGGCCTAGAAGGTGGCCTTTACCACTTATATGCTAAACTCATATGCCAAATTCTGGTAGAAGAGAGCAAAGAGTTTGATGGAAAGTGACTGAAAGGAAATCACATGAGATGCCTTCAAGGCAGCTTTTTATGAGAAGTATTTTCTGATGTTCGTAACGAATGCAAAGGAAATGGAGTTCTTGAAGCTCTATAAAGGAAGTATGACCATTACCGAATACATAGCAAAGTTTGAGAAGCTATGTAAGTTTTTAACAATCTACCAGCAAAACCCTGATGAGCACTAGAAATGTATCAAGTATGAAGGAGGGTTATGGGCCCATATTTTGGCGTCGGTGGCCCTGTTGGAAATAAGGAACTATACAGCACTTGTCAACAAGAGTTGCATAGTAGAAGAGTGCAATAGGAAGTTGGCCATCCAAAGGTCAGAGGCCTGCAAGAAGAGACAAGCACAAGGGCAGCATTTGAAACAGGCCCCGCAAAAAAAGCCTTATCATGGGAAAGGATCCAAGGGCAAGCAACCACAAAAGCTTGCTGCCAATCCTCGAAGACCTGCCACTCATCCGCAAAGTCTACAACCAATTTAGTCGACCCGAAGCATGGAAAGCATCATACAGGCACTTGCTATGCCAAACAAAATGTCTACTTCAAGTGTGGGCAGCCTGGGCACTATGCCAAGAACTGCACGAAGGATACACCCGCCCTAAGCCATAACGCCAAGGGAGAGTCTTCACCATGAATGCTGAGGAGATCACGGAGTCTGATGATCTCATTTGAGGTAAGTGCAAAGTTAATGGTAACATCTTAACTATACTATATGACTCTAGTGCTATGCACTCTTTTATTTCTCGTGAATTTGAAGATAGGCTAGGATTATCTATTTCTGAAATGCCTTATGTATTGCTTGTTTCTTCTCCCACTGGAAAACCTGTTAGAACTTGCCTATGTAGCCTAAAATGCCAATTTCAAATTGCTAGTAGAATCTATGAGTTTGATTTGATTTGTCTTCCTTTATCTAGCGTAGACTTGATTTTAGGCATGGATTGGCTTTCGGCTAACCATGTCTTGTTAGACTGTGTTGCAAAATCTATTGTGTTTCTTTCTATACCTATTAAATCTATTTGTTTGAATTTGAAACCTATTATGTTATACTGTTGTAAAACTGAGAATCAAGAATACACTCTCCTATCAGCTAGTGAGGCTGAACTTGAACAAGTATTGAGTGAGATTCCTGTGGTTAAGGAATACCTTGAAGTATTTCCTAAGGATATCCCTAAGTTTTCTCCTGAGAGAGAGATAGAGTTCTTCATAGAGTTAGTGCTGGGAACGGGACCGATATTTATAGCACCCTATAGAATGTTCTTGCTAGAGCTAACAGAACTAAAAACTCAGTTGGAGGAGCTATTGGAGAAGAAGTTTGTGAGACCTACTACCTCACCCTTAGGAACTCTGGTGTTCTTTGTCAAGAAGAAAGATGGAAGTGTAACACCCTCTCAAGTACAGTACTATGCTTAAGTCATAGTACCACACCTTGGAATTGTTACTGTTACCTGAGCGGACCTTATCTGATAGCAACTTCAGCCATCTTCGGAACTTCTTGAACTATCTGGAGATAACACGGAAATAGGAGTGAGAATTTTGAATTCTCAGTAGGATTCTACAAGTATCATACATAATGTCATCGTTGTCATCTGTAGTTGCTTCAGTTTATTGTGAAAACGGTGATCATATTATACCAGTTGTTTAATTTTATAGTTCGAAAATATATTATCCGAAGTAAAGTTCATTTCACTCATACACTTGGCATTTGGGAAAGCCCATACAAAACAAATTTGTGAATTATACTAGGAATAATAGCTGCAACATATTAAAATACGATAAGATCAATATACTAGAGACATAACATCTACACATGTCTTTACTTGTACTAGAATTTATGTAGATACATAAAATTTACTTTTCTTTCTTTATCTTCCTTTACTTGTTACACATATTCCAAAGTACAATCACTATGTCATACCCTATCAGAGCGTGATCGCCATGTCACGTTTCTTAGGAATATGGACTCATCACAGCATAAATAGGAATATGGGATATAATTATGCAAATACTCATATTTGAATTCACGCAAATGCACTGGTGCTTTTCTTTAACTTTCTTTGCTTCCTTTCTTACGGTACTTACACTAGCTGGGTCATGCCATGCCTCATGTAAGCCCTATCCCCTATACTCACACTAGCTGGGTCGATGCCATGCCTCATATGAGTGGAGTACTTGCATATGTTTTAATCTTTAGTCTTTACTGCCCTTGGGTAATCTGATCTAGGAGTGAGCTCAACTCGTGACCGTCGTCACATAGTACTGACTTGCAAGGGGACCCACGTGCCTCTAGGTCGAAGGGACTCAGTTGGCCATCTGCATCCAATATAGAGGGACCCAAAAGTTTTAGCTGCCTTCACAAGGAGGGATTCAATGTGCAACTGCCTCCAAGTGAAGGGACCCACATCTTTGTCTTTTAACTGCCTTCACCTGGAGGGACCCAATCTTGTCTTATTTAACTGCCTTCACAAAGAGGGATCTCATGATTGCCTCCAGGTGAAGGGATCCACATTTAATATATTCTTATCATTTCATTCTCATACTTAATCATGCATATGCCTCATCGTTTACTTTCATATATCCTTACATCTAGAATTTCATATTCATCTCATATCATAAATATTCATAACACATAAATGCTCATAGCTTCCTTTATTCATATGCAAATATTTATGCACTCATAAGAATGATTCATGATCATGTCATCGTAAACTGTTCATATCACAAATTTCTCGTAAAGTAAACATTCATAGTTGTATAGACTTCTGCCGAAATTTCGGTAGCATAATGGATTGAGTCTGCTTCCCCATAAATAGTTCCAATACTCAGAAGAGCAATTGAACAGAGGAATCATAGCACTTTATTCATATTTCAATTATCAACCTTATAAGAACAATCTTTGCATTTAACACCTAGTTGCTGTCCTAGCACTTTCACTCAGCCCAATTTTTGTAAATCAGGCCATAATTTCATTTCAACTCATCTAGATCTCAATTTTGGATATGTTGGAGTGTTATGTGTCTATTTTCTAACCTCTTTAGTCCCATCTAATTTTGACAAGTATAACTCAAGTTATTTATGTTTTAACCCGGCCTATCCTGTGGCTGGCCAGAATTACACACCTAAAAGTAAAAATCCATTAAAAATTGAAAATTATCTCAAATCATATGAATTTGGTAATATTAAAGCTAACAGGGCAAGCTTTAATTTGCAACAAGTTTCATTTCATTTGCTTTAGTAGAACTCAAGTTATAAGTCCTGAAATTTGACCTTCCTGAACTACCCTATTTTGGCCTGGTTTGGATAGAAGGCAACTTCCTTGAACCACTAAGAACAAATGGGATCATAACTAACTCGAATTTTCATTCTAAAATGTTTCAATTTGTGTAAGCTTTCTAACAAAGTTAGTTTCACTCAATTTGGAGTTGTTTAGGGTGAGTTACATCTTTCTCAAGTCATACTACCCGGATGAAAGTCCTGATTCCTGGGTCAAACTTCAAAAATTCATATCTCTCTTAATACTAATCCAATGGTCTTATATTATATATGTATGGAAAGCCCTAAATGTCCAGTTTCATATAAAAATAGCTACATTGAATTTTAACGGCAGCAGGCAGAGCCGTACACTCCGCCATACGGACTGCCGTGGGGCTTCTCACTTCGGCAGCATCTCAATCCTCCACTTCTCCTAGTTTTCTTCTTCTAACTTTAATTTCAACTAAAGATTTCATATTAATCCAACCATAATCCATCATATACATCCAATATATCATCAAATACCTGAAGAAAAAGGAAATTTCATACAGCATCATACAGCCACACTTTAGAAACATTAAGGATAGAAATTGAATCCTACCTTCTTTAGGTGTGATCTTGCTGAATTTGAGTTTGGATTGATGGAACTTTGACAAAGCTTGGAGATTTAATGGAGTAAGTTGAGACGAGAAGAGAAGAAGAAGGCTGGAACAAGAAGGAAAAGGAGGCGCAAGTCAGCCAGAAGTGAGAAGGAGAGTCTGACTTAAATATACAAAGGTAGTTGGAATTGTGGGTGTTGATTGGTCGAAATTTTGTGATTGAAGTTCGGCCATGTCTCCTTCTTTTGCGGCTAAAATATTCTCCACATTGCCAAATGAAATCGGAACTCGTCTCGATTCTGCTAAAAGTCGGAACTCGTGCCCAACTATTTCAAACTTGCAGATGAACTCGGATATCGGGAATATTGTTTGGTTTATTCGAAACTTGGAAGCAAAGTCGTATGTCGGAAATCATGCAAAACTTAATTGAAACATAAGGTCGGATGTCGGAAATCACACAACACACAATCACCTTAAAATCGAAAGCCAAGGACAAGGATATGAAACTTAAAATACTTAAACCCGAAAGTCGCTCTGTTAACGTAAACTTGGAAGTCGAGAACCAGGACGCTTTAAAACTCTTATTACATGAAATTCTAAAACTCGGTCGAGGATTAATCTCGGAGATCGATTCTAAGCATAACACCGGAAATCAGGAATCAATCCTTAACTTATATAATCTCGGAACTCCTAATTCAATCTCGGAAGTTGGTCATAGGCAAACTTGGGAACACCAATAGAAATGAAAAGCTCTTGGGAATAAACTCGGGGATCGGAGCTCATGTAAAATTTTGATCGAACTTGGAGATCAACTCAAAGATTTGATCTCGCATCCATTTTTGGTTGAGATAAACTCGGAGATCGAAATCCGTGACCATTCTAAATCAAACCTAAGGTCGGAACTCGTGTATTATTCTGGTTGAATAATCAACCATGAGGTCGGAACTTGTATCCTATTTATTTCAAGCATAAGGTCGGAAAACAAAAATCATAGCCATTTCATTTGAAACTTGGATATGAAGTCAGAGGTCGAACATCATGTACACTTTGTTTTGGAATATGAAGTCAGAAGTCGGATATTATGTACAATATATTTGAAACTCGAAGTCTGAGGTTGGAACTCGGAAACAACTCCATTTAATTTGAAACTTAAGATGAAGTCGGAAATCGGGACTTGTGGTGGATGTTACAGGAAGCATGAGGCTATGCATTAATTACCAGTAGTTGAACAAGGTCACAGTAAAGAATAAGTACGGCTTACCTAAGATAGATGACTTGATGGACCAATTGAGAGGAGCAAAGGCGATTTCAAATATAAATCTGAAGTCTAGAGACCATCAATTTAGAGTGAGGGAGGAAGATATTCTCAAGATAGCCCTTAGGACGAGGAATGGGCATTACGAGTTTAGAGTAATGTCGTTTGTAACGACCGAAAAATTTATCGTTAACAACTGAATTATTCGGTTTTTAATCAAATAAGTGAGTTTAATCAGAACTTGATTAAATATTTACTTAAAGCCAATCAAGTGTAACTTAAAAGGATTAGGCTAGATAGAATTAGATTAGGAGCATAGAAAAACTTCATAGAACAATTTCAAACCAATTTTCCGATTTAAAGGAAATCGGTAGGATTTCGGTATTTCCAACTGTCGGAACCGGACCAGTAGAAATTAAACCATAAGTGCCCTAGAATCAATGGACAAGATTCAGCCAAACACTCCCCCAAGTGGCGCCTAGACAGCCATGGATGAGGAGGATTGAACCAGATTTTATGACCACTTTAGGTCCACCAATTAAGATCAAGCCAACTTCCAAATATCTCACTTCCTTCTCTCTTTCTCCATCAGCAAAATTTCGACCCCTCCATCAGCTGAAGCTCCCTTCTTTCTCTTCTCCTTGCTCTCATTTCTACTTCATTCTCATCCATCTTCAAGCCTCATCCCAAGCCACCACCATCCAAGAACACAAAATCAGCCTAAACTACTCAGGACAAGGTAGGAAATCCTACTTCCCCTCTTGTTTCTCTGAATTGGGGCTGTATGTTGGGCATGAACAATCTGAGATATGAATGTCTTATAGAGTGGTGATAATGTTTTATGACTGGTTTTGCATGTATGTTGTGATTGAAATTGAAATTGAGGGCAAATAGCTTGAAGAAGGCAATCAAATCTAGAAGCTGTTAGGGTTTTCCCTTGGCGGTCCGTACGGCGGAGTGTACGGCTCCGCCTCCCGCAGTTTAAATTGGATGAAACCATTTTTAAATGAAACTAGACATCTAGGGCTTTCCATACACATATCATAATAGGCCATTGGATTAGTATGGAATTATTTATGAATTTTTGAAGTTAGACCTAGAAATCTGGGTTCTCACCCGGGCAGCATGGGTTGAGAAGGGTGTAACTCACCCTATACAACCTCAAATTGATTGCAACCAAATATGTTTGAAATCTAACACATGAGAGAACATCTCATAAAAATTTCAGAATTTAATTCGTTGTCATTTGTTCCCAGCACATCAATGAAGTTGGCTTAGGTTAAAACTAGTCTAGAACAGGACAGCCCAATAGGGTAATGTTTCGAGACTCATAACTCAAAATACACTTAGGAAAATGATATGAAACTTAATTAATTTTAAAGCTTGTTGTGTTAGCTTCATTTTGATATAAAATTCGCATGATTTCATTTAGTTTTCGATTTTTAGTGAATTTTCTTCTATAGGAACCCAATTCTGGCTAAGAACAGGACATGCTGAAATAAAATGTTTATACCTAAAGTTATACAACTCAAAATGAGATGGGACCAAAAGGGTTAGAATCTAGACATATGAGACTATAACATATCCAAAAATTTGATTTAAATGAGTTGAACTGAATGAGAAATGAGGCACACAAAATTCGGGCAGAACAGAAGAGGGTTAAATTGAAACTCTATTAATGTTCAAATTCAAATTGTTGATTGAGATTATGAATGTACATGTATAATTGAGATTGTTGATTAATGTTATGAATGTACATGTTTAATTGTTACTCTATACTAAAATTGTAAGTGTATAAATGTACTGGTTGTCTGGCACTATTCACAGGGAAGCGGACTCGATCCGTTATGCTGCCAGAATTTCGGTAAGAAATTCATATGTTATGAAATTTATGACAACTTGAGTACATCATATGAAAATAGGCAAGTTAGATGTGCATTCATTTCATAACATTATAAAGAATTCCACATCACTTGGGCCAGCCCCTGAATAAATTAAGGGGAATAGATCAGTGGGAAGGACGGGGAAAACAAACCCGGCCATCCTGTATAGGAACGAGCTCGGTCCTGAAAAGCGGACTATTACCCAGGAGTATATGGCCAATGACTCCCAGGGGACCAAGGATGGAAATAAGTTATAAAAGGCGAAAGCCTCCAAGAATAAAATGCATCTTCTCATTGCACATGCATATGTATAGTGTAATACTTTTCTATTGATTGTTCTAGATTTCTGCTTCCTATTCATAACATGCTATTGTTCCGCTACGATTACTATTTGAGTACATTACTATATCTGTTAATTAAAATTGAACTTGTTTCAATGTATGCTTTACAAATGGGTATTTAAGTTAAATATTATCATTTTACCGTACTATTTGAAAATTTTGCACGACCGAAACAACTGAGAATGACAGCGATGACAGATGTATAGAAGTTAGGATTTTCTACTGAGAAATGTTCATTTCTCACCATATTATATATTCCGCGTCATTCTCAGACCATGGAGCACACCGCGACAGGAGTTCTCTTCATTGAGTTCCCCGAGCTTCACATACACCTCGACCCATTTATAAACTCTGTATATATATCTGGCAGGTGCCAGTTTCGTTTATACTTCTTCTTCCAGAGAGATTTCGCCGTACCCCTGATGCATCCCCTGTTTGATCCCGCTGTCCCGTACATCGCCATCCCACTTCATATGGCCCATCCATTTCCACCTCCTCCCGCAGCAGCACCAGCACCAGCACCCGTCCCCGCTCCTATGGCTCCTCCTGCTTCACCACCACATCCGATGCTTTCCGCCTCGACATCAGAGGAGGATCCATCAGAGGTAGCGAGTTCCTCCTCATCCTCTGCTCCCAGTACGGGCCACCCTCCTGCAGATGCACCCATGGCGAATGGGTTTCTTTCTTCGGATTCTGCTTAGATAAGGGGCATACTGTAGTGGTAGTAGATGTATAGGATGGCCCTCTTTTGACAGTCTGGGTCATGGGTAGATGGATAGATATTAGGAGATGTACATGAAATGTCTCATGGGGACCACTTAGGGTGCTGTTCGTAGAAATTGGCCGTTTCATTTTGCATTAGCGGCCTCATTTTGACACCTTGTACTTTTTGACAAACTTTAAAATCAGATATCTATGTACATGTCTATGATACCATTTGCAGTTATTCTGTTCTTATTGTATTTTTATTTATGTTAAGTTATTTACAGTTTACCGATTGATTAATATTTATTCCGCCATCACGCAAAAAAAAAAAAAAAATTGTTATAAGATCAAGTATTCTTATGCGAGAACTTAATACTAATACAGAAAGAGAAATTTAATCAGTATTACACGTAATCTCTTATCAGATAAATTATTATGACTTAAGCATAGTACTTTGTCTAGTAAAGTGTTACATCGCTCAGATTAACTAATGCCTCAGCTGTGTTTATGGATTATATGAATAGAATCTTTAGGCTATATTTGGACAAATTTGTGGTGGTTTTCGTAGATGACATCCTCATCTATTTGAAGATAAAGGAGGAACATGAAGGGCACCTTAGGATCGTATTGGAGATCCTAAGAGACAAAAAGCTTTATGGTAAGTTATCAAAGTGTAAGTTTTAGATGGAGGAAGTAAAGTTCTTGGGTCATGTGGTGTCAAACAGAGGAATTTCTATAGATCCAAGTAAAGTAAAAATCGTGGTGAGTTGGGAGAAATTGACAACGATGACGGAAATCAGTTGTTGTCTTGATTTAGCCCGATACTACCAAAGGTTTATAAAGGGATTTTCTCATATATCATTACCTTTGACCAAGCTAACTAGGAAGAATGCCACTTTCATATATGGATCGCGGAGTGTGAGAAGAGTTTCCAAGAGTTGAAGGAGAAGTTGCCTTCTACACTTATGCTAGTCTTGCCCGTCCCTAAAAGAGCTTTCAAGGTTTACTCTAATGCCTTTGGGAAAGGTCTAAATTGTGTATTAATGCAAAACCGCAATTTAGTAGTCTATGCCTCTAGGCAACTAAAACCCCATGAAGTAACAAACTAATCCATGATTTGGAACTGGCAGTAGTGGTGTTTGCATTAAAGGTATTGAGAGACCATTTGCATGGAGTTAGATTTGAGGTATTCTCGGATCATAAGAGTCTGAAATACCGATTTGACTAAAAGGAGCTTAACATGAGGCAAAGAATATGGATGGAGTTTATAAAGTACTATGATTTTCGGTTGAACTACCACCTTGGTAAGGCCAATGTGGTAGCCAATGCATTGAGTCGCAAGTCATTGCACATGTCATGGAAAATGGTTAAGGAAGCCGAGTTGGTGGAAAGTTTTAGAGACCTTAACCTCGGAGTGACCCTAACCAAATAAAGGTGACAAGCGAATTCAAGGGCCAAATTGCTCAAAGCCAAATGGAGGACGAAGAATTTTTTAGGATAGTAGCCTAAGCGAAAGAGGGAAAACTAAAAGGATTTACTCTACCAACAAGATGTGGAGGTGTCAAGGAAGAATCTTTGTGCCAGTTAAGGATAACCTGAGGAATATGATTTTAGAAGAATCTCACAAGGGTCATTTCACCATGCATCTTAGCATGACGAAGATGTACCAAGACCTCAAAGGGATGTTTTGGTGGTTAGGCATGAAAAGGATGTGGCGGATATGGTGAATAAGTGATTAGTTTGCCAAAAGGTGAAAATTGAACACCAAAAGCCCTCAAGAATGTTGCAACCATTGGAGATCCTTGAATAGAAGTGGGATGGAATCTCCATGGATTTTGTGATGGGTTTACCCCGTACACAAGTTAGGTTTGATGCCATATGGGATATCATGGATAGATAGACAAAGTTTACTCACTTTCTATCTATAAAGGCAAATTATTCTTTGGATAAGCTAGCCTAGTTATACGTCCAACAGATTGTAAGGCAGCATGAAGTGCCTACAACCATTGTATCAAATAGAGACCCAAGGTTTACCTCTAAGTTCAGGAGAGCCTTGCAAAAGGCATTTGGGATAAGACTTTGCCTAAGTATAGCATTTCACCCACAAACTAATGGACAATCAGAGAGAACCATACAAACCCCAGAGGACATGTTGAGAGCATGCATAATGGATCAACTTAGAAGTTAGGACAAACACCTACCCCTCATAGAGTTCGGCTACAACAATAGTTTCCATGCTAGCATTGGAATAGCGCCATATGAAGCCTTGGTACAGTAGAAAATGCCAATCTCTGCTTTGCTGGTATGAATCCAGCGAACAAAGCCTCTTAGGACCTGATTTGGTTAGGCAAACCACTGAGCAAATAAAGAGAAAAAAGGAGAGGATTCTCATTGCACAAAGTCGTCAAAAAAGCTATGTTGACAAAAGGAGAAAACCAATTGGGCTCCAAGAAGGAGAACATGTATCTTTGAAAATCACTCCTACAATAGGTATAGGTAGAGCCATTAAAGTCAAGAAGTTGAGCCCTCATTTTCTTAGTCCTTTTCAAATTCTGAAACGAATAGGGACAATCGCCTACCAAATAACACTACCACTCCAATTGTCAAACCTTCACAATTTTTTCCATGTCTCCCAATTGAAAAAATACAACTCCAACCCTAGCCACCTTGTTGAGCCTAAAAGTGTACAATTAAGGGAAGACTTAACCTTTGACCTACCACTTATGAGAATCATAGATAGGAAGATCAAACAGCTTAGGAACAAGTCTGTGCCCTTGACAAAAGTGGCCTAGGGAAAGGAAAGCTTGGAGGAGTACACATGGGAGCTCGAGTTAGAGATAAAAGGAGATACTTAGACACGCACCCTAGACCCATTTCCAAGCACCAAAGGAGGGAGATCATCTCCAACTTTCCAACTCTTCAAGCCCTACAAAAAACTTCTTGTGGTAGTAACTCTAACCTTTCTCCTTTGTGTGTTTTCAAGCAGTAGAACTCTTAAGCCTCTCCTAGCTAGGTGGTTCTAGGACTTGCTCTTAGGTCTCATGACCATACCATTTTTCTATGAAATTTTGCCTTATGTTAAAATATTTTCTTAACATGTGATTATGTTATATGAACATTTTTATGGATCAAACTTTATTTAAACTTTTTATACTATTTTATCACTGAAATCTCAAAATACAAAAGTAAAATGGAAGAAAAAATGGTTGCTTGAAGAAGAAACTTATTGTTTTTACAAGCAAACTAAGAAAATGAAAACTAGTGATGCTGAATTTCTGGTAGTCTGTATGGCGAATATAATAACCCATTTTATATAACCCAAAATGAAACGAAGCCAATTTTATTTGAAAATAGACTCAAAATGTGTGAGCATTGGGCTTAAAATAAGTGAGATATGAATTTTTAAAGTGGACTATGCCTAGAGGTGCTTCTGTCTAAATAGCCTGCACTAAAATCCTTACAACTCAAGTTATATAAAACATTTTTAAGTGGGACCAAATTTGTAAGAAACCTAAGACATAAAGGAACCACTCCGTAAAATATCTTGGTCAAATTCCATTTGTGGAATTCCCAATAAATACAACAAATTACTACAACTGGGTAAACCTAAAACCAAATAGTAAAATTGTTTAGTGCATAACTCAAGTTAAACTTGGAATTTTTTAGTAGAGTTTCTTTTGTTTTAAAGAGAACTCAGAGAAGGATAATCCTACAAAAAATCAAGTTAAAATAATAAAAGATGAAATTATGATAAATTTAATAATTTACTTCCCTACAGTGAAAACATAAATCTAGTTAAGGCTAATTTTAAGGGATAATGAAAAACAAACTTGAAATCCCCAAAACCCTCAACTTAAAAACAATGAAACTTCATATTTCAAATTAAAAAATTTAAAAAGAATGGTAGAAGAAACTTGCCCCTACGAATAATAAAAGAATCAAATTAAATGAAAATCCAACTCAAAGCTTGCACTTAATTTATTAAGCTAAGTTTATAAGACTTTACTTGTGATATATATCTCTATGTGCAAGTATGATGATGATGATAATTATGATGAATATGCCAATGATGATTATGATTAACATGATGCGTGAGATGCTTAATGATGTATGATGATTGAGACTCTTTGTTTGGCAATTTTTAGGGAAGCTCCAGTCTAGCCGTTATTTTGTTGGACTTCCGTAAAATCATGGACTTAGCATAATTTTAGCATCTTAAGCATTAATCAAGAAGAGATAGAACTAAGGATGTAATCCTTCAAAATGGAAGGTAAGACAAGATAAGAGGATGTAATCATTCAAAAGGGAAGGTGATCCTTAAGTTTAGGGTATAATCCTTCAAATAGAAAAGTGACCCGCACTAAACTCCTTCTCCCGCCAAGGTACCGGGAATTTATGGTGGGAACATCCATGGTATGAGTTCATTACCATTCAAGTTTAGAGGGTGGTAAATAAAAGACTTATGATAAAATCAAGCCTAATGAAAGAATGGGACTTTGTCCAATCCAAGATAGGAAGAGAAAAAGAAAGAAAATCCCAAGATGTGTATCTATTTATATTTTCCTCTTATGTATATGCATATGTGATTGCCATAATGAGAATGTATGTTTAAAAATAAACCTACTTTGAATAATTATGTCTTCAAAAACCTAATAATTGAACTATATGTATGCTCACTAATCCCTTTGGAAAATACTGATAATGAAGATATTTTCATGTGAGTTAAAGTCCTATTGAGAAATATTATTTCTCACATTATTTTCCATATCATCATCAGACTCTAATGGCACACCCTATAGAGTAGATCACGAATCCAACTGAGCATGTTTGGTCTTATGACATGAGCACTAACACAATCGTGGCCACGACCACCACAGTTGTTTGCAAATACATCCATCTTGGTCGTACACATTAGGTAGCAGAGCTCAATATTCCACTAGCCCCTACCGTCACTCCTGAGGCACTACTTGGGCAACCCCTAGGCCCTTGGAATTTTCCATCATCACCATTGGTAGACAAAGAGATGGACCCCATGTCCCTTGGGTTACCTTCAGTCGAGATCCAGCCCTAGCTAGTGATCTCGGTCATTGAGCTGAGCTCTATTACCACTCCTAGGACTGTAGCTGCCTCACTGCCCTACCTTGAGTACCACCTAGGCGTTACCCTAACATTTGAGGAGGAATCATTCGAGGATCGGGTTTCTGCTGCTAGTTGCACTCTACACGAGGCCGAGTCTAGTCGCCATGCTCCCTACGTAGAGGTTCTTAGTAGGCAGCTGATAAGCAATATTTTGATACATTGATTAACCCTCATATTTAGTTTATTGAACCTCTTTTGTGCTTAATTGAATAATATTGGACACATTTATAAGTTTGGACTCTAATTGGGCTTAATTGTATTTTTCAGCATTATTACAAATTTATACTATTTTTGTGTTATGGCTGTATCTTGAGTTGTAAATGTCTAAAAATTACAAATTTTATATTGTAGGAAAGCTGAGAGAAAGATCTACAACATTGATGAAGAAGTCAACAACAAATTCAAATGTCTAGTGGGTTGAATTGGGCCACGAAGTCAGAACAGGGCTGTTACACTGGAACCGGAGTAGTGTGCACTAATTGGGCCATAACGTGAGTGTAGACATTGGATTAAGGCAAAACTAGTGCCATATAAAAGCTAAAACATAAAGCTTCAATTCATATGAAGACCACTCTCCAAAACAATGACATCTTCATGGATTTATTAGCTGTTAAAATAGACTAACGCGAATACATGTACAACTTGAACATGATATAAAGATTGGGCCATAACTCTCTCATTTTAAGTCCAAATTAAGCAAATTTGGTGTCCACTTAAAGCTAAGAGGCAGAGAATTAAGTTGAACTCAAGGATATTTTTGAATTTTGATATTTGAGGTATGATAAGAAGAGAGAAAAGAGAGACGCGAAAGGAGACTCATCTCTCCAACATTTTTCATTTTTTTCTTTCTTCTCTTCTCCTCTCCTCTTCTTTTCTTTTTCTTTTCCTTTCATTTTGTAAGATACTTGTTTTGGGTTCTATTTTGTAACCTTCATTGCTACGGAGGAATAGAAATTCAAGCTAGTTCAAGGAGACTCCAAGGGCATTATGATTGTAATCTTGAAACCTTATGCTTGAATTTCAATCATGTTTGTTTTTTTGATTCTTTGCCCTCTTTTATTTGTAAATTTGCATTGAATGGTATTGATATGTGAGTTTATGAATGAGGAATTAGTTGGGTGATTGCTAATTGGTCAATTGATATGAACTTGATTAGTTAAAGAATTAGAAATTGGGTTTGGGTTCAAACCTAGGTAAATACAATTGGGGCTAGAAATCAACATAGGTTAATTAGAGTTGAGGTCTCAATTATCTAATCAATTATGTGTTGGTTGAATTCCTAGAGTTCTCTAGGTAGAATTGTGGGGTTGTTGGTAGAGATTTCTTTAATAGCTCAAATTAGTTGCACTCTATGTGTTTGATATATTGTGCATTAATGATTGATTCACCTTATGCCTAAGAAACTCTTTGAACTAGAGTTTTTATTTTCATCTAATTTTCTTTTATAGCTTATTGACTGCATGTTTGCACATACCCCCTTGTTACTTAACTAGATAGCAAGAACATCCTTATAAGACGACCTTGGTTGCACTATACTTCAAATTTAGTGTAATTAAGTATTTTAAAATTGTAATTTGGAGCAAGCCGTGACACTTGCTGCCAAATTTTGGCACCATTGCCGGGGAAGTTGATGCTATTTAGTTTGTAAACATATGTGTTTACTTGCTTTTGTTTGAGTTTTGCATGTTTGGGTCATTTTTTGTGTTTTTAGGCTAATTTTGGGTGCTGTTCTATACTATTTGTGCTCAGATCACCTTGAAACTTTTTAGTGCAAACATTTTCGGCATCCTAAGCAAAACTCAGTGCTTTGCAGTGAGCCGCACCTGTTTTTGCCAAATTCAATCATTTTGACCACTTTTTCTATTTATTTTGATTTTTCTTGCATTTTTTTAATATTTTCTTTTATGTCTTCCCTTTTTGTTTCTTGTTTATATAACCCAAAACATCTTTTGCAATATTTTCTTAGTTATTTTAAGCCATTTTAGAGTAGTTTTTAGTTTTTTCTTCCATTTAGTTTACTCATTTCTACTTTTCTAACATATTCACTAACTCATCTTTTAGTTCCCAGACATTTGGTTGTTGGAATGTTGCAGGAACTGGAGCGGTTGTTAAGGATTCTTACCAAAGAATGGAACAGCAACTGGATGAGATAAAGTACCTAATAGAGCAATATGCCATGAGGAATCACATCCAGCAACCACAACAGGGATATGACCCAAGTTCCAGTATGTACTAGTCTGACTGGTATGATGGAGTTGATCAGGGATATGGGGGTGTTCCGTCACAGCAACCCCCATATTTTCAGCAGCAGTTCCAACCTTCACTCCCCTTCATTCAACAACACTTGCATCTACTCCAAGAGTCATATGAGCAACCACAACTTGAGTTACCACCTGCGTATCATCAGGCTGGTCCACTAACCACTTCACTTGAGCCCTCTCTAGAAGATCTTGTGAACCAGTTGATGAAGAGTAATCTCCAATGGCAGCAGAGGACTGATGAAACCATTCAAGACTTGCAAACACAATTGAGCCAGTTAACTTCTACATTGAGCAAATTGCAAGCTCATGAGAGGAATATGCCAGATGTGCAATCACATGAGCTAGCTGAGGGGATTGGCGAGAGTCAAGATGTAGCTGGGCCACCAGATGAGATACCACAGGAGACATCGGTTAAGGAGATATCTCATGATCTTGTTGGTGCTGAGAAAATGAATATGTCTACATGCATGGATATTTTCACTTCTTTAGAAGACCCCATGAGTGACCTCTCAGCAGAATTCCCTAAGCTAATTGCTGTTGACACTTTTGCTGGATTCGCATGTGCTGACTGTAAAGGTGAGTATATCTGCCTTGTATGTGCAGAGATTGAGGCATGTCTGAGGGGAGATCCTCTCATGCTAGAAAATGGCGAAGTTGTAGCTGATATTCAAAGAGTTAAGCTATTGGAGGAATGAGTTAAAGAAACCACCCAGCCTCTCCCCTCCACTATCTTTCTACCTGCAACTGAGACATACTCAAGTGGTTTAGAGTATGCACCTACACCTTTCCTAGGGCAGTTTGAATATGCCCACTTGGACAATGATGCACAACTCTAAACCATTTGTGACATGACAGTTGGCTTACTTCATTTGGGTGTACGAAGGTGCTTGGATTATGCCTATGTGAAAAACAAATCTTATCCCCAAGCTACTTGTTTCATCATTGTAGGGTGCTACCTGGGAGGATGTTGAGGCCATCAACACTGACCTATCAAGGCACCAATAGCAAGGATGGAAATAAATTCAAGATCACCTTATGGGATCCTGGAGGAGGTAAAAGACGCAAACCTTGGTGGGAATTCTTGGACCAGTTCAAGCATAAGCCACCATGAGGGACTTCTCACCACTTTTTACCTTTTTAAATTTTTGTCTTGCATTTTTAATTTTTTTGTCTTGAATTTTAATTTTAGAATAAAATATGTTTAGTATTAGTTTTCATATGCTAGTTATGTTGTTTAGTTAGATGTTCCCCTATGGTGATTCTTTAGTTGTTAGCTTTAGGCAGTAGACATTCATGGCT
Organism: Pterocarpus macrocarpus; assembly: GCA_031439585.1. Classification (NCBI taxonomy): domain Eukaryota; kingdom Viridiplantae; phylum Streptophyta; class Magnoliopsida; order Fabales; family Fabaceae; genus Pterocarpus; species Pterocarpus macrocarpus. The sequence continues at coordinate 34,651,556 of CM062519.1, forward strand.
TGAGGCTTCAACATGCTAGACTTTTCATCTCCTTCTTTATGTTTTGCATGCTTGGTAGCTTGATCTTCAATTGCTTGGATTGAGTATGTTGGACATGACCCATGTGAGCTTTTGAGCCATATTTGGATGGCTATGTTACATGCCATTCTTTTCTTTCTTGTGTGTTTGGTTCCCTCATAGGATTTGTCACTATAGAACTTGCTTTGATTCTTTTTTAGGCTACACTATTCATTTGCATACGTGAATATGATTGAGGCATTCATTTTGTGATTAGCCACTTAACCAAATAGCCACCCTTGTATTTTTACCCTTGCTTAGCCTCTTTGAGCCTTTTTACCAATTCTTTGTTTTTAGCATATTACAAGCCTAAAGCGAAAAACCATGATTCTACCTAGCCTTAGGGATTAGGAGACCATTGGTTACCATTAGCAATGTGCATTCACATAAGTGTGGGGGTTTGCATGAGGACATACAAGACTTTGAGTGTGGGGGTGCAAAGTGGTGAAAAGAGAAAAAGGAAAGAAATGAAAAGATTAAAAAAAAAGAAGAAGAAGAAAAAGAAGCAAAGAAAATGTAAAAAAAGAAAAGCAAATAGAAAAAAAAAAGTCAATAAATTAGGGCAATTTTGATAAAAAAGAAAGTAAAGAAGTGGGATAAAAAAAAAGAGTTGTTTGTTGCATTCTTAGATTTGAGGAGGGCCCCCACATTTGTGACCTCATGTTTTTGCCAATGTTCTTCTATTCTCTTTAGTTTTTACCTTGCATATCCTTACTATTTCCTTACCCTTATCTTGGCCCCATTACAACCTTGAATAAAGTCCTCTTGATTTGTGTGTGCATTTGTTTGAGTGGTGGAGAATTAGATCATAACCAAGCTTATAGTAGTGCTTTTCCTTTTGAGATGATTTGAATGGTATAATTGAGCCTTAAACACTTGAGAGTAAGAGTGCTAAACACATTATCTTGTGAGATCCTCCATGCTTGATCCATACTTTTTGGAGTGATTTTTGCCTTGCTTGCACCTTTGTATAGATGTGTCTTGATTGTTGAATTTCTTGATGCCTTGGATGTTGTAACAACCTCTATCATATAAGCCATGCTCGAGTCATGGAGTTATATTAAAAGGTTATCACTGTGCTAAGAAGTCTTTAAAATATGGAAAATATAATACATAGCCCTTCAACTGCTCACTTTATTAATGACTAATAGTCTCTGATACATAGATAATAAAATAATTACACTTTAAAGAAAATTGTGACTGACATAATACATAGCATTTACTTCCAACTAGTTATTAGCTAGCTTTAATAGTCTCTTGGTCTGGCTTACGCCCGATTCTTGCTCAATGAATGGCCCTGTACTCTGCCTCGCACTTGATTTCCAACTTGGGTGCTGGAATATTTACGGAAAAGAGAAACATACAAGTAGGCAGTGAGAACCTAAGGTTCTTAGTAGGTAAACTCAAACCAATCTTACATTGCCATCATAAACATTCCAGCTGCTTTAGTTTACTATGAAAATATGAGCACATATAAACAAATAATGGTTCAATTTTAAGTTGAAAACACCTTTCTCAAAGCGGGTTATATTTTAACAACCACTTGCCATATCATATGACAGACATAGAAATACGGATAGTATAATATGCTTCAACAAGTATCATAATAGCATTATGACTTAACTAGATAATTGAAAATGCACATATAGATGCTTATACTTGAATGTATGCAAGTGCACTTGGCTTAATTTATCTCTTCTTTAACTTGCAACTTAACCTTGCCATTCTGTACTTGGTCCCCCGGAGGTGAATGGCCTCTCTCACCCCTGGGTGATAGGCTGCTTTTCAGGTCCGAGCTCGTACCTATACATGAGTGACGGGTTTACTTTCCCCGACCCTCACACCGGTCTATTCCCCTTAAATCTGGTCGAGGGCTGGCCCAAGTCTTAGACAGTACCGCTCTGGCTCACGCTAGCTGGGTCTATGCCATGCCTGACGTGATAGCTTGGTATGTTTTTCTTGCAAGTTCTCATAAATCTTATTCTTCTTTGGACATGATTATACATGCATATGCTACATGCATTCATTCATATACTTCATATCCTACTTAAATCATTTTTACATATATAAATCTTATGAGCATAACATATAAATGTATAACATTCATATAATTCACATATAATTCACATATTTCTGCCGAAATTTCGGCAGCATAACGGATCGAGTCCGCTTCCCCATGAATAGTGCCAGGCAACCAGTACAAATGTACAAACTTGCAATTCAATATGGACCAACAAATATATATATATATATATATATATATTCATACCATCATTCATCAATTTCAATTCAAGCACCAATTGGGTTTTTGATTTATTCTCTCCTGTTCTACCTGAGTTTGTTATACTCCACCCTTATTTCAATTCAACTCATTTGAATCTAATTTTTGGATATGTCATAGTATTATGTGTCTAGTTTCTAACCCTTTTGATCCCATCTCATTTTAATTTGTATAACTCAAGATATAAATATCTTACCTCAAACTGCCCTGTTCTTAGGCAGAATTGGGTTCTTATAAGTAAAAATTTACTAAAACTAGAAAACTAAGTGAAATCATACGAATTTTATATCAAATTAAAGCTAATAGAACAAGCTTTCAAATGAATTAAGTTTCATGTCATTTGCCTAAGTATGTTTCGAGTTATGAGTTCTGACACTTGACCCTACTGGACTACCCTGTTCCAGCTCGGGTTAAACTCAAGCCAACTTCATTGGTGTGCTGGGAACAAATGGCAACGAATCTGGTTATGAAATTTTTATGGGATGTTCTATTATATGTTAGCTTTCAAAAAGCTTTAGTTTCACTCAATTTGGAGTTGTATAGGGTGAGTTATACCCTTCTCAACTTACACTGCCCGGCTAGGAGTCCAGATTTCTAGGTTAAACTTCAAAAATTCATAACTAATTCAATAGTAATCCAATGGACTTATATTTTATATGCATGGAAAGCCCTGGATGTCTAGTTTCATATAAAAATGGATTCATTAAATTTAAATGGATGTAGGCGGAGCCGTATACTCCGCCGATACGGACGCCGTAGGACTTTCTCACAAAAATAGATTCTGCTTAGCTCCTTTTTGGGTTTTTTGATAAATCCCTCAACTTAAACCAAGTTCCCTCATCTCAAATCACTAGAAGAACATCAAAACACCATCATACAAGTATGGCATAAGAAGAACACAGTAGCCATATAGTCACATGATGCATCAAATAACTAAGAATTTAAGCTACCTACCTTAAAATCCTTGAAACCATGGATGAAAGGAAGGTGAGAGCAACATCCTAACCTTCTTCCCCTCTCATGGCAGTGCCATAAATGGTGGTGGAGGGACACCACTTGATGCTAAATCATGAAATTACTAGAGGGGTTTTGTAGAGGAAAGGATAAGGATTAATTTTCATAAAAGGAGCAAGAGGATTTGAGGTCAAGAAGGCTTCCAATCTTGAGCTTGAAGCTCTTGGTCATGGAGGTAAGGAAAGAAAGGAAGGAGAAGAATATGAAGAAGAGGAGAAGAAGCTAATGTGTGTGGTGCAAAAGTGAGGGAAGAAAGGAAGAAAATTATCATTTGGTGGCGGTGGTAGTTGGAAACTTGACTCATGATTGGTGGTTATATTTGTGGTGAGTATTTGGCCACTTTCTTTCACAAAGTGGGCAGCAAGGTGGCGCCTCACATGGGGGGAGGAGTGGCTAAATCTTGGCCACTCATGCTAGGGTTCTTGGTGTGTGATTCTACTGATTCGGCTCCGGCAGTTTAAAGCACCGAATATTTACCGATTTCCTCAAAATCGGTAAAAAATTACTTAATAGTTTTGTAAGATATCTACATGTTTATTTTGATTCTTCTTAAGCCTTATCTCTCTAATTAACATCTAATTAACTTCTAATTATCCTTTAATTAATTTCTAATTAGCCTTACCTAATCAATAGGATCGAATAAATCGATTAATAGCGTAGATTAAACGTTTTGCAAATTTCGAACCTTTCTGTTTTCTGTTTTCTATAGCTAATGGCGTATCCGTAATTTTGAGCAAGTCCAGCGGCACCCCACGTCATTTCACATCCGACTGGCTCCATGGCCCAATCAGCGAAGATTTAAACTTCTACGGTTTCACCACGCGATTCTGCTCCGTTTAAAACCCTATTCTGCTAATCCTATAGATGTGGGGATATAAAGGTCACTTTATGAAAAGCTCTAAGGTGGACATAAAGGTCATTCTATAAAAAGTTAAAGGGTTATTGTGGAAATAATTCTTTAGCGTCAAAATATAATTTCTAAAAATTTTGGGCATCAATGCAATTAACAAAAATTTACAGGGACACTTTTGTCATTTCTTAATTCTTAATATATGGCAGTGCTATATTTTCAATGATAGTGTTACATTACTCTATAATTCTAAGTGTGAAAATCGTTATGGCATAACGCTACCTGAGAAATTCTCACATTCCCTAAGAGAAATAATTCAAAGTTTCCATTACGCTCTGCTTACGAAAGTGGGGATGTTACAGATGTGCTTTTTGCCTATATGCTTGACACTCTTGAGGATCCATTGGGAATTTATTTTTCATAGTATTTGATCATTTTTTGTTTTTAGGATTTTTATGTTTGTTTTAGATTCTGATGTTTCATTTTCGACACCCTTGAGTATATTTTGGATTTTGCATTAGGACATGCAAAAAGCTAAGTGTGGGGGAATTTGATAAGCAATATTTTGATACATTGATTAACCCTCATATTTAGTTTATTGAACCTCTTTTGTGCTTAATTGAATAATATTGGACACATTTATAAGTTTGGACTCTAATTGGGCTTAATTATATTTTTTAGTATTATTACAAATTTATACTGTTTTTGTGTTATAGTTGTATCTTGAGTTGTAGATATCTAAAAATTACAAATTTTATATTGTAGGAAAGCTGAGAGAAAGATGTACAACATTGACGAGAAGTCAACAACAAATTCAGATGTCTAGTGGATCAAATTGGGCCACGAAGTCAGAACAGGGCTCTTACGCTAGAACCGAAGTAGTGTGCACTAATTGGGCCATAACGTGAGTTGTAGACATTGGATTGAGGCAAAACTAGTGCCATTTGAAAGATAAGACATAAAGCTTCAATTTATATGAGACCACTCTCCAAAACAATGACATCCTCATGGACTTATTGGCTGTTAAAATGGACTGACGTGAATACACGTACAACCTGCACATGATTAAAGATTGGGCCATAACTCTCTCATTTTAAGTCCAAATTAAGCAAATTGGGTGTCCACTTAAAGCTAAGAGGCAGAGAATTAAGTTGGGCTCAAGGGTATTTTTGAATATTGACATTTGAGGTTTGATAAGAAGAGAGAAAAGAGAGACGCGAAAGGAGACTCATCTCTCCAACATTTTTCATTTTTTCTTTCTTCTCTTCTCCTCTCCTCTTCTTTTCTTTTTCTTTTCCTTTCATTTTGTAAGATACTTGTTTTGGGTTCTATTTTGTAACCTTCATTGCTATGGAGGAGTAGAAATTCAAGCTAATTCAAAGAGACTCCAAGGGTATTATGGTTGTAATCTTGAAACCCTATGCTTGAATTTCAATCATGTTTGTTTTCTTGATTCTTTGCCCTCTTTTATTTGTAAATTTGCATTGAATGGTATTGATATGTTAGTTTATGAATGAGGAATTAGTTGGGAGATTGATAATTGGTCAATTGGTATGAACTTGATTAGTTAAAGAATTAGGAATTGGGTTTGGGTTCAAACCTAGGCAAATACAATTGGGGCTAGAAATCAACATAGGTTAATTAGAGTTGAGGTCTCAATTATCTAATCAATTATGTGTTGGTTGAATTCCTAGAGTTCTCTAGGTAGAATTGTGGGGTTGTTAGTAGAGGTCTCTCTAATAGCTCAAATTAGTTGCACTCCATGTGTTTGATATATTGTGCGTTAATGATTGATTCACCTTATGCCTAAGGAACTCTTTAAACTAGAGTTTTTATTTTCATCTAATTTTCTTTTATAGCTTATTGACTGCATGTTTGCACATACCCCCTTGTTACTTAACTAGATAGCAAGAACATCCTTGTGAGATGACCTTGGTTGCACTATACTTCAAATTTAGTATAATTAAGTATTTTAAAATTGTAATTTGGAGCAGGCTACGATTCTTGCTACCAGCAGCCTCGCATTATCTGTACACCTTTCGTACCCTGAGCACGAGGAGCTAGGGGATGCAGTCAATCTGGGTCACAACGTTCATAGGATTGAGGGACATGTCATGGTTGTAGCTACTAGGATTTGATTGGCACTAAGCGTGTAGTTATTGTGTTCTACTTCATCATGCATTTATTTTATGTTGGAACTCTGCTACATTAATTGTACCTTATATGTACGCCATGGTATGGCTATGAGCCCCTTTTTCTGTAATTCATAACGTTATGGATCAAATTATATGGAATGCAAACCTTAAGTCTTATTATTTTTTAACGTTTTATGTTCCTATCTTCATGTTTTATTTATGATGAGATTTCTTACAAGCCATGCTTGCTCAACTTCTCTATACACGCTCGAGGCTTAGTTTTTTATGCACCAAAAACAACAATGTGTTTTACAAAAAAAAAAAAGTTACCTTATTTTGCACATAACATATTTTCCAAAGGAGTTTAAGTTTCCTACAAGCATAAGTAACAACTGATAATCAGATATAATACGACTTAAGCGTAGTATGAGATTAGTAGGATATTACATGTATTTAACCACCTAGCTAGTTAGTAATTTGAATGGTTAAAAATATAACCACCTAGTTAGAAAAATAAGATTACATATGAACCACATAATAAACTTGACAACTTTTACTCTTAACTAATCATAAAATTACACTAAAAATAACACAAGAACTCTCACTTCTCCCTCCCTTACCCATAGTTCTCTCTTCCTCATAGTCCCTCCATTTTTCTTTATTATTCATCCATTCTTGCATCCTTCTACAACTCTTATGAACCTATGCCCATCCTAACCGCTATCACTCTCATTAAACACAAGATCTAGACCAAGATTCTTCCCCTTTAGCTTACTAGAATTTTTGACCAAGGTAAGGAGAGAGGAGAATAGTCATATCTTGGGTAGATTGAAGCTGATTAGAGCTTCAAGAAAACCCAGCTAGAAAACTACAAGCCATAGAAGTGAGGTAGGCAATCCTAAGACTTGCATGCTCTTGTGTATGTGTTCATGAATAATTGAAGCTAGGTTTTATTGGCCCTCTTAACATGAACATTTGAGTTAGTATTTGATGATGTTTAGCCTTGTATTTACTTGTTTTAAAGTTTCTAGTTCAACTATTGATGAGTTGTTGCTGTAGTAATCAAAGAGAAATTAGAAGCAAAATTGAGTTACAGTGTGAAATCTAGGTAGTTAGTAGTTTGATCCTTATATTTGAAGTTAAGAAATTCAAAATAATTTGAAACTAATTTTAAATGAAAGATAACTCAGAAAGAAGTCTATCTATAAAAAAAATATAAGTCATATGATTTGAGAAGAGGAAGTTCTGATTTTCAAAATTTGGCCTTGTTCTGCAAAGAGCACAATTGAGCAATCTAGATTCAAAACATAATATCTTGAGTTATATAAATTATTTTTGAATAAAACAATTTTTTCTAGAGAATTAAGACATAGAAGAATAATTTTGTAAAATATCACAATCAGATTCCCTTTGTAGAGTTCCTAGTAATTATATGAAATGACTGTTACCCTTATTAGTACCAAAAATAGGATAGTTGTGTTGCAAGACCTATAACCCGAGTTTGACTTAGAATATTTGAGTGAGGTTTTTTGTTTGAAACAGGACTCATGAAGGTATAAGTCTATAAAATTTCAGGGGCAAAATGTCAAGAAATTAAATTTTAATGATTTTCTTAAAATAGGTGACTGAATCTTCACTGTAACAGGACAGTTAGTGGAAAAACATACACACCTTGATTTATATAAATTCAATTTGAATGGAACCAAAGAAATTTGAAATTATAGTGAGAAGGATAGTCCCTATAAAATTTGAACTCTAAATTATTTAAGTTAGAATTTTAGTAGATTTTCTAATTCCCAAGTAGATTCTAGGTGTTATATAGGTGATGCTTTAATTGAACCATCATTGAGACATTTTGTCTTCTTTTGTTCTTCCAATTGAGACTTGGATTTTGAAGAGTTATATATACATGTCAACATGACTATATTCTCACCATGATAAAGTGCATACATGATGATGTAGTTGTACACTATTCCTACTTGATCAATGTGAATAAAATTAATGTTGTCCTTGATCCAGAGAGAATATATCTAGTTAAATAAGAGAGAGTGAACTCTTCTAATACGAGTCAAGGAGAGTGAATCTAACTAGAGATAGATCTGCATGACGACCAGAGAGAGTAAATCTGGCAGTTACATACAAGAATGAGCTCAATCCAGCAAAATGACTGTCACCCAAACAAAGAATGCCACTCAAATCAAGGGACTACCAAGCCAAGTACTTACATCAATTCAAAGAAAAAAGAATAATCTGAGAAATAATACATTTCATGCATGCCTGATTTACATCTGCTGCTCATTAAGGCCCGCTCTACTTTTTTTAGTATGATACTGATGTTGCTTAGTACATTTATCAAAGTGAAATGATAAAAGAAAAGAAATCTCTTTCTAAGAAAAGTTTTTCACATGTCATAAGTGAGCCTCTATCTCTTTATCCAATGAAAGTATATTTTTATCCCGAAGTAGCTAGGGATGATAACGATGAGATCACATATAGTAGCTATAACATCCTCCCTGGTACCGTACTATGCTTAAGCCATAGTACCATACTTAGGAGTTGTTATTATTACCTAAGCAGACCTTTTCTGACAGCAACTTCAACCGTCTTCAAAACTTCTCGAGCTATCTAGAGATAAGACGAAAATAGGAGTGAGAATTTTAAATTTTCAATAAGATTCACTAAGAAATTTCATGCCGTGTCATCGTTATTATCTCCAGCTACTTCGGTTTATTAAAAAAAGTGAACATGTTATACGAACGGTTCCGTTTTATAGTTTGAAAATATATGGTCCTAAGCAAAGTTAATTTTATTCATGCACTTGTTAAACAAAGTAAGGATTCAAGCACGAGTACAACAATATTTCATAATAATAATAATAATAATAATAATATTGATAACAAGAGCCTACTTGCAATGTCATAATGATGATAATAACAAGCATTATTTGTGTGTAAGCACCATTTATCATAAAATCATGCATATGCTTTTGTGTTTTTTTTGCTTTCTTTACTTGACACACCTAGGCGTTACGTATTGCCATCCCTAGGATGTCTGCATACATATGTCCTTGCCTTTAATCTTTACTGCCCTTAGGTAGCCTGATCTAGGAGTGAGCTCAACTCTTGACTGTCGTCACACAGTACTGACCCACAAGGGGACCCACATGCCTCTAGGTCGAAGGGACTCAATTGGCCAACTGCCTCCAACATAGAGGGACCCAAAAGTTTTAACTGCCTTCACAGGGAGGGACCCACATCTTTATCTTTTAACTGCCTTCACTTGGAGGGACCCAAATAACTGCCTCCAAGTGAAGGGATCTCATATATTCTTCCTTCATTCATATGCAAATATGCATGCTCTCATAAGAATAATTCATGATCATATCCCCATAACATATTCATAATTGTATAGCTATTCATATCATAAATTTCTCCTAAAATAAATACTTATAGTTTCATAGACTTCTGTCGAAAATTCAGTTGCATAACGGATCTAGTCCGCTTCTCCGTGAATAGTGCCAATACTCAGACAATCAATTATGTAGAAAAATCACAGCAGTGCAATCACATATCAATATCAATCTCATAGAAATAATAGTTGCACTTGAATTTTAGTTGCTGCCTATTTACCTTCTCTCTATCCGATTTTTGTAAAATAAGCCATAATTTCTATTTAATTCATTTAGACGTAAATTTTGGATATGTTGGAGTGTTGTGTGTCTATTTTCTAACCTCTTTAATCTTTGGATAAATGTGGCCCAAGTTATTAGGGTTCTATCTCGGCCTGCCCTGTAGCTGGTTAGAATTGCACACCTAAAAGTAAAAATTCACTAAAAATCGAAAACCAGTTGAAATCATACGAAATATGTATTATATTAAAGCTAATAGGACAAGATTTCATTTGCAAAAGTCCAATTTCATTTTCTTGAGTAGAGCTTGAGTTATAAGCTCCATAATTTGACCCCTCCGGACTGCCCTATTTTAGCCCAGTTTGGACTTAGGGTGACTTCCTTGAACTACTGGGAGCAATTGGCGTCGAACCTAACTTTGAAATTTTTATGGGGTGTTGTCCTATGTGTAATATTTCTAACAACGTTATTTTCACTCAATTCCAAGTTGTATAGGGCAAGTTTTACCCTAAACAATCTTATTTGCCTAGAATTAAACTCAAAAACCTAGGTCAAATTTCCAAAATTCATATCTCCCTCAATACTAATCCAATGCCTTATAATTTATATGGTTGGAAAGCCCTAGATATCTAGTTTCACATAAAAATAGTTTCATTAAATTAAACGACTGTAGGCAGAGCCGTACACTCCGCCGTACGGACTGCCGTAGGGTTTCTTACCTAGACAACATCCTAATTCTCCACTTCTTCTAGTTTCTCCTTCTAACTTCAATTCCAACTCAAAATTTCATGATAATCCAACCATAAACCATCAAATACATCCAATATATCACCAAATGAATGAAGCAAAATAGAATTTCAAATAGCCACAATCCATAGAAATCAAGAACAAAGTTGAATCCTACCTCAAAACTTGGGTTATAGTGGAAAGGAAGCAAAGTTTAGTGAAGGCATGGAAGTAGGGTGAAGAAATGAGGATGAGGAGATGAAGAAGAAGAATAAAAAGGGAGAGAAAAAGGGCTGCTAAAGGAAGCACAAAAATGGGAGGAGAAAGAAGGAAGAATCTGATTTGATGGTGGTGGTAGTTGGCTCCTTTGATTCCTATTAGTTGCTACCTCAATTGGCTCATAAGTGAGCCAACAATGCTTATGTTGTTGTGGTGTGAATGATGCCACTTGAGGGGTGAAGTGGCTGAATTCTTAGCCACAAATCCTTAGGGTTTTTTATGTGTAATTTTTTTGATTTGGTTCCGACGGTTTAAAATGCTGAATCTCTACCGATTTCCTTCAAACCGGCAAAACATTACTAAATAGTTTTGTAAGAGTTTCTATATGTCTATTTTAATTCTTCTTAATCCTAATCTCTCTAATTAACTTCTAATCAACTCCTAGTTAAGCTTTAATTAACTTTTAATTAACTTTACAAACTCAATAAAATCGAATAAATCGATTAATGGTGTAACTTAAATGTTTTGCAAATTTAGGGCCTTCTGTTTTCATGGCTAATGGCATTTTCATAATTTTAAACAAGCTTGGGACATCCCACGTCATATCACATGTGAACACCTCCATGGCCCAATTGGCCAAGAATTAGGTTTCTACGTTTCTGCTATGTGGTTCTATTTCGTTTAAAACCTTATTCTGCTAATTCAATTGATATAAGGACCTAAATGTCATTTTCAAAAATGTTCAGAGGCAAGGCTATAAATAATAAAAGTTTGCCGAAGGACATTTTCATTATTTTCTATAACGCTATATGGGGATGTTACAGTAGCCTAGGATTTCCTACTGGGAATTTACATTCTCACACATATTTCCATATCGTCCACAAACACTACTGATGGCATCCATAGTGATTTTCCTCGAGACACTTGACTGGACCTAGCACCATGATCTAGCTCTAGACTCGATCTACTTATTAGGCCAGGCTGCTGTTAGGATGTATATATTTTTCAGTTGCCCAATTGTCATCATAGTGCTCAACCCCCAGTTTCACCCAAAGTTCCTATTCAACAATGTCATTGCACATGGCAAACCTACCTTATGCTTCACCATCACCTCCAACTTCACCTTCCACTGGGACAGATCCCTTTGAGGACAACTCTTCATCTTCATCTTCTAGAAGAGACCAAGTAGTGCGTGAATTAGTACCAAAGGGGTTTGCTGCCATGGAGAACGGTTTCTGTACCCCAAGAAAAGACATAGTAGTTTACTTAGGGACACTTCTTGCTGATAGACCTACTCTTGTCTACAGAGATCTTATAGATGCTACTAATAACTCACTAACCATTCACGCACATTCTGTGGCTTATTTTGGAGTAGTTTTTGGAGTCATAGATACAGTTGAGAATCTTTACATGTATAGCTAATATGGGATGTATTAGTATCTTGGTGAAACACTTGGGTTAGTAACTAATATGGACACAATATTGTACATATTTACAATGGAAATATCGCCAATACTTTACGCTTATAGCATGATGTTTTTCTGAGGTTACTTTATAAATTTACACTATATAAACCCCTTAATAATGCATTCGCAAATAATAGTGGATGCTCAGTTATAATCTAATTGCTTAACACTTTCTGAGTAGTAACTTCTAATTATAATGTTATGACCTAGCCATAATATTGTAATTAGAAGGGTGTTACATCCAGCAAGTGGAGGCACCTTGGTGGACAAGAGCCCTGTAGATATAAGATATTTAATTGCAAATATGGCTGATAACTTGCAATAGCTCAAAATAAGAGTATCTAGTAATGGACTGTATAATCTACAGGCCCATCAACCTAAGCCTACAACAATAGTAATGGCCAATATTGACCACCAGAGGTTAGAGAATAGAATTAAAGAATTGACCTCCTTGGTGAGGCATTAAGGCATGACTCAGCTAAGCAAAAATTGTGGGATTTGTTACGATCTTTCCTACCCCACTGATGCCTATCCAACCATGCAAAATGGTCCTTCAAGCCAGATTTTTGATATAGTTGCTATAGTGATAATTAGCAACATCTTGAAGCTCAATTGGGCTGCGAAAGTCAGATTATGGGTGTTATTGACTTTTGTGCAGTTTTTGGGCCATAATTCACTCAATTTGGGTCCAAATTACATGGGACCAAAGCCATTTGAAAGCTAATATATACATCTTTTGAAATGGGCCAAGAGGAGGCAAAATTGAAGGGCCTAGGATCAGTTTTTAAAGGCTAGAGTCATAAACACGAGTTCAATTTTTAAGTGGTAGCTTTAAGATCAAACTCACCTTCTTATATTTTCTCTCTTTTGTTCTTCATTGGTCTTCACCTTCATTCTTTTTCATTGCTTTTAATTTAGAATGTTAGTGAAATCCTTTAATCTAATCCAAACCTTGAAGATTGTTAGATTAAGACCCTGAGATCCTTGATCTTCATCTATAATATGGTTCAGTTTCTTCTCTTCATTTATCTTTAATTTCTTAATTGTTGATTCTGATTTTGATTAATGATTAGGAATTATGTGTGCAAATGTGTTGTTGATGGATTATTCTCAACTACATTCTTTAGTGCTTTTAGAATTTGCTAATTCCCTTTAATTACATCTTTAATTGCATAATTAATCTTGTTAATTGATTCAATTGAAAGCCATTCAAGTATCCAAGGGAGACGATTTGGGTGGCGTCCTTATGCTACAATAAATTAAGAGCTTAGTTTAATTTGATAGTATCCAGCACATCTACCATGCAGCAAGAGTGTTCCTATGGAGACCATAACAACAACATTAAATTAACCCCTTCTCCAACACTCATAACCTAGGCTAGAAAAATTAATTCGGCTTCTAAATTTTATATATTAGTTAACCTTCACATTTAGTGTTTTAGGCATCAAATGGTTTAATAGAGCAATTTTAGGCCAAAAATATTAATTAAGCATCTAATTGACTTTAACTGTTTTTCTTGAGTAATTTTGGCCCTTCATACTATTCTAGTAATTTGGCCATATCTTGAGTTCTAAGCATCTAATTAATGTCAAACTTGTTTTGTACGAAAGCTAACTTAATGGGCTACAAATTTTATGACACCTAAAGCTAATTGCACCATTTGCAAGGTCATTTGGGCTATTAACATTAGACTACGGGTACTATTGACCTTTGGGTAGTTTTTGTGCCATAAGTAACTCAATTTAGTCCAAATTACATGGGACTAAAGCCATTTGGAAGCTAACACACACCACAACTGAATTGGGCCAAAGGAGGGCAAAAATGAGAAACTTAGGATCAATTTTAGAGAGTTGTATGTAAAAACACGAGATTAGTTTAACTTTATAAGTTTTAGGTCATACTCTCTTTTTTTATTTTCTATTTTTTATTCTTCATTGTTCTTCATTCCCTTCTTTTTTTTTTTTGTACTTTATTTCAAAATGTTAGTGTAAATTCTTGAACCAATATAGGCCTTGAAGATCTCCTTGGATTAAGATCATGAGGTCTTGGTTCTTATTAAGTGTAATTTATTTTCTTCTCTTCTTCAATTTCTGAAGTTGTTTGATTATGATTTTAATTGGGTAATTTCATAATTGTGATGTTGATGTAATTTTGATGGATTATTCTTATTGGCATTTTTATTTTATGAGAAGAGCGATTTTCTGATTGGAATTTTATGCTGGTTGACTTAGGGAGTTAGATCAACACTGGTATAATGCACTTAATTGGATTATATGTTAGTGCATGCCAAGTGTTTGATCATATTCTAGACAATGATCTAGTAGAGAGTCAAGGGTTGAAATTGAGAATCCAATTCAATCCTCCTAACAACTGAATTATGCTTATCTTATTGATCTATGATAGGTCTTACCCATTGATTAGATAGGTTCTGGATTGCCGTTCTTATATTCTATTAATTCCCTTTAATTACTTGTTCATCTCTTTGTTAGCTAACAAAACCCCCTTTTGCTTCACCAATTTATTTGATTGAACAACCATCCAAAATCCATGGGAAACATTCTGGGTTGATGCTTATAATACAGGAAGTTTGAGAGCCCAATTTTAATTTGATAGTGCTCAGCATGTCTATTAATACCTTGGTTAGGAGTAATATGACTTGTGGTTCCTCGTCATTTAAAGCTCGAAGAAATTCTAAGTCCAAACCTTATGTCTCCTTGGAGGATTATATAATTGGGACATCTTCTTATGATCAAAAAGCCTAAAAATGGTTCTTGGGCCTCAATGAGTTAAAGGATGATTTTTAAGGAATTTTAGGAAAGGATTTGATCATCCATTTTAAAACCAAAAGGTTTTAAAACCTTTGAGTTTTGCAAAATTGTACTAGAATTAGAAGTTTGGACTTTAATTGTTAAGTATTTTGACTTTTCAGATATTTTTATTGAATCCAAATATAGGTATTCCCTTATTTACGTTTATATTTTAATGTTGATGGAGATTTACTTAGAATTAAGAAATACAAATAAGTGTGTGAGTGATACCTAGACCTAGTGGCATTAAGGCATCAATGCTTGAAGGTTGAAGCTTGTTTTGAACCATATTTGAACCCAGCACATTGTGCTCTCCAGCACAACGATTGTGCTAGAGTGTGATGACAGTGCTAAAGTGCGAGTGGCTCATGTAGGGCATTAGGCATTTTATCTAGCCTCGTGCTTGAGTGTAATGACCACGTTGGAGCTTGACTAAGTCGTTCGCGACAAAAATGAAAGGGGGCCATTCGGCCCATTTGTGTGTGATTTTCTCTCTCTTCTTCATGTCTTTCTCCCCTATTCTATCTCTTCTCATCTTTCCCCATCCTCTTCCTTCTTCTTCTTTCTCATTTCTCCACCATTTTCTTTCCTTTATTAACCCTTAAGCACCATAGCCATCCATGTAAGAAGCTCTAGGAGCTCGGAGTAGGAGGTTTAGGGTAAAGACATATCCACCCCATCATGTTCTTCTTCTTCTTTGAAATTTTGAAGGTAATTCTATGGCCCATATTCTTTCTCATCTCACAAATCTAGAGAAGTTTCATGATAGACTAAGGTCAAGGTTAGTATTTGAGAGTTACAGTTTAAAAATTAGGGCTTTTTTGAGTTTGGGAATAGTTTTGATTCTTAAATTAGAAGCTATTCTATGTCTGAATAACCATGCTTGTGGTAGTAGATACTTGTGAAGAGTGACCATTGGCTTCATTACATTGTCAATTTGGTAAATTCTTCCTCTTTGCCTTAGTCTATGAGTAATATTATATTGTTTGGGAAACCCTTAGTCTAGAACTAGTTTTATTATATTGATTCGTGAATATATATATATATATATATATATATATATATATATATATATATATATATATATATATATATATATATATATTGATTTTGAAACATTGATTGTTAAGTTGTGAACTAATTGTATTATTCAGCATTTTTATTGGATCTTTGAAAGATATTTATATTGGTTATGTTGTTTCATAATAGTTGGACAACAAATTTTAGAACTATTGTCTGAACTATGATATGTATGGTAAAATGGGAATGTGACTGTTTTTGAATGATTGGCGCTTGACCTTCTAGGAGCAAAGTGCCACGAGTCATAAGGCACTTAGGGTCCACCTCTTGAATCCTAGGAGAGCCAAGAACAAAGTGCCATGGGCCAAAGCGTGTCCGAGGGCCACCCTTGAATCCTGGAGTGATCTATGATTCTGCATGAATTTTGTGACTGATGATTGGAATAAGATTGTTGAATGTTAAGGCTATTATGCCTACTCACTATATATTTTTAAAACTATTTTTCCCTTGTTACAGATTCCAATATGAACTAGTGGTCTATCTACCCTAGCTGGTTCAAGATGTTGAGTTGTTGGCAAATCCCACACATTGTCCATGTGGCTTAAAAAGTTGCTCATGTCTTTTGTGTTGTATTTCTTTGAGTATTCGATTGTAAGCGATCTTAGTTATGCTCCAATAATATCACAAGCAGGGTCCGGCTTCCATAGATATTTCTATATCATTAGTATGTGTGGCAATGTAAATGTATATAATCAACTAGATGTTTACTCTAGTATGACTACGTTCTAAGGAGACCATGTTTGATGGAATATGTATGAATGAACAGGACTCATGGATATTTAGAAAATGTCCATAATATAAGGGTAACTCCATTCATTTTATGGCAATGTTTAGGTTTACAAAGGGGTTGAGGCTCCCTATGCACTGGTCATGGCCCAGGTGAGGTTGTGACACTTTATTATTTTTAGACAGCACGACCCCATTGAAATGGTGATTACCTAGTTATTAACAGATGTTTGAACTTGCTAACATGCCAAATTTGAGGACAATTTACACAAATCAACTGGTGGCTTGGTCTTATTTAAGTTGCTAGCAATATGTTATTTCCCTTGGTTTAAAATGTTTACCTTTTGGCAGGGACAAGTCCGCTAAGGTAAGAAATAGTGACGGAATGAATTGAAGTGGACGAACAACGAGGTGCAAGAATGATTTTGGGTCATAAGGAAAGTTTTTTTATCTTCTATGTCGTACGTATTCAAATTAAGAATTTGATACAGTAGTATACATGACTAGAAACATGTTTAAAAAATGGTTAAATTAATACATTGATGTCTATAATTTTGTTGACGTTTGAAATAGATCCTCATAATTTAAAATTCATTATTGGATCTTTATGATTTAAAAATTTTTAAATAAGTTCCTACCCATAAATTATCGTTTTCATTTACAAATATAAGGACATTTAAAAAGTTAGATAAACTCAGACTTACTTAATTGCATTATTCGCTAAACATGTTCCTATAGTTTATTCGAGTTTTTGAATAGATCACTTTTGTTTAGTATAAGTAAGCAAGTAAAGACTTGTTAAAAAAAATTGAAATATAAAAATCCATTTCTAAACTTTTAAATTATATAAACCTATTTGAAAGGTCAATGAAAGTATAGAGACCAACAAATTAATTGAAAAAAAATAAGAGAAAATTACAACAGATATGTAAAACAAGTACAGATTCAAATTCTACTTCCTCGAGGCATGAGGCAAATGAAAACATTACGACTCCATGTTTGCTTTTCATTATTATAGCACTAAACAGAGGTACTTCTTAACAAACTTAGTTTTTTCTAGTTGCTATATGCCAGTATAAAACTTGTGACAATGCCTTATCAACATATGGCAACCAGATAGCCTACATCCGCATTCTCCAAAGCTCTTCTTTTCTTTGCCTTCGAGTATCAATTTCATAGCCAAAGATAACAATTATCATTCTCAAAAACCCTCCCTGTACTGGTGAACGAAGGAAGAAATTGTTCGACCATGCACTAACAGGAAAGGATTTTACTAGTTTAGCCAATTATTAATTTCACATTCTCTAAAATTTTAAGTTCCAAATGATTGTGATATAGTGGCAAGAGAAGGGAAGAAGAGGAAAGAAGGTGAATTTAATGGAGCACGGAAAATTGTCTAGACAATAGACTATATATTTCTCATTCATACGAATATTTCAAATTGTTAATCTACAATCCTTATCATGGAAATGTTGAGTCCATATATTTTCCAGACAACCTGATGTTTGCACCTTAAACCATTTGCATTTTTGCATAAATTAACCTCATCACTATATAACAATTCCCTGTTGTTGAGGACTGAAGAAGACAAACTGTAGGGTTGGATGACTACGTTTGATGGAAAGTTGTGAGATAAAAATGCCCATTTTCATTGCAGCACCATATCACACCACAAAAGCTACGAGTGGTCCAGATCATTTTTGTTTTCTATTTTCCAACATCATATGTTGTTTTACAATTCTTGCCTACGAAATGCTTAGTTCAACAGTTTTATACATATTTTGTTTGGAAGTGTTAGTATGTAACACTAGGGCAAGCTATAAATAAACTGAGAGTGCACAAAAAAACTATAAGACAAATATGAGAGAGACTGCAACACTAGTGAGAAACTTTGTTATGGATTATAAGTACAAAATAGAATGGGAACCACAAAAAATATTACCTGAGCAACTAGATAGATTCACCCAGGAAACAACCTGATATGGCTTGTGATCTGTTCACGACATATAGGACACTTTGATAATTTTGATCCACAATCTCTGCATGTCTGTAAGAGAAAAATGCTTAATAATCATTGTGGCAGTCAAAGCAAATGAAAAAACAGTCATTGGGTTGGAAGAGCTCACCATGTGTCCACACCCAAAGGCCAAGTCCTTTTCATTGGTAAGGCATACAACACATGCCTACATTTCATAGGAAATGACTTCAATTTCAGAAATGCCAATCAGTAGAGTTGAAGTTAACAATGTAAGACGTCAAAGATAGGTTTTTGGTTTTGTTCTTCTCTAACCTTGTAGCCAACTTCTATATTAATTTTCTCTTACTTGATCTAATCAATGTCAACCTTATTGAAATGTGCATCACACTTCCTTGGAATGTTTTGAGAAACAAAGTTCTTTTACAGCTTTGGCTACATGATTCAACAATGGTTTTAAGACATGAAATGGCTTACAGGCTCTTATAGAAATTGTAGATCCGACATTATCTTGTGGACACAAACCTTGATGCAAATCATCTATTTATAGGGACCACTTGAATGACGATCAAAGGTTGTTCCCTTACAATAAATATATGACTAACAATAATTATATAGAAGGTTTACTTCAAACCCTCCAAAATAAAGTTACATTATATATAGCTATAATCTATTTTAGAAGAAAAAACTTTACCATGGCAGGTCTGCCCAAATTGTCTATCCAGATAGTAACCTGAATAGAATATATAATCAGAAAGGAAATGTTCCAATAGCATAACTGAGGTATGCAAACTATATAATGGGCTTAAGTTCATCAATCACTATATTTATTTAGAAAAAACAACAATAATTTGGATTCAATTCTGTCTTAGACAATTTTCCATATGGCCTTGACTACCTTTAGTATTAAGCCTTAAGGAAGAAAGAACTATATATCCAATCCATACCATAAAGGACTTTGAGCTTCTTTAACAGGCAACCTTTATCACGTCTTCATTGAAATTAGCAGTACACCATGTCCAATTATATCTATCTTTCAAGCCTCAAGAAGATCTTTGGCAATGGTATACAACTATCTTATTTTCTCCAGTATCATGGATGCCTAAGTATGAGATGCATAGGCAATCAAGATCCCCATTTTGGGTATCATAATTCACAACCACTTTGTACTCTAATGCATAGAGGATTAATGGGCAAAACTGGAATTCAAATGAAAGTCTATCCTATTTTTAATCTTGAAATATGAGATTTCCATATATTTTGGGAGACATCTTGTGCCTTATGATGGAATGCAAAAGGTAATGAAGATGCCCATCATGATCTTATACTAATGTGCCTAACATAGGCATCTTATAAAAGCATTCAAAATATATACAATTTTTGGATTGAATGAGGATGCTTGTGTATAAAGCACATCCTTTGAGTAAAGGTATTAGGACCCAGCATATGGATATTAATAGCAATGTTGTCATTAATTCCCATTTCCCTACTAATGTTTACCTTATGCACAAGTATATGTGAGAAAGAATAGAAAGAGAGGTGCATATGGAAAAGGCATGGGTAAGGGGTTTTGTAACTAATTGCCAGCTAGGCAGAAGAGAGAGAATACAAACCAAAGGAAAATGTATACAAAGCTCACTAGGTATTTGACAAACCTAGTTATCTCCCAAGAGTCTATTCCAACAATTCTAAGATGCCCCCCTCAAGACCCCTCCCCTTGCCTATGTTGCCTCCCATCTCTCTCCCGTAATAGATTTAGGATATTCTCTTTCTTTTGCCTAGCTAACAAAACCCCTCTCCCATGCCTTTACCACATGCCTTACACATATCACCTCTCTTTCTATTCTTTCTCACATATACTTGTGCATAAGGTAAAATACTATGTGGGGTAACATTACCAGGGAAATGGGAACTAATGACAACATTTCCAATAATATCCATATCCGAGGTCCTAATAATACTCCTCCCTTCAAAAATCACCTTGTCCTCAATGTGATGTAGCTAGAGGAAAATAAAATGATGCTGAAAAATATAAGGCTTCCTTTGGGGTCCCAAATCTTGAAAAAGTTGTAGGGATGTGTGCTTGTAGCACAGGAACGTCCCCCAGGTCCCATAAATTTGATCCAAGTCCTTCAACTAGAATTTCTTGACTTTCCCTAGATAGAAAGGCAATGGGGCCACCCAGAAATTTCTAAACTTGACATTGATCTTCACCTCGAAGGAGTTTTTGAGCAAATACCAATAGAAGTTTAGAACCATTGGTAGCTACATGTTCACCCCTTTGGATTATGACATCAATAATGATCTATTTCTCAAAGAAATTGTATGCATAATAGGAATGAGATACTACCAGTGCATGATCCTATCCTTGATAACATGCTTAGCGTATTTGAGAACAATTTCATTATTATAAAGTTCCCACAAATGAGGCAAATGTATAGTGCCTCCAGCCACTCTGCTAATATATCAAACATTGATTCCATGAGCATGAAGTACTTTTATTAATGTTTGGCCGTCCAAAGGTGAAACTTCTAACATGCATAAGTGTAGTATAAACTTAGGAAGCACCATATCAGTAAGTTATAGACTAACTTTCCTCACATTACCTTTATCAGATGCTACTTCCTCTAGATTCCTAACCAGCTTGAATTCAGCGAAGCTGTTAAGACTAAAAACAATTTTTTCATAAGGATCAAAAGGTTCATCAATTGGGGAAGCAACTTATTTGGCGCCCCTTGTTTTCTCTTCCTTTGTTAAATCATGCTTGTCAACATCAGTTGTATTTTGGGAACACATGAGCAAGTTTTTTGCCCTTTGAGGATTAGTCTCCTTAGATTTTAGTGTCTCCGCTGCTTCGACTCTCAATGATTCGAGAAGATAATGCTAGTCATCACATTCGACAATGCCCTTTATCCTACTAGGACAACTAGTTTGAAAACATTCCCAGATCCATCAAAGACTGAGTGTTCCTTCAAACAAAGGCATTTGGTTGCCTCTGACACCTTAGAATGAAAATCTTCAACATCAACAATGTTCATAACAAAGTTCAAGGGCACCACATCTGATGAAGTTTTATCCAAAACCCGGCCAATTGCAACAATTTTGCCATATTCAAGGCTAACCTCCCCCTTGGCTTTGGAAAAAAGGAAGAATTCCAATAGAAATAAAAATCCATAAGCTCCCATGGGTGGCATCTATTGCTGCTATTGAAAGGTTCAAATCTCTTCCAAAAGCAATCTTCAACAAGTCAAAATGCCTACGGGTTTTTCTTAACCTAATTGCTCCCTCCAAGCTATGGTCCTTTTATTTACGCACAAAGGCCTAGTCCATTAAGTCAACATAAAAGCCCGGCCACATCTCTTTTACTTCCCTTGTGAAACTTGTATGATATCATAATTTTGGCCCTGACACATTAATTTCCAAATTAAGCTCCCTTCAATAGCATTCCAATTGTTCTCTTTTCTGAATTGGGTTTAGCCCAATAACTTCATACCCAAGTTCCCTTCATCAAAAACCTTATTCTTTTCCCCTCTAATATGGGCTTGGCCCATTAAGCTAAGAATTTGACCCAATTCCTAACTTGCCATACCCGCTTCCTTTCTCCTATTCTTCTCCTTTGTGTAGCAATTAGGTGAATTAAGACTGCAAATGCCATGGACATCGGCTTTGCCCACTCTTCCCCCTGCTATCTCATCGCCTTTGAATTAGGTCGCTCCGATGGAGGTTGCAAGTCACACTCTTGCCCCTATCTTCATTGATGTCGATGTCGACATCGACTTCGATGTTGTCACCATCTGCATCATACTAATGCAAACTTCGATCACCCCCATCACAGCCACGTCTACCTTTGTGACTAGTAGAGTCACCTTGATTAAGCGGACAAGCCTTGCCAATGGTTCCCTTCCACTGCCATCATCAACCCATCTAAACATTCTTATGGCTTTCCGATGTCCAGCAGAGCTCTTTAAAAGCGGCCCCACCTCCTTTCCTCTATGTACTTCATGACATCGCTCCATCAGCTCCTTCGTTTCCTTCTTTCCACCACCCAAAGACCGCTGTGAAGGTAGCACAAGTCCTTACTCCACACGGCCCTAAGACTAGTTATCAGTCTCAAATGCCTGTTGCTATTCCTTTGTTGGCTCAGCTTCCTTCACCTGAGGGATTTCCCTCCTGTGCTTCACCATAGAGGGTAAGTCCAATTGCACGATGGTTAGCTCTCTTGCTAATGCTCCTCGGATTGTCGACCATCGTAACTCTGAGGTCATAAATGCGAGTTCTCCCCTTTTGCCTCTAGAAGGCGGCACATCCCCTCTCAGATGCAAGCATGATGCTCAGCCCATTGATGGAAATTCCTTCCCCTTGAATAGGTAGTGTTTTGCTCTTGTGGCACGCTCTCTATATGCCACGACAGGATTTCCAGCACCTTTCCCTGTTCTTTTTGCAACCACTCCTCGTTGGAGAAACTCCCCAACCTCCGTTCATTTTTATCTAACCTTGACTCCATTGTAATGCGCATGGATACCTATCACAGAGCCCTCAAGATCATGGGCTCTGATACTAGTTCTACCAATTGTAAGAACTGGTATTAGTAAGTATGGAAAAATAGAGGAATGTCACTGAATATTAGGGAATTAGAACTGATACCAATGTAGTAGCTCCTTCCCCTAAGGTGTATTATTAACAAACTGAAAGGAAAATGTATACAAAGCTCACTAGGCATTTGAGAGACCTAGTTCTCTACCAAGTGTCTATTCCAACAATTTTGAGATGCCCCCCTTAGCACCCCTGCCTTGCCTATATTGATTCCCACCTCTCTCCCCTAACAAATTCAGGATATTCTCTCTATTCTGTCTAGCTGGCAGTTAATTACAAAACTCCTCACCCATGCCTTACGCATATAAACTCTTTTTCTATTCTTTCTCACATATACTTGTGGAGAAGGTAAAATACTATCACATGGGGTATCGTTACGAGGGAAATGGGAATTAATGACAATATTACCGCTAATATCCATATCTGGGGTCCTAACAAAGGGCTATGCTAAGCTAAATGTCAACAAACAAACATTCAAGGTAAAGAAACACACATAATGTAAAGTAGAGGAAAAAAAATAATCACCTTATAATCTTTTGATATGATTTTTTTATGAAGATCACTAAGCTTTGCCTACAGGATCAAGCCAAGAACACAACCTATAACATTAGGAAAAAGTTCTCCTAAACAAGAAATATATGGAACCAACTAATAATATATGAGAGACACTAATACCTCAGCAAAAGCAGCTCTAGTTTCAGCAAAAGTAACATCTCTAAGAAATTTCTCTCTCAGTAATTGGACACGTTCTCCTTCCTCTTGAAGTTCTTGTCTTACTAGTTGTACATCTCTTGTGGCAATTTGTGCAATCTCTTGACTTTTGTCATACTCAATTTTAAGACATTCATAGCATTTCTGCTTTTCTTGCAATTCTTTCTTCACCTCAACCAATGCACCCTAAATAAACAATAACCATTAATCAATCAGTCAAAACTAATAAAAGGACATATACTTTTCTTTCACTAGTCAGTGAAAACTACTAAAAAGACAATTAAGAAAACAGACCTTAACAACCAAAAAATAAAAAAAGAGAAAAGAAAAAGAAAATAAGAAAACAGACCTCTACCATTTGTATGTGTTCTCCTAGTTTTTTCTTTTCCGCGATGCTTTCTTGTAATGCAATCTGAATGGCATTTAAAATAAGCCACAGAGGTTTGTAAAAAAATCGAAAGCAAAATTATCGACTATAGGAAACTTTATCTAGAACCTGAAGTTGGTGCAACTTCTCCTTTAAAATATGAATCACATTGTAAGCTTGCCTTTCATCATTTGATATTGATTCGTTTTCATTCTTCAACTGAAACAACTGCAAAAAGGTAAAAGTAAAATTGTCCTAGGAGGTCTAAATTGCATGGATAGTCTTCCATTTTGGGATTCCTTGTAATAAATTACCCGATGCTCAGATTCTTTTCGGAGACTTTGATATCTTTCTCTAGCAACATTCGCTCGCATCATCCACTTGTCACGCTCTAATTGTTGTACTTGAATCTCATTCCTTAGAGTATTAAAATGAGAAAAAATAAATAAATACTATGTTTGATGTTTTTATACAATCAACCCTATAAAACATCAAGAACGAATGAAAAAATTTACCTAGACTTCGCTACTTTGTCCTCAGGGTTTCTCATCCATTCAGTTCTATTCTCGTGGACTTCCTTGGTAGGGTCCTTCATTGAAACATATACTTTTGTTACAATCAATTGGTTATTATCATGTTGTGCCTAATCTACGCCATCCATACCTGTGATCCTTTAATTGGAGACTTGAATTTTGTGGTTCTTTCTGCAACAGTCAATTAAGAAGAATTGGAATCGTACATCCAATGCAATTTTCCATTTGGGAAAATAATTCTAATCAAACTCTAAACTAGCAGAGTAAATCTCTGTAAAAAGTTTGTGTGTAGGAACCTGGATAGAGCTCCAAAGAAATGGGACTGGAGAAATGAACATTCTCTTCCTCTTGAAATGAATTATTGAGCACCCCAACCTATGAGCAAATAGTTAAAAAGCCGTCAACTATATCATATGCTTGATGGTATATTTGGATGGGGGAGTTCAAGGAAGATTAATTTTTCATGTGTAAATTTGCAAAGCTTCAAACAATTTGAAAGAAAAATGAACTTCCCCTAAAATTTCATCGTAAATCTCTTATACTATTGTCCTAAACAAATTCTAAGCATCATAAGTCTTTCACCATCGTTTTTGTTTCTCAAGTACATAGAGTTGATATCTTCATGTTGGCTTCAAAGAGTAAATTTACATCTCCATGAGCTCTTTGCATTGGAAATGAATTCAAATCTCTTGCAGTACAATGAACTTTATGCCATTTCCAGTCCATGATCAAACACTTCACTGAGCTGAAATAAAAGAACCCAATAAATGCATGAAGCATCCAAGCAAACAAGTATTGTGTAAAATGACATTGTATTAAGCGGAAAAAAAGACGAAGAAAGTTTGTGAGACTAGCCAGTATCTGACGGCTTTGCAACGTGAACATCTTGTGGTACTTGGCCTGCCGCACAATTGGCAACCATCGAAATTGCTAATATCACTGCCATTGAACAAATCTACTCCTGCATCAGAACTCTGCTTGGCTCTTTCTCCATGGGACCCGTGAGAAGTACTCGCCTACCATAACTCTTATGTATTAGTAATGATGATTTCTAAAGTTATATG
Organism: Pterocarpus macrocarpus; assembly: GCA_031439585.1. NCBI lineage: Eukaryota > Viridiplantae > Streptophyta > Magnoliopsida > Fabales > Fabaceae > Pterocarpus > Pterocarpus macrocarpus. The sequence continues at coordinate 34,677,788 of CM062519.1, forward strand.
AACATGCTAATTAAGACCTGGAATGAGCGTATCTAGTTTATGAGTGGGAAAATATGATCATATATCCTTTTAATATACATTGAATAGTACTTGGGAAGTCGTGTCAACAAATGGGCATTTTGGCTATGTGAATTCGGTGACGGGGTCAGGCACCAATAATAGATGCACGAATAACAATCCTCGTAACTTATACAAATAATAATAATAAAAATAAATAAATAAAATAAATAACATTCTCCCTTATGACAATCAAAATCCCTAAATACTAATACATAATTCCAACATATATCATAAATCAAGATTCACCACTAAGGTAACTAACATCTCTAATTATTAGCATATGATTCAGCAAGTATTATTTTAGTGTATGTAAAATGAAATATGAATATTATTCTAGCTATGAGTAAGTTTGTGACTAAAACATAGTTAATAGTTTAAAGAATTCATCCATTTATTAAATAATTAAAAGTTGTTTCTTTGTATTTTATTCTTTACTTTTGAATCAACTTGATATGCATACATAATTAGTTTTTAATAATAATAATAATAAAATTTAATGAATGTTGTGGTTTCTAGCATACGCAAATGATTGGGCTTTGTTTTATCAAAATAAATAATAATATGATTAAACCTTTTCATCTTAGTGTAAGATATAGGTTACTGATTTTCATCTAACAAATTCAATTATTAAAGTATATAAAGGAGTGCAACTCCATTATTATTAAAAAACACCATGGTCTATGAATTTTGACCCCCAAAATAAAGGATAAATATAATGAAAATATTTTAAGATGACCATTCAACTCTAATTTTGAATTCTTTTTTCATTAGGATAAGAGGTTTTTATTAAAATTACTTTTTTTTTTTAATTTTGAAGTTGCTGTTGGATCGTTTATCTAAAGTTTATAGATTTGTTGAATTTGTGAAGGAAAAATGAAACAATAAAACAAAAAATACCATGATGTTTGTTGGACCTCATGTCCCACCACCTCACACCTAAGAAAGGACCACAAGGGCACCTCAGACTTCCTCCTAGTTCTGTAACTTGGTATGTGTAACATCACATCTTTCCGTCTTGCATTCAAAATGGATATAACCTTGACCCAGATTTATAACTCTAACTTTGCTTGACACTAGATTGCATTAGACAATCACCAAGCTTAGGCAATGTCATAGATTAGGATTTTGGATCCTTTAACAATTGATTATGATGACCCCATCTCATAATAGCCACATCTTCTCGAAATAATAGGGAGAGTTATATCTCCTCAAATCTCCCCATATTAGGAATAATGGGAACAAAATCCCCTTTAATCTTTTACGATATTAGTCTTGTTAATAAGAGGGAACCTAAGGGACTCGATCCTTTTATGTGAAAAATTCACATGACTTAGTGATTTATTAGTTTTTAACATTGATTAAATTCTATTATGGGTTGCATACCTGACCCTAAATTATTGACCAAGTCATGTGAAATTTTCATATGAGAGAATCCATTCCCAAAAACTTAATCTTGGATGGTTTGCTCCCAAAGCAAGTACTTCGATCTATGTATGATTAAGCCACTAAGGTGAAGATCTTTCCCCCCTACTAGGGGTGTTCGAATGAACCATTTGAACCAATTTAAACCATAATTAAACCAAACCACACTAAGAAAAAATAGTTTTTTTTAAAAAAATAATTTTAAAACTAAACTAGTTCTTTGCCATAAACTTGGTTCAATTAACCTCATCTTGAAACTAAATCAATGCATTGCAAAAATCGAACTCAACTCTTCTTCCTTAATTGTGCCCCCTCTCTCATCCCATCCATCTCTAAGACTCCAAGTCAATGCAAATTCAAAGTTATGTAAAACCACCTTTATTTGTGAGTTCAAAGTTGTCAATAGTAGATCCCTAGACAATGAGTCCAAAAATATGACTTTTGCAAACCACAATAGAAACTTTGAATCTTTCATTGATTCTTGGTAGTTGTCGACAATGAAGCCAGTGGCATAGCTGGCATCGGCAACTTGGTGATGAAGAAGCAACAGTCGGTGGTGTGAAGGATGGCAATGACAAGGACGATGATGGTGGCGAGTGGCGACTTTCACCTGGAGCAATAGCGACATTCACCTGGAGTGGTTTTGACAGTGGCACGATCTTCTATATAGCGGTAGTGATCTCTATGCATAGGTCAGCGGCCTTGACAACAGCAATGCTGGAGGAGTCCAATCTTCGAATCCCAACCTCTCGTTCATAGTAGGCACTTACCAACAAAACTAGAACCTATCCCATCGATGGCCATGGAGCAGTATGGAATGGTCATGCTTCTTCTAAGTATTGATTTGTATAGCATGGTTTCAGAGTTCATATCGGTTTTAAACTTCTTAAAGTCTCTACAAATCAATTTAGTTCAATTATATATATTAGAAATCAAGTTTGATTTGATTTGGTTCAGTTCATCATCTAAACTGAATCATGCTCACCCCTACTCCCTACTCACTATTCTTTTAATGCAAACCTTAAATTGAGTGTTGAAGTGTCTTTGTAGATACATTACCGTGCTTGCTACAACATCTGGAGATTTCTTGATACTAGCAACCCTTTGCCCACATTCAAGTACATTCTAATCGTGAATCTTGCACAGAACATTTAGAATAAAATCAAAGTCTTGAATCAAATGCCCAACTGATGTCTCTCTCATTTATTTTCTCATGCATGTTAAACATGAATATTTTTAGAATTGAACCAATCCATTAACAAGTAAGGAGAGAGCTTCAAGGTTTTAAGATTCGTTCAAGGTAACTAAGATTGCATGTTAGGAACTCGGTTCGCTCTTTAATCTTCCATGGCAGACTTAGAAGAGTCATTGATTCCTAAAGAAAAAGTATGCCTAGACAAAATAGAAAATCAACTTCGTAAGACGAAGTAAGAGTGTCTAGCATTCCAAGAAGGCATTAAAGCATTTCAAGAATGCTTTGAATCTCACATTGCTAGAATGTTTGAGATGCTGGAAAAACAATACCAGATTTTTTATGCAAACTTTCAAGAAATGGGTTCATCTTTAGAGATTAAAGAAGTCCAGCACAAGGAACAAACAAGAGAAAGGTTAGGGTTCCAACAAGGAAAATGGGACAGCAGATCAAGCATCAATAGCACATCAACAATTGGAAAGTTCAATAATAACAATTAAAGAATTAGAATCAACCAATCAAGAATTACCAAAGAATGCAAATAAGATGAGTACACAGAAAGAAGACAAATTTCCAACAGGCTGAACAAGCCTAAAGGGAGACATTAGGACCAGAATCAATAAAATAGAAGCTAAAAGCATGGTAAAGGAGGGAAATTCTATTCTCAAAGAAGGACATGTGAAGATTGATCTTGATGATGCGGGATTAGGCAAAGGAAAAAGAGTGAAGATTCCAAATAGAAGGTTCAAGGAATATGTGAACCTCGAATGAATGTATAGGGAGGGGCAACCAAGCAAGAAGGTCATGATTGGTATGATAAAACCATTTTCCCCTCTTGGTTTTCTTCCCCTTTCTCTCTATATCTCTCTGTTTCCAATTAGTCCTAATTCCTGCATTATTTTTGCCTTCCAGGTGTGATAGATTATGGAGTTACTATAGGAAGACATTGTTGAACTTTTCCTCATTTGTTTTCTGTTACCTTCATATTGTTTTCACTAGAACTTTACACTAAGTTGTTGGTAACTATATTCCAACTTTTTCCTTCAGTTGATAAATACAAATATACTTGAGTTCCCTTACAATTATTGCTTTCATTCTCCTCCATGGCTGATGGGACGCGATTAAAGGAAATTGTAGCAAATAATCAACGTTGCTTGAATAAGGTGTGATAACTTACACTACAGGTGGCTCAAATGCTCGAGATGCACCAAGCCACAAATCTGCGAATCGATCAGATGTAGTCAGATCTGGAGTCACAGACTCAGACTCCAAATGTGAATAATGATTCATCATAGGGAACTCCTCAGATGCCAAATGGCAATGCTAATAATCACGGGCTTTTTTAGGTGCCTGGTTTGAAATTGGATTTTCCTCGTTTTGATGGTAATAATGTGCTACATTGGACTTTTCAGTTTGAACAATTTTTTCAGCTGCATCAAGTTCCTAAGGATCAAAAGGTGGCTATAGCAGGTGTGTATTTTGAACCTAATGTGTTGCCCTGGCTTCAAATGATTAAGAGAAATAACCCATTACTATCGTGGCAACTACTTGCTCAGGCTTTAGAAATGGAATTTGGTCATTCTCCCTATGATTCCCCTCGAGTGGCTATGTAGAAGTTGTTTCAAATGGGGTTAGTATAGGAGTATTATCTGCAATTCACTACACTAGCCTCTAAGACCTCGAGTATGAGTTCAGATGCTACTCTGGATTACTTTATTAGTGGCCTGAACCCAGAGATTCGACGAGATGTGATTGCTATGGTTCCCCTATCATTATCTCAGGCAGTTGTATTAGCCAAGTTGTATAAGGAGAAGTATCTTCTGAGTCCAAAACCTATGTCTTGGATCCCAAAGTCATTTTCAGCATCACGCTAAAATACCAAGTCATATGCCGGCTTGTCTAATCCAAATCCTACCACGAAAAAACCATTACCCCCTCTCTTAGCAACTCCTCCAAATAGCCAAAAACTGCACCCAAATCAGATGTCTAGAAACTTTCCTATCTAAAGAATTTCTCCATCAGAAGTGCAGCTGTGCAGAGACAAAGGGCTTTTTTTTTAAAAAAACTTGCAATGAAAAATACTCTCTTAATCATTGATGTCCTAACTGTAACACCTTACCAGATAAGTTATTATGCTTAAGTCATAATATATTATCTGATAAGTGATTACGTGTACCAATCTGATTAAATTCCATTTTCTATTTCATTATTAATTACCCATATAGAGAAGACTATTCACGTAACAAATTTTCTGTTTGCTGGAGGAATAAATGTTAGATAATCGTTGTACTAGAAGTAACATACATAAATAAAATGTAAAATAGACAAAACTACTGCAAACTACATCATAAATATAGACGTCTGCTTTCAAAGTTGACAAACGATACATAAAACGATACTGGGTAGTAAAATGAGGCCGCTAACACAAAATAAATCGGCCTGTATTTATGAACAGTACCCTGACTGGTCCCCATGGGACATTTCATGTACAATTCCTAACTCCTACTCATCTACCCATGACCTAGGCTACCAAAAGAGGACCACCCTGTACATCTACTACAGCTACGGCATGCATACTATCTAGCTGGATTCTGAGGGAAGGAATCTGCTCGCCATGCCGGCGCTCACAGGAATGTACTCCACACTCGGAGCAAAGGACGAGGAAGATGAACTCGCTACCTCAGACGAATGCTCCTCTGACATCGAGACTGAGGGCACTTGCTGCGGTGATGAGGCGGGCCGAGCCATGGGGGTTGCTACTGTTGCCGGTGCTGTTGCTAGTGGAGGTGGAAAGGGATGGGCCATGTGGAGAGGGATGGCAATATAAGGGATAGCAGGGTCGAAAAGCGGATACATGAGTGGTACAGCAAAATCTCTCTGGAAGAAGAAATAAGAGTGAAACTGACATCTACCGGATATATATACAGAATCCAAGAATGGGTCGAGGTGGATATGGAGCTCAAGAAACTCAATGAACAAGATGCCGATGGCCACATTCTCCATGATCTGAGAATGATGCAGAAACATGTAGTAGGGTGAGAAATAAAGATTTCTTAGTAGGGATCCTAAGTTCATATATAACTGCCATCGCTATCATTCTCAGTTGTTTCAGGTTTTGGTTAATTAAAAGAAAATGTTGCAACCAACAGGATGTCCTACCCAAATAGTTATAGAAATCATAGCCCGAAATACAGCTTTGTTTTACTTAAGGAAATAACGGAAATTAAACAATCAGACCTGTGTTTTCGACATAGTTAAGTGACAGTCATAAAGTGAATAATGATATATATTTAAGATCTAATGGTGCAATTAATTCAAATGCATGACAACAAAAGACCTTAACTCATATTTTTCCATACTTGGTCCCCTGGGAGTCTATTGGCCATAAAACTCCTGGGTAATAGTCCACTTTTCAGGATTGAGCTTGTTTCTATACAGGATCATGAGGTTTACTTTTCCCGACTTTTCCACTGATCTATTCCCTTTAACTTTGTTCAGGGGTTGTGTAACATCCTCCTAAGTACAGTACTATGCTTAAGTCATAGTACCATACCCTGGAGTTGTTACTGTTACCTGAACGGACCTTGTCTATCAGCGACTTCCGTCGCCTTCGGAAACTTCTGTAACTATCTGGAGACAACACGGAAAATAGGGGTGAGAATTATAAATTCTCAGTAGGATTCTCTATAATACACATGTAGTGTCATCGTTGTTATCTCCAGTTTGCTTCGGTTTAGTATAAAAAGGGGATCATATAATGTGGACTATTTAATTTCTGATTAAAATATATTATCCGAAGCAACGTTCATTTTTATCATACACTTGGCATCTGAGATAATTCCATAAAAATTCAAGTCATGAATCATATTGGGACTAATAACTGAAATACAATAAAGTACGATAGCATCAATGCACTAGAGACATAACTTCTACATATACTTTACTGGAACTACAGTATATTATAATGATGCCCACATGACATTAATATGTTGAGAATATAACAACTGCACATAATTTTACTCATATTTAAACGTATGCCTATTCATAAAACTTGCTTTTCTTTCTTCAAAATTTTTCTTTTCATCATAAAATCTTTACGTGCCACATTCCAGAGTATGATCGCCATGTTATACCCCATTAGAGCGTGATCGCCATGTCACGTTCCTTAGGAGTATGGGATCTTCACTTGGTACTCACACTAGCTGGGTTGAAGCCATGCCTCATGTGAGTGGGGTGTCTGCATATACTTTAATCTTTAATCTTTACTTGGCACACCTAGGCGTTACATATCGCCGTCCCTAGGGTGCTATTACTGCCCTTCGGTAGTCTGGCCTTGGAGTGAGCTCGTCAGCTTCACCCGTGACCGTCGTCACACCGACTCACGTGCAAGGGGACCCACGTGCCTCTAGTCTTGGAGGGATCTCATTCTGGTCATGTGCTTCTAATTGAAGGGATCTCTTCTGGTCACGTGCCTCAAAATTGAGGGATCTCATTTGACCACATGCCTTCAACAAGAGGGATCTCATCTGACCACGTGCCTCCAAGGTAGAGGGATCTCATAGTCTTAATTGCCTTCACAATGAGGGATTCAAAGTGCACTGCCTCCAAGTGAAGGGATTCATAACTTTATCTTTTAACTACCTTCGCAGGGAGGGATCTCAATTAACTGCCTCCGAGTGAAGGGATTCACATTTAATATACTCATGTCTTTTCATTCTCATACATGGTTATGCATAGTCGTGACATATAAAGGCCCGTAGCCTCTTTACCATTCTACTGGCACTCATACATATGCCTTGTCCTTTACTTTCATATACCTCATCTCATACTCATGTCATTCTTGAATTTAGGGTTTCTATATACCCATTCATATTCTAATTCATCCTTGATAACCCATATCATCTTCCAATTCATCCTTGCATGTAAATATTCCTAGTTTCATAAACTTCTGCCGTAAATTCGACAGCATAATGGATCAGTTCCATCTCCCCATGAATAGTGCCAGTTCTCACAGACAAACCAGTCATAGCAACATAATCAATCTAATATATACATATCAATGTAAAACTAGCAATCCTCAACTCAAACCTTATAGGTTTCACTAATACTTGTAAAATTATCAATATGGCCATTCTGCCAATTCTATTCGATTCTGCCCGAATCTTGTATAATCCACCTTTATCTCTATTCAAATCGTTTAAATCTGAAACTTGGATATGTCATAGCTCTACATGTCTACTTTCTAACCTCTTTGGTCCCATATCATTTTGATTTATATAACTCAAGATATTTAACTTTTGCCTCAGCTGGTTCAGTCACTAGCCCGAATTACACTCCTGGAAATATAAATTCACTAAAAATCGAAACTAAGCTCAAATCATGCAAAATTGGTCTCATATCGAAGCTAACAGGACAAACTTTCATTTGCCACAAGTTTCATTTGATTTACTTAAGTACACCTCGAGTTATAAGTCCTGAAAGTCGACTTTCCTGAACTACTCTGTTTTAGTCTGGATTGGACATAGAGCAACTTTCTCGAATTACTGGGATCAATTGGGAGCATAACAAACTCGAAATTTCATATTGGGATGTTTCCCTATGTGTAAGCTTTCTAAAAAAATTGGTCTCACTCAATTTGGAGTTGTATAGGGTGAGTTATACCCTCCATAAGTCACCCTGCCCGAATGAAAGTCCTGAACCCTAGGTTAAACTTCAAAAATTTGTATCTCCCTCAATACGAATCCAATAACCTTATATGATATATCTATGAAAAGCCCTGAATGTCTACTTTCATCTAAAAATGGTTTCATCAGATTTGACCGATTATAGGCAGAGCCGTACACTCCGCCGTACGGACTGCCATGGAATCTCCACCAAGACAGCACCCTCATCCATCCATTTTCTCTTAGTTTTCTTCTTCTAATTCTAATTGCCACTCAAGATTTCATATTAATCCCATATTAATCCAATCATACACATCTAATATATCATCAAATAACCATAAAAAGTAATCTTTCATGCATCCTTAGTTTAGAGAAATTAAGATTAGAGATTGAATCCTACCTCTTTGGAGTGTGATCTTGAGTTAAGTGTTGAAGCCTGAATTATTAGGACCTGGCCAAGCTTGAAGGAGTGATGGAGTTGGGTGAATGGAGAAAGGAAAAGAGAACTAAAGTGAGGGAGAAGAGAGGGCGCAGAAAATGGGTCTGAATGAGGGAAGAAGAAGGTGTTATATAGGCATGAGTGATAGTCAACTTGGAGAGTTCTGATTAGCCTTAAAACACAAGGCTGAAATTCTGCCAACCTTCCCCTCTTTTGTGACAATTTGCTCTCCACGTCGCTCTAACAGTGGGACTCATTTCCAGTATATTTTGAAGATGACATCGGAACTCGTGCACTTCATGAGATGAAATCGGAACTCGTTTCCTTTGTATTTGAAGCATAAGGTCGGAAATCGAGACCATTGCCTTGAGACATGAGGTCGGATATCGGGAATTGCGTGGATACCAAGGTTAAATTGGAAGTTGAGAGTTGAGGAGTGCTGGATAAGGTCGGAAGTCGGAAATTAATGCTGAAAGTTGAACACGAACAAGGAAATCGGGAATAATCAAACTTAAACGAAATCGGAAGTCGTATAATACATGAAGTCGGGAATTCAGCCATACAAACTCTGAAATCGGAAATAATCATTTCTATCTGAATTTCGAAGATGAAATCGGAAATCGGAATTGATCATCCTGGGGCGAAGTCGGAGCTCGGAAATAGGATGTTACAGGTTGGCCCAAGTCATATGGAAATCCTTCCTCATTCTTATAAGGGTAGCATTGCTTTTCTAATACTTTGACCAATGCATGTATAACTTGTAGATTTACATTAATTGCAATCTCTGCCAAAATTTGGGCAGTATAACGGATCATGTCCGCTTCCCCATAAATAGTGCCAGACAACCAGGAAATTTAATGAAACACAAACCCAATATAGAACATCATATTCATACCAAGAATATAACAATATCAACAAGTGATATAGAAAAGGGCTTTCTGCTCACTCTAATCAATTATGCCGCATTTCAGAGTAAAATTGCCATGTCACATTCCTTCGGAATATGAACTCATTGTCATATCTTCATTAGTTGTCACATACAACAAAGTCTTATGAGCAAAACTTAGGTAGTTCGGTACAAGTTTAAAATCTTAAGTCTTAATCTATCTTGTAAGCTTTTAACTTCTATTGATGTTCCCGAGTTTGAGCTTAAGACCAACTTCCGATATTGAATTGGGTCTGAATTCCGAGATTATATGAGCTCCGACTGTCGAGGTTATGTTAAATCTCCAAGATTGATTCTGGACCGAGTTTTGAGGCTATATGTTTAATGAGATACTGAGTTTTGGAATTACGTATATAAGAGTTTTAAAGCATCCTAGTTCTCGACTTCCGAGATTAGGGTATAAGGTTTCATATTCTGGTACCAACTTCCAAGTTTATGTTGAAGATCCTTGACTTCCGGGTTTAAGTATTTTAGATTTCATATTCATGTCCTTAACTTTTCGATTTCAAAGTATTATGTGTTGTGTGATTCCTGTAACATCCCCAATTTTTGTCTAAGCTAATTAGTTCAGTGATCCTGGCTAATTAGAGAGGTTAACAATTAACTGAGAATTAATCGGCTAATCTCAATGAGCAATAGCTTAGTGAATTGAGTCAAGTCAATAATTGAATCATAATGCACTAAATGGTTTAATTAAAACCTAATTATTCGAACCTCATTAATTCGTAACTTAGAAATATAATTGAGCTAATCCAATCTTATTAATTAAGTACAAGACAATTGTTCTACCTTACCAATTGAGATAGATTAATTCTAAAACCTAATTACATAATTCATAAGATCAATTCTTTTAAGAGGAAAAACGTCTTAAAGATGTAATTAACCGAAATCGGTTAAAGAGCACTTTAACTAATCAAATTAATTAACATTTAGATAATTGTAACAATTATAAAGATGTAGAAACTTCCCTTTTATTATTGTTTGAAAGTTTGGTCAAGGCAAGAGTCATATCCAACCATCCATTTGCCTTCTCATCATACACTCCTAGATCAAGAGTCCATACTAGTAGTGTTCCTTAAGTCAAGACAAGAAATGTGCTCTCCTCCATCAAGATTGTGACACTTGGAGTGATCACAATCATCCAATACCAATCCTAAGATGGCTCATGCTATTAACCACTTGATAAACACTACAAAGTCTTTACCCAAATGCCAAGACTCAAAAGAAACACAACACTCCCTTTTGCCCCAAGGTTTTTCCCACTCCCTAGCTTGTGTAAGAAGCAAAAATCACATCACCTCCCCCCTCATTTGTGCGCCACCTTCAGCCTCCTCTCTCTCCTTATTTCATTTTTTCACTCCTCTCACAAAGACACACACAAAAAGCTCTCACCTCTCTCTAAACCTTTCTTTGTTCTTCCTACTCTCCTTCTTGTTCTTCTTGTTTTCCTACCCTAAGTCCTCACTTTTCTACCACCATCACCCTCATCTCCCATCACCACACTCACAATCCCTTCAAGGACTACCATTTTTGGTCCTTGGAGAAACAAAGCCACTCATACACAAGCCCCAATATCAAGCTCAAGGAGAAGGAGGTCATCTCCAACCACTTTATTTTTCAAGCTTCCAAGAGAAACCTCATTTGGTAGTGACCCAAACCCTTTTCTCTTCCATGTTTTTCAAGCTCTATAACTCCTAAGCTCTTCATAGCTAGGTGGTTTTGAAGCTTGCTTCAAGGTCTCATGACCATATCTCATTCTATGAGTTTTCTTGCCTTGATGAAAATGTTGTTTTGAAATGAAATTTTGTGGTATGATGGTTTTTTATGTATCTTGCTTTATTTTGTTTTAAAATACTGATTTGGTGACTAAAACTTTGAGTATGATGACGAGATAAAATATAAAAATGGTGATTGGAAGTAGTATAACAACATCTCTATAAGTTTGATATGTAAAACTCAAAAATGAGTTAAGCTGAAATTCTAGCAGTCTGTAATGCGTACAGTATAACTCATTCTACAAAACTCAAAATGCAATGAAAATAATTTTCTGTGAAAGTAGACTCAAAGAGCTTTTCATACATATAAAATATGTGAGATTTGGCTTTAAAACGAGAGAGATATGATTTTTCAAAGTTTGCTGTTCCTGGATGGGTTTCTGTCCGGGCAGTAGGTAATAAAACATGCGTAACTCAAGTTATACATAACATTTTTCAGTGGGACCAAGTTTGCTAGAAAGCTAAGACACAGAGAAACACTCCTATAAAACAGTTTTGTCATATTCCATGTGAGGAACTCCCAGTGAAGTGGACAAGCCACTGACCCGAGGTGAACTTTCAATCCTGAACAGTCAGAATAAAATGTGCATAACTCAAGCTACAAAATGAAATTTTAAGTCGGGCTTATTCTGTTTAAAAATAGACTCAGAGAAGTATAAGCATACCAAAATTTGAAATAAAAGAGTAAAAGATGAAATTATGGTGAATTTTTAAAATTACTGCCCCACCATAAAAGTAAAACTGGTTATGGTAAAATTTAAAGGTTAATGAGAAATAAGCTTTAAAATATTAAGACCCTCACATTAAGTATTGGAAAACCTTCATAATTCAACTTAAAAGTTTCAAAAAGGATAATGGATGAAATTGGCCCTATGCTTAATAAAAGAATTTATGCAAGAAGCAAATCAATTAAAAGCTTGTACCCAAGTTTACTAAGCTAAGCTCATAAGACTTTGTGTGATATGTATGCCTCTATTTGTCAATATGATGACAATGACATGTTGATAATGATGTGATATGATGATGACCATGGTGATGATGATATGATATGATGATGATCATGATGATGATGGTATGATAATGGTAATGATGATATGATATGATGATTATGATAGTGTTATGATGATGATGAGGATAATAATGATATGATGACGATATTATAATGAATCATGATGATATGAATATGATATGTTGATAAGATACTTAATGATATATATGAAAGGATTAATAAATATGAACACTCTGGGGACGGCGATACGTAACGCCCAGAGGTGATTCATAAAGGAACCACATTTGGGGACGGCGATACGTAACACCTAAATGTGGAAAAGAATTAAAATAATTTTGCATCATAAGCTTTAATAAGAAGAGAAAGTAAACTAAGGGTGTGATCCTTCAAAAGGGAAGGTGACCCAAAGTAAGCTCCCCTCACCCACGACTCACATGAGGCATGGCATGACCCAGCTAGTGTGAGTATAGGGGATAGGTCTTATATGAGGCATGGCATGACCCAGTTAGTGTAAGTATCGAAATTCTATGGTGGCGACGGCCACGGTATGAGCTCATTACCACTTATGTTTAGTGGGTGAAAAGATAAAGTCAAGTTAAGAAAAGAAAAGGGACTTCAGTCCAAACCCTAGAAAGGAAAAGAAGTTAAGAGAATCTTATAGCATGGACATACATGTTTTATGTAATTATATTTGTGCTTATGTATGTTATGATATAAATGATTAGAGGTTATGTTAAAATTGAATCCGCTTCGAATATTCATGTTTTCGAAAACCTAAGAACGGAACCTTATGAATGCTCACTATTTTCATTAATAAAACCGAAGTGGCTGGGACGATGACGATGACACTTTCGTGTCGGGTTCGAGTCCTACTGAGAAATTCCATTTCTCACCCTAGTTATTCTTCCGTATCGTCACCAGATCCCGACAGCACATCCGGTGGAGTGGAGCGTGGATCTCCAACAGTGTGAGCGGACGTGTGACGTGGGATGCAAGACGAAGCTGTTTTGGGACTTGTAGCGACCATCGCTCTGCACCTTTGCATATTTCTTTTTGAGTTGGGCTTTGTCATTTAAATTTGTACTTAATATCTAGTATTTGGATCATGGCCCGACCATGAGCCTCTTTCGCTGTAATGCTGATATGTATGTATATATATATTATGAACTCATATCGATGTAATGATTTGCTATATAATGTAATGTATTTATGAATTATTATTTGTTTACCTTTCCCATGTTTTACGAATTTGGGGTATGTATTTTATGCGACACGTTCTTTCTCTATCTAGCTTCTCGCTCAAGGCTTTACTTTTCAAAACGCTGCAAAGCGACGACGTATTTCAAAAAAAAAAAAGAAAAAAAAAAGAAATCTTACTGTATTTTCCGCGTAACTTAATTTCAAGTGAAGTTTAGTTTTCCACGAGCATAAGTAATAACTAATAAAACGCCGTAATACGACTTAAGCGTAGTATGGGTTTATTAGGGTGTTACAATTCCGATCTCTGACATTAATCCACAATTGGTCTTCCAAGACTTTTATGAATATGTTTCCTAAGTTCTAAGTTTTTGACATCAACTATACCTAATCTAGTTTTCTATTCACTAAGTTCCGAGTTCAACGTTAAGTATACTTGATCTAGTTCTCTACTTGCTAAGTTTTGAGTTCCGATATTAACTAAACTTAATCTAGTATTCATACATGTCAATATTAACGCACCATTATTTAGAACTATCACTAATTTTTGCCGAAAGTTACAAGTCCATAAAATATTCATCTTAATTCATTTAGGCCTACATTTTGGATATGTTATAACTACATATATCTAGTTTCCAATCCTTTTCGTCCCATCTTATTTTGATTTGTATAACTCAAGTTATTTGTATTTTATTCTAAACTGCCCTATTTCTAGCTAGAATTGCACTCTTATGAGAGAAAATTCACTAAAAATAGGAATCCTGGTAAAATCATATGAAAGTTACATCAATATAAAGCTAACGGAGCAAGCTTTCAAATGAAAAAGTTGCATATCATTTGAATAAGTATAATTCGAGATATAAGTCCCGTAACTTAACCCTACTAGACCACCTAGTTTCAACCCAGTTTCAACATAAGTCAAGTTCATTGATATGCTGGAAAAAAATGGCAATGAATCTAACTCTGAAATTTTTATGGGATGTTTCCTTACATGTTAGCTTTCAAATAACTTTGGATTCACTCAATTTGGAATTGTGTAGGTGAGTTACACCCTTCTCAACTCATACTGCCTAAATAAGAGTCTAGATTTCTAGGTCAAATTTCAAAAATTCATAACTAATTCTATACTAATCCAATGGCAGTATATTTTATATATTTGGAAAGGTCTGAATGTCTAGTTTCATATAAAAATAGATTCATGAAATTTAAACAGCTGTAGGCAGAGTCGTACACTCTGCCGTACAGATTGCCGAGGAAAACCCTAACAGGTTCTTGAGTTTTCTCTTTTCTTCAAGTTCTTTCATACCAATTTCAATTCTAATCACAACACACATGCAAATTCAATCATAAACCATCATCATGATTCCAAATCACATTAATATCATGAGTAAGATAAGATCCCCACACAGCCCCAAATCAAGAAAAACAAGGGGAGGAGTTGGATTCCTACCTTGCCTAGTTGAAATCTGGTTGGATTTATGGTTTGAGTTAAAGAAATCTTGTTGTGGCTTGAAGGTTTGTGGGAGATGAAGATGATATGAGTTGAGATGAGATGAGATGAAGGAGAAAAGATTGAAGAGGGGTCAGCATATAAGGGTCGAAATTACAAGGGCAGAAAAGGAAAAGAAAGAAAACTTGTAAAGAAAGTTGAATATAATTGGTGGATTTGTGTTGGCCAATTCAACTTGGTTTTGTGGCTGCTTTCTTGGCTGAAAATGGCGCCACCTATGGGGGTGTTGTGGCTAAATCCTAGTCATTCATCCTAGGGCATTCACAATGTAAGTTCTATTGATACGGTTCCAACAATTTAAAATATCAAAATCTTACCGATTTCTCTTAAATCGGTAAACCGGTTTTAGAAGAATCCTATGAAGTTTCCTATGATTCTAGTCTAATTCCATTATACCTAATCATTCCATACCATATTAATTGGAATACAGTGAATTACTAAATCAAATCCTAATTAATTACAATTTACTCGATAAAAACTGAACAACTCAATTAATAATGATAAGATTTTCTCTCGGACGTTACTAACAAGCACATGATGGTGTTCGAGACTGAAGAGGAGGAGGAACCAATGGTGGAAGAACTTGAGTCACCAAAACCACTAGAGTCAGTGGAATAAGCTACCAAACTAGAGGAAGCTTCACACCACCTATCATTTAATGCACTTAGGGGTTTTATTGCAACAGGAACTATGCATTTTGTGGGCAAGATTCAAGGTTTGAGAGTCTAGATCTTATTAGACAATGGCAGCAATGACAATTTTATTCAGCCTAGGATTGCTAAGTCCTTGAAGTTGCCAATATAACCTAGCCCACAATTTAAGGTCATGGGGGGGGGGGTAATGGCCAAGTGATATAGCTGAAGGCATGTTAGAAAAGTTGCGAGTAGATATTCAGGGCCATCAAATAGTTTTGCTCGTATATCTCTTACCTAACTTAAGAGCTGATCTGGTTTTGGAAGCTAAATGGCTCGCTACTTTAGGTCCCCATATTGTTAAGTATGAGGCTATGACATTCAAATTTTGTGTACATGGAAGGTTTATCACCTTGTATGGCTCAAAGACAAGGCAAGTGACTGTAGTGGAATTCCACCACATGAAGAGAATGATACACATTAATGCTCTTGCAGAAATTTTCATACTGTAACTGCAGCAACAAGACTTGGCACCCATGGTTGAACACAACAAACAACTGTTGCAATTGCCTTAGCAAGTTGAACCTGAATTGGCTTTATTATTGCATACCTACAAGGACATCTTTGCGAAACCAGAAGGTTTGCTCCAGATTAGAAGTAATAACCATTCAATCCTATTACTGGAAGGATCTAATCCGGTGAATAGTAGACCTTATATGTACCCGCATAACCAAAAGGAAGAATTGAGAAGATGGTTAAAGAGATGTTGGCTAAAGGCATTATACAACCTAGTTCCAGCCCTTTTTCTTCTTCAATTCTTTTGGTTAAGAAGAAAGATGGAACTTGGGGATTTTGCATCGATTATAGGGCCCTCAATGCAATAACCATTAAAGACAGCTTCCCTATGCCTATGGTGGATGAGTTGATTAATGAATTGTATGGGGCACAATACTTCTCCAAGTGGGACCTATGGTCCGACTATCACCAGATCTTGATTGATTTAGAAGATCGTCATAGGACAGCGTTTAGAATGCATCAAGGGCTATATGAGTGGCTTGTAATGCCTTTTGGGCTATGTAGCGCCCTTGCCACGTTTCAATCACTTATGAACAAAGTTTTCCAGCACTTGTTGAGGAAGAGCATCTTGGTTTTTTTTTTAATGACATCTTGGTGTTTAGCCCGACTTGGCAAACCCATTTGAGACATTTAGAATAAGTACTACAACTATTGCTGCAACATCATCTCTATGAAAAGCTTGCCAAGTGTCAATTTGGCCTTCAAGAGATTAAGTATTTAGGCCATGTGGTGTCTAGTGTTGGGGTAGCAATGGACAATAATCAAGTACAATCAGTGACTAATTGGTCCACGCCCAAGTATTCCTTGGTCTCACTAGTTACTATCACTAATTTATCACAAATTATGCCTCAATTACTACACCTTTAACTGATTTATTGAAGAAAGACGAAATCCAATGGTCCTCAGCAGCTGACAATGCCTACAGAAACTTGAAACAAGCTATTACTGAGGCACCCGTGTTGGCTTTGCCTAACTTTGAGCAGTAGTTCATCCTAGCAACTGATGCTAGTGGTATTGGCATCGGGGCAGTCTTGAGCCAAGGGGGACACCCAATTGCATTTTTCTCCAAAAAGTTGTCGTCAGGGATGCAACATCAGTCCGCTTATATTCAAGAGATGTTTGCCATAACAGAGGCTATATGAATGGACATAAATTTATCATAAGAACAGACTAGCAGAGTCTATGAGTTCTTTTAGACCAGAACCTGCATACCCCAAAGCAACAAAAGTACCTGCCTAAGCTATTCGGTTATGATTTCATAATTGAGTATAAACTAGGGAAAGAAAATATACCTGTGGATGCACTCTCTAGATATTTTGTTTTAGCTTGGTCAAAACCAAAGTAGGATCTACTGTTTCACATTAAACGAGAGCAGCGAGCTAATCCAGCATATTAGGAAATTTTAACTCAACTAAAACATCAGAATTCAAATGTTGCTCACTACTCCCTGAGGGACAACCTGATGTTGTGGAAAGGTGGAATTTGGATTCCTTCTAATTTAAGTGTGATCAATAGCATTCTCCACGAATCTCACTCATCATCCATAGGGCGACATGCAGGGGTAAATCGATCTATGGCTAGAATCTGACAATAGTTCTATTAGAATAACATGAAGAAAGACATCAAGGAATTTGTGGGAAATTGCTAGATTTGCCAAAAGGCAAAGACTGATAACACATGTCCAGCGGGGTTACTTCAGCTCCTACCCATTCCATAACAACTTTGGCAAGATGCCTCAATGGACTTCATTGTTGCTCTACCAGTTTCACATGGTTACTCAATGATTATGGTGTTGGTGGATAGACTTTTGAAGTATGCTCATTTTATGGCTCTACGTAGTGACTTTACAGCAAAGCAAGTGGCTAACGCATTCTTTAATCAGGTGGTCAAGTTGCATGGCCTTCCTAACTCAACAGTTTCAGATCGCGACAAGGTCTTTACAAGTAAATTCTGGTAGCACTTGTTTAAAATCCAGGGAACTACGTTGGCCATGTCTACTGCATATCACCCGCAAACAAATGGCCAATTCGAAGCAGTGAATAAATGTATTGAGATGTATTTGCGTTGCTACATGATGGACAATCCTAAGGATTGGTATAAGGCTTTGGCTTGGGTGGAATTCTGGTACAACTTAGCTCACCATACCAGCATTAGCATGACACCATTTCAGATAGTGTATGGCCGACCTCCCCTTGCATTGATCAAGTATGAGTTCTCACAACAAGATCCCCCTTCAGTTCAAGACTTACTAACTGAAAGAGATCAGATACTAGCGAAACCAAAAGCTAATTTGGCCAAGGCCTAAGCTTGTATGACAGCACAAGCAAACAAGCATTGAAGAGAGTTAACCTTTTAGCTGGGGGATTGGGTTTTGGTGAAGATGCAACTGTATAGACAACACTTCCTAACCCTAAGGAAGAACCACAAGCTGGGCATGCGCTACTTTGGACTATTCCAAGTGCAAGAGAAGATAGGTGTTGCTGCTTATAGGTTGAGTTTGCCTGCATACTCTAAAATACACCCGATATTCCATGTTAGCTTACTGAAACCATTTAAGGATTGTCCTTCAGAACAATACATGCCACTTCCTTTGACTTCATCAGAATAGGGTCCTATCCCAAGACCAGCTGCTATTTTAAAGACACGTCAAATATGATGAGGTGAGAGGGCGATTGAGGAGGCTTTGGTGCAATAGGAAGGGATGGCACATGAAGACGCCACTTGGGAGGACTCTTAGTATTTGCAGCAATTGCATTCACCTATCAACCTTGAGGACAAGGTTGCTCTCGAAGAGGGAGGCAATGTGACAGGCCCAACAAGCCCAAAGGGAGACATTAGGCCCGAAATCAATAAAACAGAAGATGAGAGCATGGTAAAGAAGGGAAATTTTGTTGTCAAAGGACATGTGGAGATTGATCCGGATGATGTGGGATTAGGCAAAGGAAAAAGGGTGAAGATTCCAAATAGAAGTTTCAAGGAGTACGTGAACCCCGGATGACTTTATAGGGAGGGGCAACCAAGTGAGAAGGTCATGATTTGTATGATAAACCATTTTCCCCTCTTGATTTTCTTCCCCTTTCTCTCTATATCTCTCTGTTTCCAATCGGCCCTAATTCCTGCATTATTGTTTCCTTCCAGGTGTCTCTATATGGAGTTAAAGACATCGTTGAATTTTCCTCATTTGTTTTCTGTTTCCTTCATACTGTTTTCACTAGAACTTTACACCAAGTTGTTGGTTACAACATTCCGACTTTTTGCTTCAGTTGATAAATAAAAATATACCTGAGTTCCCTTACCAAATCACATCGAATTCAAAAACCACACCACCGCCATGTTATCCTGCAGCGATGCCTACAACATGAGCAGAGGCGAATGACGACAAAACTCCGAGTATTGGTGACGACGGGTCGAGCAGGGACAACGGAGACTCAACCCGAGGCAACCACAATCTAAGAGTGACGTCTTCAGCTGCGGCACTGGTGGAGGCAACCGCAGTCGAAGTGGGCTGAGCATGCGGCTACATTGTGAGGGAAGGTGACCCGTGCGGTGGTAGAGAAGGCGTAGCTCCATAGCCAGTGCCCAACGAGATACAGCCGATGATGGTGGCAGACGTCGAGCTGTCTCCGACAGCGCCGCTGGAGGAGGATCTTGGAGGACGACAGCGCGAGGCTACCTTTCCTCTTCCTCGTGCTTTGACCCAAGGCAGCACTGCCGTGGAGAGGGTTCCAACACGTGTTGCCGAGGTTGGGCGTTAGGTGATTGACGACTGAGGGGTTTCGGTGAACCAGGCAGAGGCGGTCGGTGAGGCATCGATGGTGGAGCATTTGGCAACACCGGCGAGCGGCGATCATGGAAGCAAGCGCGACGGCCGTGAAGTGCACGACACGATAAAGATGAACGGACCATCGACAAAGGTACTTGGGCAGAGGCACAGGTCGATGCTTTTGGCTTTTAATGTGCAACAAGGAAGAAGGAGAAGCAGGCGGCTACAATTTTTTTTTGGGTCCGATATGGAATACAGAGAAGGAAAGCCAAGGTGCAAGAGAAAGGGCCGACACATAAACACTTAAGACGGAGCCCAAAGCACCGGAGAAATCAAGGAATACAATAAAACCAATAAAACCACATCTTTAGGAAGTCTGCCCACAACACAGACCCCACGAAGCCTACACCCAGCAAGAGCAAAAATCAAAGCAGAGCAGGCGGCTATAACTAGGAAACAAGGTCAGAATGGTTCCTGTCTTTATCTAATGGGCCAAGGCCAAGCCCAAATTGCACAACCATATATTCTCCTGAAGGCAGCTTCTTCTTTATGCCAATGGGCCAGCTCCAAGAGAAGAGAGAGCAACATTGGCGTGTGGGTTAAGAGAGTCATTTCTTGATATTAGAAGGCAAAGCCCGATTTGGACTGCCCCATTTGGAGTCAATTGGAGAAGAAAATTCCAGTTATCTATTGTACTTCAGCCAATGGTATCTGGTGGACATTATTTGTATTTATTATTAAAAAAAATTACTGGATAGGAAATAATAGGTTGTAAATAAGAATAAGATATATTGTTGTTTCAGTACTGTTATAACCCATTAGTTAATTAGTAGTTAGGTCCCGATAAATAGGGGGATTGCCTTTATTGTAAATTGGTTAGTTGAATAATAAAATGAGAATAATAAAATGAGTGAATTTTTATAGAGTTTAATGATTAGGCTCAAAAATAGTTCTATAATTGTATAAATATGAATAATTTTATAAATGTAAAAGAATATGCACTATATATATATATATAGTAAGCATATAAGGAAAATTATATATAAAAAATAATTAGGTAAATCAAACCGATATTAACATTCTTATACTTGAAACCGAAAATTCAACTGCTTAATTAAGCGATAAAAATTTTCACTTCGGAATCAATAAGTTGGGGTAACGTCCATTTGTCTTAATATCTATTTATTTAAATTAGAAACACAGCATTTCTTTAATTTTAAGAAATGCTACAACAACAATAGATTTTTATCTCACTAGGTTCACATCAAATAACAAAAAAAAAAAATTATCTCACTAGGTGCAATTAGTAACATGAGATAGATAACGTTATAGTATCTTATCATAAATTATTTTTATGATCAAATTATTGAAATTTTAATATTTAACATTGGCAGTATATCAAAATTAATATATAAATTTAATGACATTAAATTTTATTTTATCTTAAATTAAAGTTGAAAATTCCAATGTAGCCAAAACAAATTAAAATTGGAAACAAACTCTAGAAATACAGTAATAATTTAAGTGTTTATGAGAAAAAGAAAACAATAATTTAACATGTAGAATATTGTCACTACTCACTAAGAACGAAAATATATTGGCGAATAGAATTGAAATTAAGAGTGATGACTCAATATATGCTTACTCGGTGACAACATAATACATAGAATAGAAAAGAATAATGAATGAATTTAATGAATACCATCCTGTGCATACCGTGCGTATTGTTTTTTGTTCAAGTTAAGCTAACAGAGTGAGCTAGAAGTCCAGATCATCGTAGCAAACAATTTTCTACCCTTTTTTCATTCTAGCTTTAACTATGAAACACTAATAACTATTTCTAAATTATTCATTCACCCAACTTCATTGTTCACGTATTGATATTTTTCATCTTTTGATTCGCCATTTCTCCTTCTGTAAATTCTTTCGATAAACCTGTAAACTTATTGGCCAAAACTCGAGACAAAACATCCAGGTTTTGATAATTCCCTGTTTACTTTCTCTTTTCCGTAATCAGTTATCATTGACTATATGTTGTTATCGTCGTTTCCCCTTTTAATTTTTATTTGCCGAAGCTTGTTGTGACTTGTGACTTTGCATGAGTATAACAAAATGGTCCGAGTATGCACTAAAAGAAGTGGACCAAGTAAACTAACAGGCGCTGAAATTCACCACACGAAACCATACCTTTTCAGACTTGTTGACAACTTGAACAGCCCTTGATTGATCTGTTGCAGTTTCGGTTTCAGAGCATTCATATTTATGCCCCGACCTCCAGTGTCTAATTTGGCATTCCGCCGAGCTGACAAAATCAACAAAAGCAATCCAAAACTTCACCACATGTATAATTTTATCAAAAACATCTTTAAAAATTACTATTTTCTTGGGTCCAATTTGCATGGACGAACAGGAAGCACAGAACTAATTCAGTTAACTTACCAATATCTAGCAGACTTGCAGCGCGAGCATCTTGTGGTGCTTAGACTGCCACAGAAGGCACAAGAACGGTGTCTCCTGAGAGTGCCGCTCCGGCGACGGATCTGGTGACCTCCATCAAAATTATGGTCTAATTCACCACTGGGGTGCTCTTGCTCCCCTGCTTTCAAGCTCTGATCAACCTCATTGGCAGCAGGATTGGATTCTCTGTTACCTGACAACTGATGCAAATGCAACCCAAGGCCAATCACGATGGCCAAGATAATTAGCAGCAGAAGCCATGTCTGAGTATTGATATGATCAGAAATGGTTGCTCTATTTTCTGCCAAACCAAACAACCCAAGAAGCCAATTTAGGTCCAATGACGATGCCCCATAAAAAAGCATCTAGGCAATCCAAAACTTGGTGATTAGCAAAATCTATTGCAGAGATCCTAAGCAAACAAGGAGAGCATAAACAATTATCTATATGTTCAAAAAACGGAGGACCTTTATGTTCGTTTTTACTTCCATGACTTTCGGTGTTGTTTCACTGAATTCTCTGTTCCTTTTTTTTTTTTTTAAAAGCTAAAATGGTAATTACGTGAACAAACAGAATGGAGAAACAAGTCAACTGAGATGAATAACTCGGAAAGAATTAAATAAGTGTGTGTGAACCTTTTCTTAGCAGGTAGAGCTAACTGAAGTTGAAATTTGAGGTGCACGAGACCATTGACCAAATACAAAAGGCAGATTTTTAGTAGGTTTGGAAGCTAACAGGAAATTCGAAGGCAAGTATTCAACGAGAAGTATTCAACGAGAGAGCTAAGTGTTGATTCTTGATTGTCCAGAATTAATAGTAGTTGTTTCCATGTGCAATTTCCTAGCAGAGGTTTTAAAATGTCCACAACCGCAATTGTGTCACAATATTAATATTGTGGAGGTTCTCGGAAGGTATTGTGATAATAATTGCTATTATATTATATCAGACATTTTTTTTTTTTCTCACAATTGTGTTATGGTAGTGCTTGCAGTATGACTGCAACCTCAACCCTACCCCAATTTAAAACTATGTATAAATTCATTGTTCTCAACTGCCACACCTTGTGAGCAACGACACAAGTTCTTAACTGTAAAATAACTAAACTATAATGTAAAATATTAATTATATAATTTATTTTAATAAAATTTTAATGGTGAGATTCGTAGTTGAACCTTTTGCAGTTTTGATTGAAACTGTAGAAAATTTTAATCCCATCTTATAGGTCCCTCTCTTTGATACCCTGATAACCTTCAAGGTGGAAATGATAAAAGCGACTTTTAAAAGTGAAGTATGTTAACCAAGTGGAGATATTATACCTACCGATAAGACGTTTACCAATATAATATCTCACAATTATTCTATTATTATTATTTATTTTGCTTTCTAATTCTCTCTCCCACTTTTCTCAAGAAATCAGTTGTCCACGAGTTGCCGGTGAGTTCTGCATACTTGTTGTCTTTTAATAATTAGGAATGTTATTTGAATGCATTTGTTTGCGACGGATAAGATGGACAAAGTATGAAAAGAAGGAAAAAGACGAGAAAGGACAATTATGGTGAGCTAACATATGCTGGGTGTAGGATAGAATAACTTATTTTAAAAAATTGAAAAAAATTCAATCCCTACATTTTTCTCTCGTCTCAATCCCAGACTACTTCCAAGTCTCACCTTTGCCCGTCAAAGTCATTCACTTTTGCTCGCCATTTTCCACAGCGGATAATTCCACTCCTTGCTCCCAAATTTCAACCCCATCTCTTCCTCATCTCTCCCTTTCATTGAGAAATCTCCATCTTGACGCAAAGGAACGTCGACAAAGGCACTGCTTTGTTCCCATCTCCTTTGTGCACTGAAATTCGGGTGGTTGGATTTTTTGCACAATTTGGCATCCCACAGGAAGCCTAAATTTTAAACAGCTGTTCATTATAAATATCTATTATCCAGATATATTTCTAAAATTATAATCGGGACACATGACTTATAAGTCAGAAAATAGATGCCCATAATTCTTGATGAAGCTAGTGCTTAATATATTACAACTCAGTTCCATAATCTACTTTCTTGTAGGTACAAGGTCTCATATTACTCGTATTTCCATCATTATAGCAAATCCTGCTATCCGAAAACACCAAAAAAATAGGATGAGAGGAGTCTCCCAGTAGGATGATATTTTCGGACAAGTTGAACAGCTTTCCAAAAATGTTAAGAATAAGGTGGGATGCAGTAATATACATAATACACAATAAAACAAATCACATGTAAAGTCATTAGAACATTTAGTAGCAAAGTGACATATAATAAGACACATGCAGTAGACAATATAAATTATCATTTCCAACCATTTCATAGAGTCAAGCAAGATGACAGTGCCTAGTAATAAGCATGAATAGTACAGCAGCAAAGTAATTATCATCATCATTAATATATCTCATAAATAATGGCAAGTGTTTTGTCAAATTTCTTTTTGCTACTTACTACTCCTTTCTGATGATTGAAGTTTGCAAGGTCTTCATCAAATATCTGAATCGAGAGCTCTCATTACTAGACAGTCCCCTAGTCAAATAAGTGATTGTCAAGTCCTTACTCGCTAGCATGTTAAGGCCTATGTTGTAACATCCCCATTGTTATTAATATAGTATAATAAAAACTTTGAATTATTTCATTTCAGCAGAGTGAGAATTTCTCAAGCAACGCTGCACTACCTGAGAATCCTCACACTTAGAGCTATATGTATTATCACTCAAATTCGGAAACCGAAAACTAGAAACTACAGTTAGGGATGTTTGATGTCTAGGAGTACGACTTTTGATATCTGACTTTTGAGTTTATATACATCTTCCCTAACAATTGGACATGACACAGTTTCAAGTGTTTGTTACCTTGTGGAAAGTTTCAATTTCTGAGATTCGACCTAACGATAGCGAAGCAACCCTGGACTAACTTACTTCCGGGTTCATGTGAACCGACCTCACATTTACTTTAAAATCTAAGTTGTTTCGAGTTTCGATCCCGTGAGAGAGCTCACATTCTATTCCCATATTCTGAGTTTTGAGTTAATGAGGAAGTTTACTTCCTCTTGATCCACGAGATCTGGGTTCTGATTTAAAGACAGAGTTGACTTTGTCTCCCTATTTTCCATGATACCGAGTTCGAATTCATGGGAAAGTCTACTTTCAAGTTCCAAATTCATGGGTGTTCACTATTTCCTTGTCCCTAGACACCGAGTTCTGAGTTCATTAGACAATCCGATTCTTTGTTGTTTCCACGAGTTTTAAGTTCTGAGTTACAAGTTAAACATCCACAGTGTCGAAAATTTGAACCCAGAACTTTTAGAAAATAACATTTGGGTCCCTATAATAATAGAATTAACAAAATAGTAATTTAAGTAGAGCATAACAACATAGCGGAGATGTAGAAACCTAAATCTCAGCTAGGGATGGAAATAGGCCAGGCCTGTATCATAATTATTGGACCTGAGCCTAGCCTATTATCTATTAAAGGCCTTATTTTCGGGCTAACCTGACCTGGCTTGAAGCTGGTTAACAAAGCCTATTGTAAAACAAAAAACAAAAAAAGAAACTATTAATAGGCCATCAGGCCGAGGCTAGCATGTAGGCCTAAATAGGCCCAAGCCTTTGGACATGCTATAAACAGGCCTTTACAATAACTGTCAAAAAAATTACAAAAACAAAAAAGATTAAATATTAAAAATGATATATCACCACCTATACTATGCCACCAGCCCACCACAAAATCTTTAAACTATTTATCAAAACAAATTTCATAGCTTATGATTATATCACAAGTCTAATATGTTAATGTTATCATAAGTTCACAATAAGAGAAATTTAATATCTAATAGTCCACAAATCCATAAGAGTACAATAATACAATAAGGATAAGAAATAAGCGCACCAATTCAAACAAAGTTCAATAATCAACAACAACGATCCAATAACACTGCATCATCGAACTAAATCAAAATGCAACATCCAATGAATCAGCATCAAATCTTCAAAATGGTCTCCTCTTTACCTTGGGAAAAAAAATTATTCATATTATTAGATCATGACATAATTTAACAAATATAGGGATAAAATTTTAATATATAAAATTTATTCCTTTTGCATTTTCTTCAAATTATACTTGTTGTGAAGCCAATCCCTGCCACAAATGAGTGCTGCAATGGATTCTTCATTCAATCTTGAACAAAATTCATCTATTACTCTTCCTCCAGCACTAAATGTGGACTCTGATACAATTGTTGAAATCGGAATCGCTAGAGCGTCAGCAATCATCTTTGATAAAATCTTATACGTCAAGCTATTATTTTTCCATTATTCCAAAGCACTAATAGAGTTAGAACTAGAAGCAGGAATATAGAGATCCTCCTCAAGATAAACTTCTAGCTCATATTTCATTGGGGGAATTGCTTGCTTTTCATGAATGATACTCATAATTTGGTCAAATCCAGTAACTAAGCCAAAACTAGGCACATTGGAGGAAGAGTTGTTGCCACTATTATCAAGTCCACCACTAGTACTAGCAAATGCCTTTTCTTTGCTCAATTCGACATACTCTTCATATAACATCTCCAATGAAGTCATCACCATATCCACATTCTCTTTAGCCACATATTCAAATTTATATATCAAGGGGAAACAATAATTGACAACATGAAATTTGCACTTAAGATCCAAAACACTTGCAATGCCCATTAGTAGATTGCATTCCCATATTTATCAAACTTTACTTTCCTTGTTGCTGCCATTTTTCTCTTGAAGTAGTCTTTATCCTTTGCGGCTTTATCAATTACTTGTTTAACCCTTCAAACTTCAGGAAGATACAAATTTGCAGTTGGATAATCGCTACCAGAGATGACATGAGTGGCTAAATTGAAAATCTCTAAGAGTTGATGTAACATCTTACCAGAAGTAATACTATATTTAAGTCATAATATTTCATCTGGTAATTTGTCATGTGAAATAAATCATAAATCTTGTTTTTTTTTTTTTAATGTCAAAGTAAGTTCTTAACATGGAATGCAGCCAATCAGTTGGCGTCATAATAAAAAGATCAGTAAAACAAACAAAAATTGCACCACATATGTTTAAAATTATATATATATATATATATATACATATCATCCAAGTTTGCTACAACATGAGTACATAACAGTAAAGGGTACAAAAATGGGGCCGCCAAAAAAATAAAATAAATCGGTCTATTTACATGAAGCATAACCCTAGATGGCCCTCACTTGACATTTCATGTACTAACTCTCTATAAGGAATACTAACAAAACTAACTCTATGGCCCAAAGTGCCAAAAGAGGGCCAAACTATACACTAGAGTCGTCTAGATGGAGTACTCCTCTACATGGGTTCCAGAGACAGAAACCCATTCGCCATGCTAGGCTCTGTAGGGATGTAGTCAGCATTGGGTCCGAAGGACAGACTAGAGATGAGGTCAACTCCTCAGAAGGGTCATTCTCGAAGGGAAGTACGAGGATGACCTAGGGTGGTGAGGCAGGTGGTGTAGTAGCTGGTGGTGCTGGAGGAGCAGGGTGTGCCATGTATAGGGTAATAACTATATAGGGAGCAGTAGGGTCAAACTGTGGGTGGAAAAGATGGACTGCAAAATCTCTTAGGGTAAAGAAGTAGAAAAGGAAATGGCAAGTGCCAGTAATATACAGGGAACCAAATACAAGGTCATAGTGGACCTGAAGATCTAGAAACTCAATAAAAAGCACAGCTGTTGCATCCATCGCTATAGTCTGAGAATGATGTGGGTACATAAAGTAGAGTGAGAATTTAAGGAATTTCTCAGTAGGATTCCTATAATTATAATATATTGACATCACATTCATTCCCAGTTGCTTCGATTTTTATTTAATTATGAAAAATGTGAGTAACAGAATACATTATCCTCGTTCATTAGATTTAAGAAAACATAACCCAAAACAAGATCCAATTTTGCTTAAGGCACTAAAAACAGAATAAGCATCAATATGGCAACATATAGTACAAAGTGAAGAATAATAAAGTGAACAATTGTAAAGGAGCATAATGTTCAAACCACAAGCAAATAACATGTCTATGTAATGCAATCATGCATGCATTCAGGACTCAATTTACTTCATTAATCCTCAAATTAGATATCATAAGCTTTTTCCTTACTTGGTCCCTTGGCAGTTTTTGGCTATATAACTAATGGTAATAGTCTGCTTTTCAAGACTGAGCTTATTCCTATAAAGAAATGCTGGGTTTGCTTTCCCTGACCTTCCCATCGATCTACAGGTTGGCCCAAGTAATATGGAACTTCTCATAACCTTTGTAAGTCTCATGGTAAATAACAACTTGACTTGGATATATCATGTATATTCAAGTGCCTCATGTCTCATGCAGGGTTTTTACCAAAATTTTGGCAGCATAATGGATCGAGTTCGCTTCCCTATGACTAGTGTCAGTTAGCGAAGCAGTCATTCATACAAAAAATAAATGCAATGTGTCAATATCACAATAATCAAACAAGTTTCATAACCTTGATCTTGAATTGGGTTTCTACCACTTCCTTGCAATTCTACCTAGTTTTGTAAATTCAGCCATAAATTCTGTATAATTCATTTAGACCTAAATTTTGGATATGTTAAAGTGTTATTTGTCTAGTTTCTAACCTCATTGGTCCCATTAAGTTTTGATATATATAACTCAAGTTATTAACATTTTACCTAGGTTTGTTCTATTACTAGGTAGATTTGCACACCGAAAAGTAAAAATTCACTAGCTGAACTAACTTTTATTTTCAACAAGTTTCACTTCATTTGAGTAAGTACAGCTCGAGTTATGAGATCTTGAAATTGGCTAACCTGCACTGCCCTGTTCTAGCCTAGATAGGACTTGGGGCAAATTTCATGAATTACTGAGAATAATAGGGATTGAATTTGGTTCTAAAACTTTTATGGTATGTTACTCTATATCTTAAATTTCTAACAAAATTGGTTGCGCTCAATTTGAAGGAGTATAGGACGAGTTATGCCCTGCTCAATTTACTCTAGTCAGGTCTAGAGACAGGAACCTAGGGCAAACTTCAAAAGTTCATATCTCTCTCAATACTAATCCAATGGTCTTATAATTTATATGGTTGGAAAGCCCTAGATGTCTAGTTTCATTAAAAAAAGGGTCATCAAGTTTTGGTGGCTGGATATGGAGCCATACACCTCATGCGTATAGATATCGTAGGATTTCTACCCAAACAGATTTTGACTCTCCACTCTTTCTAGTTTTCTCATTCTAACTTCAATCCTAACCCAAGATTACATGTAAACCTTAACCATAAACCATCACCTACATCCAGTATATCATCAAAGAAAAGAAGAAAAGTAAAATTCCATATAGCCACAATTCATAGAAATCAAGAACAAAGTTGGATCCTACCTTTAGATTGATAGGTAACTTGACTAGATGAAGGTTTTTGGTGTTGGAGGTGGTTGACGTTAGATTGTACTAGATCTATACTAGGAACTTAGAACACCAATATGAATTCAAATGGCAACAAATAATAATAACATGTGTACCTCTCGAAGCCATGTTACCGAATAAAATTAATCGTGGAAATGTACACACGTGGTATACGTTAGGTACAAGTAATTCTACTCCTTCTCTTTCTCCTACTTTGGAGGTCACGTCGATGGAGCAGTGAGCTGTCAAGAGATAGAGTGAAGTGCGGATCCTGCCCATAATATGGATATATATAATAACTTAGTTCTGTCTACCAAAGACCTAAGTCACCCATGGCCCATTACACCTTCAACACACTCACTATTGAGCCCAAGCCCAATAACACATGGTGAATTCCAAACTCATAATGGATCACATAATAACATAGGTCTCCAAGGAAATATCAGGCTATCCGTTCAGCTTGTTTTAACAAAATAAAAGCCCACCAATCAATAGAAGCCCAAACCCAGAAAATTCTAACATTCTCCCACTTAGGCAATACTAATTGGGTTTTATTTAATTTTTAAAACATTTTTAAAATGACTTTTGGGCTGAACAACTATGGCCATAAAACATGGCCTGAAAATAATCACCACAAAACCATATCACGCCAATCAACAAGGCTACTAGCTAAAGCCATAGGCGAATGATAAACTATAAAGACTCTAGTTCACCCATAACTATATAACCAAATAACCTCATCAACAATGATCCAAAACATGAGTGTGCAAGGTGTAAATATACACATTATAGCATAACATGTGATCCTTCTATGCTACTATGTATGGATCCTCATTATGCCTTCCCAAGAAGACACAACCAACCTCTTATAAGGAGATCATAACATGCTTCTTAAGAAACACCATTCCTAAAATGAAACAACATCTTTTTCATGAAAGACCAATGTTTTCAAAAGAAAACATCCATATCTTGAGATATAATAATGGTATCAAAATAAAATATCATAACATGCGTATGAGTTCATTAACTAGATTACATAAACTCAATGCAATCAAATAAATATAACAAATCCCACTAACCAAGCATATCAAAAAACCTTATAAGACCCATATTTTCAACATGTTTCATAAACATCATGGGCCTAAGTCCTTCAGTTAAGGAGTCAGCAAGCACTTCCTCGATGCTAATATAGTCATTACAACTTTGACTGTCAAGGACTTCGAAAATCATATATAGTATGCAAATAGAACTAAACAACTTGTAACATGCTCAAATTCTTGTGATAAATTACCTTAGTAACTCTGAGTAATTAGGCACTTAATGAGAATTATGAGATTAAGGCTTAATTAAGGGATTAACGAAGTGTTTATGAGTTAATTCTGAGGAAAAAAGTCAAAAGAATGCTTAATCGAGATTAGATAATCTCTAATTAAGCAAGTCAAAGCCTTAATAGCTTAATTAAGCACTAATCACCCTTAATTGGCTTAATCGAGTTTAATTAAGGATAATTAGGCTTAATCACGAAATTAAATTTTGCTAATCATGTTCTTGTGTGTTAATCACTAATCCTTGCTTAATCATGTTAATTAAGTTGCAAGAACACTTAATCACATGATTAAATTCAAATTTAGTCAACTAGACAATAAACCATTGATGACATTACTAAAGTAGAAAAGTAAAAGACAAGGATGCTTTATGTAAGAAAGGCATTAAGGTTTGTCTAAAGTAAACCCCTTAATTAACCATTTTGTCTCCTTAATTACAACAAAAGAAAAATATCTCCTTCCCCCCAAATGAAAGAAGCCTATGGCCAAACACACCAAATGCACACACTCACTTCATTTTTTTTCAAACTCACAATATCTCTCTAACCTTCTCTTTTCCAGGAAGCTCTCATCTTCTTCTTCTTTTCCTTCATCTTCTTCTTCCTTTCTCCACCACCTAAATAACCAAACCTTCCTCACTAAGCCCTTCAAAGATCATATCTTTTGGTCTTTGGAGACAAGATCTAAACACTACAAGCCTCATTTTCAAGAGTACTCAAGAACTCTCTTCCTTTCCAAGCCAAACCGCCACCATTTTCACCAAAGGAGGAGTTTTCTTCATCTTCTTCCTCTTCTTCAAGGATGCCATTTTCAAGCTTAGGTAGTGATATTCATCTTTTTATTTTGTTTACTCAAGAAAGCTTGAAGCTTGGTTCTTTTCATGACCAAGATCTTTAAGTGAAAACTTGAGAAAATATTTCATGCTCTTTATGAGCAAAAGTTTCCCTTTTTGGCAAAATATGTTTATGTTCTTCCTAAGGTGTTCTTGATGTTTCTATTTTTGGTGAAATATGTTCATATTCTTCTTAAAGTGTTCTTGATATTTCTATTTTTGGCAAAATATGTTCATGACCTTTTAAAGTGCTCTTGATGTTTCCATTTTTGGTAAACTATATTCATGTTCTTCCTAGAGTGTTCTTGGTGTTTCCATTCTTAGGAAAGTATGTCCATGCTCTTCTTCACAAGTGTTCTTGACCCTTGAAAGTTTCTCACTCTAAATGCTTTAAAGTTCCTATTTTTAATTCTTGATGCATGAGATCTTGATGCTCTTGGTGGTGTTGAGTTGAAAGTTGTCTTCTTTAAACTTTTCTATTGAGTTGACTTGACTAGAGACATTCTTGATACTTAAAGCTTTAAAAAGTTGGCTTCTTGACGCCTTAAAGGTGGCGCAACCTTTGTGCCTCCATAAAGTTTTATTTTGTTTTCTTTTGAAGACAAGAATACGTGCAAAAGTCTAAGCTTTTTGGAATAATAAACCCTTTTGAGTTAGAAAAATGATGTCTTGTCACTTTATGTTTCAAAGATTGATCCTTGGAAGCAAATCCTTTCATAAAGTTTGAAACTTGAAATCAAAAAGGTCACTTTTGGATCATAGAAATACTAATAAATTTTATAAAGATCAAGACTTTATAACTTTCAAGTTAATGTCTTATATCACTAGTTGATAAAGTAGGAATCTTTTTAATTTAGAGACAACTTTAAATCATAAAGTTGAGACCTTGATAGTCTTAGAATAATTAAAAGAGTCAACTTTCATAAAGAACAAGACTTTTTAGTTTAAAAGTTAGTAACTTATATCATTGTTTCATGAAGATCCAATCTTTAAGATAAGAGTTTAATTTTAAAGGCACTTACTTTCATAAAGAATAAAACTTTATGACTACTTTATAAAGAATGATAACTTTTATAATACTTAAGGTAAGATCTTATTATGTTAATAATAAAAGCTTGAAACTTTGCAACTTGGATAAGTTAAAAACCACCCTTGGTGATTAGTGAATATGGTGTTGTTGGGTTCATGAGTGTGGTTATGTGTTGTCATAACCCAAGGATTAGAGGGATCTCGAACTCCTTGGGAACAGAAGTATGATTAGGGCCTCTGAGCATACCATGAACTTAGGAATCACTAAGTACACTATCTCAAGGAAAGGAAACAATCATCTAACTTAATTAAATTGAACAAGTGTTCCATAAGTCATGTACTCAAGTAAAGAATAATTTCACATGAGAACTAGGTAACTAAAACACCACATACATATATTTTAACTATGTGATTCTCTCATGGGTAACCACGGGAAATCATATGATGATTGATAAGATTCTTCACAAAGAATAACACAACTATGAACCCTTTTAGGATATGAATGTATGATGCCATTCGGCATGATGAATGATGAGTTTGATTGAGCTTTGTCTCATGATTGAATGATTAGTGTGATGATATGATATAGATATGATGGATTGTTGGTTGAAAGTTTATGATTGGCATTTTAGGGAAGCTTTGGTCTAGTCATTATACTGCCGGATTTCTGTCAAAATTATGGACTTAGTCATATCATTGCATGTGCCTAGTCATAGAAGTATTATGCATGTAAAGTATAATGATAAGAAAAGAAATCATGGGATATGACCCCTCAATCACTTCAGAGAAGTGAGAGGCGGTGATCCACAAAGACTCAAGGAACCTCTATGAGGGAGGCAAGGGTGACATGGAGGACCCTCCAACTTAGAGGTAACCAATATCGGCTTTGTCTAATTTGGTTAGTACTGCGTGGCGACGGTCACGGAATGAGCTCATATCCAAAAGCAGTCTATTTTAAAGGAAAGTAAAGAATGTTAAGCACGTGCTAAAAATGAAAGTAAAGTCAAAATAGAACCATGGTCCAGTTGATGAGTTGCATAGTCATGCATATTTCTATATTTCTCATGTGTATTATGAATGTTTATCCCATGTGTTAGCATGTATGCCTATGTATGATGTTATGAATATAATGATAAATGTAAAAGCAATCCGCTTCGGGATTTATATCTTCAGAAATTGTTACAATTGAACCTATATCTGTCCATTACTTTTATAATTAAACCCGAAGTAGCTGAGATGATGATGATGACACAATGTTTGTCTAGTCACGATTCTATTGAGAAATCTTGTATTTCTCACTCCTACGTTTCCGTGTTGTCTATAGATGGAGCTGATGGCATCCATGGTAGCACTTCTGACGGTACCTGACTAGATAAGACGAGGAGCTGCCATGTTTCTTCACCTAGCTAAGGAGGATCGAGATAGTAGTATAGTATTTTCATTTTCTTAAAAGCTCTAGTTGGGCAGTTTATGTGTAATTAAGAGCATGTAGGAAGTCATGCTGCTTAATTTGACCTATTACATATGTGATACTTATTAAGTGTAATGATGACCTTGATTATCTATGATTACATTCTTGGCTTAAGATATTGTGTTATCTTGTTTCCATTTTGTCATATGTCTTATTAGTAACCCAGAAATATGAAAAACAACATCCATACATATGCGAGTAAGTAAGCGCTTAAAGGCTCCGTTTTCAAGCATAAAGGTTTTATAAAAAAAAAAATACATGCTATTTTCATATATTACACTAATTTTAACCATAAGAGCTTCTGTTAGTTAAGAGTAACAACTAGTAATGCCATAAAATGACTTAAGTATAGTATGATATTATTAGGGTGTTACACAACTGGCTCCTACCAACCTTATGCAATTATCTAATAAATATAAGAATATGATTAAAAATAATAATTAATTGGACATATTCATATCTTTCATGGGAGGCTAAGCATATGATTGTATAATCACCTGTGGGTAGAATGCACAACACATATTATAGCTCCTACTCATTAAAATAATCAACATTTTCTTCAAGAAGAAAATATGCTTAAGCGCAAATTCAAGCATAATTTCATGGATAAATTTACATATCCATCTTGCCCAAATACTATTACTATATACAATTTCCATCCTTTTAAGAACCCAGTCAAAGATTGCAACATTGTAGTCTAAATACTTTATTAAAGGAAAATACGATATGAAGTTGAGAATAAACACAATCAACCTTTAGTTGATTTAATGGACAACAAGTGACAATTATCATCATAGCAAGGATTTAAAAACATGAATATAAACTAGCCTGTGGGCAGGGAATATACCATATACAACAATCCCAGAAAATTCAACACTTGTGGGCAGAAGAATTTTCACTATCAAATAATCCCAAAATTTCAGGCTTTTTGTACCTACTCACGCATAAGACCGGTTGTGGGTTGATTAATGTACTAATTGGTTTAAGCAACAAAATCATCCCCAAATTTACAATTAGCTCTACTAACTTCAAGAATGAGTCACTATGGTGATAAACATCCATATCCGTAAGTGGGCTCCAAAATAGGGACAACAATCTTGTCCATTAAATCATTTTCAACTCTCGTATTTAAATTTCCTTAAAACACATTTCCCAAGAAACACTTTATGAAGTCACACCATTCAAATAGTGAACACTAATTTGCATAAAAGTAAACTTTCAAATATACCATGTAAATTAGAATAATTAACATTAGACTACAATTTAGCTAACATGAGGAGCAAACATGTCAGGTAAACCAAGGGTGAGAGTGTAACATCCTACCAATTTAATGTTATACTTAAGTCATAGCATGAAATTGAATAGATTGCATTACCATGTTAGTATTCTATTTATAGCTATATTCATTATATTATATTCTCTTTTTCTCTAATATATATATATATATAATATACTTTTTTTTTTACAAAATATACCTTCGGGTGCAGAGATCATACATGTAAACAGAAGAAGTAGCGTGCTGTATATAATAAACGTGATCAACATCATAGAACGTAACAAAATTTAATAAAAAGCACAACATGAAAGATAAAGATAGGTAATATATCATCAACTGTATAGATATATATATATGTTGGAAGCCAACGCTTCAGTTTATATACAGGTTCAAAAGAGGATACACAAGCGGTGCTGGTGTACCAAAATGACATAAAGCCCGTGTTAGTGAAAATAGTCCTACAGGGTCCTTAAAGGACATTTCAAACTAGCTGATATACATATGGCTAAGTCTATGGCCCAATGCTACACACTGCCAAAAGAGGGCCATACTACACAATGTAGCCGGTAGCCGGAGCCTACTCAATCATGTAGTCGTTGGCCATATCGGGCTCGACTGGGGAGTAGTTAGCACTAGATCCCGAAGAGGAAGAGGATGAGCTGGTAAACTCAGACGGATCACTCCCAGGACTGAGCGGAATGTTTGGGACCACCTGTGGAGGTGACGCTGGTGGAAAGCCAGCAGGAGCTGCGAGTGCTGCAGATGTTGGAGGAGCAGCAGGGTGTGCTAAATGTAGTGGGATCGTGAAATACGGAACGGCAGGGTCGAATGCAAGGTGAAATAAAGGAGCAGCAAAATTTCTGTTACTAAAGAGATAGAAACAGAAGTGGCAGGAACCAACTATGTACAATGAGTCAAATATGGGTTCATAATGGAGCTGCATGTTAGGAATCTCAATGAATAGTACAGCTGTCGTATCCATCGCCAGAGTCTGAGAATGATGCAGAAACATAAAGCGAGATGAGAATTTGAAGAAATTCTCAGTAGGATTCGAGTATTGTATTAAACTGACGTCGCATTCATTCTCAGTTGCCTCGGTTTTCATTTAATTATATAAAAAAAAAGGGCATCAAAGTGAGCTAGCCACATTTAATAAGTTTAAGAAAATACCTGGCCTGAGGCAAGGTTCAATTTTACTTAAGACAGCAAAAGAAACAGAATAAACTACTAAATGACAATATACAAAATAATGAGCAAAATAAATAAATAGATAGTAGCAAATGAACATAATAATCAATCTATAAACAACTAACAATAAGTATGCAATGCAACTATGCAAATACTCATTCTTAAACTTAATATCATAAACTTTTCTGTTACTTGGTCCCTTGGGAGTTCTTGGTCATTCAACTCCTGGGTAATAGTCTGTTTCTCAGGATTGAGTACTTTCTCCAACCTTCCCACCGATCTATTCCCCTTAACTTTAATCCGGGGCTAGCCCAAGTATTATGGAACTTTTATCATAACATAACCTTTATGAATTTCTTGAAAAATGCACATGTATCTTATAACTCATGCATAGGCTTTACCAAAATTTTGGCAGCATAATGGAACGTGTCCAGTTTCCCATGAATAGTGCCAATACTCAGACATCCAATTTTACAGAGAAATCACAACACTTCATTCACAATTTAATCATCAATTTCATAGGAACATTAGTTGTAGTTAAAGCATAGTTGCTGTCTTAGCACTTTCACCCAACTTGATTTTTGTAAAATAAGCCATAATTTCTATTTAACTTATTTAGACCTAAATTTTGAATATGTTGTAGTATTGTGTGTCTATTTTCTAACCTCTTTGGTCTCATCTAATTTTGATAAATGTAACTCAAGTTATTTAAGTTCTATCTCGGCCTACCCTGTAGCTGGCCAGAATTACCCACTTAAAAGTAAAAATTCACTAAAACTCGAAAACCAGTTGAAATCACACGAAATTTATGACCTTTATGAGTTGTCCTATTTTAGCCTAGTTTGGACATAAGGCAGTAAGGCAACTAACTTGAACCACTGGGAGCAAACGAAACTGTATCTAATTCTGAAATTTTTATGAGATGTTCTTCTATATGTAAGCTTTCTAAGTTATTTTCATTCAATTCCAAGTTGTATAGGGCAAGTTTTTCTCTTAACAACCTCGTCTGCCAAGAATCAAACTCAAAAACCTAGGTAAAACTTCCAAAATTCATATCTCGCTTAATACTAATCCAATAGCCTTATACTTTAGATGGTTGGAAAGCCCTAGATGTCTAGTTTCACATAAAAATAGTTTCATCAAATTTAAATGGCTGTAGGCTGAGCCGTACACTATGCCATACAGACTGCCATGGGGTTTTGATCACCCAACCCCTCACTTCTTCCTATTCTTATCCCTTTTTTACTTCTTCTTCGATTAAACACAAAAATAGCTATTAAACCAGCCAATAATCATCATATACATCCAAACACCACATCAAGAAGTGAGAAAATAAAAGCCCCAAACTGCCCCCTATAACCAAGAAGACAAGAAAAAGGTTGAATCTCTACCTCGTTCGCATGTAATCTTGCTAGATTTTGAGTTGAGGTGAGTGGAATCTTATCAAAGCTTGAAGGTTGATGGAGTAGGTTGAAAAGGGAAGAGATGAAGGAGGCTGGAAGGGAAAGGAAGAGGGCAAATTCTGCTTTGAATGAGAGGAGAAAAATCTGATCCAAACAATTAATAAGTGGTTGGTCATTTGTGTTGTCATTGGCTGAAATTTTGTGGCCATATTTCAGCCATATCTCCCTCTCTTTGTAGCCTTTGTTGTGCCACCAATAGATGGATAAGTGGCTGAGTATTCAGCCTCGACATAATAGAATTTGGGTATATAATTCTATTGATTCGGTTTTGACAGCTTAAAATACTGAAATCTTACCGATTTCCTTTGTAACGTTCCGATTTTCAACCTCTTACCTAGAATTTCCGATTTCTGACTTAATCTCAAAGATTCAAAAGGATTGGCTAGATTTTCCGATTTTCGACCTTATGTACACATAATATACGAGTTCCGACCTTAGGTGAGACGAAATCCGACGCCCGAGTTAATCTCAACCAGGAAGGGACGCGAGATCAGATCTTTGAATTGGTCTCCAAGTTTGACCAAAATTTTCACGAGTTCCGATCTCAAGTTTATTCCCAAGAGCTTTTCATTTCTATTGATGTTCCCGAGTTTGCCTTGACTTCCGAGATTAAATTTAGAGTTCTGAGATTCTATAAGTTCCGATTTCCTGGTACATAAGATTAATGTTTTGATTCCCGATCTCCGGTGTTATGCTTAGAGTCGATCCACGTTTACATAATGTCCCCGACTTCCAAGTTTAAGTGTTCGGTTTCACATTCTTGTCCTTGACTTCGATTTTAAGGTGATTGGGTGCTGTATGATTTCTGACATCTGATTTTAATTTCAAGATTCAAATAAACCAGACAATATTTCCAAGTTACAATTTTATCTCCAAATTTCGACTAGATTTGGACGAGTTCCGACTTTAAGGAGTGTACGAGTGTCGATGTCATTTTTAGATACAATGGAAATGAGTTCTGTAACACCCTCCCAACTGCAGTACTATACTTAAGTCATAGTACCACACCTTGGAGTTGTTACTGTTACCTTAGCGGACCTTGTCTGACAAAGAACTTCACTGTCAGTTTAAACTTCTAAAACTATCTGGAGACAACACAGAAATAGGAGTGAGAATTATAAATTCTCAGTAGGATTCTCTAATTATCATACAAAATGTCATCGTTGTCATCTCTATTTTGCTTCGGTTTGTTTTGAAAAAGGTGAACATGCTTTATAAACTCTTTAATTTTAAAGGTTGAAAATATAATGTCCGAAGCAAAGTTCATTTTAATCATACATTTGACATTTGGGAGAACCCATAAAAATCAATTCAAGAATTATATTAGGAATGATAACTGAAATACAATAAAGTACGATAGCATCAGTGTACTAGAGACATAACTTCTACATATACTTTACTGGAACTTGAATTTATACTGATACATGGAATTTACTTTTCTTTCTTTATCTTCCTTTGCTTTTTACATATTCTAGAGTATGATCGCCATGTCATACCCCATCAGAATGTGATTGTCATGTCACATTCTTTAGGAATATGTTCTTCCTGCCACGTCCCAGAGTATGATCGCCATGTCATACTCCATCAGAATGTGATCGCCATATCACATTCCTTAGGGTGTGGGATCGTCATGCTATATTCCAGAGTATGATCGCCATGTCATACCCCGTCAGAGCGTGATCGCCATGTCACGTTCCTTAGGAATATAGACTCATCATCATATCCTTACATGCCACATTCCAGAGTATGATCGCCATGTCATACCCCATCAGAGTGTGATCGCCATGTCATGTTCCTTAGGAATATGGGATCTTCATTTGGTACTTACACTAGCTGGGTCATGCCATACCTCATGTAAGTTCTAGCCCCTATGCTCACACTAGCTGGGTCGATGCCATGCCTCATGTGAGCGGGGTACTTGCATATGCATTAATCTTTAGTCTTTAGTCTTTAATCTTTACTGCCCTTGGGTAGCCTGGCCTTGGAGTGAGCTTGTCAGCTCCACCCGTGACCGTTGTCACACTGACTTACCCACAAGGGGATTCACATTTAATATACTCATGTCTTTATCATTCATCTACCTTCACAGGGAGGGACCTCAAATAACTGTCTCCAAGGGCAGGGACTCACATTCATTATATTCACATTCTTTTATTCTCATGCACATTCAAGTATAGTCATGCTGAGTGTGTTCGTACATATACTTCATTTATGTTCATATTTCATTGCACACATGATCTTCACGTACATATCCATGACATATAAAGGCCCGTAGCCTCTTTACCATTCTACCGGCACTTATACATATACTACATCAATTACCTTCATATGCCTCATATCATACTTATGTCATTCTTGAATATAGAGTTTCCATATACATATTCACACTTAAATTCATCCTTACACATAAACATTCATAGTCTCATAGATTTCTGCCGTAAATTCGGCAGCATAACAGATCAAATCCGTTTCCCCATGAATAGTGCCAGTTCTCACAAGCAAACCAGTCATAGCAACATAATCAATTTAACACATAAATATCAATGTCGAACTGGCAAATCTCAACTCAAACCTTATATGTTTCACTAACACTTATGAAATCATTAATTGGGTCACCTTTGCCAATCTATTTAGCTCTGCCCGAATTTCATATGATCCACCTTTACCTCTATTCAACTCATTTAAACCTGAATTCTATATATATCATAGTTCTATATGTCTACTTTCTAACCTCTTTGGTCCCATATCATTTTGATCTACATAACTCAAGATATTTAAATTTTACCTCAGCTTGTTCAGTCACTAGCCCGAATTATACTCCTGGAAGTATAAATTCACTAAAAATCGAAACTAAGCTCAAATCATACAAAATTGGTCTCATATTGAAGCTAACAGGACAACCTTCCATTTGCCACAAGTTTCATTCCATTTGCTTTAGTATAGCTCGAGTTGTAAGTCTTGAAACTCAACCTTTCTGAACTACTTTGTTTTGGCTCGGTTTGGACATAGGGTAAATTCCTCGAATCACTGGGGACAATTGGGACCATAACAAACTCGGAATTTCATATTGACATGTTCCCCTAGGTGTAAGCTTTCTAAAAAAGTTGGTTTCACTCAATTTGGAGTGGTGTAGGGTGAGTTATACCCTCCTCAAGTCACCCTGCCCGGGTGAAAACCTTGATTCCTAGGTCAAACTTCAAAAATTCATATCTCTCTCAAAACTAATCCAATAATCTTATATGATATATCTATAGAAAGCCCTGAATGTCTACTTTCATCTAAAAATAGTTTCATTGGATTTAACTGATTGTAGACGACGCCGTACACTCCGCCGTATGGACTGCCGTGGAATTTCTCAACTAGACATCATTCCAAACTCTCACTTCTCCTTGTTTTCTTCCTCTAACCTTAACTTCAACTCAAAATTCCATATTAATCCAATCATAATCCATCATAATACATTTAATAACTCATCAAATACATGAAGAAGTATACAAGTTCATACAGCTATAGGACAAGTAATTCAAGAATAGAAGTAGAATCCTACCTCTTTAGAATGTGATCTTGCTGAATTTGAGTTTGGGATTGATGGAACCTTGACCAAGCTTGGAGATTTGCTGGAGTTGGATTGAGAGAGGAAGGGAAGAAGAAGAAGGCTGGAGCAAGGAGAAAGGGAACGTAAATCAGATCAAAATGGAGAGAAGAGTCTGATTTAAATACATGAAAGTTGTGGTGTTGATTGGTTGGAGTTTTGTGGTTGAAGTTCGGCCATGTCTCTCACTTTTGTGGCTAAATTGCTCTCCATGTCGTCCCCAAAGTGAGACTCGCTTCCACGCTATCTTAACTCGGAACTCGTCTCTAACATGCTTGAAGTCAGAACTCGTGTCATTGGACTTGAGCTCAAAGTTGAAGCCGGATATCGGAACTCGTTACCTCTTGTTTGTGACTTGAGGAAATCTTATCTGTTTATTCGAAACTTGGAAGTAAAGTCGGACATCGGAAGTCATACAGCTCGCAATCATATAATCTTGGAACTCCATATTTGAACTCGGGAATGTTGATGCTGGATATAAACTCGGATATCGGAACTAGAGTATAACTGGAAATCAACTCAAAGATTTGAACTCATGTCCATTGAGTTCAACTCTAAGGCCGGAACTCGTTACATTAAACTCGGATGTCGGTAATTGCATCATTGTGTTAACCTATAACTTCTGAGGTCAGAAACCACGTACACTATTTCGAAGCATGAGGTATAAAGTCGGAACTCGGGTGCCTCGGTTGACACTGGAGGCTACATCATGAGACCGGAAATCGGGTACATTTCTTTGAATCATGAAGTCGGATATCGGTAATCACGTCCGTGTTGTTTTGTACTTGAAAGTTAAGTTAGAAGTTGGAAAATAAATGATGGTTAAGATCGAAAGTCGGAAATAAGCGGAAATGGGAATAATCTCATTGAGACCTGGACATAAGTTTGGACATCGGGAATCATGTCCCAATATACTTTAACTCGAAGTCGGATATTGGAACTCGGAAGTCACCATTTAACTCGAATCTAGAATATGAAGTCGGAAATCAGGAATGATCAAAATAAGGTGAAGTCGGAAATCGGACACTAGAAGTCAAGACGAACTCGGGGCTGGGAAATAATCCCATCTGTCTGGAATTCGAAGATGAAATCGGAAATTGAAATTGATCAATCCTGAGGGCTAAGTTGGAACTCGGAAATTGGGATGTTACATTACTACCCTCCTTAAAAAAAATTTTGTCCTCAAAATTTAATTATAAAACTAACTATTTATTACCATATGAGTTTGAAGAAAAAGTTCACACATAAGCACATTGAAGTTGAACAAACATAGTCAAAGAAAATACAGTAAACCTAGTTATATAATTCAACATAACATAGTTATCAAAAAGTGAATCCTTGCCCAAGGTCATTCCTAATTCTCGTGATGGCTCTTTTGAGGTGTTGCCTCCTCCGCATTTATAGTGAAGGTTCTTCCTGAATGTTACGGTTTAGGAGTCGGTGGTCGATTTTCAGGGCATTCTCTAATCATATGTCCTGGCTTTCCACATCCAAAACACATATACCGTTTAACCAGGCAAGGCTTATTTCCATGATTCTTCCCACACTTCGGACATCGCGGTTCGACCACCGATTCTTGCAGCTGCTTGCCCTCATACTTATTAAGGCGTAACCACTTCTTTGGTGGTGAGGCATATTCAGGTTCCTGGTTTTCAGGTGCAGGCCTCTTTCCATAAGTATCAGACTTAGAATTCTCCAATTTCTTGTTATAGTCTTCCACAAGTCTGCACTTGTTTACCAAGGTAGGAAAATCCCTGATCTCCATAGGGCCTATTGCTGCAAGGATATCCTCCCTCAACTCGCCTTCAAATTTGACACACTTCCACGCCTCATCTGGATTCCGCTGATAAATTGTAGAAAACTTGCATAACTCCTCAAACTTAGCGATGTACTCTGACAGGCTACTACTTCCCTGGCAGAGTTGCATAAATTCTATCTCCTTGGCATTCCAAATTGATGGAGGAAAGTATTTCTGGTAAAAAGCGTCCTTGAATGCAATCTAGGTGATCTCTATCTGGGACTCTTCCAATAGCCATTTCACTCCATTCCACCAGAACTCCGCGTCTGCTTCTAACATATAGGTGGCAAAGGCTACTTTCTAGCGATCTGTACAATCCAAAACAGAGAAAACCTTTTCCATCAACTTTATCCATTCGTTAGCCTTGTCGGGGTTGAAAGCTCCTCTAAAGCTAGGTGGGTTTGCTTTTTTGAATTTCGCAAACTTGAGATACTCCAGGTCCAATCCTAGGCCATTCAAGTTTCCACCGTGACCAACTCCAGGTTGTCATCCTAACCGGTCCATCATTTGGTGTGCTGTAGCAGCTTGTTCGCGCATGGCATATGCCATCTCTCGTAGAGTGTCCATGAAGTTAGCAGGGTCTTCTAGAGTGGGTGTAGTTTGTGGCCTACCACGCCCACTGGAAGCCATTAGTTCCTAATCACACGCAACAAAGTATTGAGTTGATCAGACTCAATAATAAGTTAAGTGTAATAGCAACTAATATCATTCACAGTTAGGCGGTCATGCATATCTAGTTTCCTATATCTTATCTGAATAGATAAGATTTCTCACATGACATTTT
This sequence comes from Pterocarpus macrocarpus, assembly GCA_031439585.1. Taxonomy (NCBI): domain Eukaryota; kingdom Viridiplantae; phylum Streptophyta; class Magnoliopsida; order Fabales; family Fabaceae; genus Pterocarpus; species Pterocarpus macrocarpus. Next base: position 34,722,644 of record CM062519.1, read on the forward strand.
CTAAGAGTTCCAGAGTGCACTGGAAACGTAGTCAGTCCAAATCCTCAGGTCCGGGGAGGATCAAACTGCTCTAATACCATTAATGTAACACCTTCCCAGGTACAGTACTATACTTAAGTCATAATACCACACCCTGGAGTTGTTATTTAATTGAAAGCAGACCTTGTCTAACAAAGAACTTCAAATTGGCCCTCGGAAACTTCTGAAATTATCTGGAGACAACATGGAAATAGGAGTGAGAATTATAAATTCTTAGTAGGATTCTCTAATTATCATACAGAATGTCATCGTTGTCATCTCCAGTTTGCTTCGGTTTGTTTTGAAAAAAGTGAACATGCTTTATAAACTCTTTAATTTTAAAGGTTGAAAATATAATGTCCGAAGCAAAGTTCATTTTAATCATACATTTGGCATTTGGGAGAACTCATAAAAATCAATTCAAGAATTATATTAGGAATGATAATTGAAATACAATAAAGTACGATAGCATCAGTGTACTAGAGACATAACTTCTACATATACTTTACTGGAACTTGAATTTATACTGATACATGGAATTTACTTTTCTTTCTTTATCTTCCTTTGCTTTTTACATATTCTAGAGTATGATCGCCATGTCATACCCCATCAGAATGTGATCGTCATGTCATATTCTTTAGGAATATGTTCTTCCTGCCACATCCCAGAGTATGATCGCCATGTCATACTCCATCAGAATGTGATCGCCATATCACATTCCTTAGGGTGTGGGATCGTCATGTTATATTCCAGAGTATGATCGCCATGTCATACCCTGTCAGAGCGTGATCGCCATGTCACGTTCCTTAGGAATATAGACTCATCATCATATCCTTACATGCCACATTCCAGAGTATGATCGCCATGTCATACCCCATCAGAGCATGATCGCCATATCACGTTCCTTAGGAATATGGGATCTTCATTTGGTACTTACACTAGCTGGGTCATGCCATGCCTCATGTAAGTTCTAGCCCCTATGCTTGCACTAGCTGGGTCGATGCCATGGCTCATGTGAGCGGGGTACTTGCATATGCATTAATCTTTAGTCTTTAGTCTTTAATCTTTACTGCCCTTGGGTAGCCTGGCCTTGGAGTGAGATTGTCAGCTCCACCCGCGACCGTTGTCACACCGACTCACCCACAAGGGGATTCATATTTAATTTACTTATGTCTTTATCATTCATCTGCCTTCACAGGGAGGGACCTCAAATAACTGCCTCCAAGGGAAGGGACTCAAATTCATTATATTCACATTCTTTTATTCTCATGCACATTCAAGTATAGTCATGCTGAGTGTGTTCGTACATATACTTCATTTATGTTCATATTTCATTGCACACATGATCTTCACGTACATATCCGTGACATATAAAGGCCCGTAGCCTCTTTACCATTCTACCGGCACTCATACATATACTACATCATTTAATTTCATATGCCTTATATCATACTTATATCATTCTTGAATATAGACTTTCCATATACATATTCACACTTAAATTCATCCTTACACATAAACATTCATAGTCTCATTGATTTCTGCCGTAAATTCGGCAGCATAACAGATCAGATTCGTTTCCCCATGAATAGTGCCAGTTTTCACAGGCAAACCAGTCATAGTAACATAATCAATTTAACACATAAATATCAATGTCGAACTGGCAAATCGCAACTCAAACCTTATATGTTTCACTAACACTTATGAAATCATCAATTGGGTCACCTTTGCCAATCTATTTAGCTCTGCCCAAATTTCATATGATCCACCTTTACCTCTATTCAACTCATTTAAACCTGAATTCGAGATATATCATAGTTCTATATGTCTACTTTCTAACCTCTTTGGTCCCATATCATTTTGATCTACATAACTCAAGATATTTAAATTTTACCTCAGCTTGTTTAGTCACTAGCCCGAATTACACTCCTGGAAGTATAAATTCACTAAAAATCGAAACTAAGCTCAAATCATAAGAAATTGGCCTCATATTGAAGCTAACAGGACAACCTTCCATTTGCCACAAGTTTCATTCCATTTGCTTTAGTATAGCTCGAGTTGTAAGTCCTGAAACTCGACCTTTGTGAACTACTTTGTTTTGGCTTGGTTTGGATATAGGGTAAATTCCTTGAATCACTGGGGACAATTGGGACCGTAACAAACTCGGAATTTCATATTGACATGTTCCTCTATGTGTAAGCTTTCTAACAAAGTTCGTTTCACTCAATTTGGAGTCGTGTAGGGCGAGTTATACTCTCCTCAAGTCACCCTGCCCGGGTGAAAACCCTGATTTCTAGGTCAAACTTCAAAAATTCATATCTCTCTCAACACTAATCCAATAACCTTATATGATATATCTATAGAAAGCATTAAATGTCTACTTTCATCTGAAAATAGTTTCATCAGATTTAACCGATTGTAGGCAGCACTGTACACTCCGCCGTACGGACTGCCGTGGAATTTCTCAACTAGACAGCATTCCAAACTCTCACTTATCCTAGTTTTCTTCCTCTAACCTTAACTCCAACTCAAAATTCCATATTAATCCAATCATAATCCATCATAATACATTTAATAACTCATCAAATACATTAAGAAGTATACAAGTTCATACAGCTATAGGACAAGTAATTCAAGAATAGAAGTAGAATCCTACCTCTTTAGAATGTGATCTTGCTGAATTTGAGTTTGGGATTGATGGAACCTTGACCAAGCTTGGAGATTTGATGGAGTTGGATTGAGAGAGGAAGGGAAGAAGAAGAAGGCTGGAGCAAGGAGAAGGGGAACATAAATCAGATCAAAATGGAGAGAAGAGTCTGATTTAAATACATGAAAGTTGTGGTGTTGATTGGTTGGAGTTTTGTGGTTAAAGTTCGGCCATGTCTCTCACTTTTGTGGCTAAATTGCTCTCCATGTCGTCCCCAAAGTGAGACTCGCTTCCACTCTATCTTAACTCGGAACTCGTCTCTAACATGCTTGAAGTCGAAACTCGTGTCATTGGGCTTGAGCTCGAAGCTGAAGCCGGATATCGGAACTCGTTACCTCTTGTTTGTGACTTGAGGAAATCTTATCTGTTTATTCAAAACTTGGAAGTAAAGTCGGACATCAGAAGTCATACAGCTCGCAATCATATAATCTTAGAACTCCATATTTGAACTCGGGAATGTTGATGCTGGATATAAACTCGGATATCGGAACTAGAGTATAACTGGAAATCAACTCAAAGATTTGAACTCATATCCATTGAGTTCAACTCTAAGGCCGGAACTCGTTACATTAAACTCGGATGTCGGTAATTGCATCATTGTGTTAACCTATAACTTCTGAGGTCGGAAACCACGTACACTATTTCAAAGCATGAGGTCTAAAGTCGGAACTCGGGTGCCTCGGTTGACACTAGAGGCTACATCATGAGACCGGAAATCGGGTACATTTCTTTGAATCATGAAGTTGGATATCAGTAATCACGTCCGTGTTGTTTTGTACTTGAAGGTTAAGTTAGAAGTCGGAAAATAAATACTGGTTAAGATCGGAAGTCGAAAATAAGCGGAAATGGGAATAATCTCATTGAGACCTGGACATAAGTTTGGACATCGGGAATCATGTCCCAGTATACTTTAACTCGAAGTCGGATATTGGAACTCGGAAGTCACCATTTAACTCGAATCTAGAATATGAAGTTGGAAATTAAGAATGATCAAAATAAGGTGAAGTCGGAAATCGGACACCAGAAGTCAAGATGAACTCGAGACTGGGAAATAATCCCATCTGTCTGGAATTTGAAGATGAAGCCGGAAATTGAAATTGATCAATCCTGAGGGCTAAGTCGGAACTCGGAAATCGGGATGTTACAAGTTCCACTCTTTAGGTGACGTGGAGAGCAATTTTGTCACAAAAGAGGGCGACATGGCTGAACTTTACCCACAAAATTTCAACCAATCAAAACTCACAAAGCCAACTACCACCTCAAGCTTATATAACTCATTTCTTTCTCTCCTTCAGCCCCATTTCTATGCTACCTTCTCCTTGTTCAGCTCTCTCCTTCTCTTCTTCACTCATCCAACTCCACCCAACCTTCAACCACCCAACCTTCAAGTTCAACCAAGTTCTATTTCCAAACTCAAGCCTAATCACACAGCAAGAGGTAGAGGTTTAATTCTTGTCTTGATTTTCTGATCTTGGATGGTTGGTGGTGGTTTATTTTCTCACTTTTGATGTATTGATTGAATGATTATGATGATATATGGCTGGTTTATTGGCTGTTTGTGAGATTAAATTTGAATTGGAAGCAAGAAAGGATGAACTTAGGAAGAGCTGAGGTGTTGGAGAACCAAAAACTCTCGGTAGTCTGTATGGCAGAGTGTACAACTCCGTCTATAGCCAATTAACTCCAATGAGACTATTTTTCTATGAAACTAGACATTCAGGACTTTCCATGCATATATCATATAAGGCCATTGGATTAATATTGAGAGAGATATGAATTTTGGAAGTTTGACCTAGGAATCAGGACATTCACCCGGGCAGTGTGAGTTGAAAACGGTGTAACTCACCCTACACAACTCCAAATTGAGTGAAACTAACTTTGTTAGAAAGCTTATACATAGGAGAACATCCTACAAAGAAATTCTGAGTTTGTTACTGTCCCTTTTATTCCCAGTGATCCGAAGAAGTTGCTCTGTGTCTAAACCAAGCCAAAATAGGGTAGTTCAGGAAGGTCAACTTTCGAGGCATATAACTCGAGCCCTACTAAGTCAAATGGAATGAAACTTAAATGAAAGGTTGTCCTGTTAGCTTTAATATGAGACCAATTTCATATGATTTAAGCCAGTTTTCAATTTTTAGTAGATTTTTACTTTTAGGTGTGTGATTCTGGCCAGCCCTAGGGCAGGCCGGGATAAAACCTAAATAACTTGAGTTATACTTATCAAAATTTGATGGGACCAAAGAGGTTAGAAAATAGACAAATAACAATTTAACGTATCCAAAATTGAGGTCCAGATGAGTTAAAGAGAAATTATGGCTTGATTTACAAAAATCGGGTTGAATGATTATGTTGAGGCTGTAACTCTGCCTTAATAGGACTAATGTTTCTATGAGTTCAATGATTAATTATGCATGCAATATTGTGACTTCTATGAGAGATTGAAATATATGCATGAATAAGTTTATGCCACCAAAATTTCGGTAAAATATATGCATGAATTATGATATACATGTAGACACATGTGCATTTTCAAGAAAGTTATGAAAGTCATGTTATGATGACCCTAAAGATTATGTTATGATGAAAGTTCCATGATTCTTGGGCTAGCCTCGGAAAAAAGTTAAGGGGAATAGATCGGTGGGGAGGTCGGGGAAAGCAAACCCGATATTCCTGTATAGGAATGAGCTCGATCCTGAAAAGCAGACTATTATCAAGGAGTCTAAAGTGGCCAAGAACTCCCAGGGGACCAAATAATGGAAAAGTTTATGAAACAAAGCTCAAGAATAAGTTTTGCATGATTATATTAAATGTATGGTTACATTGAATAGTCATTACAAGTTATTTACAGTTTGTCTGTTATATTTATTTACTGCCGTATGTGCATTTATTCTGCTTATTATCCTGTGTTTTACTGTTAGTAGCTTACTTTGCTTCTTTTGCTGTCTTAAGTATAATTGAACCTTGTCTCGGGCCCGACATTTTCTTAAACTTATTTGAATATGGATAGTTCAGTTTGATCCCATGTTTTTATAATTAAATAAAAACTGAGGCAACTGAGAATGAACGCGATGTCAGTTAAACACCATACGCGATCCTGACTCGAGTGCCGAGCTCGATCAAATTACAATAAAAACCGAATTACACTAAACTCGTAGCAAGGGTGCAACCTGGGTCGTTTCCCAGCGATGACAATGTTATACGATCAGGAAATTGGGGGGGGGGGGTTTAGGAATTTAAAATACTGAAATGAGTATAAAAGAAATGAACAGAATTTGGAATATCCAATCCAAGAACCAAGAAAGACAGTGGCTAATCTATCATCGAATTCTAAAAATTATCATCCAAATCAAATCAGTGACTGACATCAAACCCGAAAGAAACCTCTGTTCGAATATGACATTGCACACGAAAAACTTCATGCATTCAATTAACAGATAAATGATTAAATTCAGAAACCTTTAGAACCTAACCAATTCATGTTAATTTTTAAGCACCAATGTAATCAATCATCAAATTCAAACCTGAAAATGATTCTACTCACGTAATTGCATTACACATTAATCAATCGAGCAATATGCAAGTAAGCAATCAATTATAATCCACCATAATTCCGAATCAAAAACCTTTAAATCCGAAATTGGATTAATCACAATGAAAGAAAAGGGAGTAGAAAACCGATTTGATTTGATGAAGTTTGGTTGCGCAAATCCTCAAGACAGCCAATGCTTCTTTGAATCCTTGGATTAGATGGAAGCTTACTCCTCCATGAATGGAGGAAGATGAGTTGTTAAGGTGGGGGGGGGGGGTGAAAGAAGAGAAGAGAAGAAGAACCAAAACCGAAAATTGCTTCCTATTCCAAAATCTGTCCCAAGTTACAATTCTGGCTCCCCCTAAGTCAGCTAGCCAAAACTGAATCAAAATGCCTAAAATTTATTGAATTATCATTACTACATTAATCCTCTCTCTCTCCTTTGAATCTGGACATCTCATTTGCCAAAATCCGAATTATAGAAAGAAAGTTACATTAAAAACATGAAATCATTATAGCTAATTCCGTGAGTAACGTTCTTCTACCATTTTGGCTATCAAAACGATTCCTTTTGGATTTCCACTCTTAAGAAAAATTGTAGCCTTGGATGTTAGCTTCAAAATGCCACTGGAACGGGCTCAATCGGACATCTGTGGACTGAGATATGGCCCACATACCACACCCTGCTCAGAATCCGCGGCTGCACCACTTCAGTTCACTTCTAGGCCCAATTCCAGCTTCTTAACACCAGAATTGGCTTCTGACCTCTTCATATAACTTGTAGGCCTATCTCTCAGCTTTTCTACAAATCAAGAATCACAATAAAATGAGCTCTATAACTCAAGATATAACCCAAAAATCAAAACAGTGTCAGAATTCACCTAATGCTGGAAAATTTAACTCAAACCCAAACAAAATCCAAACAATACAAAACGGTCCAATTCAAAACAATTAGGCACAAGAGAGAATTAATGAGCTAGGAATGAGGGAAAATAAGTATATAATAATCTAATTGATCAGAACCCTACTGAGAATTTCTTCAAATTCTCATCTCATTTTGCATTTCCACCTCATTCTTAGACGTGGATGATGGACTCGACGGCTACCCTCTTCATTGAGATTCCAGACTTGCAGCTCCACCACGACCCCGTAGTGGGCTCACTATATATAGCCGGCTCTTGCCACTTCCATCTTTACCTTTTTAGTGATAGAAATTTTGCCGTCTCTTTACTCCATCCTACTTTTGATCCTGTTGCCCCATACCTTGCAGTTCCACTGCACGTGGCACACCCTCTGCTAGCACCTCTATCACCCGTAGCACCCGCAGCCCTTGCTGACCCTGCACCAGAGTCACTTCCGCAGGTGGTACCTGACATCTCGCTCAGCTCTGAGAGCGACCCTTCAGAGGCCACCGGCTCATCACCCTCCTCCTCATCAGGACCCAGTGCAGACTACACACCAGCCGGGCTTGGCATGGCCAACGGCTATCTGACGGAGTAGACCAGTAGTAGACGACATTGTACAGCGTGACCCTCTTTTGGCAGTTGGCAGCAAGTGTCGCAGCATGCTCCAAATTATAATTTTAAAATACTTAATTACACTAAATTTGAAGTATAGTGCAACCAAGATCGTCTCATAAGGATGTTGTTGCTATCTAGTTAAGTAACAAGGGGTATGTGCAAACATGCAGTCAATAAATTATAAAAGAAAATTAGATGAAAATAAAAGCAGTAGTTCAAAGAGTTCCTTAGGCATAAGGTGAATCAATCATTAACGCACAATATATCAAACACATGGAGTGCGACTAATTTGAGCTATTAGAGAGACCTCTACTAACAACCCCACAATTCTACCTAGAGAACTCTAGGAATTCAACCAACACATAATTGATTAGATAATTGAGACCTCAACTCTAATTAACCTATGTTGATTTCTAGCTCCAATTGTATTAGCTTAGGTTTGAACCCAAACCTAATTCCTAATTCTTTAACTAATCAAGTTCATACCAATTGACTAATTAGTAATCACCCAACTAATTCCTCATTCATAAACTCACATATCAATACCATTCAATGCAAATTTACAAATAAAAGAGGGCAAAGAATCAAGAAAACAAACATAATTGAAATTCAAGCATAGGGTTTCAAGATTATAACCATAATGCCCTTGGAGTCTCCTTGAACTAGCTTGAAATCCTACTCCTCCATAGCAATGAAGGTTACAAAATAGAACCCAAAACAAGTATCTTACAAAATGAAAGGAAAAGAAAAAGAAAAGAAGAGGAGAGGAGAAGAGAAGAAAGAAAAAAATGAAAAATGTTGGAGATGAGTCGTCTTTCGCGTCTCTCTTTTCTCTCTTCTTATCAGACCTCAAATGTCAAAATTCAAAAATACCCTTAAGTCCAACTTAATCCTCTGGCTCTTAGCTTTAAGTGGACACCCAATTTGCTTAATTTGGACTTAACATGAGAGAGTTATGGCCCAATCTTTATAGCATGTCTAGATTGTATCTCTATCCGCGTCAGTCAAATTCAACAGCCAATAAGTCTATCAAGATGTCATTATTTTGGAGAGTACTCTTCATATGAATTGAAGCTTTATGTCTTAACTTTCAAATGGCACCAATTTCACCTCAATCCAATGTCTATAACTCATGTTATGGCCCAATTAGTGCACACTAATCAGGTTATAGTGTAAAAGCCCTGTTCTGACTTCATGGCCCAATTTGACCCACTAGACATCTGAATTAGTTTTTGACTTCTTCATCAAAGTTGTAGATCTTTCTCTCAGCTTTCCTACAATACAAAATTTGTAATTTTTATATATCTACAACTCAAGATACAGCCATAATACAAAAATAGTATAAATTCACAATAATGCTGAAAAATACAATTGAGCCCAATTAGAGTCCAAACTTATAAAATATGTCCAATATTATTCAATTAAGCACAAAAGAGGTTCAATAAACTAAATATGTGGGTTAATCAATGTATTAAAATATTGCTTATCAAATTCCTCCACACTTAGCTTTTTGCATGTCCTCATGCAAAATCCAAAATATACTCAAGGGTGTCGAAAATGAAACATCAGAATCTAAAAGAAACACAAAAGTCCAAAAACTAAAAAATGACCAAATACTATGAAAAACAAATTCCCAATGGATCTTCAGGAGTGTCAAGCATATAGGCAAAAAGCACACCCAAGGCATTAAGAAATTCAACAATCAAGACACATCTCTACAAAGGTGCAAGCAAGGCAAAAATCACTCCAAAAAGTATGGATCAAGCATGAAGGATCTCACAAGATAATGTGTTTAACACTCTTACTCTCAAGTGTTTAAGGCTCAATTATACCACTCAAATCACCTCAAAAGAAAAAGCACTACCATAAGCTTGCTCATCATCTAATTCTCCACTACTCAAACACATGCATACACAAATCAAGAGGACTTTATTCAAGGTTGTAATGAGGCCAAGGTGAGGGTAAGAAAATAGTAAGGATATGCAAGGTAAAAACCAAAGAGAATAGAAGAACTTTGGCAAAGACATGAGATCACAAATGTGAGGGCCCTCCTCAAATCTAAGAATGCAACAAACAACTCTTTTTTATCCCACTTCATTACTTTCTTTTTTTATCAAAATTGCCCCAATTTATTGACTTGTTCTTTTTCTATTTGCTTTTCTTTGCTTCTTTTTCTTTTTTTTTTTTTGTTTTTTTCAATCTTTTCATTTCTTTCCTTTTTCTCTTTTCACCACTTTGTACCCCCACACTTAAAGTCTTGTATGTCCTCATGCAAACCCCCACACTTATGTGAATGCACATTGCTAATGGTAACTAATGGTTTCCTAATTCCTAAGGCTAGGTAGAATCATGGTTTTTTGCTTTAGGCTTGTGATATGCTAAAAACAAAGAATAGGTAAAAAGGCTCAAAGGGGCTAAGCAAGGGTAAAAATACAAGGGTGGCTATTTGGTTAAGTGGCTAATCACAAAATGAATGCCTCAATCATATTCATGTATGCAAATGAATAGTATAGCCTAAAAAAGAATCAAAGCAAGTTCTAGAGTGACAAATCCTATGAGGGAACAAAACACATAAGAAAGAAAAGAATAGCATGTAACATAGCCATCCAAATATGGCTTAAAAGCTCACATGGGTCATGTCCAACATACTCAATGCAAGCAATTGAAGATCAAGCTACCAAGCATGCAAAACATAAAGAATGAGATGAAAAGTCAAGCATGTTGAAGCCTCAAGCCATGAATGTCTACTGCCTAAAGCTAACAACTAAAGAATCACCATAGGGGAACATCCAACTAAACAACATAACTAGCATATGAAAACTAATACTAAACATATTTTATTCTAAAATTAAAATTCAAGACAAGAAATTAAAAATGCAAGACAAAAATTTAAAAAGGTAAAAAGTGGTGAGAACTCCCTCATGGTGGCTTAAGCTTGAACTGGTCTAGGAATCCCCACCAAGGTTTGCATCTTTTGCCTCCTCCAGGATCTGATGAGGTGATCTTCAATTCATTGCCATCCTTGTTATTGGTGCCTTGATAGATCAGTGTTGATGGCCTTAGAATCCCCCCAGGTAGCACCTCTACAATGATGAAACAAGTAGCTTGGGGATAAGATTTGTTTTTCACATAGGCATAATCCAAGCACCTTTGTACACCCAGATGAAGTAAGCCAGTTGTCATGTCACAAATGGTTTGGAGTTGGGCATCATTCTCCAAGTTGGCATATTCAAATTGTAACACCCTAATAAACTCATACTACGCTTAAGTCGTATTACGGCGTTTTATTAATTGTTACTTATGCTCGTAGAAAACTTAACTTCTTTTATAAATCAAATTACGTGGAAAATACGGTAAATTTTTTTTTTTTTTTGTTAAATATGTCGTCACTTTGCAGCGTTGTGGAAAATAAAGCCTGGAGCGAGAAGATAGCTATCAATGAGCATGTCGCATACATACAAACCGTAAAATAAAGGAACAAGGGATAAGTAGAAATGTAATACATTCATCTTACTAGAACAACCATACATATATAAAGTCTCATAATAATCAATAATACATAAAAAGGAGACTCATGGTCATGCCATGGCCCCAAAGTATCAAACATAGACAAATATGATAAGGTTTGTTACAAAATGAAATACATAGGATAAGGAACACAAATAAAAATAGGCCCATGTAGATACATGTTGATTTCTCCGCCCTTTTCGTGCCCCTCGATCGGATGGACTCAAGTCCTCAAGTGCCAGGTCTCCAAATTATAGAAAGAAAGTTACACTAAAAACATGAAATCATTATAACTAATTCTATAAGTAATATTCTTCTACCATTTCTGCTATCAAAACGATTCTGTTTGGATTTTCACTCTGAAGAATAATTGTAGCCTTGGATGTCAACTTCAAAATGCCACTGGAATGGGCTCAATCGGACGTCTGTGGACCAAGATATGGCGCAAATACCACACCCTACTCAGAATCCGCGGCTGCACTGCTTTAGTTCACTTCTAGGCCTAATTTCAACTCTTTAACACTAGAATTAGCCTCTGATCTCTTCATACAACTTGTAGGCCTATCTCTCAGCTTTCCTAAAATCAAGAATCACATTAAAATGAGCTCTACAACTCAAGATATAACCCAAAAACTAAAAGTGTCAGAATTTGTCTAATGTGGGAAAATTTAACTCAAACCCAAACAAAATCCAAACAACACAAAATGGTCCAATTCAAAACAATTAGGCACAAAAGAGAATTAATGAGCTAGGAATGAGGGAAAATAAGTATATAAAAATCCAATTGATGAGGAACTTTGTTGCTTCAAATACAATGAAGTTAACCTTCTCATCTTGAACTTATAACTCTAGCATCCTTTCCTGGATGTCTATCAAAGGTCTCACAGTGGCTATGAAAGCCTCCTTAGGATGAACAAAACCTCTATATCTTTCTCCATGTTAGGTACAATGAGATCCACTAGAAAAATGAGCTTGTCAACTTTGACTAGAACATCCTTAATGATGCCTCTAAAATGCTTAATAGATCTATCTTCTAGTTGCAAGCTTCCTGAGAATAGATAAAGGCATCACATTAATACTAGTACCAAGATCACAAAGAGCTTTATTACAATAGACATCACTAATAACACATGGAATAGTAATCCCTAAATCCTTAAGCTTAGGAGGTGGCTTATTTTGCAATATTGCATTGCACACCTCAGTGAGGAGTATCACAATTGCATCATATCTGATCTTCCCCTTCTTAGAAAGGATATCCTCCATAAACCTTGCAGAGCTCAACATCTAAGTTAGGGCTTCTATAAAGGGTATATTGGTTTATAACTTCTTGAATACCTCCAAAAATTTTGCAAATTGCTTATCCTATTGTTCCTTCTTCTGCTACTTCACTTGTTGTGGGTAGGGAATAGGAGGAACATAAGTAAGAGATGCCACATATGTAGGAGTCTTCGCTTCATCTTCAACAACTTTGCTGTGCCTCATAGGAATCTCATACTTCTTCCCTATGGATGGCTGTGCCTTAGCTTTAGTGGATAGTTCTTCCTCTAGCTTTTCAGGTTCTACCATCTCCTTATTACTCTTCAGGGAGATAGCCTTCACATGCTCTCTTGGATTCACAAACATATATAAAAATGTTCTTGACTAGCTGTTGGGCTATTTGTCCTAACTGATTCTCTATATTCCTAACAGAATCCTCTTGGTTCTTGAATTGAGCATCTTGAGTTATGCGTCAGTCCTATCCACAATATTAGATTGGTTCTGTATGAATTGCTAGAACATTTTTTTCCAAGTTGGACTTCTCGTAAGCTAGTGGGTTATATGAGTATCTAAGTGCACTCTAATTCCCATGGTACTAATTGAAATTAGCATGATCTCAATACCCAGGAACATAGTTATTGGAGTAGAAGCTATGCCTTTAAGAATTCATGTAAGTCTCCTATTCTTCAGAGAAAGACTCTATAGTGCACACTCCATTGATGGTTCCCCTAACAAAAATCATGGCTCATAACCTATTCCAAAGAGGCATTTGGAGTATCCCAATTTTTTCTATATAACATCATTCTGGACAACAAGAGCTTAGATCTATGCAAGGATAGTAGTGGTGGTATCAACTTCTAAGACTCTTCATTTTTGGGCCTTTCCATTCGGCTTCTGGTAGATATTGTTAGCTATTAGCTCAAATAACTCCTAAGATTCCTCTAGTGACTTGTTGTTCAGAAAGCTACATGTTATTGCATCTACCATGACCTACTTAGACAAACCATTATAGAAGGTCTGGATTTGCATCCAAAGGGGGATTCCATGATGAAGACAATTTGCCAATGGGCCTTATACTGTTCCCAGGCTTCATAAAAAGATTCCCTTTCTAATTGAGCAAAAAAGGTGATGTCATTTCTCATTTTAGCAAATTTAGCAAAAAGGAAGTACTTCTCTAGAATTTCCAGGCCATTATCTCCCAAGTAGTAAGTGTTCCCTAAGGTAAAGACTTTAACCAGGTCCTAGCCTTACCTCTTAACAAGAACTAGAATAGCCTATATTGGATAACTTCATTAGTAGCTCCATTAAGCTTGATAGCATCACATATCTCCAAGAATATGCTGAGGTGCTCATTGGGATCTTCATTTGGTAACCCTTAGAATTGGCAATGGTGCCAAAAACTTGATGCAACTCCAACAAGTATACTGCATCATACAAGTAATAAAGTAGTGAGAAAAGTATCATTCTCTCGAGAATAGTTCAATTATTGAGATTAACTAAATTAGGTTTCAAGTTGAACAATTGAAATAAAAGAGTTCCTATAGAAACAAAACAAAAGGTAATTGCAATAAGGATGGATTAAACACCACAATAACAAACATAGGAAAAGACTTAATGACACAAGCCCTAAGGCTACTAATTTCACCTACTATTAACTCTATTGTCTTGAATATCAACTATCCAATTTCTATTTCTCTTTATTAATGGCCAGACTCCCTAAATTAACTATAAAGTCACTCTTGAGATCATGTAATTCTCTCCAACTCAATGTGATTGTCTAATCTCTTAGCATAACCTAAATTAAGGAAGGATAAGTTCTATGGATTCCAAACAAAGGCCACACAAAGTCATGTTTACCTATCTTTAGTTTTTGCTCAACCATAACTCCTTTCTCGACTGATTGTAAAATATTAAATCAATTAATTTTTAATCAGGCACTCAAAGCATTAAGCATAGTCATAAACACTTAATCATAAAGAAACAGAACATCGAATAACATCAAAACAACGATAACATTGTCAAGAGTGGCTACATCAATGTCCTAACAAAAGGGAGTTAGTTCATAACGAAAACAAAGTCATAAAACATAAAGAAATGTATAGTAGAAAAGAAAATATCCATAGAATAATAGGGGAAGTGCAGAAAATCAATGAATATTGATCTTTCCGACTCCTGGTAAGCTCTTGGAATGTTAAATCTTCACTCCCAATCCTTTATGATTCTCTTCCTAGGATTAAGGTTCAAAATAACTGAGAAAGTATTAGAAATCTTCCAGATACTTTAAATGTGGCCCTCTAATCTTCTCTTTCCATGATTGCATCAAAATCAAACTTTCCCTTTTTCTCGCTATTGTGCTCGAGCGCATGGCTCGTGCTTAAGCGTGTGTCCAATTCTAGATTAGGTTCATTTTTATCCCTACGCTAGACTTGAGCATGATGACAAAATGCCGACAAGCTAGAGCTTGGCTGCTTGGCTCGAGTTTGATCACAAAGCTCCCTCATTTTAGCTCCTTTTATTTACTTGGTGTAAGCTCCAACACCTTTCAAAAGCCACTAAGCGGTCCTTGAAATACATCTTTGTGGGTTTTGATGCATAACAAACTAGCTGTTATGAAAATCTTGTGTATGAACAAATGTTTTGTTTGAGTGTTTGGTTTGCATAGCACAGATCACTCTGTATGCCTTTTGTAACACCCTAATAAACCCATGCTACGCTTAAGTTGTAACACCCTCCTAAATACAGTACTATGCTTAAATCATAGTACTACACCCTGAAGTTGTTACTGTTACCTGAACGGACCTTATCTGACAGCAACTTCAGCCGTCTTTGGAAACTTCTTGAACTATCTGGAGATAACACGGAAATAGGAGTGAGAATTATAAATTCTCAATAGGATTCTCTAATTATCATACATAATGTCATCATTGTCGTCTCCAATTTGCTTCGATTTATTATGAAAAAGGTGATCATGCTATACAAGTTGTTTAATTTTAAAATATATTATCTGAAGCAAAGTTCATTTTATTCACACACTTGGCATTTGGGAGAGCCCATACAAAATCAATTCATGAATTATATTTATGACTAACAACTGAAACATAATAAAATATAATAGCATCCATATACTGGAGACATAACATCTGCACATAACTTTACTTATACTTGAATTTATGCATATACATAAATTTACTTTTCTTTCTTTTTTTATTTTCCTTTTCATCATAGAATCTTTACATGCCACATTCCAGAGTATGATTGCCATGTCATACCCCATCAGAGTGTGATCACCATGTCACATTCCTTATGAATATGGGACCTTCATTTGGTACTTACACTAGCTGGGTCATGCCATGCCTCATGTAAGTCTTAGCCCCTATACTCACACTAGCTGGGTCAATGCCATGCCTCATGTGAGTGGGGTGCTTGCATATGCTTTAATCTTCAGTCTTGAGTCTTTAATCTTAGCCTTTACTGCCCTTGGGTAGCCTGACCTTGGAGTGAGCTCGTCAGCTCAACTCATAACCGTCGTCACATCGACTCACCCACAAGGGGACCTACGTGCCTCTAGTCTTGGAGGGATCTCATTCTGGCCACGTGCCTCTAATTGAAGGGATCTCTTCTGGTCCCGTGCCTCAAAATTGAGGGATCTCATCTGACCACATGCCTTCAATATAGAGGGATCTCATCTGACTACGTGCCTCCAAGGTAGAGGGATCTCATTCTTTTAACTGCCTTCATCGAGAGGGATTCAATGTGCAACTGCCTCCAGGTGAAGGGACTCACATTTAATATATTCATGCCTTTATCATTCTCATACATAATCAAACATAGACATACTGAATACATTCATATGTATGCTTCGTCATGTACTTTCATATACTTCATATCATACCTAAATTCATGCTTGCATTTAAACATTCAGAGTTTCATAGACTTCTGCCGCAAATCCGGCAGCATAATGGATCAGATCTGTTTCCCCATGAATAGTGCTAGTTTTCACAGACAAATCAGTCATAGCAGTATAATCAATCTAACATATCTCTCAATGTAAAACTTGCAATCCTCAACTCAAACCTTATGTGTTCACTAACACTTGTGAAATCATCAATTTGGTCATTTCTGCCAATTCTACTCTGTTCTGCCCGAATTTTGTATAATCCACTTTTATCTCTATTCAACTCATTTAAACCTGAATTTTGGATATGTCATAGCTCTATATGTCTACTTTCTAACCTCTTTCGTCCCATCTCATTTTGATATATGTAGCTCAAGATATTTAAACTTTGCCTCAGCCTATTCAGTCATTAGTCCAAATTACACTCTTGAGAGTAAAAATTCACTAAAAATCGAAATCAAATCCGAATCATACAAAATTGGTGTCATATCAAATTTAACAGGATAAAATTTCATTTACAATAAGTTCCATTTCATTTGCTTTAGTATAGCTGGAGTTATAAGTCCTAAAATTCGACCTTCCTGAACTACCATGTTTTGGCCTAGTTTGGACATAAGCAACTTCCTTGAACCACTGGGAACAATTGGAATCATTACAAACTCAGAATTTCATATTAGAATGTTCCCCTATGTGTAAGCTTTCTAACAAAGTTGGTCTCACTCAATTTGGTATTGTGTAGGGCGAGTTACACCCTCCTCAAGTCACCTTGCCCGGATGAAAGTCCTAGTTCCTAGGTCAAACTTCAAAAATTTATATCTCTCTCAATACTAATCCAATAACCTTACATGATACATGTATGGAAAGCTCTGAATGTCTACTTTCATCTAAAAATAATTTCATTGGATTTAACTGGTTGTAGGCAGAGCCGTACACTCCGCCATACAGACTGCTGTGGAATTCCTTAACTAGATAGCATCCTAATCCTCCATTCCTTCTAGTTTTTCTCCTTCTAACTTTAATTCCAACTCAAGATTTCATATGAATCCAATCATAATCCATCATGATACATCCAATAATTCATCAGATACATGACGAAGAGAAAAATTTCATGCAACCATAGTGCAAAGAATTCAAGAACAGAAATGGAATCCTACCTCTTTAGAGTGTGATTTGAGCTAAGTGTTGAAGCTTAAATTGCTAGAACCTTGTTAAGCTTGAAGGAGTGATGGAGTTGGTTGAGAGAAGAGAAGAGAAAGCTGGAATAAGAGGGAGAGAGGGAGTTGTAAATCAGCCTCAGATGAGAAGGAGAGTCTTACTTAAATACATGAGGGTAGTTGGGATTATGAGTATTGATTGGTTGAAACTTTGTGATTGAAGTTCAGCCATGTCTCCCATTTTTGTGGCCAGATTGCTCTCCACGTCTTCCCAAAAGTGGAACTCACTTCCATTCTATCTGAAATCAGAACTCGTCTTGATTCTGCTTAAGGTCAGAACTCATGATATTTAATTTGTCCTCGGAAATGAAATCGGATATCAGAAAACTTGTCTGGTTTATCTGAAACTTGGAAACAAAGTCGGATGTCGGAAGTCATCCAGCTTACAATCACATAATCTCGGAACTCCCCATTCAAACTCGGGAACACCAACAGAAATGGAAAGCTCATGGGAATAAACTCGAAGATCAGAACTCATGTAAGACGGGAAATCAACTCAAGGATCTGAACTCATGTCCATTCTAGTTGAGTTCAACTCCAAGGACGGAGCTCTTCATATTGAACCCGAAGGTCGCTACTTGTGACCATATCTTAAACTATCAACTCAGAAATCTGAAACCATGTAAACTATTTTGAAACATGAGGTCTGAGGTCGAGAATCGCATACATCTTGCTTGAAACTTGGAGATAAATTATGAGATTAGAAATCGGGTACATTTCTTGAGACATGAAGTCGGATATCAGGAGTCACGTCCATGTGTTTGGACCTGAATGTTAAGTCGAAAGTTGGTAAATTATGCTGAAATTCGAAGACAAACTC
Source organism: Pterocarpus macrocarpus (assembly GCA_031439585.1). Classification (NCBI taxonomy): domain Eukaryota; kingdom Viridiplantae; phylum Streptophyta; class Magnoliopsida; order Fabales; family Fabaceae; genus Pterocarpus; species Pterocarpus macrocarpus. The sequence continues at coordinate 34,741,111 of CM062519.1, forward strand.
GGAAGTCAGAAATAATCCATTTTATGTGAAATTCGAAGGTGAAGTCGGATGTAGGACCTCGTGCTCACCTTATTTGAGACCTGGACATAAATTCGGAGATCGGAAATCATGTCCTTTTTATTTGAAGCTTGGGAATAAAGTATGAGGTCGGAACCCGTATAAATTTTGGTCGAACTTGGAGACCAACTCAGAGATCCGATCTCACGTCCATTAACTTGTAGGTCAGGAATCATGTCTTATTCTGGTTGAACAATCAACCATTAAGTTGGAACTCGTATCCTACGTATTTGAAGCATAAGGTCGGAAATCGTAAATAATAGCCATTTCATTTGGGACATGGAGATGAAGCCGGAGGTCGGAAGTCGGGACGTTACATAAGTCGTATTATGGCATTTTATTAGTTGTTACTTATGCTTGCGAAAAACTTAAAGATTTCTTTTAAATAAGGTTACATGGAATTTAAGGTAAATTTTTTTCTTGAATACATCATCGCTTGAAGTGTTTTGAAAAATGAAGCCTTGAGCATGAAAATCGATGGCGAGAGAGTGTGTCGCATAAATTTAAATCATAAATACATAAAACATGAAGACAATAGATAAATAAGGATACAATGCAATCACTTACTTAACTAGTCATATATAGGTTCATAACATTCAAAAATACATAAAAGGAAACTCATGGTCATGCCATGGCCCCAAAATATCAAATACAAGTTACAATGACAAAGTTTATCACAAAATAAAATACATGAGATATAGAGCAACAATATTGGCAAGCCTAACAGACATCTTCTAATATTTGTGCTCCGGCCGCGCATCTCGATCAGGTGGAGTCAAGTCCTCGAGTGTCTGGTTCCCCTCGTTCCTTGACCTCTGGGAACATGAGGTGTGCGGATGATATGGGCAATGAATGCGGTGACTAGGCCTAGCTTGGTCAGGGGCATAGTTGGCTACTAAGGACTGCTCCTCAGAAGGATCTTCCTTTGATGCACCTAGATGATACTCTGGATATGGTGGTAAGGCAGTTGCAGCCCTAAGAGTGGCCATGGAGCTCAGGTCAATCATGGGGATCGCCGGCTATGGCAGGGGCTCGATTGCGGGCAACTCTGGAGACATCGGCTCCATCTTGATGTCTGGCAACGGCTTGGGCGAGAAGTCCCAAGGACCCAGTGCCTATCCAAGTTAGGCTGCAAAAATGTTGACTGGGGCAGGCGGAAAGTTGAGCCCCACTCCTTCATGTATATGACCAGGATAGAAATAGGTATGGGCCACCGTGGTGCTCATTGCCACGATACCTGTGCATCTACATCATATCTTCACTCACAAAGAGATGGATCCATGCTCCACTCTATTGGGTGTGCTATCGGAATCTGATGACAATACTGAAAATAACTAGGATGAAAAAAAAGATTTCTAAGTAGGACTTAAACCCAACACGTAAGTGTCTTCGTCATCATCACAGCTGCTTGGTTTTATCAATGGAAATAGTGAGCATGCGTAAGTTCAATTATTAGGTTTTCAAAACATGATTATTCGAAGGGATTCAATTTTAAATACGTAAAGCAACAATGCTATGAACATCTTCAAAGTTTCATTCTTCACTTGGGTGCGACCAAAGTCCCCTTTTTTTTTTCTTAAACTTGACTTTGTCTTATGTCTTTTTCACCCACTAAATATAAGTGGTAATGAGCTCATACCGTGGTTATCGCCACCATAAATTTTCGGTGCTTACACTAGCTGGGTCAATGCCATACCTCATGTAAGTCCCATCCCCTATACTCACACCAGCTGGGTCTATACCATGTCTCATGTGAGTCGTGAGTAGAAGGGGAGTTTAATACGGTCCACCTTCCCTTTTAAAGGATCACACTCTTGGTTCAATCTTCTTATTAAAGCTTATGATACAAAAACTATTCTAAGTCCATACATTATTGTGGAAATCCGGTAGCATAACGGCTAAACCGAAGCTTCTCAAAATTTTACCAAACAGAGAATCTAGTCACAAGTCATCATCATATGTTATTCAACATCACATCCATCGTACTCATCATTAACCTATTCATCATATCATCATATCATAATACTTGCACATAGACACAGATATACCACAAACAAAGTTTTATGAGCATAGTTTAGTAAATTAGGTGCAAGCTTTTAATTGAATTTGCATCTTTTTCGGCTCAATTTTTAGGCATAGGGCAAGTTTCGAGTATTATCTTTGTTAAACCTTTTAAGTGGAGTTATGAAGTTTTAATGACATAATTTGAGGGTCTTGATGTCTTTAAGCTTGTTTTCCATTAGCCTTTAAACTTAACCTTAACCAGATTTACTTTTACGGTGGGGCAATAATTTCGAAAATTCATCATAAATTCATCTTTTATTATTTTAATGTGATTTTTTATAATTTATGCTTCTCTGAGCTACCTTTCCAACAAAATAAACCCCACTCAAAAATTCATTTAGTAACTTCAGATATGCACATTTTGACTTGACTACTCAGCTTTTAAGTTTATTTTCGGTACAGTGACTTGTAAGCTTTACTGAGAGCTCCTCACAAGGAATTTGCCAAAAAATGTTCATGGGTGTGTTCCTCTATGTCTTAGCTTTCTAACAAACTTGGTCCCACTCAAAAATGTTTTGTATAGCTCGAGCTATTAAGATTTTTGTATAGACTGCCGAAATAGAAACACATTCGGGGATAGCCCTATTTGAAAATTTGTATCTCCCTCATTACATTTCCAGCTTCAACAGTTTTTGTTTCAATTAGCTTTTTTGTAAAAACATTAAGTCTTTTATTCAAGTAACCACTTTTATCTTCCATGCTACTTTTATACTATGAGATTTTGATGATAACTTAATAGTTTGAGTTCTAAAAAGTTTGGTTCAAAATAAGATAAATGCACAACCAAAATCATTCTTCCAACAAAAGAGCAACAACCACAAATAAACTTGTCATAATAAGAGTATAGCCATGAGGCTTTTAGAGCAAGTTCTAGAACCACCTAGCTATGGAGAGCTTAGGAGTTCTAGAGCTGGAAAACATATAAGAAGAAAGGGTTAGAGTCACTACTGATCAATTGGATTTTTATATACTTATTTTCCCTCATTCCTAGCTCATTAATTCTCTCTTGTGCTTAACTGTTTTGAATTGAACCGTTTTATATTGTTTGGATTTTGTTTGGGTTTGAGTTAAATTTTCTAGCATTAGGTGAATTCTGACACTGTTTTGGTTGTTGGGTTATATCTTGAGTTGTAGAGCTCATTTTATTGTGATTCTTGATTTGTAGAAAAGATGAGAGATAGGCCTACAAGTTATATGAAGAGGTCAGAAGCCAATTCTGGTGTTAAGAAGCTGAAATTGGGCCTAGAAGTGAACTGAAGTGGTGCAGCCGCGGATTCTAAGTAGGGTGTGGTTTTTGGGCTATATCTCAGTCCACAAATGTCCGATTGAGCCCATTCCAGTGGCATTTTGAAGCTGACATCCAAGGCTACAATTCTTCTTCAGAGTGGAAATCCAAATGGAATTGTTTTAATGGCCAAAACGGTAGAAGAACGTTACTCATGGAATTAGCTATAATGATTTCATGTTTTTAATGTAACTTTCTTTCTATAATTTGGATTTTAGCAAATAAGATGTCCAGATTCAAAGGAGAGAGAGAGAATTAATGAAGTAATTACAATTTAATAATTTTAGGCATTTTGATTTGGTTTTGGCTGGCTAACTTAGGGGGAAGTGAGAATTGTAACTAGACAGATTTTTGAATAGCAAATTTCGGTTTTGTTCTTCTTCTCCTCTCTTCTCTCACTCACGCCCGCCCCACCTTAACAACTCGTCTTCCTCCATTCATGGAGGAGTAAGCTTCCATCTAATCCAAGGATTCAAAGAAGCATTGGCTATCTTGAGGATTTGCGCAACCAAAGTTCATCAAATCAAATCAGTTTTCTACTCCCTTTTCTTTCATTGTGATTAATCCAATTTCGGATTTGAAGGTTTTTGATTCGGAATTGTGGTGGATTATAATTGATTGCTTACTTACTTGCTTGCATATTGCTCGATTGATTAATGTGTAATGCAATTGCATGAGTAGAATCATTTTCAAGTTTGAATTTGATGATTGATTACATTGGTGCTTGAAAATTAACATGAATTGGTCAGGTTCTAGAGGTTTCTGAATTTAATCATTTATCTGTTAATTGAATGCATGAAGGTTTTCATGTGCAATGTCATATCCGAACAGAGGTTTCTTTCGGGTTTGATGTCAGTCACTGATTTGATTTGAATGATTATTTTTAGAATCCGATGATAGATTAGCCACTGTCTTTCTTGGTTCTAGGATTGGATGTTCTAAATTCTGTTCATTTCTTTTATATTCATTTCAGTATTTTAAATTCCTAAATGCCCCCTCAATTTCCTGATCATATAACATTGTTATCGCTGGGAAATGACCCGGGTTGCACCCTTGCTACGAGTTTAGTGTAATTCGGTTTTTATTGTAATTTGATCGAGCTCGGCATTCGAGTCAAATAGCCACTTAACCAAATAGCCACCCTTGCATTTTTTTTCCCTTGCTTAGCCTCTTTGAGCCTTTTTACCCATTCTTTGTTTTTAGCACATTACAAGCCTAAAGCGAAAAACCATGATTCTACCTAGCCTTAGGGATTAGAAGACCATTGGTTACCATTAGCAATGTGCATTCACATAAGTGTAGGGGTTTGCATGAGGACATGCAATACTTTAAGTGTGGGGGGTGCAAAGTGATAAAAACAGAAAAAGGAAAGAAATGAAAAGATAAAAAGAAAAAAACAAAGAAGAAGCAAAGAAAATGTAAAAAAAAAAAAAAAGCAAATAGAAAAAGAAAAAGTCAATAAATTGGGGTAATTTTGATGAAAAGAATAAGTAAAAAAGTGGAATAAAAAAGAGTTATTTGTTGCATTGCTTGGATTTAAGGAGAACCCTCACATTTGTGATCTCATGTCTTTGCCAATGTTCTTCTATTCTCTTTGGTTTTTACCTTGCATATCCTTACTATTTCTGATATGATTCAGGGGGAAAGTTTAGTGTTGTGATTGATTTTTGTTTGTTTTTAATCAGAAATGGATATAGACGCCACACTCAAGAGAAGATGGGAAGGTGAGTGATAAGTCTTGTTTTGATCGCCACAAGTTGCCTTGATAAGATCAGATTTAGTCCTTTGCCCAAGAACAAAAGGGAAGTTCTCACAAGTGGGAGAAAACTCAAAAGAAGTCAATTCATAATCTGACTTGTGTTTGTACATTGGGTTCCTATTTGTAATCTAAAAGTTTCTGCACATTAAGTTGTAGCCACTACACATTCCACTAAATAGTAACTCCCAATAACATTGAAAACACAAGTAACTGACCCACCATCTATCATAATTGCCTAGGAACTCTTAAAAACTTGAAACTGACTTGGAAAGGAGCTGAAAAGCTTCTGAAATTGGAGACATTAAAAGGTGCACGAAAACTACAAGAAAATAAGACAAATTACACCTAATTAAAACTAATTATTCCAGCCCAATCTGTTTGCAACTTGATCACTTGAATTGGGCTTCATCTTGGGTCTTCAAGTGACTTCTTCATGTTGGACTTGGCTATTCTTCAAGCTGAATAAGATTGGTCCATTTTGGAAGCTCATGCTCAATTGGATTGCTCTTGGTCTTTGCTTCCTTGACTAGGCCTTGCAAAGCTTCTTTTAGCCTTTTTGCTCTAGCTCTGGTCATTGGGCCATCCATGCCTTGTAATTGATCTTGAACATTATTGGCCTTGGTTGAATTCTCATCATTTGACCAGAGAACTTCCCTTTTGTTCTTGGGCAAAGGACTAAATCTGATCTTATCAAGGCAACTTGTGGCGATCAAAACAAGACTTATCACTCACCTTCCCATCTTCTCTTGAGTGTGGCGTCTATATCCATTTCTGATTAAAAACAAACAAAAATCAATCACAACACTAAACTTTCCCCCTGAATCATATCATTTGGTATCAGAGCCAGCTTCTTCGAGTTGCAGAATTGGTCAGTTTTCTTTGGTTCATATCTTGAGTTTTACGTTTCATATTTTGGTGTTTCTTGGGTCTTTTCTGAAGTTCAGAATCTCATCTTTCATCTCCTTTTTGAATCGTTGAAATCTAAATTTTGTAGCTTGAGATACATCGATTTTTTTTTTCCGAACTCAGTCTAGTGCGACTTTGTGATTTGTTTTCTTTCAGTTCTTGTTTGATTCATCCTTTTTACTTTGCTTAATTTCTTGATGTTGTTCTAATTTCCATTTCTGTCTTTGTTGATATTACATTTGATCAGTGGAAAAAAAAAAAAACGAAAATTCTGGGCAGAGTAAAAAAAGAAAAAAGGGATTTGTGAATTAAAAGGACTCAATATTCTTTCTTTATGAAATCTGAGTTCAAAGATATTCCTTTCATTCCTCTTGATCTTTGTTGAATTTCTTTCCTATCCGTTTTTGTCTCTTGTTCCATTGATATTTTCTTGTTGGTTTCTTGGTCACTTGATTGTCTACTTGCTGTCTTGAAAAAAATCATTGATAAGGTTCTTTTCTTAAGAGCTCATAAGAGGAAGTTTGAGTGGAAAAAGGCTAGAGAGAACATTTTAGTCAAAAGCCAATTTTGAGTGATATACACGAGTGTGAGTGTCATATTTCAAGAGTGTAAACACTTTGTGAGGTCTGTGAGGTCTTATATTTTGCAGTTTCCATTAGCTAACATGGCAGGAAATGAAAATTCATCACAAGATGGAGGATTATCCGCTTTACAAATGCAAGCATTGACTGGCCATCTAGAACGGCTATTTAATACAAAATTTGAAGAGCTTCATGAGAGGATAGATAGGATGGAAAACCATGCACCTCTTAGTCAGCATGCTTCTCAAGATGAAAGAAATTACCAATCTGAAGAGGAAGAGATAAGTGATCAAAACACAAGGAGAAGAAGGATTGTTAGGCACAATGGGAGAAGAAGAAATTCTGGTGATGAACTCAGAGGGATTAACATCAAAATTCCTCCATTTTAAGGGAAGTCTGATCCGCAAGCCTATTTGGAGTGGGCAATGAGAGTGGAGCAAATATTCTCTTGTCACACCTATTCTGAAGGTAATAAGGTTAAGCTTGCTGCTCTTGAATTTACTGATTATGCTCTTGTTTGGTGGGGTCAATTACAGAAAGATAGAGCTAGGAATGGAGAGCAACCGGTTCGGACATGAAATTTGAGATGAAGGCAATCATGAGAAGGAGATTTGTGCCTTCATATTTCCATAGGGAACTCCATAACAAGTTGCAGAGCCTCACTCAAGGTTCTAAGCGTGTGGATGACTATCACAAGGAGATGGAGATGGCCATGATTCAAGCCAACATTGTGGAGGATCAAGAAGCAACCATGGCTCGGTTTCTCAATGGCCTTAATCGAGCATAGCTGATGCCGTGGAGATGTATCACTATGTGGAACTTCAAGAGATGGTGCATCAAGCAATCAAGGTGGAGCAACAATTAAAGAGGAGAAATAGAAGAAGTTCTTCAAGTTCCAATTCAAGTTATTGGAGAAACAACCCAAAGAAGGAGCAACCAGTTGCAATTCAATCTAAAGAGACTGAATCAAAGAGAAGTCAACCATCAACAAGCATTTCAAAGAACCGAGACATAAAGTGCTTTAAGTGTCTTGGAAGGGGTCACAATGCTTCTCAATGTCCTAATAAGAGAACAATGATTTTGAAGGATAATGGAGAGGTAGAGACTGAGGAGGAGTCTGATGCATCACTAGAGCATGAAAGTGAAGGTGAGGAAATTAGGCCTTATGATGGTGATTTGCTAGTTGTTAGAAGGATTTTAAATGTGCAGACCAAAGAAGAAGATGATGCACAAAGGGAAAACATTTTCCATACTAGATGTCTTGTTCAAGGAAAAGTATGCAGCATGATCATTGATGGAGGGAGCTGCACCAATGTGGCTAGCACAACTTTGGTGGAAAGATTGAATTTGAGCACATCAAAGCATCCTAGGCCATATAGGTTGCAATGGCTTAGTGATAATGGAGAATTAAAGGTGGACAAGCGGGTTCTAGTACCATTCACTATTGGAGATTATGTGGATGGGATACTTTGTGATGTAGTCCCCATGGATACTGCACACATACTTCTTGGAAGACCATGGTAGTTTGACCGCAAGGTGATCCACAATGGATACACTAATCGGTTTTCACTTGTGCACCACAAGAAGAAATTCACTCTTGCACCTTTGTCTCCAAGACAAGTTTTTGAGGATCAAATAAAAATGAGGCAGTCTAGAGAGCGTGAGACATCCAATAAAAAAGAGAGTGAAAAAAAGAAAGGTAAACACCAAGAGAGTGGTGAGCTAGAAAAAGAGAGTAAAGACATGAGTATCATTGCAAAAGAAAGTGAGATCAAGAGAGCTTGTTTTTCTCATCAACCTATGGTTGTACTTTTGTACAAGGAGGCTTATTTAAACTCTAACATTGATCAAACTTCTTTGCCTAGTTCTTTTGTATCTCTTTTGCAGGAATTTGAGGATGTGTTCCCGGATGAAGTTCCAAGTGGTTTGCCACCCTTGAGAGGAATTGAGCATCAAATTGATCTCATTCTTGGTGCTGTACTCCCTAATAGGCCAGCCTATAGAACTAATCCCGAGGAAGCAAAAGAACTTCAAAGACAAGTTGGAGAGCTGATGGAAAAAGGATGGGTGAGGGAAAGCATGAGTCCTTGTCTTTGCACTGTTATTCTTGTACCAAAGAAAGATGGATCATGGAGGATGTGTACGGATTGCAGAGCCATCAACAAAATCACTGTAAAGTATAGACATCCAATTCCTAGATTAGATGATATGCTTGATGAATTGCATGGTTCTTGTTATTTCTCCAAAATTGATTTGAAAAGTGGTTATCATCAAATTAGGATGAAAGAAGGGGATGAATGGAAAACAGCTTTCAAAACTAAATATGGGTTGTATGAATGGTTAGTTATGCCTTTTGGTTTAACTAATGCTCCTAGTACATTCATGCGCCTCATGAATTATGTTTTGCATGCTTTTCTTGGAAAATTTGTGGTTGTTTACTTTGATGATATCCTCATCTATAGCAAGAGCTTAGGTGAACATCTTGAGCATTTGAGGTGTGTCTTACTTGCACTGAGAAAAGAGAGGTTGTATGCTAATTTGAAAAAGTGTTCCTTTTGCACTCAACAAGTAAACTTTCTTGGATTCATTGTTAGTTCTAGAGGGATAGAAGTGGATGAAGAAAAAGTGAGAGCAATTAGGGAATGGCCTAAACCTAAGGGTTTGAGTGATGTGAGGAGTTTTCATGGGTTAGCTAGTTTTTATAGGAGGTTTGTCAAGGATTTTAGTACACTAGCTGCACCATTGACTGAAGTTGTCAAGAAAAATGTTAGTTTCAAATGGGGACAAGAGCAAGATATGGCTTTCAATACCCTTAAAGAAAAATTGAGTGGAGCACCTTTACTTGTCTTACCCGATTTTTCTAAATCCTTTGAAATTGAGTGTGATGCTTCGGGTATAGATATAGGGGCTGTTTTGATGCAAGAAGGTAGGCCTGTTGCATACTTTAGTGAGAAATTGAGTGGAGCTAAACTTAATTACTCCACTTATGACAAAGAGTTGTATGCTTTGGTGAGAACTTTGCAGGTTTGGCAGCATTATCTTTTGCTGAAAGAATTTGTGGTACACACGGATCATGAATCTTTGAAACATTTAAAGGGACAAGGAAAGGTAAATAAAAGGCATGGTAAGTGGATTGAATTTTTGGAACAATTCCCTTATGTGATCAAATACAAGCAAGGGAAAGAAAATGTGGTGGCTGATGCACTTTCTAGGAGGTATGCACTACTTTCTACCTTAGATGCAAAATTGCTTGGTTTTGAGCATTTGAAAGACTTGTACATAAATGATTCTGATTTTGCACAATTATACATTGCTTGTGAAAAAGGGGCAGAAAAGGATTTCTTTAGGCATGATGGTTATTTGTTTAAGGGAAATAGACTTTGTGTGCCTAATTGTTCCTTGCGTGAATTACTTGTTAGAGAGGCTCATGGAGGGGGTTTGATGGGTCATTTTGGGGTTAGTAAGACTTTGAGTACCTTGGTTGAACATTTCTTTTGGCCTCAAATGAAAAAGCATGTAGAAAAAATTTGTGGTCATTGTGTTACTTGCAAGAAGGCCAAATCCAAGGTTATGCCTCATGGATTGTATACCCCATTACCTATTCCTGATTTCCCTTGGACTGATTTGTCTATGGACTTTGTACTGGGTTTGCCTCGAACTAAGAGGGGCAAAGATTCTATTTTTGTTGTTGTGGACAGGTTTTCAAAGATGGCACACTTCATAGCTTGCCACAAGACGGACAATGCCATTCAAATTGCTGAATTGTTTTTCAAAGAAATTGTGAGATTGCATGGCATGCCAAGAAGCATTGTCTCCGACCGTGATATGAAGTTCTTAAGTCACTTTTGGAAGACCTTATGGAACAAGTTAGGAACCAAGCTTCTTTTCTCTACAACTTGTCATCCACAAACTGATGGACAAACAGAGGTAGTGAATAGAACCCTTTCCACCTTGTTAAGGGCTGTGATTAGTAAGAATCTAAAGTCTTGGGAAGAATGTTTGCCTCATGTAGAATTTGCTTACAATAGGGCAACACACTCTACTACTAATCACTCACCTTTTGAAGTGGTCTACGGTTTTAATCCTTTGACTCCATTAGATTTAATTCCTTTGCCAATGAGAGAACAAGGTAATCTAGATGGCAAAAAGAAGGCTGAATTTGTCAAGCAATTCCATGAGAAGGTGAGACAACAAATTGAGAAGAAAACATGGCAGTATGCTCATCAAGCCAACAAAGGGCGCAAGAAGGTGACTTTTGAGCCAGGAGATTGGGTTTGGGTTCACATGAGGAAGGAGAGGTTTCCTGCCCAAAGGCATTCCAAGCTACAACCAAGAGGAGACGGACCTTTCCAAGTGATTGAAAAGATCAATGACAATGCATACAAGCTTGATCTTCCAGGTGAGTATCAAGTTAGTGCTACTTTCAATGTAACTGATCTATCCTTGTTTGATGCAGGTGATGAGCTTGATTCGAGGACGAATACTTTTCAAGAGGGAGGGAATGATGAGAATTCAACCAAGGCCAATAATGTTCAAGATCAATTACAAGGCATGGATGGCCCAATGACCAGAGCTAGAGCAAAAAGGCTAAAAGAAGCTTTGCAAGGCCTAGTCAAGGAAGCAAAGACCAAGAGCAATCCAATTAAGCATGAGCTTCCAAAATGGACCAATCTTATTCAGCTTGAAGAATAGCCAAGTCCAACATGAAGAAGTCACTTGAAGACCCAAGATGAAGCCCAATTCAAGTGATCAAGTTGCAAACAGATTGGGCTGGAATAATTAGTTTTAATTAGGTGTAATTTGTCTTATTTTCTTGTAGTTTTCATGCACCTTTTAATGCCTCCAATTTCAGAAGCTTTTCAGCTCTTTTCCAAGTCAGTTTCAAGTTTTTAAGAGTTCCTAGGCAATTATGATAGATGGTGGGTCAGTTACTTGTGTTTTCAATGTTATTGGGAGTTACTATTTAGTGGAATATGTAGTGGCTACAACTTAATGTGCAGAAACTTTCAGATTACAAATAGGAACCCAATGTACAAACACAAGTCAGATTATGAATAGACTTCTTTTGAGTTTTCTCCCACTTGTGAGAACTTCCCTTTTGTTCTTGGGCAAAGGACTAAATCTGATCTTATCAAGGCAACTTGTGGCAATCAAAACAAGACTTATCACTCACCTTCCCATCTTCTCTTGAGTGTGGCGTCTATATCCATTTCTGATTAAAAACAAACAAAAATCAATCACAACACTAAACTTTCCCCCTGAATCATATCAATTTCCCTACCCTTACCTTGGCTCTATTACAACCTTGAATAAAGTCCTCTTGATTTGTGTGTGCATGTGTTTGAGTGGTGCAAAATTAGATGATAAGTAAGCTTATGGTAATGCTTTTCCTTTTGAGGTGATTTGAGTGGTATAATTGAGCCTTTAAACACTTGAGAGTAAGAGTGCTAAATATATTATATTGTGAGATCCTCTATGCTTGATCCATACTTTTTGGAGTGATTTTTGCCTTGCTTGCACCTTTGTAGAGATGTGTCTTGATTGTTGAATTTCTTGATGCCTTGGGTGTGCTTTTTGTAACACCTTACCAGATAAAGTACTATACTTAAGTCATAATAATTCATCTGATAAGAGATTACGTGTAATACTGGTTATTTTTCTCTTTTTGTATCAGTATTAAGTTCTCGATAAGAATACTTGATCTCATAACAAATTTTTCTGCGTGATGGCAGAATCAATACTAATCAATCGGTAAACTCAAAAAGTACAAGGTGTCAAAATGAGGCCGCTAATACAAAATGAAATGGCCAGTACCTATGAACAGCACCCTAACTGGTCCCCATGGGACATTTCATGTACATTCCTAATATCTACCCATCCAACCATGACCCAAACTGTCAAAAGAGGGTCATACTGTACATCTAACCCCACTACAGCCTGCACGCTATCTAAACAGAGTCTAACGAAAGGAAACCGTTCGCCATGGCGGCGTCAGCTGGAGGGTTTCCGGCACTGGGAGCAGATGACGACGAAGAACTAGCAGCCTCGGACGGATCCTCCTCTGAGGCCGAGGCCGACGACATCGGCTGCGGTGGCGAAGCAAGAGGGACCATGGGAATTGGAGCTACTGGTGCGGCTGGTGCTGCTGGTGGTGGTGGTGGAAATGGATGGGCCATATGAAGAGGTATAGCAATGTAGGGGATAGCAGGATCAAAAAAAGGATGCATAAGTGGTACAGCAAAGTCCCTCTGGAAGAAGAAGTATAAACGAAACTGGCATCTACCTGATATATATACAGAATCTAGAAAAGGGTCGATGTGGATATGAAGCTCAGGAAACTCAATGAATAGGACCCCGGTCGCTGCGTGCTCCATAGTCTGAGAATGACGCGGAATATATAACACGGTGAGAAATGAATATTTCTCAGTAGAAAATCCTAACTTCTATACATTTGTCATCACTATCATTCCCAGTTGTTTCGGTCGTGCAAGATTTTCAGATAGTACGGTAAAATGATAATATTTAATCTAAATACTCATTTGTAAAGCATACACCGAAACAAGTCCAATTTTAATTAACAGATATACTAATGTACTCAAACAGTAATCACAGTGGAATAATAGCATGTTATGAGTAATATGCAGAGATCTAGAACAATCAATAGAAAAGTATTTACACTGTACATATGCATGTGGAATGAGAAGATGCATCTTATTCTTGGAGGCTTTTGCCTTTTATAACTTATTTCCATCCTTGGTCCCCTGGGAGTCATTGGCCATATACTCCTGGGTAATAGTCCGCTTTTCAGGACTGAGCTCGTTCCTATACAGGTTGGCCGGGTTTACTTTCCCCGACTTTTCCACTGATCTATTCCTCTTAATTTATTTCGGGGCTGGCCCAAGTGATGTGGAATTCTTTATAATGTCATGAATTGAATGCACATTTAACTTGTCTCTTTACTTCTGAAGTATTCAAGTTGTCATGAATTTCATAACTTATGGATTTCTTACCGAAATTTTGGCAGCATAACGGATCGGGTCTGCTTCCTCGTGAATAGTGCCAGACAATCAGTACAGTTGCACAACTAATAATTTCAGTATAAACTAGCAAATATGTATAAACACTTATAACATCATTCAACAATTGCAAATCAAGCATTTAGTAGGTTCCAGCTTGCTCTTCCCTGTTCTGCCCGAGTTTGGCATGCTCCAAATTTTATTCAATTCAACTCATTAAATTCTCATTTTTGGATATGTTATAGCCTCATATGTCTACTTTCTACTCTCTTTGGTCCCATCTCGTTTTGAATTATATAACTCTAGATATAAACATTTTATCTCAGCCTGTCCTGTTCCTAGCCAGAATAGGGTTCCTATAGAATAAAATTCATTAAAAATCGAAAACTGGATGGAATCATGCGAATTTTATATCAAAATGAAACTAACACAACAAGCTTTAAAATGAGTTAAGTTTCATGTCATTTGCCTAAGTGGATTTTGAGTTATGAGTCTCGAAACATTACCCTACTGGGCTGTCCTGTTCTAGGCCAGTTTTAACCTAAGCCAACTTCATTGAGGTTCTGGGAACAAATGACAACGAATTAAATTCTGAAATTTTTATGGAAAGTTCTCTCATGTATTAGCTTTCAAACCTCGTTAGTTTCACTGAATTTGAGGTTGTATAGGGTGAGTTACACCCTTCTCAACCCATGCTGCCCGGATGAATACCCAGATTTCTAGGTCTAACTTCAAAAATTCATAACTAATTGTATACTAATCCAATGATCTATTATGATATATTTATGGAAAGCCCTGAATGTCTAGTTTCATTTAAAAATGGTTTCATCAAATTTAAACGGTGGTAGGCGGAACCGTATGCTCCGCCGTACGGACCGCCGAGGGAAATCCTATCCTGCTTCTAGGTTTGTCCCCTCCTTTCAAGCTATTTGCCCCCAAATCCAATTTTAATCACAACACACATGCAAAATCAGTCATAAAACATCATCATCACTCTATAAAACATCCAAATCTCAGATTAAGCATGCTCCTCATACAGCCCCAATTCAGAGAAAATAAAAGAAGAAGTAGGATTTCCTACCTTGTCTTGAGTAGATTAGGCTGATTTGTGTTCTTGGATGGTGGTGGCTGGGGATGAGGCTTGAAGATGGATGGAAAGGGAGTAGAAATGAGAACAAGGAGGAGAGAAAGAGAGAAGCTTCAGCACAAGAGGCTGGTCAAATTTTCTGATGGAAAAAGAGAGAAAGAAGTGAGATATTTGAAGCTACTTTGGGTGTTGATTGGTGGACCTAAAGTAGTCATAAAATCTGATTTGGTTTCCACCATCAAAGGCTGGTTTGGTGCCACTTGGGTGGGTTGGTTGGCTAAATCTTAGCCGTTGATTCTAGCAAGACTCATAGAAAAATTCTACCTGGTTTGATCCGATGGTTGGAAATACCGAAATCCTACCGATCTCCTTTAAATCAGTAAATCGGTTTGAAATTGTTCTGTGAAGTTTTCTATGCTCCTAATCTAATTCTATCTAGTCTAATCCATCTAAATCACACTTAATTTGAGTTCGAGTAAATGTTTAATCAAGCTCTGATTAAACTCACTTATTTGATTAAAAACCGAATAATTCAGTTGTTAACAGTAAATTTTTCGGTCATTACACTTTTTGCCTATACACTTGACACTTTTGAGGATCCATTAGGAATTTATTTTTCATAGTATTTGGTTATTTTTTATTTTTAGGACATTTGTGTTTGTTTTAGATTCTGATGTTTCATTTTCGGCACCCTTGAGTATATTTTGGATTTTGCATGAGGACATGCAAAAAGCTAAGTGTGGGGGAATTTGATAAGCAATATTTTGATACATTGATCAACCCTCATATTTAGTTTATTGAACCTCTTTTGTGCTTAATTGAATAATATTGGACACATTTTATAAGTTTGAACTCTAATTGGGCTTAATTGTATTTTTCAGCATTATTACAAATTTTTACTATTTTTGTATTATGGCTGTATCTTGAGTTGTAGATATCTAAAAATTACAAATTTTATATTGTAGGAAAGCTGAGAGAAAGGTCTACAACATTGATGAGAAGTCAACAACAAATTCGGATGTCTAGTGGGTTGAATTGGGCCACGAAGTCAAAACAGGGATGTTATGCTGGAACCGGAGTAGTGTGCACTAATTGGGCCATAACGTGAGTTGTAGACATTGCATTGAGGCAAAACTAGTGCCATTTGAAAGCTAAGACATAAAGCTTCAATTCATATGGTGACCACTCTCCAAAATAATGACATCTTCATGGATTTATTGGCTATTAAAATGTACTGACGCGAATACACATACAACCTGAACATGCTATAAATATTAGGCCATAACTCTCTCATTTTAAGTCCAAATTAAGCAAATTGGGTGTCCACTTAAAGCTAAGAGGCAGAGGATTAAGTTGGGCTCAAGGGTATTTTTGAATTTTGACATTTGAGGTCTGATAAGAAGAGAGAAAAGAGAGACGCGAAAGGGGACTCATCTCTCCAACATTTTTCATTTTTTCTTTCTTCTCTTCTCCTCTCCTCTTCTTTTCTTTTTCTTTTCCTTTCATTTTGTAAGATACTTGTTTGGGTTCTATTTTGTAACCTTCATTGCTATGGAGGAGTAGGATTTCAAGCTAGTTCAAGGAGACTCCAAGGGCATTATGATTGTAATCTTGAAACTCTATCCTTGAATTTCAATCATGTTTGTTTTCTTGATTCTTTGCCCTCTTTTATTTGTAAATTTACATTGAATGGTATTGATATGTGAGTTTATGAATGAGGAATTAGTTGGGTGATTGCTAATTGGTCAATTGGTATGAACTTGATTAGTTAAAGAATTAGGAATTGGGTTTAGGTTCAAACTTAGGCTAATACAATTGGGGCTAGAAATCAACATAGGTTAATTAGAGTTGAGGTCTCAATTGTCTAGTCAATTATGTGTTGGTTGAATTCCAAGAGTTCTCTAGGCAGAATTGTGGGGTTGTTAGTAGAGGTCTCTCTAATAGCTCAAATTAGTCGCACTCCATGTGTTTGATATATTATGCGTTAATGATTGATTCACCTTATGCCTCAAGAACTCTTTGAACTAGTGTTTTTATTTTCATCTAATTTTCTTTTATAGCTTATTGACTGCATGTTTGCACATATCCCCTTATTACTGAACTAGATAGCAAGAACATCCTTGTGAGATGACCTTGGTTGCACTATAATTCAAATTTAGTGTAATTAAGTATTTTAAAATTGTAATTTGGAGCAGGCTGCGACACTTGCTACCAACTACCACAAGAGTTTCTTGGAGAGCTTGAAGGGAAAAACAAGTGTTGGAGGTGGTCTTCCTCCTTTTGGGCTTGCAAATAAGGCTAAATGAGTGCTTGTTTTACTCTATCAAAGACCAAAGAAGGTGGCCCTTGATAAGTTTGTGAGGGTGGTGATAAAAGATGATGGTGATGGTGGTGGAAAAGTAAGAAGAACAAGGAGAAGTGGAGAGAGGTGAGAGCTTTTATGTCTAAGAGAGAGGATGAAAGTTTGCAAAATGAGGGAGTGAGTGAGGGGGGGCTGATGGCCTCCCAACAAGGCCAAGGAGTAGGTGAGTTTTGCTTCTTTTACAAGCAAGAAGGCTAGGAACCTTGGGGTGAAAGGGTTGATTGTGTTTTCTTTGAGTCTTGGTGCATGCTATGGACCATTTTGTGTTTTCTCAAGTGAGGGAGCAAAGGCAAGGTCTACTTACTTATGAGAGTTGATTGACTTGAGTCTACCTACATCATGTGACAAGACTCTAGTGAAGACTAGCTCTTCTTTAGGTTAGACTTGGCTAGGGAATATTGCCAAAAAAGGGTTGATCTAAGGGTGCAAGATTAGGAAGTAATGGATGGTTGGATTTTGCTCTTCTTTGGCCGAAATTTTAAACCAAGGGGAGATTTTTAAATCTTCAAAGCTATTAGGGTTGTCTAAGTGCTAATTAGGTTAGTTAGTTTAATTTCTCATTAGTCAATTTTGGCTAATTACACTTTTAAGGCACTTTATTTCCAAAAGAATTACTATTATTAATCACATATTAAATGTGTGAGGATTTAATTTTACTAAAATTGTTTAGGGTGAAATATTTGTCAAAAACTTGATTAATAAGGTTATGTTAGCTCAATTATGTTTCAAAATCACGGACTAGTGAGATTTGAATGGTTATGCTTCAATTAAAGTGTTTAGTGCATTTGATTCAATTGTTGACTTGTTTTCTAAACTCTTACTCATCAAGATTAGCCGATTTGTCCTCAATTAATCGCTAATCATTCTAATTAGCTAGGGACACTAAAATAATTAGCTTAGATAGAGTTTGGGGATGTTACACTTTTTTGAGAGAACTAGACCACACTATAATTCATTTTTCAAACAAATTCTTTAAGTTTCTTCTTCATCATGAATGAAATTTACAAGGAAAAAAGCTTTTCGAAAGGGAATCTATGCTTTCAAGATCCTATCTCTCATAAGAAAAATTGTCAAAGCATCAAAAGTGCTCGAAAATGGTTTACCTAGAATGAGTTCCAAACTGAAATTTGGGTACCAAGGTTGCTCCAATTTGAACTCCAACAGGTTGAGATTGGATCTCTACAGCGATGGCAGGTTGTACCTGCAAGGACTCCAACACTCAAGTTAGTGAGGGCAAGAGGTACTAGGTGTAGTATATAAGGCATACCTGAAGTTAATAATTGGCTACCTATTTATAGTGGATGACAATTAAGAATAAGGGGGATGTTTCATGATCCCATGAAGTATTTCGAGACTTCCAATAGCTTGATACTCCTTGGCAAGTCTAAAATAGGGGACATCATGTTAGGTGAGCATCATTCCGGTTTGATCACAGACATTAGTCCAACGACCCTATCCTTATACAGGTTGGTGTATGTGGACCCCGAGTTGGGCCTCCTAATATGGGCTAAGTAGGGCCTCTTAGCCCTAATCTAGAGTAAGAAGGATATATTTTTATCTTCTCCAATGCCTTTTAGAAAACATTTAGTGGTTGTAAACTAAAATGAGAATTAAAGTTTTGATGAATACCAAATCAGTGTTTAAGCTAATCCTGGTATATATAAACGAATTGTTTCTAGAAGCATTTCTTTGTGAATCATGTGCATTATATGATTGAGAATATTCTAAGTCAGGTTATCCATTGGTACTTTAAATTGAATATACTTGATACGAAATATATGCTTTGTATACTTCTTAAACTATCATACAAGAAAAAAGGAAGAAGGTTCAGAAAGATGAAACTGCAACATTAGAAAGGAAAGCGATGGCTCAAGAATGAACATTATTCACTCAAAAAGATGACCTTGTTCAGAGGGGAAAATCTTCAAAGACATGCTTCTCATGAAGTGCTGCACCTTCAAAGCTTCCGCTGCACGCTTCAATGGACAAATTCAAAAAGTTAAAATGGTGATTTGACAAGATGCAGAAAAGGCACTGACAAGCCTGAATAATTGGCAAACCAACTAATGGTTATTTTTCTACTTCTATGTAAGTTTTGAAGAACGGGAAAAAGGAAGACTATTTCTTCTCTATCCAGTCGTAGACCAGCAGACCAAAAGGATCAAGGCTTGCTAGCTTTAACAGTCATATTTCAAAGTCTATATAAGGCTAGAAATCAAAGAACGTAGAGTTAGACTATTTGAATATTTTATATGTAAAAGAGCTTCTTTTCTTCATCATTCTCAACCATCTAAAGCACCAAAAAGTTACTTATCATAACTTTAGGATATAAGAAAATCTTCTCTTCTGGTTTGAAATAGATACATTCTCTCTTTGAGAATTTAGAGAAGTCTCACACAAAGTACTTTATAGTCCTCTATTGAGAAAGTTAGTGTGAGTGTACAAACAAAATACTTCATTCTCATCATTTGTATCTAGACCTAGTAGTGGTCAGTGTAAAACTTAGAGAGGCTAGGAAAAGAGTACTTGTTTGTAAAACTTGGAGAGATTAGTAAAATACTACTCAATTGTAAGCTTGGAGAGGCTTGCAGAAAGAATACTCACTTGTAAAAAGCTTGGAGAAGGTTGGACAAAGAATACTCAAAGTATATAAAATCTCAACAAAATGTTGAGGATTGGAAGTAGGCAAGTGGTTTGGTCAAACCAGTATAAAATCTGTTGTGTGATCATCTCTATCTCTGATCTTGTTATTTGATTTTATCATTTAGGTTCATATCTATTTAAACTTTATCAGAAACAAAAGTTTATTTCAGTTTTATATGGAACATAAACTATTTTTAAACTAACAATATCGCTTCTGCAATCCAAGTCCTAAACTTGAGATAGATATTTTTACTAAAGTTTTCATATACAAAACTTACTTGAAAGCATGATTCAACCCCTTTTCTCATGCTATCCTATCCAAGAATATCAAGTCTTCAGAAGTGCACAAGCATATGATAAGGATGATCTATCCAAAAGGCATATGGAGAAGGGTAACCTCCAGAATGTTGATCTCAGTAAAGAATACCTCACTCTCAAAACTTGACCTGCATAGTTCATAAATATTTTCTTAAGGTCAAACGTGACAAGACAGATATCCAAAAGAAGTGCTGACACTCTGAAAATGCTATTGACTCAAATGGCTAGTTTCCTTCTTTATGTTGTCCTTGCTTGGAGAGAAAGAAAGTTGTCAACTTTTTTCTTCTATCATAACCAATGGATCAAAAAGCTCAAGGCTCAAGGCTGAAGTCTCAACGGCTAGCTTTTGAAGTCTATAGAAGTCTTTAAAACAAAGAAGAAGTTTTGGAATCCTACAAATTGAAAATCTTAACAAGCCTTTATCTTTCTCATCCTTTTAAATGTCTAGAAAGTTACTTTCTGTAGCTTCCCTTGATACCAAAAAAATAAAAAATCTTCTCATTACATTATAATAGCTAATATCCTCTTAACGAGATTAGTGAGAAGTCACTCCACTCTATACTTAATAGTTTCATGCACTTTGAGTGTTCTAGTGTGAGTGTTTATCAAACACAAACTTTCAAATCATTTCTTTGTAACCTGACCCGGTAGTGATCATTGTTAGCTTCAAGAGACTATGACAGTACCACTCTATTGGCTTAGCTTATAGAGGCTAGGAAAAAGCTACTCGATTGTAAGATTGGATAAGCTTGTACAAAAGAATCCTTGTGTTGATAAATTCTCAACTAGTTTGTTTAGGACTAGATGTAGGCAAGTGGTTTAGCCAAGCTAATATAAAATTTTCTTGAGCGATTTTCTATCCCTATCTCTCTTTATAGTCCTTATAACTTGTGTTATTATTCTATGTACTTTTGTTGAATGTTATCTAAGAAAATTGTTGTGAAAACAATAACTTAGTTTTAACTAAAATGTTTCAACAATCCAAGTCCAAAGACTTGAGAAAATTTGTTTAAATTTTTAGGTACGAAAAAGTTTTTGAAAGCATAATTCAACTCCCCTTCTCATGCTACTTTCATCTTCAATTGGCATAAGAGCTTGGCCTCTGGGGTTGAGTTTCCTTATAGTTGCAGTGAAAAAAGATCTTGAGATATGGCATAACAGATCACACACATTATTGAAGGACACTCTATTAATTTTCCTTCATATTTTAATGGTGAAGATTAATCGTATTAGAAGGATAGAATGAGACTCTTTATTGATTCCACAAGTCTAGATATGTGGAAAATCATTGAGAATGGAGATCATGTTCCAATTATGGAACAACCTGTGTCTCAAGTAGTTACTGATCTAGATCAACCTCCTCTAGTAATAGCCAAATTGGTGCCTAGAAACCAATGGACTAACCAACACAAAGCCAAGGTACAGATGAATGCTGAGGCCAAATATCTTCTCACTTATGCTTTTAAGCAAAAGTGAATATGATAAGATTATTTCATGTGACTCTACCAAAGAAATCTGGGACAAACCTGTGCCTCAAGTAGTTGTTGATCTAGATCAACCTCCTCTAGTAATAGCCAATTGGTGCCTAAAAACCAATGGACTAACCAACACAAAGCCAGGGTACAAATGAATGCTGAGGCCAAATATATTCTCTTGTGCTTTAAGCAAAAGTGAATATGATAAGATTATTTCATGTGACTCTGCCAAAGAAATCTGGGACAGACTCGAAACTCTTCATGAAGGAACTGATAAAGTCAAGGAAACTAAGATCAGTATGCTAGTTCATTAATATAAAATGTTCAAAATGCTGAAGTATGAGCATATTGATATGACAGCAAGATTTATGCACATCATAAATCAGCTAAAGGCATTAGTAAAAAGATATTCTAACGCTGAAATAGTCATGAAGATCTAGAGAAGCCTGTCCAAGGCTTGGCACCCCAAAGTAACAGCTATTCAAAAAGCCAAAGGCTTAAATATGCTTAGTCTCAATGCTCTCATTGGGTCTCTAAAGACTCATGAGATTGAATTGAATGAAGCCTTTGAGGAGACTAATAGAAAAGGCAAGCCCATTGCCTTAAAATCCACTCAGAATATGTAGTTCTTCTAAAGCCATGAACGCTTCAGAAGAAACAAATGAAGAAAAAGAAGAGCCTTCTAATGATGAGGATGATGAAGAGAAATATAAGATTGCTCGTCTGGCTGAAAAGATCACTAAGACATGAATCAAAAGAAAGAAAAAGAAAGGATTTATCCCTAAAAAGGACAAGAATGGAAAGGCAAAGCAAAGTGAGATCATCTGCTATAACGGAGCCTGTGTAATATCCCTGTTATTCTTAATATAGCATAATAAAATCTTTAATTATTTCACTTAGGTAGTGTGAGAATTTCTCAAGCAGCACTATGTTATAACGATCCTTATATTGAAAACTATCAGGCAATATGACACTGTCATGGAAATTACAGCACTGCCATATGCTAAAAATTAGGAAAAGATGAAAATACCCTTGTAGTACAAACTTTGGAAATTTACATAATTGCCCCAAAATTTTTTGTAATTGCACTTGGAACCCATAGGCTATTTCTGTTTAGATCCTGGAACATTTAGAAAATAACATTTAGGCCCCTACGGTCTTATAATTAGTCGGATAGCAGATTAAGCAGAGTAGAGTAATATAACGAAGCCATAAAAACCCAAATCTCAGCCAATTGAGCCACAAAGGTATCCAAGTATGAAATGACATGAAATGACCCTAAACTTGATCAAAATTATGAAAATGCCATTAGTAATAGAAAACAAAAAATACAATAGAAACTTTGACAAAAAAGACAGAAAATGTTAAAGAGCTTATAAAAGGCCAAAAACTACTTAGAAGACCTCATAAGATTTCAATAAAATTATAAATACATTTTTAATATATTTTGAAGATAAATATCAATTTTCACAAAATTAAGCAATATTTATATAATTACATAAAAATAACCTTACCAAAATGTAAAATTGGCCCCGAAACCCTATGAGACCACTTTAACTCGTGGTATGGCAAAGAATCAATGGAGTTTCAGGCTTGCGCTTGATGGACCACATGATTGGGCCTCTAAATGGGCCTTGGCAGCTGTTGAATTGGGCTGCATAGTTTTTGAATCAATTATGGGCCTAATTACATCAAAAAGGCCATAATTACTT
Source organism: Pterocarpus macrocarpus (assembly GCA_031439585.1). Taxonomy (NCBI): domain Eukaryota; kingdom Viridiplantae; phylum Streptophyta; class Magnoliopsida; order Fabales; family Fabaceae; genus Pterocarpus; species Pterocarpus macrocarpus. Next base: position 34,764,376 of record CM062519.1, read on the forward strand.
CATAAAACCTAAAATAAATCAAATAAAAAATATAAAATCATAAACCCGTGGACATGGATGCCCCAAGTTGTCCTTTAGACCCTTAGTATCAGTTTTAAACAAAATGTGAAAAGGATTAGTGGAATTTTAACATGTGACATCATTTAGATGACATTTTATTAATTAATCTTTTACTAAATGCTATGAATTTTGACTTGATTTTTTACCAAGTTGATTCTTGTCCCCTAACCAGCCAAAGCAATGTAGCGCAGCTCAGGTACAACTATAGAAGATTTTTATTTTTATTTTTATTTTAGATAATTAATTAGGTTAATTGTAGAAAAATTCTGAAAAAATTCAGAATATCATCTAACACATAATTAAACATGGATTTGATGATAAATTAACTAAATTTAATTGTTTACTAATTGTTTTATTAATTAAAGCTTAAATTGCCTAATCTAGATTTTAGAAAAATTGCTAATTATGCACTAATTAAGCCTTAAACCATTTTAATCTTTTCTTAAACCTTAATCAACATATAAGATGAGTATTACAACACATCTAAATCAATTTTAATTGGTGGTTAAATTAATTAAATATTGGTGGTATAATTAACTAACTAAACTACCTAATTAAGCCAAAACTAATCCTATAATTAAGAATAACCTAATCAGCCCTTTTCTCTATAAAAAGACCATCATAGGCTGACCACACCATACTTTAGAAACTCTTTGATCAACCCCAAACACACCCAAATAGCCGCAGCCTTCATCGTCTTCTTCCTCCACTATTTTCTTTCAAAAACTTCACCAAAACTCCATTAAAACACCGCCAAGCTCTCATCCATTCTAACCACCCTCAAGCACCATCATTCCACACCATCAAAGCTCACATTCAAGCCTTCAAAGAGGAGCAAAAACTTGATTTTAGCTACTACCCCATCCTTGGTAATTTCGAGTTTCAACCTCACAAAACAAGTAGGATTTTCTTTTTCACACTTTAGGTTCTATGCGTGTGTATTGTGTTATTTGAAGCTTTTAAACACATTTTCCAGAATATAAACTTAGTTTTGAAGCCTTTAAATGGCAATGAAAGATTGAGGTTTCTATGGTTTCCTTTGATGATTTAAAGTCTTGTTCATATATGTTTGTGTTTTCATGCACTAGAACATGTTCTCTTGTATGATTTTGAGTTAAATCTTTTTGTGCATAACCATGAGGCTCACGGCCATATTTGGGGCAAAGAGTGATGGATTTGTTTTATTAATTTATGATGTTTCTATGTTCTTATGATGATGCTTCAAGTATTAGAGTATGTCACCATGGGTTTTGAAGTGATTAAAAGTGCAATCATCCTTGAGAATACATGTGTGAACCTCATGGCCTCACCATGGGCAGTGGGTAGCTCCTTTGTTTTTATGTGTTCTTATATGTTTTTATATTATATAGATGATGAATCAAAGTCTTAATATGATGCACTTAACCTATGGAAGCTTGATTCTTTGTTAGTTGCAATTTTCATTATGAAACTTTTAGTTTTTCCTAAGTATATGCATGCTGTCCTGTCTTGAGTGAAATTTTCTAGCATGTTTTCTCATGTATTAAAGTGTGTAAATTTGTTATTTGGATGTTATCTAACCTATAGTTTGATGATATGTGCCTATATGTTGATTCTACATGAATTTAGTGCATGAAGCTTGTGTTTTAATTAAATTTTGTGGCCTTATTTTGTTTTGACTTCCCTCATTTTATTCTATCTATTTTGAATGTTTAAAAGGTTAGTTTTGTGGCTTAGATAATGAACTTTCACTTGTTTAAGGTTTTAAATTAATATGTGAAGAATATATGCCTATTTCCTTACTTTATGCATTTGATGCATATGAATATGTTTAAGTATGCATTCTGCCCCTTGTTGAGCTGTGACTTTCAACATGGTTTTTAAAGTATTTTTATGTTCTAAAATGTTGTTTTGACGCATTAGAATCTAAATTAACCTATTATGTGCTTGATTGCTCCCTGTAATTTGGAGTTGGTTTTGTGAATTAAAAGTTTAATTTAAAGATTCTACCCTGTTTTGGGAGCATGTGTTTTATTTTTAATTCTGTTGTTTAAGTGTTTTATAAACTTCATTTGATGCCTTATATTATGTAATTTTACTTGATTAAGCTTTGGGCACATATTTATGAAGTTTTGAAGTAAAATACCATGCTTTGGCTACATATATATATATATATATATATGTTTCGGCCTTAAGCTTCTTTTCATCATGGAAGTTGTTTTAATTAGTTTACAATGTTGAAGTGTTTTCAAACCTTTGAGAAAGATTGAATTAGTATAGTTTATGTGATAATTTCTTTAGGGACCATTAAGACTTAATAAGACACTAAAACTCACTTAAAACTTAATAAAATAAACTATGACCTATGCTTGGAGTTTATGACTCTATGAACCTTGACCTATGCTATTGGACTTTGTATGGACTTATTTGAATTATCATGAGACCTATTATGGTCATGCCTTTGCAAGAGGGAACCTATGCTTGGATATTGGATTATGGACTTTGGACTATGGACTATGACTATGGACATTGGACTTAATCACATCTTTAATCACACTAATGAACCCCACTATAAAGATTTAAGTTAAAGGTCCTATTAGAAATGCCATATGAACTAGCTAGTTCCTTACTTGAAGTGGTTTTCTAAGCTTTGGTTTAAGAATAAGTGTTTCTTAAACTTTTCTTTGAGACTTGATTTTGAAACCCTGTCTTGCATGAGAATATGTCTATTTTCACTAATATGAGCTTCGAATTTTAAGCATGAAAGTTTAGTTGAATTATGAATTAAATGTGATCTTGTATTATTCTAAATGCTTTTAAGGGATATATGCTATGGTACATAGAATTACTTGTCATGAATTGAGTGTGATATGAAATTGGTGGGACAAGCACATGAATATGGTTATGTGAAGTATGCACACGTATATGGTCAAGATCTTTACTTAAAAATTGATAACTTGTGCTCTGATTGGTGATTGATGGCATTATAACTTAAATACAAGATTTTGTGCATATGACAATGGTTTGAGTTTAGAATATGATATTGCGTACTCTTCATGAAAATGGTAACTCTTAGTTGATAGCTACAAGATTATGTGCACTGTGTTAAGAATGAATTTTGTATATGCGCATTAAGTGCTGAGAATGAAATATGTGATTTGAATGAAATAATATGTGTTATGTGCACTTTGAGAATTGGCTACTATATGAGTATAAATGAATAAATGACACCGCGGGCCCCACCTTGATAGTGGACAAAGAGTTGGCGATTGTTCCGTGACACCTTAGGCCCTACCTTGTAGCGGATAAGGACTTGGTGATCACATGACCTTATAGAGAAATGAGATTTTTGTGATTTAATCTCGTAATGAGCATTTAATAATCAATATATGATGTGTTCTATGAAATGAATATGTGCACAATATGTTTGAAGTTAAACTAGTGGCAAGACTATGTGCAAATGATCCATATATACTATATTTTGTGTTGTGGCTATATTGTGGAAAATGGAGCTGTGAAGTGAATATATCAGCCCCACCTCGCAGTGCACAAGTGGTATATTCACAGGGTAGTGCATTAGGCCCACCTCAAAGTGGATAAGTAGTGCATTTACCCAAGGTGACATATCAATCCCTGTCTCATAGTGGACAAGGCATATGTTCACTATCTAGCAGTGGTCATGGTAATGCGTTGACCCTATCGTGGAGTGGACAAGTGGTGCATTAACCACGACAATGTCTTAGCCCCACCAAAGAGAGGATAAGTGGGACATTTGCCTAGCAATGTCTTGGCCCCACCTAGGAGTGGATAAGTGAGATATTTCCCTAGTGACATCTTGGCCTTACCTCTAGGTGGATCGTTAGGATGATCGCTGATTTGACTAGGGGATGCCCTAGTAATGAGAGCTCTCGTAGATCTGAACTTATTATATAAGACCCTACGGACTTTAGCCATCAGAAAAGATCAAAAAGCAGCAAAAAGGAATTGAACAATATACTTACCGTTATTTATGAGTAATATAATCATTTTAGTATTTGCATTGCTATTTTATTACTATTTATTAGTACGCACTGCCATCTTGCTTGACTCTATAAAATTGCTAGGAATGAAAATTTATCTTGTCTATTATCTATGACTCACTATGTGTTATTTTGCTGCTAAATGTTCTAATGATTTTATATGTGATTTGATTTAATATGTGTGTTGTGCATATTGTTGCATTCTTGAGTCTTTCTTAGCATTTTTGGGATGAAAAGGGACTCCTATGGGAACAAAACCCTACTTGGAGATTGTAACATCCTCAATTTCTTGTCATGCTAAATTACTTCAGTAACCATGAGTAATTAGGCACTTAATGAGGAATTATGAGATTAAGGCTTAATTAAGAGATTAATGAAGTGTTTATGAGTTAACTCTAATGAGAAAAGTCAAGAGATATGCTTAATCGAGATTAGATAATCTCCAATTAAGTAAGTCAGAGCCTTAATAGCTTAATTAAGTACTAATCACCCTTAATTAGCTTAATCGAGTTTAATTAAGGATAATTAAGCTTAATCGCAAGATTAATTTTTGTTAATCATATTTTTGTGTGTTAATCACTTATCCTTGCCTAATCATGTTAAGTAAGTTGCAAGAGCACTTAATCACATGATTAAATTCAAATTTAGTCAACTAGATAGTAAAGCAAAGGTGATGTCACTAAAATATAAAGCATTAGACAAGAGTGATTTATGTAAGAGTAAGTGTTCCCCCATCTTCCAATTTGTCTCCCTAAACCTTACTTAACACAAAATAACACAGAAATATCTTCCCCTACCCCTTTATGACATATGGCCACAACAACAACACACACACACACTCTCATTTTCATTTTGTGTCTTCCTATTCTCTCTATTAAACTCAAATTGCCCTACTTCTCTCTACATTCTTCTTCTTCTTCATCATCTTCCTCTTTCTTTCTCTAGCACCACCATAACCAAAACTCTCACTTAGCCCTTCAAAGACCACATCTTTTGGCCTTTGGAGACAAGATCTAAATACTACAAGCTTCATTTTCAAGAGAACTCAAGAGCTCTCTTTTTGTTCTTCCAAAATCGCCGCCTTTATCCACCTTGGGGAGCATCATCTTCTTCATTTTCTCCTTCAAGAAGTCATCATTTTCATCATTAGGTAGTGATCTTCACTCTTCTATTTTGTTTGCTCAAGAAAGTTTGAAGCTTGGCTCCTCTCATGACCAAGATCTTCAAGTAAAAGCTTGAGAAAATCTTTCATGCTCTTCATGAGCAAAAGTATCTATTTTTGGTAAAATATGTTCATGTTCTTGGTCATAAGTGTTCTTAAGTTTTTTTGAAAAGTTGTCACTTTTATCATTTTCTCTTGATTTGATACATTCTTGATGCATGAAATTTCAAAAGTTTGTTGCTTGCAACCTTAAAAGTGGCGCAAGTTTTGTGCTTTTTTAAAGTTTTATTTTCTCTTGTCTTGAAGATAAGAATATATGTAAAAGTCTAAGCTTTTTGGAATATGAAGCCTTTTTAAGTTATAAAAATGATATCTTGTCACTTTATGTATTAAAGATTGACTGTTGGATGCAAATCCTTTTGTAACACCCTACTACTAACTATTATTATACCGCTTTAATTTTCTTTACTCAAATTGGATAATAATCAGCCAATAAGGTATTACTAAACTCACTAGTTTAATTTTAGTGCGGGTAAATTTTTTCCACCGGTTGCTCTTACTAAATTTACTACTTTTAGTTAAATAATTTACATGATAAAATTATTACTACCACATACTAGTCAGAAATTCCACATTTAAGGGCATCCATCATATACAGAAAACATACCTCACTACTACTGTATCATAGAGTGTAAATAGTATTCAACATACATAACTCAAAATATAAAAAGGGGACGGGATGCCTACACTAATATTAATCATCCCCACCCAACCTGTATACAGTCCATCAAAATATCCAATAGAATATGTTAGATGAAGATGCCAAAAAGTGGCATCCTAAGCTACATCACAGCATACTAGTCTTAATCATTAATAATAGTAATAGTAAGAGTACGATCTAGAACGTGTAATAGAATCCTATTATTCAGCAAGTTAGGCTCAAAAGCTATGTTCATCTCAATATTAAGAATGATCCACGTCTAGAAACACCAAAGAAAAAGGGGTGAGAGAAGTCTCCCAGTAGGGTGGTGTTCCCAGGGCAGTCTCATTTCATCCCGAAAATGGTAAGAACAAAGACGGGAGTGCAATAATATGTAAGCCACATAAACAAACACTGTTAGAACATTTAGTAGCAAAATGAAAGATATCCAAGCACAACAGTTAATAAGATAAATTATTATTTCTAGCTATTAGTATCAAGCAAGATGGAAGTATGTCATAATATTAATAACAATAAAGCAGTAATATAATCAAGTAATATATATAAAATTAATAATCACAAGTATACTATTGATCCTTTTGCTGCTTCTTTTTTTGGTGGTTGAAGTCTGTAGGGCTAGCATTAATAATCCGAATCTACGAGGGCTCTCTTTGCTAAGGTGTCCCCTAGTCAGATCAATGAATTACCAAGTCCTTATCCGTTGACTTGGCGGGGCCCATGGTATTCACATAACGGACACCAAGTCCTTGTCCGCTAACTTGGCAGGGCCGAAGGTGCTATTTCAAATCCACTGCCAGACTTATTGACCACCAAGTCCTGATCTGCTAACAAGGTGGGGTCCAAGGTGTCACTTAATGAAATGCATGGCTTGTTCACTACACAATGGGGCCCACACACTCACTTATTCATTGAGTCATATATAGTAGCCAGACATAAGTGTACATATGTAATTTCCATTCAAATGGTGCATAGTTTCATTTCTATCACAGAGTGCATATAACACAAACTATTTTGAGCATATCTCAATGCACACATAAAACTTATAATTGAATGAAAAGTAGATAATGTCTTAGCTCATATGCATGATATTGGGCATACTTAATTCATGGTAAGAAATTCTCATAATCTTAATCATACATAGCAAAAAGGAGCTTAATCATAGATTACACATAACACTTTATTCACATAAGTTCAAAGTGCATAAGGACACACATATGATTCACATACATATTCATGCATAAATTTTGAAATTTACATATACAAATTATCATATTCATATGCAAATCAAAAACATCACAAATACTTCAAAGAATAGTTCATAACTCTTGTTTTTAAACCAAAGTATAGAAAACCTCTTCAAGCAAGGAACTAGATAGCTCATGTGACATTTCTAAAAGGATCCTTAAATTAAATATTTGTGTTTAAGGTTCTTTAATGTGATTAACAATGTGATTAAGTCCATAGTCATAGTCCAAGGTCCATAATCATAGTCCAATGTCCGTAGTCATAGTCCATGTTTCATAACCAAGCAAAGGTCCTCCAATGCATAGGTATATGACCTAAACAGGTCTCAAATAGGTCTAATACAAGTCTCATAGTCTCATAGCAATTCAAATAAGTCCATTCAAACTCCAATAGCATAGGTCATAATCATAAACTCCAAGCAAAGGAAATGATTCATTTTATTAAGTTTTAAGTAGTTTTTAGTGTCTTGTTAAGTCTTAATGGTCCCAAAAAGAAATAATCACATAAACACACTAATTTAAACATGCTCAAAGGTTTGAAAACCTTTCATCAAAGCCAAGTAATTAAAACAACTTTCATGCTAAAAAGAAGCATATAGCCGGAACCACATATATGGTCAAAACAAGATAATTTTTTTCAAAACTTCTCAAACTTGTCAACAAAGCTTGATCAAGTGAAAATGCATAATTCAAAGCATCAAATGAAGTCTATAAATCATTAAATCAAGAGAAATGAGCATGATATGCATGCTGTCCAAAAATTAGGGTAGAAAAAAAATCTAACTTTTACTTAGAAAACCAACTCAAAACACAAGAAATTTATCATACAACTACTTAATATGATCACATAGATTCTCTAACATCAATACAATATTTAAGGGCATAAAAACACTTTCAAAAACCTGCTCGAAGTGCAAAGCCAATGGATGCAGAATTTTGAACTCAAACATTTTCAAGTGCATCAAGTTATTTAGGTAGGAAAATAGCTTGTAATCTGATAACTCTCTTTGGTGAGTTATATTTTTAACTAGTTTTTATTTAATTTAGGACGTAATTGTCTAGCTTTATTGCTATTTTGTTTATTTTAGTTAAGTAGTTTAGATTAGGTAGTATTCTTATTTTCTATTATTTTCTTATCTTTTGGATACTTATTTTGGGTTTATTTGATTTATTGTAGGTACAAGTGGGCCCAAAAGAAGTTGGAAGAAGCCAAGCCAGGAATTCAGACTCAGCACCTTGCGCTATAGCACAAGCAAGGCTCTGATAAGATCGCCAAGATACGGAAGAAATTGCCACATTCATGTCGCTCTATAGAGCAACCCCTTGCGCTATAGCGCGCTCCCGTTTTGTCAAATTTCCAAGGTTTCATGCTGCGCTATAGCACAACCCAGGGCGCTATAGCGCGCTGCCGTGTTCGAAGACTCTGTCAACAAATTTTTGTTGCGCTATAGCGCAACCACAAGGCTATAGCGCCATCGATTTCGCAAATGAGCCAAGAATTGGGACTTGCGCTATAGCGCAACCCCCTGCGCTATGGCGCAAGCCCATTTGCAGCAGAAAATCCATTCAAGCTGAGAGTTAAAAGAGGGACATACACACTATATAAAGGGGTCACACATATCACAAAAGAGATACCTAGACACTTACACACCCTCTTCAAGACAGAAGACTTCTTCCAAGAGATTGAAGGTGAAGATTCAAGGAATTCGGCGCTTAATCATCAACACGGAGAGATCCAAATTTTCCCAAATTCCTTGTTTCTAGCCAGAATTCTCCATGGCTCTTTGTTTTTCTGTTTCCTTGTCTTTATCCTCTGTTATTATTTTCTTTTCTTTAGACATGAACTAAATTTTTCTTGCTAGGGCGTTAATGGACCCTTTTGTATGACAATTTTCTTTATGGATTAATGTTAATCTTGTTTCTATTTCAATTGCTTAGTGTTTTTGTTTGTGCTTAATGCTTTTGAGTGATTGGCCACCATTCAATTGATTCGTTAGTTTACAATAACTAGAGATAGGGTTTGTAAACAAAGCTTCTTAACATAAACATCGTGAATTGAGCGAAAACTAGAGATAGACAAACGCGGTTCATGCGGTCAACATAGGAACCCATAGAACTTCAACCTTTTCCTAGATTAGTTTGTGCTAAGAGATTAGATAATCAATTTAGGATAAAGAGTATTGCTTGACCTTGAGAGAGGCTAGGAATAAATTAAGGGGAACCATGTAACACCCTAATAAACCCATACTACGCTTAAGTCGTATTACGGCATTTTATTAGCTGTTACTTATACTCGTGGAAAACTAAACTTCATTTGAAATTAAATTACGCGAAAAATACGGTAAAATTTTTTCTTTTTCTTTTGAAATACGTCGTCACTTTTTGAAAGTAAAGCCTCGCGTGAGAAAGTAGCAACAAACGAACGTATCGCAAAGATTTCAGTATAAATTAAAGGAACAAGGATAAAATCAAAATACCATGCATTCAATTACTACAACAATCATAAATATAATTAATCTCATAATATCCATACATAAAAGGGAACTCATGGTCATGCCATGGCCCCGAAGTCAAAGATACATAAGTCTGATACAGAATGAAATACAACAGATAAGGAACACAAATAAAAATAGACCCATGTGGACGCTTCATCGCCCTCTGCCTTTTTCCATGCCTTCGATCAAGTGGGCTCAAGTTCTCGAATGCCTGGTTCCCCTCGCTCCTCGGCCTCAGGGAACGCGAGGAGTGCGGATGATGCGGGGGTGCCGACTGATCACCTCAAAGTGACGCACGCGACGACCCGGGGTATGGCTGGCCACAGACGAACGCGCCTCGGAGGGGTCCTCTTCGGACTCAGCAGGGTGATACTCAGGGGGCGGTGGCGAAGCGGCCCTAGGTGTGGCCGTCGAGCTCACCTCCATCACAGGGATCTCCGGCAGGGGTGCAAACTCGGCTGCGGGCAAACCCGGCGACATCGGCTCCATCTCGAAGTCGGGTGATGGCTCGGGCGGAAAGTCCCAAGGACCTAGAGGCTGTCCAAGAAGAGTTGAAGAGATGTCTCACTGGTTGGCGGGTTTTCGCCTCTTCAAAATTCGACCCGGATAAAAATGTGTACGCATTCTTTGTGGTGGTCGTGGGCCACAATAGCGTGTGTATCCCCGTCGTAAGCCCACTCATGGTGGGGAGGGTCCATGCTCCATTCCACGGGGTGAGCCATGAGTATCTGGTGACGAGACGGAAAAACAGCTAGGGTGAGAAATAAGATTTCTCAGTAGGACTCGACCCTGACACGTGGTGTCATCGTCATCGTCCCAGCCACTTCGGTTTTGTTAATAAAAACAGTGAGCATGCATCAAATACCATTCTTAGATTTTCGAAAACATGAGTATCCGAAGCGAATTCAATTTTAACATACTTTCTAATCATTTGTATCATAATGACCATAAGCACAAGTGTAATCGTATGAAACATGCATGTTCAAGCTAGAAGGTTCTCTTAACTTCTTCTCTTTCTAGGGTTTTGGACCGAAGTCCCTTTTCTTTTCTTAACTTGACTTTATCTTTTCACCCACTAAACATAAGTGGTAATGAGCTCATACCGTGGCCGTCGCCACCATAGAATTTCGGTACTCACACTAGCTGGGTCATGCCATGCCTCATGTAAGACCTATCCCCTATACTCACACTAGCTGGGTCATGCCATGCCTCATGTGAGTCGTGGGTGAGGGGAGCTTAGATTAGATTACCTTCCCTTTTGAAGGATCACTTACTTGAATTAAACTTCTTCTTATTTAAGCATTATGATGCAAAATATTTCTAAGTCCATAATTCTTACAAAATTTCGGCAGCATAACGGCTAGACCGAAGCTTCCCAAAATTTTGCCAAACAGAGAAACCAATATCATAGTATCATCAAGCATCATATCATATCATCATCATCATGATCATAATCATAACATCATCATACCATCATCATCATCATCATCATCATAACATCATGCTTGCACATAAACATAGGCATATTCTCAAGCAACATTTTATGAGCTTAGCTTAGTAAATTGGGTGCAAGCTTTTAATTGAGGTTGTCTCTTGTGTAAACTTCTCTTATTTAGCATAATGCCACTTTTTGTCTAATGTCCTTTTAGACACTTTTTAAGTTGAATTATGAGGGTTCTCTAATGCTTAATATAAGGGTATTAATGTTTTAAAGCTTATTTCTCCTTATTCTTTAACTTTTACCATAACTAGTTTTACTTTTACAATGGGGCAGTAACTTTGAAAATTCACCATAATTTCATCTTTTACTCTTTTATTTCGAATTTTTGTGTGGATATACTTCTCTGAGTCTATTTTTAAACAAAAGAAACCCCACTTAAAAATTCATTTTGTAGCTTGAGTTATGCATATTTTATTTTGACTGTTCAGTTTCTAAGTTCACTCCTGGTACAGTGGATTGTTACTTCTCATTATAATTACTCAGAAGGAATCTGAGAAAAATTTTTATGGGTTTGTTCCTCTATGTCTTAGCTTTCAATTAAACTTGGTCTCACTCAAAAATCATTTTTGTAGCTCGAGTTATACACATTTTAGTGTAGACTGCCCAGACAGAAACCAATCCGAGAATAGTCCACTTTGAAAAATCATATCTCACTCATTTTAACTCCGAATCTTATGTATTTTATATGTATGGAAAGCTCTTTGAGTCTATTTTCATATAAAATTGGTTCCACTAATTTTTGAGTTCTCTGGAAAAAGTTATACCATTTGGTTTACAGACTGCCAGAAAATCCAGATTTCACGTTTTGATTTTCCTCATGTTTTCTCCAAAACACTCAACCTCACTTTCAAGAAAACATTCTCAAGTTATAAAACACTCATACACCATGAAAGATTAGTGAAAAACTAACATGTTGGAGTTCAAAAATATTGAGTTCAACCATGTATCATACCAAACCGAAAACATGTTTTCAACAAACCACCATACAAGCAACAACATCTCATTTTATGACAAGAATGGCTATGATGCCCATAATCAATCTTTAAAACCACCTAGCTATGGAGAGCATAGGAGTTCTAAAGCTTGAAAAACAAGAGAGAAAAAGAGTTTAGAGCCACTACCAAGAAGCTTTCTTTGAAGGAATTTGTGATGGAAGAAGGTGATGGTGGTGGTATTCCTCCTCTTGGATCTTGAAAGAGGCTTGGTATGTGATTGTCTTTGATTCTCCAAGAACAAAATAAATGGTGGCTCTTGAAGAGCTTGTGAGTGGGATGAGGAGAGGAAAGGATGAGAGAAGTGGAAGGATTCTAGAGAGAAGTGGGAGAGTTTAGAGAGAAGGAGGAGAATTTTGGAATTGAGGAGAGAGAAGAGGATGAGTGAAATGAAAATGAAGAGAGAAAGAGAGAGGGAAGGAGGCGTACATGGAGGGAGGGAGGGCTGATTTCTCTTGCTTCTCCAACAAGCAAGGGGAGTGGGTGAGTTTAGCTTCTTTTGCAAGCAAGAAGGCTAAGAACTTTGGGGTAAAAGAGGGGGTTGTATTTTCCTTGAGTCTTGGAGGCATTTTAATGTCCAATTTGTGTTTTTCTCTAGGGGTTAAAGGGGAGTACCCTCTTAGGATTTGGTTGCTTGTCTAAGACTCATCCAAGTGTCAAGATCTAATGGTGGATGACAAGGATCCTAGTCTTGGCTTTTGATCTAATGGTGTAGGATTAAAGAGATCGAATGAAGGGTGAGATGTTGCTCCTCCTTGGTATGTCTTTTTAGGGCATATGCATGGAAGAACTTTTATCTCTAAATGTTATTAGAATTATTTAAGTGTAATTTAACTTAATTGGCTTAATTACCCATGAGTTAACTCTTGTCAATTACACTTTTTATGATACCTTGCATTATGGTTAAGCATATGCTTAAATTTGGGGTTTAATTTTTCAAGAGTTGTCTTAAGTGTCTTAATCATTATAAACTTGATTAGTAAGGTTAGGTTGTCTTACTTTTGTTTTGGCACCTTCGAGTAATTAAGGATTAGACGATTAAGGTTTTATTAAAACGCTTAGGACATTATGATTAAATTGTTGGCTAGACTTAATTTACTAAGCTCTTGCTCTCGAGATTAATCGATTAATTCTCAATTAATCGCTAACCCCTCTAATTAGCCGGAAACACCGAGCTAATTAACTTAGGTAAAAATGGGGATGTTACATTTCTCCCCTCCTTAAAAGAATTTTGCCCTCAAAATTCGTTACCTATAAACAGGTGGGGAAAATCTCTTTGCATCTCTGCCTCGAGCTCCCACGTGTGCTCCTCCAAGCTTCCTCTTCCCCATGCCACTTTTACTAAGGGCATAGACTTGTTCCTCAGCTGCTTGACCTTCCTATCTATGATTCTCATAGGCGGTAGGTCGAAGGTTAGGTCTTCCCTTAACTGTACACTTTCTGGCTCAAGAAGATGATTGGGGTCGGAGTTGTACTTTCTCAATTGGGAGACATGGAAAACATTATGAAGGTTTGACAAATGGGGTGGTAATGCTATTTGGTAGGCAACTGTTCCTACTCGTTTCAAGATTTCAAAGGGGCCAAGAAAACGAGGGCTCAACTTTTTGACTCTAAGGGCTCTACCAATGCCTGTTGTAGGAGTGATTTTCAAGAATACGTGTTCTCCCTCTTGGAACTCGATTGGCTTTCTCCTCTTATCCGCATAGCTCTTCTGACGACTTTGTGCAGTGAGAATCCTATTCCTTATCCTCTTAATTTGTTCGGTGGTTTGTCTAACCAGATCCGACCCTAAGAGGCTTTGCTCACCCGATTCATACCAACAAAGCGGAGATTGGCACTTCCTGCCATACAGGGCTTCATAAGGCGCCATCCCAATGCTAGCGTGGAAACTATTGTTGTAGGCGAACTCGATGAGGGGTAGGTGTTTGTCCCAACTTCCAGGTCGGTCCATTACACATGCTCTCAACATATCCTCTAGGGTTTGTATGGTTCTTTCTGATTGTCCATCAGTCTGGGGGTGGTAGGCTGTACTTAAACAAAGTTTCGTCCCAAAGGCCTTTTGCAAGGCTCCCCAGAACCTAGAGGTAAACCTTGGGTCTCTATCAGACACGATGGTTGCAGGTACTCCGTGCAATCTTATGATCTCTTGGATGTATAGCTGGGCTAGCTTATCCAGAGGATAATTCGCTCTAATGGGTAAGAAGTGGGCAGACTTGGTCAATCTATCCACGACAACCCATATGGCATCAAATCCTGCTTGTGTTCGGGGTAAACCCATCACAAAATCCATAGAGATTCCATCCCATTTCCACTCAGGGATCTCCAATGACTGCAGCATGCCTGGGGGTTTTTGGTGCTCAATTTTCACCTTTTGACAAACTAAGCACTTTCCCACCACATCGGCTACATCTCGTTTCATGCCTGGCCACCAAAACATCCTCTTGAGGTCTTGGTACATCTTTGTCATGCCAGGATGTATGGTGAAATGACCTTTGTGAGCTTCTTCTACAATCATCCTCCTCAAGTCATCCTTAGCAGGTACACATATCCTCCCTTGATACCTCCACACGCCATCAACGCCTTGAGCAAATTCTTTCAGTTTTCCCTCCTTCACTTGGGCTACTAACCTCAAGAACTCTTCATCCTCTTCCTGAGCCCGCATAATTTGTCCTTTGAACTCACTCGTCACCTTGATCAGACTCAACCTTATACTACGAGGGGTCAGGGTAACTCCAAGGTTCAAGTCTCTAAAGCTCTCAATCAACTCTGCTTCCTTGACCATCATCCATGACACATGTAGTGACTTGCGGCTCAGTGCATCTGCCACCACATTAGCCTTACCAGGGTGGTAGTTTAATCCAAAATCATAATCCTTCAAGAATTCCATCCACCTCCTCTGCCTCATGTTGAGCTCCTTCTGATCAAACAAGTACTTCAGACTCTTATGATCCGAGAACACCTCAAACCTAACTCCATATAGATGGTGCCTCCATATCTTCAAGGCAAACACCACGGCCGCTAATTCCAGGTCATGGGTTGGGTAATTAACTTCATGAGGTTTCAGTTGTCTAGAGGCGTACGCTACCACACTGCGATTTTTCCTAAGTTAAAATTTATTCCAAAGAAAACTAATTAATCAAGACACAAAATCAACCACTTAGATGCTTTAGATACATGACATAAATTAACTTAAACTGCTGCCCAAAACAGGGTAGCCTATGAAACCCATTGAAACACAAACTTTCATGCACCAAAGTCATGTAAAATTAGCTTATAAGCACATATAATTAAGCTATAGGTTACGTGACACCAATATAACATTTTTCCTCACTTAAATCATTCAAGAAACATGCTGGAACATTAGGCACAAAATAGGACAGCCCAAGTCTTTCACGTATAGCATGCATAACCCTTAAAAAACATCACCAAAATCATGTATTTTCATGTTCTTATGCTTCACAAACAAAGGGATACATATCTATATGGATCCAACACTTAAATTTCATCAAAATACTACTCATAACATCTCAAAAACACGACTGATAGTGGCTGCCCTGCACATGGCCGAGATTGAGTTTTGTGACAAGTTATGGTTGTTTAGCTTCTAAACTTCAAAACCAAGCGCACAAGGCTTCTTCACATAAAAATACAACATCTAAGGCATCAAATCAACACTTCAATATCATAAAGTAGATGAGAAAGAATGAGAATATATTCTGCCCAAAATAGGGCAGCAACATCTTTAGATAAAAATCACAAGTTCCATGCTCTAAATTACAACTACATGATAACACATCTTCCATAGAACAAGTGCATCATCAAAGGAACATAGAAACCCCATAAAAATTAATCAAACAAACCAAACACATCTCAGCCCTCATATAGCCATGAGCTTCATGATGAGGTACAAGAAGATTTAACTCAAATTTGTGCAAGAAAACATGTTCTTTTGCTTGAAAACACATGTGTACATGAACTAGTCTTCAAATCACCAAAGAAAATCATCAAAAGCCAAACATAACTCAAACTTTCAGCACCTTAAAGAATGAACAAATATTCTGAAAATAGAGGATTTAAGCTTCAAATAACTCATACACATGCATAGAACACAAATATGTAGCCTAAGGAGCATGAAAGCAAACCCTACATGGCTTATTTCTTGAAACTCGATTTGCACCTAGCTGGGATAGCAGCTTCCATGAAAATTTTCCTCTTATTTGAAGGCTTATTTGTGAGCTTTCATGGTGTAGGATGATAGAGCTTGAGAGTTAATAGAAAGGCTGAAGGTTTGGTGGTGTTTTAATGGAGGTTTTGTGGAGTTTTTTTGAAAAAACAAAGGTGAAAGATGGTGGAAATGGTGGCTGCACTTTTTGGGGTGTTTGGGACTAAGTTGAGAGTGTCTAAAGTGTGTGAGGTCAGTTTGGGGTGTGGGCTTTTTGATAAGCAATATTTTGATACATTGATTAACCCTTATATTTAGTTTATTGAATCTCTTTTGTGCTTAATTGAAGAATATTGGACACATTTTATAAGTTTGGACTCTAATTGGGCTCAATTGTATTTTTCAGCATTATTGTGAATTTATACTATTTTTGTATTATGGCTGTATCTTGAGTTGTAGATATCTAAAAATTACAAATTTTATATTGTAGGAAAGCGGAGAGAAAGATCTACAACTTTGATGAAGAAGTCAAAAACTAATTCAGATGTCTAGTGGGTTGAATTGGGCCATGAAGTCAGAACAGGGCTTTTATGCTGGAACCTAATCAATGTGCACTAATTGGGTCATAACATGAGTTTTAGACATTTGATTGAGGTGAAACTGGTGCTATTTGAAAGCTAAGACATAAAGCTTCAATTTATATGAAGAGTCCAAAATAATGACATCTTGATAGACTTATTGGCTATTGAATTTGACTGACGCGGATAGAGATACAACCTAGACATGCTATAAAGATTGGGCCATAACTCTCTCATTTTAAGTCCAAATTAAGCAAATTAGGTGTCCACTTAAAGCTAAGAGGCAGAGGATTAAGTTGGGCTCAAGGATATTTTTGAATGTTGACATTTGAGGTCTAATAAGAAGAGAGAAAAGAGAGATGCGAAGGAGGACTCATCTCTCTAACATTTTTCATTTTTTCTTTCTTCTCTTCTCCTTTCCTCTTCTTTTCTTTTTCTTTTCCTTTCATTTTGTAAGATACTTGTTTTGGGTTCTATTTTGTAACCTTCATTGCTATGGAGGAGTAGGATTTCAAGCTAGTTCAAGGAGACTCTAAGAGCATTATGGTTGTAATCTTGAAACCCTATGCTTGAATTTCAATCATGTTTGTTTCCTTAATTCTTTGCCCTCTTTTATTTGTAAATTTACATTGAATGGTATTGATATGTGAGTTTATGAATGAGGAATTAGTTGAGTGATTGCTAATTGGTCAATTGGTATGAACTTGATTAGTTAAAGAATTAGGAATTGGGTTTGGGTTCAAACCTAGGCTAATACAATTGGGGCTAGAAATCAACATAGCTTAATTAGAGTTGAGGTCTCAATTATCTAATCAATTATGTGTTGGTTAAATTCCTAGAGTTCTCTAGGTAGAATTGTGGGGTTGTTAGTAGAGGTCTCTCTAATAGCTCAAATTAGTCGCACTCCATGTGTTTGGTATATTGTGCGTTAATGATTGATTCACCATATGCCTAAGAAACTCTTTGAACTAGTGTTTTTATTTTCATCTAATTTTCTTTTATAGCTTATTAACTGCATGTTTGCACATAGCCCCTTGTTACTTAACAAGATAGCAACAACATCCTTGTGAGATGACCTTGGTTGCACTATACTTCAAATCTAGTGTAATTAATATTTTAAAATTGTAATTTGGAGCAGGCTGCGACACTTGTTGCCAAATTTTGGCACCGTTGCCGGGGATGTTGATGCTATTTAGTTTCTAAATATATGTGTTTACTTGCTTTTGTTTGAGTTTTGCATGTTTTGGCCGTTTTCGGTGTTTTTAGGCTAATTTTGGGTGCTGTCCTGTACTGTTTATGCTCTGATCACCTTGAAACCTTTTATTCGAAAGGTTTTCGGCATTCTAAGCAAGACTTACTGCTTGCAGTGAGCGCCACCCTATTTTTCCCAAATTCAATCGTTTTGACTACTTTTTCTATTTATTTTGATTTTTCTTGCATTTTTTAATATTTTCTTTTATGTCTTCCCTTTTTGTTTCTTGTTTATATAACCCAAAACATCTTTTGCAATATTTTCTTAGTTGTTTTAAGCCATTTTAGAGTAGTTTTTAGTTTCTTCTTCCATTTAGTTTACTCATTTCTACTTTTGTAACATGTTCACTAACTCATCCTTTAGTTCCCAAACATATGGTTGTTGGAATGTTGCAAGAACTGGAGCGGTTGTTGAGGATTCTTACCAAAGAATGGAACAACAACTAGATGAGATAAAGTACCTAATAGAGCAATATGCCATGAGGAATCACATCCAACAACCACAATAGGGATATGACCCAAGTTCCAGTATGTACCAATCTGACTGGTATGATGGAGTTGATCAGGGATATGGGGGTGTTCCGTCACAATGTAACATCCCGAGTTCCGAGTTCCGAGTTTCGACTTCCCCTTCAAGCCCCATGATTTCCGACTTCATCTTCAAAATTTATATAAAATGGATTATTTTCGACTTCCAAGTTCATCCTCGAATTTCAGCATAAATCCCGACTTCATCTGGCAATGATTTCACAACTTTCGACTTAACCTTCGAATCCACGTGATTCTCGATATCCGAGATTATTCCCAGGAGATTTCCATTTCCATTGGTGTTCATGAGTTGAATAGGAGTTCCGAGATTTCCATAAGTTCCGATTTCCTGAAACATAAGATAATGTTTTGATTCCCGACCTCCGATGTTATGCTTAGAATCGATTCAAGTTCGCCTGATGCACCCGACTTCCGGGTTTAAGTATTTAGTTTCACATCTGACTTTGCTTTCAAGTTTCGACTAAAACAACCAGTTAAATCTGATGAAACTATTTCGAGATGAAAGTAGACATTTAGAGCTTTCCATAAATATATCATATAAGGTTATTGGATTAGTATTGAGAGAGATATGAATTTTTGAAGTTTGACCAGGTATCAGGACTTTCATTTGGGCAGGGTGACTTGAGAAGGGTGTAACTCACCCTATAAAACTCCAAATTGAGTGAAACCAACTTTATTAGAAAGCTTATACATAGAGGAACATCCCAATATAAAATTCCGAGTTTGTTATGACCCCAAGTGATCCTAGTGGGTCGACGATATTACCCTTTGTCCAAACCGAGCCAAAATAGAGTAGTTCAGAAAGGTGGAATTTTAGGACTTATAACTAGAGCTATACTAAAGCAAATGGAATGAAGCTCATCAAATGAAAGCTTGTCCTATTAGCTTTAATATGAAACCAATTTCGTATGATTTGAGCTTAGTTTCGATTTTTAGTGAATTTATACTTCCAGGAGTATAATTCAGGCTAGTGACTGAATAGGTTGAGGCAAGATTTGAATATCTTGAGCTATATGGATCAAAATGATATGGGACTAAAGAGGTTAGAAAGTAGATATATAGAGCTACGACATATCCAAAATTCAGGTTTAAATGAGCTGAATAGAGGTAAAGGTGGATTATACAAAATTTGGGCAGAACCGAATAGAATTGGCAGAGATGATCAAATTGATGGCTTTACAAGTGTTGGTGAATATATAAGGTTTGAGCTGAGAATTACAAGTTTTACATTGATAGATATGTTAGATTGATTATATTGCTATGACTGATTTATCCGTGAGAGTTGGCACTATTCATGGGGAAACGGACCTGATCCGTTATGCTGCCGAACTTACGGCAGAAGTCTATGAAACTAGGAATGTTTATATGCAAGGATGAATTTAAGTACAATATGAGTTATGAGGTATATGAAAATAAATCATGAAGCATATGCAAGTACCCCACTCACATCAGGCATGGCATCGACCCAGTTAGTGTGAGTATAGAGGATAGGACTTACATGAGGCATGTAACACCCTCCCAAGTACAGTACTATGCTTAAGTCATAGTACCACACCTGAGTTGTTACTGCACTGAAACCGGACCTTATCTCGACAAAGAACTTCCACTGCGCAACTCTGATACCTCTTGATCTTTCTAGAGACAACATGGAAAAATAGGAGTGAGAATTATAAATTCTCAGTAGGATTTTCTATAATACACATGTAATGTCATCATTGTCATCTCCAGTTTGCTTCGGTTTATTATGAAAAAGGTGAACATGCTGCACAAACTATTTAATTTTACATTTCAAAAAAATGTCTTATCCGAAGCAAAGTTCATTTTTACTCATATACTGGTCATTTGGGGAAGTCTACACAAGATTAATTCATGAATAATACCATGGATAATAACTTCAACATATAAAATGCACATAGCATTAATCTACTGGGAACATAACCTCTGTACATAACTTAACTTGCACTTGAATTCATACATATACATAAAATTTTACTTTTCTTTCATTCGACACACCTAGGCGTTACGTATCGCCGTCCCTAGGGTGCTTGCATCTATCTACACTTGAGCGTTACGTATCGCCGTCCTCAAGTGCAGCATCATACCACATCCCAGAGTATGATCGCCATGTCATACCCCATCAGAGTGTGATCGCCATGTCACGTTCCTTAGGAATATGGTATCCTCATGCTATATCCCAGAGTATGATCGCCATGTCATACCCCGTCAGAGCGTGATCGCCATGTCACGTTCCTTAGGAATATAGACTCATCATCATATCTTTGCATGCCACATTCCAGAGTATGATCGCCATGTCATACCCCGTCGGAGCGTGATCGCCATGTCACGTTCCTTAGGAATATGGGGTCTTCATGCTATATTCCAGAGTATGATCGCCATGTCATACCCCGTCAGAGCGTGATCGCCATGTCACGTTCCTTAGGAATATAGGACCTTCATTCGGTACTTACACCAGCTGGGTCATGCCATGCCTCATGTAAGTCCTACCCTCCATATACTTACACTAGCTGGGTCGATGCCATGCCTGATGTGAGTGGGGCATATACTTAATTCTTTGGTCTTTAAGTCTTTACTCTTTAACCTTTACTGCCCTTGGGTAGCCTGGCCTTGGAGTGAGCTTGTCAGCTCAACTCGTGACCATTGTCACACCGACTCACCCACAAGGGGATTCACATCTTTATATTCACATTTAATATACTTATATCTTTTCATTCTCACGCGTTGTCAAGCATAGTCATGCTAAATGTACTCGTATATATGCTTCATCAGTATTTCTCATATACCTCATATCACCCTTATATCATTCTTGCATATAAATATCCCTAGGTTCATAAACTTCTGCCGTAAAATTGGCAGCATAACGGATCATATTCGTTTCCATAATACTTGTGAAATCTTCAATTGGGTCACTTTGTGAAACTATCACTTTGACCATTTTGCTACCTTCTATTCGGTTTTGCCCGAATTTCATAGGATCCACTTTTATTTCTATTCAACTCATTTAGATATGAAATTTGGATATATCATAGCTCTATATGTCTACTTTCTAACCTCTTTGGTCCTATACCATTTTGATTTATATAACTCATGATATTTAACTTTTACCTCAGCTTGTTCAGTCTCTAGCTCGAATTACACTCCTGGAATTATAAATTCACTAAAAATCGAAACTAGGCTCAACCCATACGAAATTGGTCTCATATTGAAGCTAACAGGACCACCTTTCATTTGCCACAAGTTTCACTCTATTTGCTTAAATATACCTCGAGTTATAAGTCCTGAAAGTCGACCTTCCTGAGCTACCCTGTTTTGGCTCGGTTTGGACATAGAGTAACTTCCTTGGATTACTGGGAACAATTGGGACCATAACAAACTCGTAATCTCTTATTGGGATGTTCCCCTATGTGTAAGCTTTCTAACAAATTTAGTTTCACTCAATTTGGGGTTGTATAGGGTGAGTTATACCCTCCTCATGTCACCCTACCCGGATGAAAATCCTGAACCCTAGGTCAAACTTCAAAAATTCGTATCTCCTTCAATACTAATCCAATAACCTTATATGATATAGCTATGAAAATCCCTGAATGTCTACTTTCATCTAAAAATGGTTTCATCAGATTTGATCGATTGTAGGCGGAGCCGTACACTCCGCCGTACGGACTGCTGTGAAATCTCCACCAAGACAGCACCCTCATCCATCCATTTCTCTTAGTTTTCTTCTTCTAATTCTAATTCCCACTCAAGATTTCATATTAATCCCATATTAATCCAATCATACACATCCAATATATCATCAAATAATCATAAAAAGGAATCTTTCATGCATCCTCAGTCTAGAGAAATTAAGACTAGAGATTGAATCCTACCTCTTTGGAGTATAACTTTGCTGAATTTGAGTTTGGATTGATGGAACTTTGCCGAAGCTTGAAGATTTGATGGAGTTGGATTTGAGAGAGGAAGGGAAGACGAAGGCTGGAGCAAAGAGGAGAGGGAGACGTAAATCAGCTGGGAATGAAGAGAGAAGTCTGACTTAAATAGATGAAAGTTATGGTGTTGATTGGCTGAAGTTTTGCGGTTGAAGTTCGGCCATGTCTCTCACTTTTGTGGCCAAATTGCTCTCCACGTCGCCTAAAAGTAGAACTCGTTTCCACTGCATTCTGAAATCGGAACTCGTCTCTTTTCTGCCTAAAGTCGGAACTCGTGCTATTTTACACTGCTTGAAGCCGAAGCCGGATGTCGGAACTCGTACCACGTTGTTTGTAACTTGAGGAAATCTTGTTTACTTTGAGTCTTGGAATCAAACTCGGAAGTCGGAAGTCATGCAGCTGACAATCATAAAATCTCGGAACTCCCTATTTGAACTCGGGAATGTCAATGCTGGATGTAAAATAGGAGATCGGAACTCGGGAATTCGAATCACATGGCCAAACCCAAGTACTTAAACCCAGAAGTCGGGATTTATACACAGTGTGGTTGATGAGATCGGAAACCGGGTATATTTGTCCTTGAAACATGAAGTCGGAGCTCGCATGTATTTTACTTGAAACTTGGAGATAAGTTATGAGATTGGAAATGGGTCCGTTTTCCTCTAATGTGAAATCGGACATCGGAAATCACTCATGTTGTTCGGACTCGAATGTTAAACTCGGAAGTTGTAGAAATAGTCCAGATTAAGTCGGAAGTCGTGGACATAGGTGAGATGAACTCGGAAATCGGAGAATATCATAAGATGAAGTCGGAAATCATGTACTTACATAAGACGAACTCAGAACTCGGAATTTATCCCACTTTGTGTAGAATTCGAAGATGAAGTCGGGAATTGAAATTGATCAGTCCTGAGGGCGAAGTCGGATCTCAGAAATCAGGATGTTACAAGGCATGGCATGACCCAGCTAGTGTAAGTACCGAATGAAGGTCCCATATTCCTAAGGAACGTGACATGGCTATCATGCTCCGACGGGGTATGACATGGCGATCATACTCTAGAATGTGGCATGTAAAGATATGATGATGAGTCTATATTCCTAAGGAGCATGACATGGCAATCACGCTCTGATAGGGTATGACATGGCGACTACACTCTGGAATATAGCATGAAGATCCCATATTCCTAAGGAACGTGACATGGCGATCACGCTCTGATGGGGTATGACATGGCGATCATACTCTGGAATGTGGTATGATGCTGCACTTGAGGATGGCGATACGTAACACTGAAGTGTTGGTAGATGCAAGCACCTTAGGGACGGCAATACGTAATGCCTAGGTGTGTTGGATGAAAGAAAAGTAAATTTTATATATATGCATAAATTCAAGTATAAGTAAAGTTATGTGCAGATGTTATATTCCCAGTATACTGATGCTATGTGTACTTTAATATGTTGCAGTTATTATCCATGGTATTATTCAGGAATTAATTTTGTGTAGGCTTTCCCAAATGACAAGTGTATGAGTAAAATAAACTTTGCTTCGGACAGTATATTTTCGAACTATAAAATTAAACAACCGTATGACATGATCACCTTTTTCATAATAAACCGAAGCAAATTGGAGATGACAATGATGACATTATGTATGTTAATTAGAGAATCCTACTGAGAATTTATAATTCTCACTCCTATTTTTCTGTGTTGTCTCCAGAAAGTTCAAGAAGTTCCGAAGACGGCCGAAGTCGCTGTTAGATAAGGTCCGCTCAGGTAACTGTAATAACTCCAGGGTGTGGTGCTATGACTTAAGCATAGTACTATACTTGGGAGGGTGTAACATTTTTGGTATCAGAGCAGTTCGATCCTCCTCGGACCTGAGGATTTGGACTGACTACGTTTCTAATACACTCTGGAATCCTTAAAAAATGTCATGCGACAAATCTTATCCACTTAGATGAGATATAGGAAACTAGATATGCATGACTGCCTAACTGTGATTGTTATTAGTTGCTATCACACTTAACTTATTGTTGAGCTTGATCAACTCAATGCTTTGTTGTGTGTGACTAGGAACTAATGGCTTCCAGGGGGTATGATAGGCTACGAACTGTACCTATTCCAGAAGATCCTGCTAATTTTATGGATACGATGCGTGAAATGGCTCAAGCAATGTGGGAGCAGGCTGCTGCCGCTCATCGGATGATGGACCAATTGGGTAGGCAGCCTGAGGCCGGCCATCGAGGAAATCCACATGGCCTAGGAGCAGACCTGGACTATCTTAAATTTGCTGAGTTCAGGAAAGCGAATCCACCTAACTTCCGAGGAGCTTTCGACCCAGATAAAGTTGAGGAATGGGTCAAGGCAATGGAGAAGGTCTTTTCTATCTTAGCCTGCACTGATCAACAGAAAGTGGCCTTTGCCACTTATATGTTGGAAACAGACGCCGAGTTTTGGTGGAATGGCACAAAAAGGTTGTTGGTAGAACCCCAAGTTGGTGTCACCTGGGACATATTCAAAGAGCATTCTATCAGAAATATTTCCCTGCATCGGTGCGAAACGCTAAGGAATTGGAGTTTATGAAGCTTCAACAAGAAAATATAAGTGTTTTAGAATATATTGCTAAGTTCGAAGAACTCTATAAATTTTCCACCATCTATCAGCGGAGTCCAGATGAGGCGTGGAAGTGTGTCAAATTTGAAGGCGGATTAAGGAAAGATATCCTTGCAGTAATAGGCCCTATGGAGATCAGAGATTTTCCTACTTTGGTAAACAAGTGCAGACTTGTGGAAGACTATAATAAGAAATTGGAGATTGCCCAATCTAATGTTTATGGAAAAAGGCCAGCACTTGAAAACCAGAAACTCGAATATGCTTCACCACCAAAGAAGCAATTTCACATTAGTGAATATGAGGGCAAGCAGCTACAATAATTCGTGGTCAAACAACGATGTTTGAAGTGCAGGAAGAATCACGGAAATAAGCCTTGCTTGGTTAAACGGTATGTGTGTTTCAGATATGGCAAGCCAGGACATATGATCCGAGAATTCCCTGACAACAAACCACTGACTCCTAAACTGCAATGTTTGGGAAGGGTTTTCACTATAAATACGGAGGAGGCGACACCTCGAAGGAGCCATGGCGAGAATTAGGGATGAACCAGAATAAGGAATTGGCTAATTTAGTTCTGGTCAATCCTATTATGCTAAGTGGTTTTACATCTACTATGTACTTGTATGTGAACCTTACTTACACTATTATAATTATAACAAATTTTGAAGAAATTCGTCTAATTCTACGTTATATCAAAGTAGAGGCGCAGTTATTAACAATACGAAAATGAAGTAAAGCTACACGAATAACCCGAAAGCATCCTTTAAAGTAAGGGCAGGATATTTCCTACTAACCAAAAGATTAGGGCGGCACATGAAGCAAGCTTGGTATTCCTTATCCGTTAAGGGTAAAGGAGGTATCGCAAGATCGGGTTACACTGGGGCTCTATCAATCTTAGTCATCATAAGCACCAGATGATGCAACTATTTTCAACATTAGTAAAGAGATGCAGTTATCTAGAGAAGAAATGCGAGATGGAAAGGTCGTCATTGGACATCATCATAAATGCTATCAGTGGGGAAACTTGAGAAGGAGTGTATTCAAATTCAGGTAAGAAGGACGAGATAGCAGTATTATAGGAGGCCATAATGAGCCAAGACCAAGATAAGCTTCTACACAAATAATAGGACATTACAAGAGAGAGAAAGAGGCAGTCTTAATTTCCGAGTGGCCTATTATTTAGTGTGAAATTATGGTACAGACGAGAGGTTGTACTAGGTAACAAATTAGGTGGTCTTTTCACCAGTAAACAGCGCAACCAACCCGATGCACCCTAAACAGGATTGGGGGATGCACCAATATGAAATTAAAAGACTTGGAAATATGTCCCATGTTGGTTAAAGTTACAATACAAGATCGGGGGTAGTCCGTTGAGTCTTCATACTCGAAGCTAGATTAGATACGCGCATAGTAGCGCTAACGTACCAAACCCCATTAGTACCCTATGGCTAAGCGTGCTTGGGCAAGAGTAATACTGATATGGGTGACCTTCTGGGAAGTCTCAGTGTTGTAACCCAACGAGGAGACAAGACTATTAAGTCTTTCTCTCACATTAGGTAGTCGCACCTGGGTACAAGATATTGCGATAAATAGTAAAAAGGTTTAGTAATGAGAGTGATATAGAATTTGACCACTAAGGCTGATATGCATTGTATGGAGGCTAACCACTGATGAGGACGATAACTTTGAGAACCGCAAGACTTCTTAAGTTAGCATTAAAAGACTCGGGGGGATAGATATCAACACATCAAATGAGGAAACCCCCGTGTTATTAAGATAAAGAGGATAGGCAAGGTAGGATCCTTGCAAATCAATATGGAAGCAAAGCTGCTATTTCCTTTTTCCTCCATCAAGTTGATCCTGTTTGAGGAAATAAACTCATGAGAAGCACTAAGAGTTTTCGTAGAAAAGACAATCTGAGACCTTTCTAACACGCATTGAGATACGAAATAAAGCTTATAAAGAAGAAGAAATTCTAAGACGAAGCTCCTGCCTATAATTCCAAAGGAGAACTTTTTGAGCCTTCATAAGGGTCGTACATCTGAACTAGTAGTATAGTCGATCGAGAATGCCGAGGTAGTTGGACTCTACTTGTAACCTTTGGTATCCGATAACTCAGGCTGAGCCGCAACTTTAAGAAGATTTCACAAGGAAATTTCCCAGCATAATCTCATGACTTGTTAGTTATATGTTAACTGTAGTAGAGCAAGAGAGCATGCCGCAAGTTATTCAGGAGAGCATGCCGCAAGTTATTCAGGAGCTAATAGATAGAAGTAAGCAACCATGCTAAATGACATGATTAGAAAGTTATTGCGAAGGGTAATTATAGGTCAAAGTCACCATTCAAGATCCAAGAAAGAGTGTGACCCTACAAGTGGGATTTACCAGAAAAAGCTTCTACATATGATCAAGGGTGATCACGTAAGTAGGAATTCTTAAATTGGTGAAACCAGCTTCCCAGCACCGAATATAGTTACTATGACTACCACATATCGAAGTTAACTATTGCTATAAGTGATAACAGTAGAACTCATAAGGCTGCCCGAAGTGATAAAGGAGGCAAGTATCCTTTTGAGGAACTCAGAATTGGGTCAGAGTGTTATATGCAGGATGTTATTGAGGTAAATACTTTAATATTGTGGCTGTAATCATGATCTGTTGACGTCGAACATAGGGATAGCTAGTAGCTTTTTAAAATCGTGAATCTTCATAAATCGATATTTGGAGTCTTAAGTATGCACAACAAAAAGTTTAATGGCTACTACTAAGCAAAGAAATTGGGCACAAAAATAAAGAAGATGAGAAAAGTCTCCAATAAATTGGATGCTGGTTCAGGGCATCATAAAAACTAGACAAACCCGGGTACCAACATACTTCTTATGGATCCTTCGTACTTATTGAGATAGCACCTCGTAGCTATCTGCAAGAAACACCACGAGAAGGAGTGCCTCTGTAAGATAACAGATTTCTCCTTAACCATTCTTGGCCATGGAATTTTGAGGACAAAATTCTTTTAAGGAGGGTAGTAATGTAACATCCTGAGTTCCGAGTTCCCCTTCAAGCCCCATGATTTCCGACTTCATCTTCAAAATTTACATAAAACGGATTATTTTTGACTTCCGAGTTCATCCTCAAATTTCAGCATAAATCCAGACTTCATCTGGAAATGATTTCACGACTTCCGACTTAACCTTCGAATCCACGTGATTCTCGATATCCGAGATTATTCCCAGAAGATTTCCATTTCCGTTGGTGTTCACGAGTTGAATGGGAGTTTTGAGATTTCCATAAGTTCCGATTTCCTGGAACATAAGATAATGTTTTGATTCCCGACCTCCGGTGTTATGCTTAGAATCGATTCAAGTTCGCCTGATGCCCCCGACTTCCGGGTTTAAGTATTTGGTTTCACATCTGACTTTGCTTTCAAGTTTCGACTAAAACAGCAAGGTTTCCGAGTTCCTATTTAATATAAGCTTCGAATAGATGGTCACGAGTTCCGACTTTAAGGAGAGCACGAGTTCCGATGTCATTTTCAGAGACCATGGAAGCGAGTTCCACTTTTAGGCGACGCGGAGAGCAAATTTGCCACAAAAGAGGGAAACATGGCTGAATTTCACCCACACAATTTCAACCAATCAAAACTCACAAAGCCTACCACTGCCTCAAGCTTATATTTAACTCATTCTTTCTCTCCATCAGCGCCATTTCTACGCTACCTTCTCCTTTGTTCAGCTCTCTTTTTCTCTTCTCCAACTCCATCACTCCTTCAAGCTTGACAAGGTTCTATCAATTCAAGCTTCAACATGCAGCTCAAATCACGCTCCAAAGAGGTAGGATTCTATTTCTATTCTTCAATTACTTGCACTATGATTGCATGAAATTGTACTCTTCTCCATGTATTTGATGAATTATTGGATGTATTATGATGGATTATGATTGGATTTATAGGAGATCTTGAGTTAGAATTATGGTTAGAAGGAGAAAATTAGAAGGAGTGGAGAAGTAGGATGCTGTCTTAGTGAAGAAGTCCACGGCAGTCCGTACGGCAGAGTGTACGGCGCTAGCTACAACCGGTTAAATCCGATGAAACTATTTTTAGATGAAATTATACATTTAGAGCTTTCCATACATATATCATATAAGGTTATTGGATTAGTATTGAGAGAGATATGAATTTTTAAAGTTTGACCTAGGTATCAGGACTTTCATTCGGGCAGGGTGACTTGAGAAGGGTGTAACTCACCCTATACAACTCCAAATTGAGTGAAACTAACTTTATTAGAAAGCTTACACATAGGGGAACATCACAATATGAAATTCTGAGTTTTTTTATGACCCCAAGTGATCCCAGTGGGTTAAGGAAGTTACCCTATGTCCAAACCAAGCCAAAACAGAGTAGTTCAGAAAGGTGGAATTTCAGGACTTATAACTAGAGCTATACTAAGGCAAATGGAATGAAGCTTATTGCAAATGTGCCCTGTTAGCTTTAATATGACACCAATTTCATATGATTTGAGCTTAGTTTCGATTTTTAGTGAATTTATACTTCTAGGAGTGTAATTCGGGCTAGTGACTAAATAGGTTGAGGCAAGATTTGAATATCTTGAGCTATATGGATCAAAATGATATGAGACTAAAGAGGTTAGAAAGTAGATATATAGAGCTACGACATATCCAAAATTCAGGTTTAAATGAGTTGAATAAAAGTAAAGGTGGATTATACAAATTCGGGCAGAACAGAATAGAATTGGCACAGATGATCAAATTGATGGCTTCACAAGTGTTAGTGAATATACAAGGTTTGAGCTGAGAATTACAAGTTTTACATTGGTTGATATGTTAGATTGATTATATTGCTATGACTAATTTATCCGTGAGAGTTGGCACTATTCATGGGGAAACGGACCAAATCCGTTATGCTGCTGAACTTACGACATAGGGGTATGAAACTAGGAATGTTTATATGCAAGGATGAATTTAAGTACAATATGAGTTATGAGGTATAAGAAATTAAATCATGAAGCATATGCAAGTACCCCACTCACATCAGGCATAGCATCGACCCAGCTAGTGTGAGTATAGGGGATAGGACTTACATGAGGCATGGTATGACCTAGCTAGTGTAAGTACCGAATGAAGGTCCCATGCTGCTAAGGAACGTGACATGGCGATCACGCTCTGACGGGGTATGACATGGCGATCATACTCTGGAATGTGGCATGTAAAGATATGATGATGAGTCTATATTCCTAAGGAACGTGACATGGCGATCACGCTCTGATGGGGTATGATATGGCGATCATACTCTGGAATATAGCGTGAAGATCCCATATTCCTAAGGAATGTGACATGGCGATCATGCTCTGATGGGGTATGACATGGCAATCATACTCTGGAACATGGTATGATGCTGCATTTGAGGACGGTGATACGTAACGCTCAAGTGTAGGCAGATGCAAGCACCCTAGGGATGGCAATACGTAACGCCTAGGTGTGTTGAATGAAAGAAAAGTAAATTTTATGTATATGCATAAATTCAAGTATAAGTAAACTTATGTGCAGATGTTATGTTCCCAGTATACTGATGCTATGTGTACTTTAATATGTTGCAGTTATTATCCATGGTATTATTCAGGAATTAATTTTGTGTAGGCTTTCCCAAATAACAAGTGTATGAGTAAAATAAACTTTGCTTCGGGCAGTATATTTTCGAACTATAAAATTAAACAGTCGTATGACATGATCACCTTTTTCATAATAAACTGAAGCAAACTGGAGATGACAATGATGACATTATGTATGTTAATTAGAGAATCCTACTTAGAATTTGTAATTCTCACTCCTATTTTTCCGTGTTGTGTCCAGAAAGTTCAAGAAGTTCCGAAGACAGCCGAAGTTGCTATCAGATAAGGTCCGCTCAGGTAACAGTAACAACTCCAAGGTGTAGTGCTATGACTTAAGTATAGTACTGTACTTGGGAGGGTGTTACACACAGCAACCCCCATATTTTCAGCAGCAGTTCCAACCTTCACTGCCCTTCATTCAACAATACTTGCATCTACTCCAGGAGTCATATGAGCAACCACAGCTTTAGTTACCACCTGCATATCATCAGGCCGATCCACTAGCCACCTCACTTGAGCCCTCTCTAGAAGATCTTGTGAACCAGTTGATGGAGAGTAATCTCCAATGGCAATAGAGGACTGATGAAACCATTCAAGACTTGCAAACACAATTGAGCTAGTTAACTTCTACATTGAGCAAATTGCAAGCTCATGAGGGGAATATGCCAGATGTACAATCACATGAGCTAGCTAAAGGGATTGGCGAGAGTCAAGATGTAGCTGGGCCACTAGATGAGATACCACAAGAGACATTGGTTGAGGAGATATCTCATGATCTCGTTGGTACTGAGAAAATGAATATGTCTACATGTGTGGATATTTTCACTTCTTTAGAAGATCCCATGAGTGACCTCTCAGTAGAATTCCCTAAGCTAACTATTGTTGACACTTTTACTGGATTCACATGTGCTGACTGTGAAGGTGAGTATATCTGCCCTGTATATGCAGAGATTGAGGCATGTCTGAGGGGAGATCCTCTCATGGTAGAAAATGGCGAAGTTGTAGCTGATATTCAAAAAGTTGAGCTACTGGAGGAACAAGTTAAAGAAAGCACCCAGCCTCTCCCCTCCACTGTCCTTCTACCTGCAACTGAGACATACTCAAGTAGTTTAGAGTATGAACCTACAACTTTCTTGGGGCAGTTTGAATATGCCAACTTGGAGAATGAAGCCCAACTTCAAACCATTTGTGACATGACAACTGGCTTACTTCATCTGGGTGTACGAAGGTGCTTGGATTATGCCTATGTGAAAAACAAATCTTATCCCCAAGCTACTTGTTTTCATCATTGTAGAGGTGCTACCTGGGGCGATTCTAAGGCCATCAACACTGATCTATCAAGGCACCAACAGCAAGGATGGCAATGAATTCAAGATCACCTCATGGGATCCTGGAGGAGGCAAAAGATGCAAACCTTGGTGGGGATTCCTGGACCAGTTCAAGCATAAGCCACTATGAGGGAGTTCTCACCACCTTTTACCTTTTTAAATTTTTGTCTTGCATTTTTAATTTTTTGTCTTGAATTTTAATTTTAGAATAAAATATGTTTAGTATTAGTTTTCATATGCTAGTTATGTTGCTTAGTTGGATGTTCCCCTATGATGATTCTTTAGTTGTTAGCTTTAGGCAGTAGACATTCATAGCTTGAGGCTTCAACATGCTTGACTTTTTATCTCATTCTTTATGTTTTGCATGCTTGGTAGCTTGATCTTCAATTGCTTGGATTGAGTATGTTGGACATGACCCATGTGAGCTTTTGAGCCATATTTGGATGGCTATGTTACACGCCATTCTTTTCTTTCTTGTGTGTTTTGTTCCCTCATAGGATTTGTCACTCTAGAACTTGCTTTGATTCTTTTTGAGGCTAGACTATTCATTTGCATACATTAATATGATTGAGGCATTCATTTTGTGATTAGCCACTTAACCAAATAGCCACCCTTGTATTTTTACCCTTGCTTAGCCCCTTTGAGCCTTTTTACCTATTCTTTGTTTTTAGCATATTACAAGCCTAAAGCGAAAAACCATGACTCTACCTAGCCTTAGGGATTAGGAAACCATTGGTTACTATTAGCAATGTGCATTCACATAAGTGTGGGGGTTTGCATGAGGACATACAAGACTTTAAATGTGGGGGTGCAAAGTGGTGAAAAGAGAAAAAGGAAAGAAATGAAAAGATTGAAAAAAAAAAAAAAGAAGAAGAAAAAGAAGCAAAGAAAATGTAAAAAAGAAAAGCAAATAGAAAAAGAAAAAGTCAATAAATTGGGGCAATTTTGATAAAAAAAAAAAAAGTAAAGAGTGGGATAAAAAAAGAGTTGTTTGTTGCATTCTTAGATTTGAGGAGGGCCTTCACATTTGTAACGTCATGTCTTTGCCAATGTTCTTCTATTCTCTTTGGTTTTTACCTTGCATATCCTTACTATTTCCTTACCCTTACCTTAGCCTCATTACAACCTTGAATAAAGTTCTTTTGATTTGTGTGTGCATGTGTTTAAGTAGTGGAGAATTAGATGATGAGCAAGCTTATGGTAGTGCTTTTCCTTTTGAGGTGATTTGAGTGGTATAATTGAGCCTTAAACACTTGCGAGTAAGAGTGCTAAACACATTACCTTGTGAGATCCTCCATGCTTGATCCATACTTTTTGGAGTGATTTTTGCCTTGCTTGCACCTTTGTAGAGATGTGTCTTGACTGTTGAATTTCTTGATGCCTTGGATGTGCTTTTTGCCTAGATGCTTGACACTCTTGAGGATCCATTGGGAATTTGTTTTTCATAGTATTTGGTCATTTTTTGTTTTTAGAACTTTTGTGTTTATTTTAGATTCTGATGTTTCATTTTCTAGACTTTGAGTATATTTTGGATTTTGCATGAGGACATGCAAAAAGCTAAGTGTGGGGGAATTTGATAAGCAATATTTTGATACATTGATTAACCCTCATATTTAGTTTATTGAACCTCTTTTGTGCTTAATTGAATAATATTGGACACATTTTATAAGTTTGGACTCTAATTGGGCTCAATTGTATTTTTCAGTATTATTGTGAATTTATACTATTTTTGTATTATGGCTGTATCTTGAGTTGTAGATATCTAAAAATTACAAATTTTATATTGCAGGAAAGTTGAGAGAAAGATCTACAACTTTGATGAAGAAGTCAAAAACTAATTCAGATGTCTAGTGGGTTGAATTGGGCCATGAAGTCAGAACAGGGCTTTTATGCTAGAACCTGATCAATGTGCACTAATTGGGCCATAATGTGAGTTGTAGACATTGGATTGAGGTGAAACTAGTGCTATTTGAAAGTAAAGCTTCAATTGATATGAAGAGTACTCTCCAAAATAATAACATCTTGATAGACTTATTGGCTGTTGAATTTGACTGACGAGGATAGAGATACAACCTAGACATGCTATAAAGATTAGGCCATAACTCTCTCATTTTAAGTCCAAATTAAGCAAATTGGATGTCCACTTAAAGCTAAGAGGTAGAGGATTAAGTTGGTCTCAAGGATATTTTTGAGTTTTGACATTCAAGGTCTGATAAGAAGAGAGAAAAGAGAGACGTGAAGGAGGACTCATCTCTCCAATATTTTTCATTTTTTCTTTCTTCTCCTCTCCTCTCCTCTCCTCTTCTTTTCTTTTTCTTTTCCTTTCATTTTGTAAAATACTTATTTTGGGTTCTATTTTGTAACCTTCATTGCTATGGAGGAGTAGGATTTCAAGCTAATTCAAGGAGACTGCAAGAGCATTATGGTTGTAATCTTGAAACCCTATGCTTGAATTTCAATCATGTTCGTTTTCTTGATTCTTTGCCCTCGTTTATTTGTAAATTTACATTGAATGGTATTGATATGTGAGTTTATGAATGAGGAATTGGTTGGGTGATTGCTAATTGGTCAATTGGTATGAACTTGATTAGATAAAGAATTAGGAATTGGGTTTGGGTTCAAACCTAGGCTAATACAATTGGGGCTAGAAATCAACATAGGTTAATTAGAGTTGAGGTCTCAATAATCTAATCCATTATGTGTTGGTTGAATTCCTAGAGTTCTCTAGGTAGAATTGTGGGGTTGTTGGTAGAGGTCTCTCTAATAGCTCAAATTAATCGGACTCCATGTGTTTGATATATTGTGCGTTAATGATTGATTCACCTTATGCCTTAAGAACTCTTTGAACTAGTGTTTTTATTTTCATCTAATTTTCTTTTATAGCTTATTGACTACATGTTTGCACATACCCCCTTGTTGCTTAACTAGAGAGCAACAACATCCTTGTGAGATGACCTTGGTTGCACTATACTTCAAATCTAGTATAATTAAGTATTTTAATATTGTAATTTGGAGCAGGCTGCGACACTTGCTGCCACTTTTATAGAAAAAAGGTTAGTTTAATTTGTTTTAATCTTATGATTAGTTATAGGCTTAGTTAGGTAGTTTTATTAACTAATTAAGACATCAATGATTTGTTAGTCTAATCACCGCACCAAATTGATTTAGATATCATATAATATTCACATTATATGGTGATTAAGGTTTAAGAAAAGATTAAAATAGTTTAACCCTTAATTAGTGCATAATTAGTGTTTTTGCTAAAAACTATTTTATGCAATTCAAGTTTTAATTAATAAAATACTTAAAAAATAATTAAACTTTTTTAATCTATCATCAAATGTATGTTTAATTATATGTTAGAAGATACTTAGAATTTTTCTATAATTATTACTATTTTTAGTGAATTTTAGCCTTAAATATGCCTATTTAAGTTAATTAACCTAATAAATCATTTAATAATTACAAAAATAAAAATTTGCAGCAATCCCATGTGCTAGTTGCGCCATTCCATCAGATTTTTGGGGACAAAATCCCTAGAAATTTGTTTGAGTCAAAAAGTAAGTTTGATTAGTAAAAACTAATTAATGTTATGTTGGATTTGAAAATGACATGATGTAAATCCTAACTAATTTAACTCAATTTTGACTTAGATTTTAACCAAGGCATTTTGGTCTTATTTGGGCATGGTTAGGGTTGGGTTTAGGTTTAGGATTAGGGTTTTTTATTTTATTTAATTTATTTTATGATTTATGACTTAATTAAGGCTTTTTTGGTGTAATTAGCTGCAATTAAGCCCATTTATTTATCAAAAATTATTTGGCCCAAGGCTGAAGCTGCCAAGGCCCAATCACGTGGTCCACCAAGCCCATGTCGTACTGTAAGTTTAAGGGGTCATATAGGATTTTTAGTGTAACATACCTACTTTCGTAAACAGAACGTAATGGAAACTTTGAATTATTTCTTAGCAGCGTGTGAGAATTCTCAGGCAAAGATTATGCCATAACGATCTTCACACTTAGAATTATAGGGTACCATAGCACTGTCATTAAAAATATAGCACTGCTAAATGTTAAAAATTAGGAAATGACAAAAGTGTCCCTGTAAACTTTTGTTAATTGCAGTGATGCTAAAAAATTTTAGAAATTATATTTTGACCCCAAAGACTTATTCCTACAATAACCCTAGAACTTTTCATGAAATGACATTTATGTCCCCACATTTGTAGAATTAGCAGAATGGGAATTTAAACAGAGCAAAATCACGTGGTGAAACCATAGAAGTTTAAATCTCTGCCGATTGGGCCATGGAGACAGTCTAGTGTGAAATGACGTGGAGTGTCCATGAACTTGCTGAAAATTACGAAAATGCCATTAGTTAAGAAAACATAAAACAAAAAGGCTCCAAATTGGCGAAAATGTCTAATTTACACCGTTAATCTATTTATTCGGTTTCAATAGTAAGTAAGGGCAATTAGAAGTTAATTAAATATGAATTAGGAGTTAATTAGATGTTAATTAGAGAGACTAGGATTAAGAAGAATTAAAATAGAAACATATAAAACCTCTCAAAATTCTTCAAAACCGGTTTACCGATTTGAAGAAAATCGGTAGAATTTTGGTATTTTAAACTGTCGAAATCGAATCAATAGAATTACACATAGAAAACCCTAAATTTAGTGGCTAGAACTTAGCCACAAGCACCTTAAAAGTGGCACTATTTCAGCCATAAGAATGGAAGCCACTCAAGCTTTAGCAACACCACAAGTTCCACCTACCACCACCTATGTCATTTTCACTCTTTAAATTCAAAACTAACCTAACTCACCTTCTCCCTCATAGCAATTTCATGCTCTCCATTCAGCAGAGGTTTCCCCTTTCATTTTTTCATCCATTCCATCTTCTTCTTCTTCTATCTTCAACCTCCATCAACCGCTTGCACTCAAAACTCAAATCTAGCTAGTCTTTACATCAATTTGAGGTAGGATTCAACTTTTTTGCATGATTTTATTGAATTAATGACTGTTAGGAATACTTTCTTCTCTTATGTAACTGATGATATATGGTGTTGGTGTGATGATTTATGGCTAATTTAGCATGTGTTTGCTTGGGTTGATTGAGATTTGAATGATAAAACACAAAGAGTCACAAAATAGAATCTATTAGGTTAAGAAAACCTACGGTGGTCCGTACTACAGAGTGTACGGCTCTGCCTATAGCTATTTAAATTTAATGAAACTATTTTTATGTGAAACTAGACATCTAGGGCTTTCCAACCATATAAACTATAAGGCCATTGGATTAGTATTGAGTGAGATATGAAATTTTGAAATTTACCCTAGAATTCTGACCCCGATTCTGAGTAGACTGGAATTCGAGGGGCATAACTTGCCCTATACTACTTAAAATTGAGCGAAACCAATTTTATTAGAAGCTAAGACATAGATAAAAATCCCATAAAAAATTCAAAGTTAGATTCGATCCCAGTTGCTCCCAGTGGTTCGAGCAAGTTGCCTAAGTCCAAGCCAGGCTAAAATAGGGCAGTTCAAAAGGGTCAAATTTCGGAGCTTATAACCCAAGCTACACTAAAGCAAATGAAATGGGACTTCTTGAAAATGAAATCTTGTCCTGTTAGCTTTAATTGGATACAAATTTCATATGATTTGAGTTAGTTTTCGATTTTTAGTGGATTTTTACTTTTAAGTGTGTAATTCTAGCCAGCTACAGGGCAGACCAAGATAGAACTTAAATATCTTGAGCTACATTTATCAAAATTAGATGGGACGAAAGGGGTTAGAAAATAGACACACCACACTCCAACATATCCAAAATTTAGATCTAAATAAGTTAAATAGAAATTATGGCTTATTTTACAAAAATCGGGTTGAGTGAAAGTGCTAAGATAGAAACTATACCTTAAGTGCAACTAATGTTCCTGTGAAATTGATTTTGAATTATGAATGAAGTGTTGGGAATTTTCTATAAAAATTGGTTGTCTAAGTACTGGCACTATTCATGGGGAAGCGGACTTGATCCGTTATGTTGCCGAATTTTCGGTAGAATTGTAAGGAGGTTATGTAACACCCTCCCAAGTACAATACTATGCTTAAGTCATAGTACCACACCCTGGAGTTGTTACTGTTACATGAACGAACCTTATCTAATAGCAACTTCAGCCGTCTTTGGAAACTTCTTGAACTATCTAGAGATAACATGGAAATAGGAGTGAGAATTATAAATTCTTAGTAGGATTCTCTAATTATCATACATAATGTCATCGTTATCATCTCCAGTTTGCTTTGGTTTATTATGAAAAAGGTGATCATGCTATACAAGCTGTTTAATTTTATAGTTCGAAAATATATTATCCGAAGCAAAGTTCATTTTATGCATGCACTTGTCATTTGGGGGAGCACATACAAGGTCAATTCCTGAATGATACCATGAATAATTATTGCAACATATTAAGATACAAATAGCATCAATATACTGGAGACATAACGTTTGTACATGCCTTTACTTGTACTTGAATTTATGCAGATACACAAAATTTACTTTTCTTTCTTTATCGTCCTTTTCATCATAAAATCTTTACATGTCACATTCTAGAGTATGATCGCTATGTCATTGATCAATTGGATTTTTATGTACTTATTTTCTCTCATTCCTAGCTCATTAATTCTCTCTTATGCCTAATTGTTTTGAATTGGATCATTTTGTATTGTTTGGATTTTGTTTGGGTTTGAGTTAAATTTTCCAGCATTAGGCGAATTCTGACACTATTTTGGTTTTTGGGTTATATTTTGAGTTGTAGAACTCATTTTATTGTGATTCTTCATTTGTAGAAAATCTGAGAGAAAGGCCTACAAGTTATATGAGAGGTCAGAAGCCAATTCTGGTGTTAAGAAGCTGAAATTGGGCCTAGAAGTGAACTGAAGTGGTGCAGCCGCGGATTCTGAGTACGGTGTGGTATTTGGGCCATATCTCGGTCCACAGATGTCCGATTGAGCCCATTCCAATGGCACTTTGAAGCTGACATCCAAGGCTACAATTCTTCTTCAGAGTGGAAATCCAAACGGAATCATTTTGATAGCCAAAATGGTAGAAGAACGTTACTCATGGAATTAGTTATAATGATTTCATGTTTTTAGTGTAACTTTCTTTCTATAATTCGGATTTTAGCAAATAAGATGTCCAGATTCAAAGGAGAGAGAGAAGATTAATGTAGTAATTACAATTTAATAATTTTAGGTGGTTTTGATTCTGACTTTGGCCGGTTTCTGAAAAGGGCCGAACTTGTAACTTGAGACAGATTTTTGAATAGCAATTTTCGATTTTCTTGTTCTTCCTCTTCTCTCTTCTCTCTTCTCTCACGCCCCCCCCCCAACCTCACAATTCGTTTTTCTTCATTCATGGAGGAGTAAGCTTCTATCTAATCCAAGGATTCAAAGAAGCATTGGCTATCTTGAGGATTGGCGCAACCAAACTTCATCAATTCAAATCGGTTTTCTACTCCCTTTTCTTTCATTGTTATTAATCCAATTTCGGATTTGAAGGTTTTTGATTCAGAATTGTGGTTGATTATAATTGATTGCTTACTTACTTGCCTGCATATTGCTCGATTGATTAATGTGTAATGCAATTGTGTGAGTAGAATCATTTTCAGGTTTGAATTTGAGACTGATTACATTGGTGCTTAAAAATTAACATGAATTGGTTAGGTTCTAGAGGTTTCTGAATTTAATCATTTATCTGTTAATTGAATGCATGAAGGTTTTCATGTGTAATGTCGTATCCAAACAGAGGTTTCGTTCGGGTTTGATGTCAGTCACTTGTAACATCCCCAATTTTTGTCTAAGCTAATTAGCTCGATGTCTCTGGCTAATTAGAAGGGTTAGCGATTAATTAAGAACTAATCGGCTAATATTGAGAGCAAGGGCTTAGTAAATTAAAGGCAAGTAAACAATTGAAACATTATGTATTAAAAGTTACAATTAAAAGCCTAATGCCCAATCCTTATTAATTCATGATTTAGAACATAAAATCAAGATGGTCTAACCTAATTAACTAAGAGCATATAAGTATCACATCTTAATTATATGAAGATTAACCCTTACCTCTTCTTTACATAATTAATGAGGAAAATCCTTTTTTATTGAAAATGTGCTAATGTGTGATTAAACCAATTGAATTAATTAGCATTTAGATAATTGTAACAATGGTAAAATTTTAGAAACTTCCCTTTAATTATTGTTTGAAAGTTTGGTCAAAGCAAGAGCCATATCCAACCATCCATTTGCTTTCTCATATACACCACTAGATCAAGAGTCCATGTTAGTAGATTCCTTGAGTCAAGACAAAAGATCTACTCTCCTCCATCAAGATTGTGACACTTGGGGTGATCACAATCATCCAATGCCAATCCTAGGATAGATCATGCTTTTAACCACTTGAAAAGAAACACTACAAGTCTTTACCCAAGTGCCAAGACTCAAAGGAAACACAACTCCCTCTTTTACCCCAAGGTTTTTCCCACTCTCTTACTTGTGTAAGAAGCAAAATCACATCACTCTCTCCCTCCATTTTTGCGCCATCAGCCCACTCTCTCTCCCCCTCATTTTCATTTTTCACTTCCTCTCTCAAGACACACACAAAGCTCTCTCCTCTCTCCAAGTCTCATGCCCACTCTCTTCTTCTTTTAACCTTCCTTGTTCTTCTTCCAACCTTCTAACTACTTCCTACCTCATCTCCATCACCACCCTCACCATTCCTTCAAGGACCACCATTTTTGGTCTTTGGAGAAACAAGCTCACTCTTACACAAGCCCCATTTCCAAGCATTCAAGGAAGAAGGCTCTCTCCAACCTTCTCCACCTTCAAAATCCTTCAAGAAAGCTCTCTTTGGTAGTGACTCTAACCTACTCTTTTCATGTATTTTTCAAGCTCTAGAACTCCTAAGCTCTTTATAGCTAGGTGGTTTTAGGACTTGCTTCAAGGTCTCATGACCATTTCTTGCTCTATGAGTTTTCTTGTCTTGTTGAAAAATGTTATCTTGAAGTGAGAATATGTGGCATGATGGTTTTATGTATCTTGCTCTATTTTGTTTTAAAATACTGATTTGGTGACTAAAACCTTGAATATAGTGATGAGATAAAATATAAAAATGGTGATTTGAAGTGGTATAACAACATCTCTATAAGTTTGATATGTAAAACTTAAAAACTAGTTAAGGTAGAATTCTGGCAGTCTGTAATGTGTGCGGTATAAATAGTTTTAAAAAACTCAAAATGTAATGAAACTAATTTTCTATGAAAGTAGACTCAAAGAGCTTTCAACACATATAAAATTCGTGAAATTGGATTTAAAATGAGGGAGATATTATTTTTCAAAGTTGGCTGTTCCCGGATGGGTTTCTGTTTGGGCAGTCTTCACTAAAAACCTTATAACTGGAGCTACAAAAATTGTTTTTGAGTGGGACTAAGTTTGATGGAAAGCTAAGACATAGAGTAACACTCCCATAAAACAGTTTTGTCAGATTCCATGTGAGGAACTCCCAGTGGAGTTCACAAACCACTGACCCGAGATGAACTTTCAAGTCTGAACAGTCAGAATAAAATGTGCATAACTCAAGCTACAGAATGAATTTTTGAGTAGGGCTTATTTTGTTTAAAAATAGACTCAGAGAAGTATAATCATACGAAAATTTGAAACAAAAGAGTAAAAGATGAAATTATGGTGAATTTTTGAAGTTACTACCCCACTGTAAAAGGAAAACTGGTTATGGTAAGTTTTAAAGGTTAATGAGAAATAAGCTTTAAGACATTAAGACCCTTATATTAAGTATTGGAAAACCTTCATAATTCAACTTAAAAGTTTCAAAAAGGATAATGGATGAAATTGGCCCTATGCCTAATAAAAGAATTTATGCAAGAAGCAAATCAATTAAAAGCTTGTACCCAAGTTTACTAAGCTAAGCTCATAAGATTTCGTGTGATATGTATGCCTCTGTGTGTCAATATGATGACAATGACATGATGATGATGATGATATGATATGATATGATGATGATGATGATGATGATTATGATAGCGATACGATGATGATAAGAATGATAATGATATGATGACGATATGATAATGAATGATGATGATATGCATATGATATGTTGATGATATGATGCTTAATGATATACATGAAAGGATTAATAAATATGATCACCCTGGGGACGGCGATACGTAACGCCTAAATGTGGAAAAGAATCAGAATAATTTTGCATCATAAGCCTTAATAAGAAGAAGGTGAACTAAGGGTGTGATCCTTCAAAAGGGAAGGTGGCATAATTTAAGCTCCCCTCACCCACGACTCACATGAGGCATGGCATGACCCAGCTAGTGTGAGTATAGGGGATAGGGCTTACATGAGGCATGGCATGACCCAGCTAGTGTAAGTACTGAAAAGTTATGGTGGCGACGGCCACGGTATGAGCTCATTACCACTTATGTTTAGTGGGTGAAAAGATAAAGTCAAGTTAAGAAAAGAAAAGGGACTTCGGTCCAAGCCCTAGAAAGGAAGAAGATAAGAAAAACTTACAGCACAGTCATGTATTTTTATATGATTATACTTATACCCATGTATGTTATGATATAAATGATTAGAGGATACGCTAAAATTGAATCCGCTTCGGATATTTATGATTTCGAAAATCCAAGAATTGAACCTTATGCATGCTCACTATTTTCATTAATAAAACCGAAGTGGCTGGGACGATGACGATGACACTTTCGTGTCGGGTTCGAGTCCTACTGAGAAATTCCATTTCTTACCCTAGTTATTCTCCGGTATCGTCACCAGATCTCGATGGCATATCCGGTGGAGTGGAGCATGGATCCCCCACACTGTGAGCGGATGTATGACGCGGGATGTCAGACAATGCTGATGTGGACTTGTAGTTGCCGTAGCTCTGCATCTTCATACATTCCTTTTGTGACGAGCGATGTCAATTTCAGTTTGTATCTAGTATTT
Organism: Pterocarpus macrocarpus; assembly: GCA_031439585.1. Taxonomy (NCBI): domain Eukaryota; kingdom Viridiplantae; phylum Streptophyta; class Magnoliopsida; order Fabales; family Fabaceae; genus Pterocarpus; species Pterocarpus macrocarpus. Next base: position 34,807,615 of record CM062519.1, read on the forward strand.
GGATCATGGTACGACCATGAGCCTCCTTCGTTGTAATGCTGATATGTATGTATATATATATATATTATGAACTCATATCGATGTAATACTTTGCTATATAATGCAATGTATTTGTGAATTATTATTTATTTACCTTTCTCATGTTTTACGAATTTGGGGTATGTATTTTATGCGACACGCTCTTTCTCTATTTAGCTTCTCGCTCAAGGCTTTACTTTTCAAAACGCTGCAAAGCGACGACGTATTTCAAAAAAAAATCTTACTGTATTTTCCGCATAACTTAATTTCAAGTGAAGTTTAGTTTTCCACGAGCATAAGTAACAACTAATAAAACGCCGTAATACGACTTAAGCGTAGTATGAGTTTATTAAGGTGTTACATCACTGATTTGATTTGAATGATTATTTTTTGAATCCGATGATAGATTAGCCACTGTCTTTCTTGGTTCTTGGATTAGATGTTCCAAATTCTACTCATTTCTTTTATATTCATTTCAGTATTTTAAATTCCTAACCCCCCTGGCAATTTCCTGATCATATAACATTGTCATCGCTGGGAAACGACCTGGGTTGCACCCTTACTACGAGTTTAGTGTACTTTGGTTTTTATTGTAATTTGACCGAGTTCGGCACTCGAGTCAAATTTTGGCGCTGTTGCCGAGGATGATTGATGTTATTTGGTCATGTTAATATGTGTTTATATCATTGCATTGCATATTCTGTCTTGATGTGTGCCTGGTTAAGTTGTTAGTTTTAATTCATAGTTAGTAGTTCGGTTTTACGATTCTTTTTTTTTTTGACAACTAACTTGTTTCAGTTGATTTCAAGGGACTTGATTTCATCGCAAAACATCATTTTGAGAAAAACTCAATCCTCAAAGGATTGAGCCCCCCTTGTTTTTGTCAAATTCCATCGTTTAGATAGGTTTTTAGAGGTTTTTTCATCTTTTCGGTATTTTTTAGGGACGTAACGGGTATTTTTGTAAAAAGTTTTGTTCTCCGATTGACTTGAAAATTGGTCAGTTGAAGGAAAATGGCCTTCTGATCAAGATCAATTATTATTGACTCTTTATTTTTAAGCCAAATTCTTTTATTTAGACCACTTTTAATTTATTACGATTTTTCTTTTCATTTTTTTACTCCTTGAGGGCAAAATTTTTGAGGTGTGGTGGTCCAATAATTTTAAAAAATTATTTGGTAGTGTTTTTATATTTATTTTGATTATTTTGAGCATTTGTGTGCATGTTTTAGTGCTTTGAGCATATGATTCTGTTTGCTATTTTGTTAATGCATGACTAGGTCTGATCCAATTCCTAATTTAGTTAAATTTGATCTTGAATTAGAGAGGGCTCTTAGACAAATTAGAAGAGCTAAGAGGAGGTTATTTGAGGCTAGTTTTGCTAGTAATTCTATTTTTGGTTCTATTCCTGATTTTCTTGAAAATTCTGATTTTTCAAGAAGCATGGCAAATAGAACCTTAAAGGAACTTGCAGCACCTGATGTCAACTATCAAGCTTTGGCCATCCAGTACCCGAATTTGGATATAGACTTCGAGCTAAAATCAGGACTGATACATCTGCTGCCCAAGTTTCATGGCTTAGCTAGAGAAGACCCTCACAAGCACTTGAAGGAGTTCCATGTAGTGTGCTCAACCATGAAGCCACATGGAGTGGAGGAAGATCACATTAAGTTGAGGGCATTTCCTTTTTCTCTGGATGGATCTGCCAAGGATTGGTTGTACTACTTGCATCCATGTTCCATCATGAGCTGGCAAGACATGAAGAGGATGTTCTTGGAGAAATTCTTCCCTGCCTTAAGAGCTGCTTCCATCAGAAAAGAAATTTGTGGCATAAGGCAGATTAGTAGAGAGACATTGCATGAGTATTGGGAGAGGTTCAAGAAATTGTGTGCAAGCTGTCCACACCATCAGATTAGTGACCAGCTTCTCATTCAGTATTTTTATGAAGGTCTCATGCCAATGGATAGAAGTATGGTTGATGCTACTTCTGGAGGGGCTTTGGTAGATAAAACACCTGCTGCAGCTCGTGAATTAATTGCAAACATGGCTGCCAATGCACAACAATTTGGTACCCGAGCCATAGTGTCAAGAAGTGGAGTAAATGAAGTGCATACCTCTGATACAAACCAGCAGAGGATGGAGAACCGAATAGATGAGTTGACAACCTTGGTGAGGCAATTGGCACTTGCCCAGCAGCCCTAGTAGCCAGTAGCTATGATTTGTGGCATTTGTGCTATACCAGGACATCCAACAGATTAGTGTCCACATCTGTAGGAGAGCAATGAAACTGTTGCAGGAATTTTTCCTGGTAGGCCTTATCAGCAACAGTAGCAGAAGAGTTATGATCCATTCTCCAACACATACAATCCTGGATGGAGAGATCACCTGAATCTGAGGTATGGCAACAACTTCAATCAATTTCAGCAACCTCAGTTTAAGCAAAATTCTGCTAGACCAAGCTCAGGACAATATCAAAACCAAGCTCAGCAAAATAAACCACCAAGCAGCTCAGAACCAAGCTTGGCAGAATTGGTGAAGCAGATGGCAACCAGTAGCGTTCAATTTCAGCAACGAGCAGAAGCCAGCATTCAGAATCTGCAAACACAGATTGGTCAATTGGCTACAACAGTAAATGAGATGAAGTCTCAAGGTTCTGGCAACCTTCCCTCCCAATCAGTGAGCAATCCAAAGAATGTGAGTTCCATCACTTTGAGAAGTAGCAAGGAGCTTAAGGTTCTTGATGTTGCAGATTCTGCAGAACAACCAAAGGTGGTAGTAGAAAAATCTAATTTTGCATAAATAAAGACAAATGGGGTAGAACCAAATAGTAGCAACAGCAAGCAACCTGAACAAAGTGTTCCATTGCCTTTCCCCAACAGAGTGACACAAAACAAGAAGTGGGCAGAAGCTGAATTGGACAAAGAGATCATGGACACATTCAGAAAAGTGAAGGTCAATATTCCGCTCCAAGAAGCTATCAAACAAATTCCAAAGTATGCGAAATTTCTCAAGGATTTGTGCACTCATAGAAGGAGGCTGAAGGGAAATGAAAAGGCAAGCATGGGCAGAAATGTTTCTGTAATCATTCAGCCAAATATTCCTCCGAAATGCAAGGATCTGGGGACTTTCACCATTCCATGCATCATAGGAAGTAAGCAGTTCAGTCAAGCTATGTTGGATCTTGGAGCTTCAATAAATGTCATGCCAAAATCAATTTACCAGTCTTTGTGCATTGGAGAGCTCAAGACAACAGGAGTGGTCATCCAACTTGCCAACTGAAGCACCACTCACCCTGAGGGAGTTTTAGAAGATGTATTGGTAAGAGTAAATGACCTTATTTTTCCTGCTGATTTCTATGTGCTAAATATGGAGGATGAATTGCATGCTAATCAACCAACATTAATCTTTGGTAGGCCATTTTTGAAAACTACTAAGACTAAGATTGATGTGCATTCTGGTACATTATCCATAGAATTTGGAGATAGTAAAGTGCAATTTAATCTGTTTGATGCCATGAGATACCCACCGGAAGAGCATTCTGTTTTTCATATAGACATTATTGATTCATTGGTTGATGAAGTGCGTGAGAACATGTTCGCTGAATTATATTGTGTTGATTGTGATTGTGATGGTAGTAATGACTTATGTGCTATTTGTGCTATTTGTGCTGAATTTGCTGCATGCTTACAAGCTGAAAATGCTATTTCTGCTGTCTCTAAATCTGCTGAATTTATTTCTGCTAAATATGTTTCTACTGTTTTTGCTAAATCTGTTGTTTCTGTTGTTTCTGCTATTTCTGTTGAATCTGCTATTTCTGCTGAAAATTCTGTTTTTAATTTTACAGATTCTACTGTTCTTATTTTTTCTGCTGTTCCAAATTTTTCTAACAAATCTGTTTCTACTTCTTCTATTTGTTCAAATTTGGAAAATCCTGCTGTTTCAGTTTCAACATTTACTAATTCTGATTTTGTGAATTTTTCTGCTGACAAATCTGTTTATGCTGATTCTGATTGTGCTATGTTTAATCCTGTGAATCCTGATGTTGAATTAAATTCTGCAATGTCAAAATATGCCAATTCTGCTACTATCTTTATAAATTCTGTTTCTGCAAATTTAAATACTGCACTTACAGTTTCTGCAGGTGCTACATTATCATTTTCTGCACATTCTGCTACTTCATTTTCTGGGTGCATAAATTCTGCATTTACAGAAATTTTTGCTACTGAAAATTTTGTTTCTGCAATTTTTGTTTCTGCTGGAAATTCTGTTCCTGCTGCAAATTCTGTTTCTGCAGATTCTGATGTTGATGTGCAAATTTTAAATTTTGAATTCTTAGATTTTGTGATTTTGAATTTTGTACATCATTTTGACTCTGCTGATTCTGTTTTAGCTTCCATAGGATATGATGATGTTGTTGTGCAGAATTTTTCACAGATTGCAGGTGCTAAACGTAAACTGTCAGAAGCAACTCCAAGTTTAGCACCTTCTATCATAGAGCCACCTACCCTGGAATTGAAGCCATTGCCAGAAAGTTTGAAGTATTCATTTCTGACACCAAATGAGAAGCTACCAGTCATCATAGCCAAAGATCTGCAACCAGAGCAAGAAGAGAAGTTGCAGAACATGAAGGCTATAGGTTGGACATTGGCAGACATACCTGGGATTAGCCCCTCTACATGCATGCATAGAATTCAGTTAGAGGAGGGAGTGAAAACAGTAAGGCAACCTCAGAGAAGGCTCAACCCACTTATCTTGGATATGGTGAAGAAGGAAGTGAGCAAATTGCCAGCTGCAGGAATTATTTATCCAATTTCAGACAGCAAGTGGGTGAGCTCGATACAAGTGGTTCCAAAGAAGACTGGAATAACAGTAGTGAAGAACTCAAAGGAGGAGAAAGTTCCTACAAGAATGTAGAACAGCTGGAGAGTCTGCATAGATTACCGGAAACTGAACCAGGCCACCAGGAAGGACCACTTCCCATTACCCTTCATTAATCAGATGCTGGAGAGATTGGCAGGTCAGTCACACTGCTATTTTCTTGATGGGTTTTCTGGCTATTTTCAGATCCATATTGCACCAGAAGATCAGGAGAAGACCACCTTTACTTGCCTATTTGGCACATTTGCATACCAAAGGATGCCTTTCGATTTGTGCAACGCCCCAGGTACATTTCAGAGGTGCATGGTGAGTATTTTTTCTAATTTTCTAGAGAATTGTATGGAAGTCTTTATGGATGATTTTATTGTTTATGGTACTTCATTTGATGCATGCTTGGATAGTCTTGATAAGGTACTGAATAGATGTGTTGAGTCTCACCTTGTTTTGAATTTTGAAAAATGTCATTTTATGGTTAAGCAAGGTGTAGTCTTAGGACATGTTATTTCTAGTGAGGGTATTACTGTTGATAGGTCCAAGATTGATGTTATTGCTTCTCTACCTTACCCCACATGTGTGTGGGAAGTGCATTCTTTTCTTGGACATGCAGGTTTTTACAGGCGATTTATTCAGGACTTCAGCAAAATTGCCCTTCCACTTTCCAAGCTGCTGCAGAAGGATATAGACTTCCAATTTGATGATAACTGCAAGAAAGCTTTTGACCAGTTAAAGAGGCACCTGATTTTTGCTCGGGTTCTTCAGCCGCCGAACTGGGAATACCCGTTCGAGCTCATGTGTGATGCATTGAACCTTGCTGTTGGAGCTGTTCTTTCCCAGAGGGTTGGGAAGATTCCCCATGTCATAGCATATGTCTCCTGAACCCTAGACTCTGCACAGGCTAATTACATCACCACTGAGAAGGAGCTTTTAGCCATTATTTTTGCTTTAGATAAATTCCATACTTATCTATTAGGAACTAAAGTAACTATTTTTTCTGATCATGCAGCCTTGAAGTTCTTACTGAAGAAACCGGATGCAAAGCCTAGACTCATCAGGTGGATGTTGCTATTGCAAGAATTTGATATTGAGATCAAGGACAAGAGTGGAGTTGAGAACCTGGTAGCAGACCACTTGAGTCACATTTCACAGACCTTGGAGCCTCTACCTATCCGTGAGACCTTTCCAGATGAGCAGCTTTTGGAGTTGCGAGGTAAGGATCCATGGTATGCTGATTTGGTTAACTATCTAGTTGCTTCTGAGTTGCCTGCTTATTTTAAAAAGCATCAGATAGACAAACTTAAAAGTGAGGCTAGATATTATATCTGGGATGATCCTTATTTGTGGCGCATGTGTAGTGATCAGATTATTAGGTGCTGTGTGCATGAGCTTGAGATTCCTTCCATTTTGTATTTCTGTCACACACTTGCTTATGGTGGTCACTTTGGACCACAACGCACTGCTAGGAAGGTCTTAGATGCAAGTTTTTATTGTCCCACAGTGTTTCGCGATTCTTCTACTTATTGCAAGAATTGTGAACAGTGTCAAAAGACAGGTTCTATTTCCCGTAGGAATGAGATGCCTCAACAACCATTATTATTTTGTGAGATATTTGATGTTTGGGGTATTGACTTTATGGGTCTATTTCCTGTCTCATTTGGTTTTGTTTATATTTTGCTGGCTGTTGATTATGTCTCCAAGTGGGTGGAGGCCAAGGCCACCCAGACTGATGATTCTCATGTTGTAGATTTTGTCAGATCACACTTTTTTGCAGGTTTGGAGTGCCTAGAGCAATCATCAGTGATGAAGGGAGCCATTTCTGTAACAGGAACATGGCAACTCTGTTGAAGAAATATGGTGTCACCCACAAGGTCTCAACTCCATACCATCCGCAGACTAATGAACAGGCAGAGGTATCAAATAGGGAGTTGAAGCAGATTTTGGAGAAAACAGTGCAGCCCAATAGGAAGGATTGGAGCAAGAGGCTGGAGGATGCATTATGGGCTTACCGCACTGCCTACAAGACTCCTTTGGGGATGTCCCCTTATAGGATTGTCTTTGGCAAGGCATGCCACCTTCTGGTGGAAATTGAGCACAAAGCATATTGGGCAGTCAAGAACTGCAACCTTGATATGAGCCAGTCCGGACTTCATAGGAAGTTCCAACTTCAGGAGTTGGAGGAGATTCGATTGGAAGCCTATGAGAACTCCCGCATGTACAAGGAGAAGATAAAACTCATTCATGATAAGAAGTTGCTGCGGAAGGAGTTCTCCATTGGCCAGAAAGTGCTTCTCTACAATTCTCACCTCAAGCTCTTTTCTGGTAAGCTTCGTTCTAGGTGGCTTGGTCCTTATATAGTGACTAAGATTTTTCCATATGGTGCTGTGCAGATTTTGGAGCCTGGGACTGATAAAGCTTTCGCGGTGAATGGCCACCGCCTAAAGCCATTTCATGAAGACACACCCTTGGAGACCATTGAGGAGGTTCGCTTGTTAGCGGCCACTTACACTTGATAGGGGAGTTTTTCTGTTCTTTCCCTCACCTCATTTTACTTGCCTTGCATTTCCATTGTGTGTATTACATTGAGGACAATGTAAAGTTGAAGTGTGAGGGGGTGGTTTCGACATAGGTTGTAGGTTGTGTTGTTTGGTAATTAATCATGCATTATAGATTTGTTTCATGGTTGTTTTTACTTCATTTTTGCTTAAAAAAAAAATTTTCTGCTTTGTTTTACTTCGGTTCTCCATTGTTGAATTGAAAGTTGTTGAGTTAAGGCATTAGGCTATAGGGAGGATAGGGTTCCAACATGATTTCATTTTTCTATCCCCTCTTGATATGTGTGAGTTGGGTGGTTGATCTTGATTTGCAATGATTGAGTATGTTGGACTTTACCTTTGTGAGCTTTTGAGCCTTATTTTGGATGGTAGCACTTCATGCCATTCTTTTCTTTCTTGTGTGTTTTTCCTCATAGATTTTGTTATTCTAGAACTTGCTTTGATTCTTCTTTGAGACTACATTTTTCATACGCATTCATGAACATGAAAGAGGCATTTCTTTCGTTTTAACCACTTGGCCATATATCTTACCTTGCATTTTGCCCGTTGTTTAGCCCCTTTGAGCCTTATTGACCATTTCTTGGTATCTAGCACATTACAAGCTTTAAGTGGAAACCTATGTTATACCCAACCTTAGGGAATAGGAAGTGCATTGGCTTCATCATTATTGTTGCATTTCAAGTGTGGGGGTTTGAAAGGATGCAAGGAAAGGGAAAAAAAAAGAAGGAGAAAAAAAAAAGAGAAAAAGAAAGAGAAAAAGAAAAAGGAAAAAAATAATAAAATAAAATTGGGAATCTTGATAAAAGGAAAAGAAAGTTCAAAGAGTGTAAGTGTGTGATGGCTTGATTTGTCTAATGACCAATGTCACTTCTATTCTCTTAGGTTGTATCTTGTCATATCCTCATATTTTCCTACCCTTACCTTAGCCCCATTCAACCTTGAATAAAGTCCTCTTGATTTGTGTTTGCATATGATTGTGAGTAGTGGAGAAGTAGAAGATTAACAAGCTTATGGTAATGCATTGTCTATTGAGGTGACTTGAGTGAAACACTTTTGCCCATACACTTGAGAGTTGAGAGATTTAAACACCATCTTGTTAACCCTTTCATGCTTGATCTATTTGCATTTTGAAGGATATTGCTTAACTTACATTTTTGAGAGATGGAGTGTTGAATGATTTGATTGTTGGAAACTCTTGATGCCTTGTATGCTCTTATGTTCCTAAGCTTGGCACTTTTGATGATTCATTGGAGAATTTGCTTGTTCATTTTGGGTTATTCCATGATTTTAAGGTTGCATGTTTCTTTGTCCTTAGTTGAATCTTGCATGCGGACATGCAAGAGTTAAGTGTGGGGCAATTTGATCAATTGGATTTTTATGTACTTATTTTCTCTCATTCCTAGCTCATTAATTCTCTCTTATGCCTAATTGTTTTGAATTGGACCATTTTGTATTGTTTGGATTTTGTTTGGGTTTGAGTTAAATTTTCCAGCATTAGGCGAATTCTGAGCATGTTTTGGTTTTTGGGTTATATCTTGAGTTGTAGAGCTCATTTATTGTGATTCTTGATTTGTAGAAAAGCTGAGAGATAGGGCTACAAGTTATATGAAGAGGTCAGAAGCCAATTCTGGTGTTAAGAAGCTGAAATTGGGCCTAGAATTGAACTGAAGTGGTGCAGCCGCAGATTCTGAGCAGGGTGTGGTATTTAGGCCATATCTCAGTCCACAGATGTCTGATTGAGCCCGTTCGAATGGCATTTTGAAGCTGACATCGAAGGCTACAATTCTTCTTCAGAGTAGAAATCCAAACAGAATCGTTTTGATAGCCAAAACGGTAGAAAAACGTTACTCACGGAATTAGTTATAATGATTTCATGTTTTTAGTGTAACTTTCTTTCTATAATTCGGATTTTAGCACATAAGATGTCCAGATTCAAAGGAGAGAGAGAAGATTAATGTAGTAATTAAATTTAATAATTTTAGGTAGTTTTGATTCTGACTTTGGCCGGTTTCTGAAAAAGGCCGAACTTGTAACTTGAGACAGATTTTTGAATAGCAATTTTCGGTTTTCTTGTTCTTCCTCTTCTCTCTTCTCTCTTCTCTCATGCCCCCCCCCAACCTTATAATTCATTTTCCTCCATTCATGGAGGAGTAAGCTTCTATCTAATCCAAGGATTCAAAGAAGCATTGGCTATCTTGAGGATTGGTGCAACCAAATTTCATCAATTCAAATCGATTTTCTACTCCCTTTTCTTTCATTGTTATTAATCCAATTTCGGATTTGAAGGTTTTTGATTTGGAATTGTCGTTGATTATAATTGATTGCTTACTTACTTGCTTGCATATTGCTCGATTGATTAATGTGTAATGCAATTGCGTGAGTAGAATCATTTTCAGGTTTGAATTTGAGACTGATTACATTGGTGCTTGAAAATTAACATGAATTGGTTAGGTTCTAGAGGTTTCTGAATTTAATCATTTATCTGTTAATTGAATGCATGAAGGTTTTCATGTGTAATGTCGTATCCGAACAGAGGTTTCTTTCAGGTTTGATGTCAGTCACTGATTTGATTTGAATGATTATTTTTAGAATCCGATGATATATTAGCCACTGTCTTTCTTGGTTCTTGGATTGGATGTTCCAAATTCTGCTAATCTCTTTTATATTCATTTCAATATTTTAAATTCCTAAACCCCCCCTAATTTCCTGATCATATAACATTGTCATTGCTAGGAAACGACCTGGGTTGCACCCTTGCTACGAGTTTAGTGTAATTCGATTTTTATTGTAATTTGACCGAGCTTGGCACTTGAGTCAGTCATACCCCATTAGAGCGTGATCGCCATGTCATGTTCCTTAGGAATATGGGAACTTCATTCAATACTTGCACTAGCTGGGTCATACCATGCCTCATGTAAGCCTTATTAGCCCTATCCCTTATACTCACACTAGCTGGGTCGATGCCATGCCTCATGTGAGTGGGGTGCTTGCATATGTTTTAATCTTTGGTCTTTAGTCTTTAGCCTTTACTACCCTTGGGTAGCCTGGTCTTGAAGTGAGCTCGTCAGCTCAACTCGTGACCATCGTCATACCGACTCACCCACAAGGTGACCCATTGCCTTTGGGTTGGAGGGATTCAATGTGCAACTACCTCCAGTATAGAGGGACCCAAGTTTTAGCTGCCTTCACAAGGAAGGATTCAATGTGCAACTACCTCCAGGTGAAGGGACCCACATCTTATGTTATTTAACTACCTTCACAGGGAGGGATCTCAAATAACTGCCTCCAAGTGAGGGGACTCACATTTAATATATTCACATTCTTTCATTCTCATGCATAATCAAGCATAGACATGCAGAATGCACTCATATGTATGCTTCATCGTTTACTTTCATATACCTCATATCATACTTAAATTATTCTTGCATATAGAATTTCCACATATATATTCATAATTGCATAGCTGTTCATATCATAAATTCCATGTAATATAAGCACTCATAGTCTTCTAGACTTCTGCCGTAAATTCGGCAACATAATGGATCAGATCCATTTCCCCATGAATAGTGCCAGTTCTCACGGACAAATCAATCATAGCATTATGATCAATCTAACATATCTATCAAGGTAAAACTTACAACCGTCAACTCAAGCCTTATATGTTCATTAATACTTGTGAAACCATCAATTTGGTCATTTCTGCCAATTCTACTCAGTTCTGCCCAAATTTTGTGTTTTCCACCTTCACTTCTATTCAACTCATTTAAACCTGAATTTTGGATATGTCATAGCTCTATATGTCTACTTTCTAACGTCTTTAGGCCCATATCATTTTGATTCACATAACTCAAGATATTTAAATTCTGCCTCAACCTATTCAGTCACTGGCCCAAATTACACTCTTGGAAGTAAAAATTCACTAAAAATCGAACTAAACTCAAATCATATGAAATTGGTGTCACATCAAAGCTAACAGGACAACCTTTCATTTGAAATAAGTTTCATTCCATTTGCTTTAGTATAGCTTAAGTTATAAGTCCTGAAATTTGACCTTCCTAAACTACCCTGTTTTAGCCTAGTTTGGACATAGGGTAACTTCCTCAAACCACTGGGAACAATTGGAATCATAACAAACTCGAAATGTCATTGTGAGATGTTCCCCTATGTGTAAGCTTTCTAATAAAGTTGGTTTCACTCAATTTGGAGTTGTGTAGGGTGAGTTACACCCTTCTCAAGTCACACTGCCCGGATGAAAGTCCTAATTCCTAAGTTAACCTTCAAAAATTCATATCTCTCTCAACATTAATCCAATGGCCTTATATTATATCTGTATGGAAAGCCCTGAATGTCTACTTTCATTAAAAATAGTTTCATCGGATTTAACTGGATGTAGGCGGAGCCATACACTTCGCCATTAGGACTGTTGTGGATTCTTCACCTAGACAGCATCCTAATCCTCCATTCCTTCTAGTTTTCTCCTTCTAACTTTAATTCCAACTCAAGATTTCATATTAATCCAACCATAATACATCATATACATTCAATATATCATTAAATACATGAAGAAGAGTAAAATTTCATACAGCCACTGTTTAAGAATTTAAGAACAAAAATGGAATTCTACCTCTTTGGAGTGTGATTTGAGCTAAGTGTTGAAGCTTGAAATGTTTGATCCTTGTTAAGCTTGAAGGAGTGATGGAGTTGGTTGAGAGAAGAGAAGAAAAAGGCTAGAATAAGAGGGAGAGAGAGAGAGGCGTAAATCAGCTAGAAATGAGAGAGAGAGTCTGACTTAAATACATGAGGATAATTGGAATTGTGAGTGTTGATTGGTTGAAATTTTGTGATTGAAGTTTGGCCATGTCTCCCACTTTTGTGGCTAAATTGCTCTCCACGTCGTCCCAAAAGTGAAACTCGCTCCCATTCTATCTGAAATCGGAACTCACCCCGATTCTGCTTAAAGTCGGAACTCGTGCCATTTATTTGACACTCAGAGATGAAATCGGATATCGGAAATATTGTCTGGTTTAATCGACACTTGGAAGCAAAGTCGGATGTCGGAAATCATGTAGCACACAATCACATAATCTTGGACCTCCCAATTGAAACTCGGCAACACCGATTGAAATGGAAAGCTCCTGGGAATAAACTCGGAGATCGAAATCCGTATATGACTTGGAAATCAACTCAAAGATCCGAACTCGTGTCTACTCTAGTTGAGTTTAACTCTAAGGCTGGAACTCATTAAACTCAGAGGTCGATACTCATAACCATTGTATTAAACTATCAATTCGGAGGTCGAAAACCATGTACACTATTTTGAACCATGAGGTTTGAGGTCGGAGCTCGCACACATCTTGCTTGAAACTTGGATATAAATTATGAGATCGGAAATCGGGTCCGTTTTCTTTGAGACATAAAGTCGGATATCGGGAATCACGTCCATGTTGTTTGGACTTGAAGGTTAAGTCGGGAAGTAGGAAATTATGCCAGATTAAGTCGGAAGTCGGAAATTATGCTGAAATTTGAAGATGAACTCGGAAGTAGGAAATTATCCCATTTTATGTGAAATTCGAAGATGAAGTCGGAAATCGGAAATGACATACTTGAAGATGAAATCGGAAATCAGAAATCAGGGATGTTACAGGTTATGAGTATTTATGTGTTAAGAATATGTATATGAAAATCATGTATGCAAGGATATATGAAAGTAAATGATGAAGCATATGTATGAGTGCATTCAATATGTCTATGCATGATTATGTATGGGAATGAAAGGACATGAACATATTAAATGTGGATCCTTCACCTGGAGGCAATTATGAGATCCCTCATTGTGAAGGCAGTTAAATAAGATAAGATTGGATCCATTCACTTGGAGGCAGTTAATTGGGTCCTTTCCTGTGAAGGCAGTTAAAAGATATGATGAAGGTCCCATATTCTTGAGGAGTGTGACATGGTGATCATACCCCGATGGGGAATGACATGGCAATCCAACTCTGGAATATGGCATGATGAGCACATCCTAAGGAGTGTGACATGGCGATCACGCTCTGATGGGGTGTGACATGGTGATCATACTCTGGTATGTGACAAAACTATGAGATTCCTCTACCTTGGAGGCACATGGTCAAATGAGATCCCTCTACATTAAAGGTAAGTGGTTAGTTGAGATCCCTCTATTCTTGAGGTACATGACTAGGAAAGATCCCTTCAATTTAGAGGCATGTGATCAAAATGTGATCCCTCCAAGACTAGAGGCACGTGGGTGATAAGTAATATTTTGATACATTGATTAACCCTCATATTTAGTTTATTGAACCTCTTTTGTTCTTAATTGAATAATATTGGACACATTTCATAAGTTTGGACTCTAATTGCGCTTAATTGTATTTTTCAGCATTATTACAAATTTATACTATTTTTGTATTATGGCTGTATCCTAAGTTGTAGATATCTAAAAATTACAAATTTTATATTGTAGGAAAGTTGAGAGAAAGATCTACAACATTGATGAAGAAGTCAACAACAAATTCAGATGTCTAGTGGGTTGAATTGGGCCACGAAGTCAGAACAGGGCTGTTATATTGGAACTGGAGCAGTGTACACTAATTGGGCCATAACGTGAGTTGTAGACATTGGATTGAGGCAAAACTAGTGCCATTTGAAAGCTAAGACATAAAGCTTCAATTCATATGAAGACCACTCTCCAAAATAATGATATCTTCATGGATTTATTGGCTGTTAAAATGGACTGATGCGAATACACGTACAACCTGAACATGCTATAAAGATTGGGCCATAACTCTCTCATTTTAAGTCCAAATTCAGCAAATTGGGTGTCCACTTAAAGCTAAGAGGCAGAGGATTAAGTTGGGCTCAAGGGTATTTTTGAATTTTGACATTTGAGGTTTGATAAGAAGAGAGAAAAAGACAGACGTGAAAGAGGACTCATCTCTCCAACATTTTTCATTTTTCTCTCTTCTCTTCTCCACTCCTCTTCTTTTCTTTTTCTTTTCCTTTCATTTTGTAAGATACTTGGTTGGGTTCTATTTTGTAACCTTCATTGCTATGGAGGAGTAGGATTTCAAGCTAGTTCAAGGAGACTACAAGAGCATTATGGTTGTAATCTTGAAACTCTATCCTTGAATTTTAATCATGTTTGTTTTCTTGATTCTTTGCCCTCTTTTATTTGTAAATTTGCATTGAATGGTATTGATATGTGAGTTTATGAATGAGGAATTAGTTGGGTGATTGCTAATTGGTCAATTGATATGAACTTGATTAGTTAAAGAATTAGGAATTGGGTTTGGGTTCAAACCTAGGCTAATACAATTGGGGCTAGAAATCAACATAGGTTAATTAGAGTTGAGGTCTCAATTATCTAATCAATTATGTGTTCGTTGAATTCCTAGAGTTCTCTAGGTAGAATTGTGGGGTTGTTAGTAGAGGTCTCTCTAATAGCTTAAATTAGTCGCACTCCATGTGTTTGATATATTGTACGTTAATGATTGATTCACCTTATGCCTAAGGAACTCTTTGAACTAGTGTTTTTATTTTCATCTAATTTTTTTTTATAGCTTATTGACTGCATGTTTGAACATGCCCCCCTTGTTACTTAACTAGATAGCAACAACATCTTTGTGAGACGACCTTGGTTGCACTATACTTCAAATTTAGTGTAATTAAGTATTTTAAAATTGTAATTTGGAGCAGGCTGCGACACTTGCTGCCAAATTTTGGCGCCGTTGCCAGGGATGTTGATGCTATTTAGTTTGTAAATATATGTGTTTATTTGCTTTTGTTTGAGTTTTGCATGTTTTGGTCGTTTTCGGTGTTTTTAGGCTAATTTTGGGTGTTGTCCTGTATTGTTTGTACTCAGATCACCTTGAAACTTTTTAGTCCAAAGGTTTTCGACATTCTAAGCAAGACTCACTGTTTCGCAGTAAGCCCTACCCTATTTTGGCCAAATTCCACTGTTTTGACCACTTTTTTGAATTTTTAATAATTTTTATTACATTTTCGGGTTCTAGATAGGTATAGTTTTATTGTGTGGTATTTCTATAAATTGAAAAAAATCATTTTGTACAGGTTTTTTTCAATTTCCTAAGTCATTTATTTTTAGTGATTTTTGTGTTTTGGTACTTTTAGTAGTAGTAGTAGTTATTTTAGTTCCACTTTTATACATTATTTTGCTAGTTCTTTTTCTTCTTTTCTATGTTTTCTGTTGAGATGACTATCCCTGATAAGAAACTGAAGGAGCTATTTGTTCCCAATGCCGTAGATCACTTATTTTGTATCCAATATCCTGATTTAGATTCTAACTTTGAGCTTGACCCTGCATTGATTCATTTGCTTCCAAGATTTCATGGTTATACAGGTGAGGATCCTTACAGGCATCTCAAGGAGTTTCATGTGGTATGCTCAACTCTCAACTTTCGGGGAATTGATGAGGATCATGTCAAGCTAAGAGCCTTCCCTTTCTCACTAGTTGAAGTAGCCAAGGATTGGCTTTACTATCTTCCCCCTGGTTGTGTAATAGAATGGACTGATATGAAAAGGCTCTTCTTGGAGAGATTTTTCCCTGCATCCAGAGCTGCAGCACTAAGAAAGGAGATCTATGGTATTAGGCAAATGCAAGAAGAAACATTATATGAGTATTGGGAGAGGTTCAATAGGTTGTGTGCAAGTTGTCCCCATCACCAAATTAGTGAGCACTTGTTGATCCAGTTTTTCTATGAGGGCCTGATACCCATGGATAAGAGCTTGATTGATGTAGCAAGTGGTGGAGCTCTAATGGACAAGACACCTACTACCGCCAGAGATCTGATAGCTAACATGGCAAAGAATTTCCAGCAATTTGGCTCTAAGCTGATCACAAGGACCAGAGGAGTTGGTGAGATCCCTGATGTGAATTTGTTGAGGATCGAACACAAATTAGATGAGATGGCATCATTGATAAAGCGATTGACCATGGGACATCATGTTACTTCTACATCTGCACCAGAGCCGACTAGAGTATGTGATATTTTAGTGTGTCTATCCCACTCTATTAATGGATGCCCCCAACTTCAGGAGGATACCTCATGCCTTCAGGGTTATACAGTGGGTGCTGTAGGAGTATTCCCTGGGAAACCGCAATACCAGCACCTATCCCCTCAGCAGCAACAACAGACTGGATCAGCAGTTACCTCACTGGAGCCATCATTACATGATCTGATGAAGCAAATTGTAGAAAATAACCTCCAGCATCAACAAAGAATTGATGCAGCCATCCAGAATATAGAGACTCTGCTTAGTCAGTTTGCTTCCTCCATGAGATAGATGCAGTCACATGGTTTTGCTTAGACTCTATCTCAATTGATCCCCGATCCAAACACGAATGTTAGTATTGCTATGTAGCAATCAGGTAGGACTTTACCAGAGTTGGCACAGAGAATTAATCAAAGTATAGCTAAGACTGAGCATTCTGATGAAGCAGCTGAAGTGAAAGAAAAGCCAGGTGCAAATTTTGTACAGGAGGAATCAAATAGGCACTCTGTATTTCATTTGGATGTTGTTGATTACGCAGCTAAGGAGGTTCATGACAGTTTCTGTGAGGAGTTCCCTGAGTTGTTCAACCTTAGTGATTTTGTTCATTGTTTCTCTTGTGATCAATGTGATGGTGTTGAGCTCTGTGTAGAGTGTGCAGAGATGGATGCATATCTAATGGATGATAGGCCTATGAGTGTTGACACAGTGGAGAAAATTCTTTTAACAGAGATTCAAGTTAAAGAGATTATTCCCTCTGTAGTCCAAACACTAAAATTAAAGTTGGAATTTCCTCCTTATGAGCATCTATTGGGTCAATTTGAATATGCCTACCTGGAAAATGTTGCCTAACTCCAAGCTATTTATGACATGGCTTCAGAGACATCTTCCATAGATGCATTGAGGTGCTTGGATTATGCTTTCAAGGAGAGCGCTTTTCAACTCAGAGCCATCTATGTCATTACTATAGCGATGCATCATGGGAATGAACTAAGGTATTCTACACCAGGATGTGAATGCAAAAGTGACAAGGATGGCAATGAATTCAAGATCACCTCATGGGATCCTGGAGGAGGCAAAAGATGCAAACCTTGGTGGGGATTCCTGTACCAGTTCAAGCATAAGCCATCATGAGGGAGTTCTCACCACTTTTTACCTTTTTAAATTTTTGTCTTGCATTTTTTATTTTTTTTGTCTTGAATTTTACTTTTAGAATAAAATATGTTTAGTATTAGTTTTCATATGCTAGTTATGTTATTTAGTTGGATGTTTCCCTATGGTGATTCTTTAGTTGTTAGCTTTAGGCAATAGACATTCATGGCTTGAGACTTCAACATGCTTGACTTTTCATCTCATTCTTTATGTTTGGCATGCTTGGTAGTTTGATCTTCAATTGCTTGGATTGAGTATGTTGGACATGACCATTGTGAGCTTTTGAGCCATATTTGGATGGCTATGTTACATGCCATTCTTTTCTTTCTTGTTTGTTTTGTTCCCTCATAGGATTTGTCACTTTAGAACTTGCTTTGATTCTTTTTGAGGCTACATTATTCATTTGCATACATGAATATGATTGAGGCATTCATTTTGTGATTAGCCACTTAACCAAATAGCCACCCTTATATTTTTACCCTTGCTTAGCCCCTTTGAGCCTTTTCACCTATTCTTTGTTTTTAGCATATTACAAGCCTAAAGCGAAAAACCATGATTCTATCTAGCCTTAGGAAACCATTGGTTACCATTAGCAATGTGCATTCACATAAGTGTGGGGGTTTGCATGAGGGCATACAAGACTTTAAGTGTGGGGGTGCAAAGTGGTGAAAAGAGAAGAAGGAAAGAAATGAAAAGATTAAAAAAAAAAAGAAAGAAAAAGAAGCAAAGAAAATGTAAAAAAGAAAAGCAAATAGAAAAAGAAAAAATCAATAAATTGGGGCAATTTTGATAAAAAAGAAAGTAAAGAAGTGGGATAAAAAAGAGTTGTTTGTTGCATTCTTCGATTTGAGGAGGGCCCTCACATTTGTGACCTCATGTCTTTGCCAATATTCTTCTATTCTCTTTGGTTTTTACCTTGCATATCTTTACTATTTCCCTACCCTTACCTTGGCCTCATTACAACCTTGAATAAAGTCCTCTTGATTTGTGTGTGCATGTGTTTGAGTGGTGGAGAATTAGATGATAAGCAAGCTTATGGTAGTGCTTTTCCTTTTGAGGTGATTTGAGTGGTATAATTGAGCCTTAAACACTTGAGAGTAAGAGTGCTAAACACATTATCTTGTGAGATCCTCCATGCTTGATCCATACTTTTTGGAGTGATTTTTGCCTTGCTTGCACCTTTGTAGAGATGCATCTTGATTGTTGAATTTCTTGATGCCTTGGATGTGCTTTTTGCCTATATGCTTGACACTCTTGAGGATCCGTTGGGAATTTGTTTTTCATAGTATTTGGTCATTTTTTATTTTTAGGACTTTTGTGTTTGTTTTAGATTCTAATGTTTCATTTTCGGCACCTTTGAGTATATTTTGGATTTTGCATGAGGACATGCAAAAAGCTAAGTGTGGGGGAATTTGATAAGTAATATTTTGATATATTGATTAACCCTCATATTTAGTTTATTGAACCTCTTTTGTTCTTAATTGAATAATATTGGATACATTTCATAAGTTTGGACTCTAATTGCGCTTAATTGTATTTTTCAGCATTATTACAAATTTATACTATTTTTGTATTATGGCTGTATCCTAAGTTGTAGATATCTAAAAATTACAAATTTTATATTGTAGGAAAGTTGAGAGAAAGATCTACAACATTGATGAAGAAGTCAACAACAAATTCAGATGTCTAGTGGGTCGAATTGGGCCACAAAGTCTAATGTAACAAGTTATCTTTGGAACCGGAGCAGTGTACACTAATTGGGCCATAACGTGAGTTGTAGACATTGGATTGAGGCAAAACTAGTGCCATTTGAAAGCTAAGGTGGTGTTTGGTTTGAGGATTTTCATTTTCATTTTCACTAAAAATGAAAATAAAGGCTGAAAATATGTTTGGTGTTGTATGATTGAAAATATTTTTATTGAAAACAATGTTAAAAACACATACAAATTGAAAATGCTGAATTCACGTTTTCAGTATTTTCAAAGTATTTGACTCTGAAAGTTGAAAATATTTTCATCAAAAACGCGGTGGCATAGTGGTAAATAAGTGGAATTCTACTAGCAGTACAGCGACTTGCACGTTGGCCTACATGCGCGAGGGTGAGGGTTCGAATATCTCTTCACACAATTTTCACAATTTTGTCTATCATTCAATTTTTTAAAGAGATAAAAGAAACAAAAAGGACAAAATGTACAAAAAGAAATTGGTAGCTTAGTTGGCTCTATGTTGAGCCTAGAAACCTTGTGGTGTGTGTTCGAAATCTACTACTCATTTTTTTATTTTTACCAATCCTTTAATTTTTTTTCAAAAGGAAAAAAAGAAAAAAAAAGAACAAAACAAGAGAGGAAAAATGTACTATATATTTATATTTGTATTATTCTTAAAGTAATGAATCAAATATTTTTATTGATATGATAATATATAATTAAATGTCTATACTTTATATTAACAGTATATATAATAAAATAATATTAACTATAATATTTAAATATTATCTATGTACAAATCAAAACATACTAATTGATAATAATAAAAAAATAACTTAAAAAGTAAGTAACTTATTTTATTTTTAATATTTTATAGAGTTATTTATTATTTTAATAAATATTTTTAATATTTTTAATAGATGAACAAAATACTAATATCAAATATATATATCAATTTCATTATTTAATAATAAATATAATTTTATTATCTCAAATTTTATTTTGAAAATATATTTTGAAAACAGGCAAACCAAACATATTTTCATTATTTTTTCTTTTTGAAAACAGACAAACCAAACGTATTTCCTAAATCCATAAAATCTGAAAATGAAAATCCTTTTCAGAAAATGAAAACAGAAAATAAAAACAAGAAATATTTTCACAAACCAAACACACCCTAAGACATAAAGCTTCAATTCATATGAAGACCACTCTCCAAAATAATGACATATTCATGGATTTATTGGCTGTTAAAATGGATCGACTGAATACACGTACAACCTGAACATGCTATAAAGATTGGGCCATAACTCTCTCATTTTAAGTCCAAATTAAGCAAATTGGGTGTCCACTTAAAGCTAAGAGGCAGAGGATTAAGTTGGGCTCAAGGGTATTTTTGAATTTTGAGATTTGATAAGAAGAGAGAAAAGAGAGACGCGAAAGAGGACTCATCTCTCCAACATTTTTCATTTTTCTCTCTTCTCTTCTCCTCTCCTCTTCTTTTCTTTTTCTTTTCCTTTCATTTTGTAAGATACTTGGTTGGGTTCTATTTTGTAAACTTCATTGCTATGGAGGAGTAGGATTTCAAGCTAGTTCAAGGAGACTACAAGAGCATTATGGTTGTAATCTTAGAACTTTATCCTTGAATTTCAATCATGTTTGTTTTCTTGATTCTTTGCCCTCTTTTATTTGTAAATTTGCATTGAATGGTATTGATATGTGAGTTTATGAATGAGGAATTAGTTGGGTGATTGCTAATTGGTCAATTGGTATGAACTTGATTAGTTAAAAAATTAGGAATTGGGTTTGGGTTCAAACCTAGGCTAATACAATTGGGGCTAGAAATCAACATAGGTTAATTAGAGTTGAGGTCTCAATTATCTAATCAATTATGTGTTCGTTGAATTCCTAGAGTTCTCTAGGTAGAATTGTGGGGTTGTTAGTAGAGGTCTCTCTAATAGCTCAAATTAATCGCACTCCATGTGTTTGATATATTGTGCGTTAATGATTGATTCACCTTATGCCTAAGGAACTCTTTGAACTAGTGTTTTTATTTTCATCTAATTTTTTTTATAGCTTATTGACTGCATGTTTGCACATACCCCCCTTGTTACTTAACTAGATAGTAACAATATCTTTGTGAGATGACCTTGGTTGCACTATACTTCAAATTTAGTGTAATTAAGTATTTTAAAATTGTAATTTGGAGCAGGCTGCGACACTTGCTGCCAGTGGGTCCCCTTGCAAGTCAGTACTGTGTGATGACGGTCACGAGTTGAGCTCACTCCTAGATCAAACTACCCAAGGGTACTAAAGACTAAAGTTTAAAACATATGCAAGAACCCTAGGGATGATAATACGTAACGCTTAAGTGTGCCAAGAAAAGAAAACAAAGAAAGTTAAAGAAAAATACTAGTGCATTTGTATGAATTCAAATATGAGTATTTGCATAATTATATCCCATGTTTTATTAATGCGGAGACTGTTCTATCTACTTATGCTGTGATTATTATTCTAAATATGAAATATTGCCAATGTGACTTAAGTGCGTGAATAAAATGAACTCTGTTTCGGACAATATATTTTCAAACTATAAAATTGAACAATTTATCTGGCATGATCACCTTCTTCATAATAAACCAAAGTAGCTAGAGATAATAATGATGACACAGCATATGGTAGTTTAATGAATCCTACTGAGAATTTATAATTCTCACTCCTATGTTTATTTTCGTGTTATCTCCAGATAGTTCAGAAGTTCCAAAGAAGGTCCTCCAAGGCGGAGTTTGTAACACCTTCTATTATATAAGCCATGCTCGAGTTATACAGTTATATTAAAAAGGCATCACTATGCTAAGAGAACTTTAAAATATGGAAAACATAATACGTGGCCCTTTAACTGATAACTTTATTACTGACTAATAGTTCATAAACTTCATCATCTCAGATATATAGAGGATAAAATAATTACAATTTAAAAGCAATTGTGACTAACATAATACATCAAACTTGCTTTCAACTGGTCACTGGCTAGCTTCAATAGTCTCTTGGTCTGGTTTGCGTCCGAGTCTTGCTCAGAAACTGTCCCAAAGATACGCCTGCATTTGATTCCCAACTTAGGTGCTGGAATATTTACGGAAAAGAAAAACATATAAGCAGGCAATGAGAACCTAAGGTTCTCAGTAGGTAAACTCAAACTATTACTCATACAGTGCCATCATAAACATTCCAGCCGCTTCGATTTCTTATGAAAATGTGAGCACATATACGCACGCAGCGGTTCAATTTTAAGTTGAAAACATCTTTCTCGAAGCGGGTTATATTTTAACAATCACTTGGCATATTATATGACAGACATAGAAACACAAATAGTGTAATATACTTCAGTAAGAGTCATAATAACATCATGACATAATGAGATAATTAGAAATGCACATATAAATGCTTGTACTTGATTATATGCAAGTGCACTTGACTTAATTCATCTCTTTCTTTAACTTGCGACTTAACCTTGCTCTTTTGTACTTGGTCCCCCGGAGGTGAATGGCCTTTCTCACCCCTGGGTAATAGCCTGCTTTTCAGGTCCGAGCTCGTACCTATACATGAGTGACAGGTTTACTTTCCCCGACCCTCACACCGGTCTATTCCCCTTAAATCTGGTCGAGGGCTGGCCCAAGTCTTAGATAGTACCACTCTAGCCCATGCTAGCTGGGTCTATGCCATGCCTCACGTGGTAGCTTGGTACGTCTTTCTTGCAAATTCTCATAAATCTTATTCTTCTTTGGACATAATTATACATGCATATGCTACATGCAATCATTCATGTACTTTATATCATACTTAAATCATTCTTGCATATATGAATCTCATGAGCATAACATATAAATGTATAGCATTCATATAATTCACATATTTCTACCAGAATTTCGGCAGCATAACGGATCGAGTCCGCTTCCCCATGAATAGTGCCAGACTACCAGAAGGATCAATCAAGCAGCAAAACCAACATAGGGTATCAAGTTTTCTAACAATAATATCAATCATATAACATGTCAACATAAATACATAACTAAGGTTTTCTGCTCATTCTATTCAATTCTGCCTGATTTTGTAAAATTCATGATAATTTCTATTCAATTTAGTTGGACCTAAATTTTAAATATGTTATAGGTCTATGTGTCTAGTTTCCAACCCTTTTGATCCCATCTCATTTTGATTTATCTAGCTCAAGTTATTCAATGTTTACTTCTGTCTGCCCTACAACTAACCAGAATTGCACTCTTAGAAGTAAAAATTCACTAAAAATAGAAAACTAGGTGAAATCATACAAAATTTATATCAGATTAAAGGTAACAGGACAAGCTTTCTAATGAAATAAGTTTTATCTCAATTGCATGAGTATATTTTGAGATATAAGCCCCGAAACTTGACCCTACTGGACTACCCTGTTCTAGCCCGGTTTGAACTTAAGTCAATTTCATTGATGTTTTGGGAACAAATGGAAACGAATCTGACTATGAAATTTTTATGGGATGTTTTCTTACATGTTAGCTTTCAAACAGCGTTAGTTGTACTCAATTTGGAGTTGTGTAGGGTGAGTTATACCCTTCTCAACTCATACTGCCTAGATGAGAATCCAGATTTCTAAGTCAAACTTCAAAAATTCATAACTAATTCTATACTAATCCAATGGCCTTATATTTTATATTTATGGAAAGCCCTGAATGTCTAGTTTCATATAAAAATAGCTTCATCAAATTTAATCAGTTGTAGGTGGAGCCGTACACTCCGCCATACGAACCGTCGAGGGAAAAACCCTAACAGCTTCTTGAATTCTTCTTGGATTCATGTTCTTCTCTAATCAATCCATCCAATCTTCAATTCAAACTCACATATACACCTTAAATCAACTTTAATTCATCATCCCCACCCATCACAGCATCAGAATCATGGATGAATAAGGGACTCTAGGTAGCCCCAATTCAAATAAACAAAGGAGAAAGTTGAGATTCCTACCTTGGTGGTGTGAAATCTTGATGGAACTTGATCTTGGAGTGAAGTTGATAGTTGGGGCTTGAGCTTGGGGATGAGAGGAAGTGGAAGAAGATGAAGGAAAGTGGGAAAATGAGGGATGGTCTGCACCTCTTATGGGGAGGCCGAAAATATAAAGGGGGAAGGAAGAAAAAAAATGAAAACTTATGAAGGAAGTTGGCTCTTGATTGGTGGATTTCAACTCTCATTCAAACTTGGCTTGGCTTCCCTCTTTTATGGCTGATTTGTGCGCCACTTGTGAGGAGTGTTGGCTGAATCTTAGCCATCCATCCTAGGGTTTTCATAGTATAATTTCTATTGGTTCGGTTCCGGCAGTTTAAAATACCGAAATCTTACCAATTTCCTTTAAATCGGAAACCGATTTTAGAAAAATCCTACGAAGTTTCCTATGGTTCTAATCTAATTCCATTATACCTAATCATTCTAAACCATACTCAATTGGCTTTAAGTGAATGGTTAATTGAATCCTAATTAATCCCAATTATCCGGTAAAAGTCGAAAAACTCGGTTAATAACGATAGAATTTTCGGATGTTACACTCTCCACTCACTTGACAGCCAATTGGCGCCATCCATTAGGGTAGAAGTGGCTCAATTTTCAGCCACTCAAACTAGTGGTGTTAGTGTGGAATTCTATTGATTCGGTTCTGGCAATTTAAAATACCGAATCTTCGCCAATTTTCTTCAAATCGGCAAAACTTTACTAAATGGCTCTGAGAGAATTTTCTATATATCTATTCTA
Source organism: Pterocarpus macrocarpus (assembly GCA_031439585.1). Taxonomy (NCBI): domain Eukaryota; kingdom Viridiplantae; phylum Streptophyta; class Magnoliopsida; order Fabales; family Fabaceae; genus Pterocarpus; species Pterocarpus macrocarpus. The sequence continues at coordinate 34,832,737 of CM062519.1, forward strand.
ATTGTTCCTAAGCCTAATCCCTCTAATTAACATCTAATTAACCCTACTTAGTCAATAAGATCGAATAAATTGCTTGTTAACGTGAAATAATCGTTCTTGCAAAGTTAGACCTTTTCTATTTTCTATTTTTCGTGGCTAATGGTATATCCGTAATTTTGAGCAAGTCTAGGGGCACCCCACGTCATTTCACACCAGACTGCCTCCATGGCCCAATCAGTGGAGATTTAAACTTCCACGGTTTTACCACGTGATTCTGCTTTATTTAAAACCCTATTCTACTAGTTCTACCGATATGGAGACATAAAGGTCATTTTATGAAAAGTTATAGGGTTATTGTAAAAATATCCACTTGGGGTTAAAGTACAATTTCTAAAACTTTTAGGTAAGATTGCAATTAACAAAAGTTGACAAGGGCACCTTTGTCATTTCTTAATTTTTAGCATATGGTAGTGCCATATTTTTAACGGCAGTGTTATACTACCCTATATTTCTGAGTGTGAGGATTTTTAGGGTATACCACTGTCTGAGAGATTCCCACATTGCCTAAGGGAAATAATTCAAAATTTTTATTATACTCCACTTAAGAAAATGGGGGATGTTGCAGAGTTGACTAGTAAGATTAAAGGTGGCCGAAGGTTGCTGCCAGACAAGGTCTGATTAAGTGGCAGTAACAACTCCTAGGTGACGTATTATGACTTAAGCATAGTACCAAACTTGGGAGGGTGTTACATTTAGGGCCCATTTGCACCCTGGTAAGGTTATTTTTGTGTAATTGTGTAAATATTACTCAATTTTATTAAAATTTGGTATTTATCTTTAAAATTATGTTAAAAATATATTTGTAGTTTTTTTGAGAATTTTTCAAGGCCTTCTAGGTAGTTTTTCGCCTTCTGTAAGCCCTTTAGTGTTTTCTGTCCGAGTTTCTGCTGTATTTTCTATTTTTTTATATCTAATGCATTTTTGTAATTTTGACCAAGTTCAGGGGCATCCCCATGTCATTTCACACTTGGATACCTCCGTGGCTCACTAGGTTGAGTTTCAAGTTTCTATGATTCCACTATTTGGTTTTGCTCCTTTAAAACCCTATTTTGCTAATTCTATGTATGCGGGGACCTAACTGTCCTTTTTTAAAAGGTCGTGGGGTTAATGTGGAAATATCCTTTGGGGTTAATGTGTAATTATCAAAAGTTTTGGGGGAAAAATATAAATAACCAAAAGTTTACGCTATAGGGGCATTTTCATCTTTTCTCAATTTTTAGTATACGGTAGTGCCACAATTTCAATAGCAGTGTTATACTATCCTATAATTTTAAGTGTGAGAATCATCATGGCATAGCGCTGCTTGAGAAATTCTCACATAGTCTAAGTGAAATAATTCAAAATTCCTATTACGCTATATTCAAGAAAACGGGAATGTTACACCTTTCATAAAAGTTTTAAATTTCAATCAAGAAGGTAATTTTAAGCCATAAAGTTATAAGTTTGCACTTTAGTCTTGTAAAGGTGGAACCTTGAGATGAATATATTGAGTAAAGTTTTAAGCTTTAAGCAAGAATGTCACTTTTGAGTCATAAAAGTGTTAACTTTTATAAAGATCAAGACTTTCTAACTCTAAAGCTAATGTTTCATATCATTAGTTCATAAAGTAGGAATATTTTAGACTTTAAGACAACTTTAAATCACAAAGTTGAGACTTTGATGGTCTTAGAATAATAAAAAGTGCCAACTTTTATAAAGAACAAGACTTTTTAGTTCAAAAGTTTAGTTCAAAGGCTAGTATCTCATATCATTATTTCAAAAAGATTTAATCTCTAAGACAAGAGCTTAATTTGAAGGCAATTACTTTCTTAAAGAATGAAACTTTATAGCCTCTTTATAAAGAATGATAAATTTATAATATTTAAGGTAAGATCTTGTTATGTTAATAATAGAAGCTTGAAACTTTGCAACTTGGATAAGTTAAAAATCACCCTTGGTGATTAGTGAACATGGTGTTGTTAGGTTCATGAGTGTGGTTATGCGTTGGCATGACCCAAAGATTAGAGGAATCTCGAACTCCTTGGAAACAAAAGTATGATTAAGGCCTCTGACCATACCATGAACCTAGGAACACTAAGAGCACTATCTCAAGGAAAGGGAATAATCACCTAACTTAGTTAATTTGAACAAGTGTTCCATCAGACACGTACCTAAGTAAAAAGTAAATTCCTATAAGGACTAAGAAACTAAAAGATTTCATACACATTCATTCTAACTATGTGATTCTCTCATGGGTAACCACGGGAAATTATATGATGGCTCATAAGACGTCTCACAAAGAATAACACAACTATAAAACCCTTTAGGGTATGAATGTATGATGTCATTCGGTATGATAAATGACAAGTTGATTGAGCTTTGTCTCATGATTAAATGATTAGTGTGATGATGTGATATGGACTGTTGGTTGAAAGTTTATGATTGACATTTTGGGGAAACTCCGGTCTAGCCATCATGCTCCCGGATTTCCATCAAAATTATGGATTTAGTCATATCAATGCATGTGTCTAGTTAAAGAAGTATTATGCATGTAAAGTATAATGATAAGAAAAGAAAGAAGAGGATATGACTTTTCAATCACTTCAGTAAAGAAATGAGAGACGATGATCCACAAAGACTCAAGGAATCTCTATGGGGGATGCAAGGGTGACATGCAGGACCCTCCAACTTAGAGATAACCAATATCAGCTTAGTCTGATTTGGTTTAGTACTATGTGACGATGGTCACGGAATGAGCTCATGTCCAAAAGTAGTCTATTTCAAAGGAAAAGTAAAGAATGTTAAGCACGTGCTAAGAATGAAAGTACAGTTAAAGTAAAACCATGGTTAAGTCTATGAGGTTGCAAGTCAATGCATGTATTTATTTTGCCCATATGCATTATGAATATTTATTCTATGCTTTTGCATGTATGCTTCCTTATGCTGTTATGGTTATGATGCTAAGTTTAAAAGCAACCCGCTTTGGGACTTATGTTTTCAAAATCATTAAAATTGAACCTATACATGTCAACTATTTTTATAATTAAACCCGAAGTGGCTGGGACGATGATGATGACATAGTGTTTATCTAGTCACGATCCTACTGAGAAATCTAGTATTTCTCACTCCTACATTCCATGTCGTCTTCAGAGGATGTCGATGTCGGGCATGGTGGTGATCTTCATTGAGTTTCTAGTATGGCGTTGGCACTTCGACCCGGTGCTGAATGCCTCGATGATGTCTGTGAGTGCAGCGATAAGGGTCTACATCTTCCATGACCATCCGTTTCAGGTTCCAGTCACGAGTCCATTTTTCCTACCATATTAGCCATACAACAAGGTTACCCTGGATGACATCCGTCCCTACTTTCAGCCGCCGAGGTACCCTACTGACGATGAGACCGACTCGAACACCCATCCGACTTCAACCATTTCATTGGATTTTGATCCTTCGGAGCCATCCTATCTAAGCTACCGTGTCAAGACTGACCCGTCTGAGCCTTCCTACCCATCCGTGATATGCTTGACGTCTGATTCGTCTTCTTCTTCAGCAGCTCCTCGTCACACTCCACCCCCGGTTCGCGGTTGCTGGTTCATTCGTACCCGTGCTGTGCCTCGTGGTCGTAACTGTGCTTGAGGAGGAAGACGTGGGGATGTTGCTCCCAGTGGATTCGGGAATGGTTACCTCCCGCCTGATGTGTGATGTGGTGATTGCATGCAGAGCTAAGCACGAGGATAGCCTTTTTTGTTTGTAGTTATATGGTTATCATTTTATTTTTTGGCATGCTTGGGCAGTAGGGATTTCTGGTCTATTTTCCTTTATGATGGATTTGGTAGGTTTCTTTTGTAGGGCCGATAGTGGGTATCGGACCTATCATTATCTTTATGTATGACTTATGGTATTACTATTATTATCTTAACTATGATGGTCGTGGAATGAATGTTATATTTATCTAAGTTATTGTTATTCTTATTGCTTCTAATTATTTTATTCGTACTATATGTTTGAGATAGTGATGTTTATATCATACGTTCACGATGAGCACATGGCTCTTGGTTTTCAAAACAATTTATTCGTTATTATTCAAAAAAAAAAATTACCCTATTTTCATTTATAAAATATTTTCAAATGATAACTTTAGATCCGTGAGCAAAAGTAACAACTAGTAATTCCATAATATGACTTAAACATAATGTGGGACTATTAGGGTGTTACATTTTGGTATCAGAGTAGTTCATCCTTAAAGAGCCTGGGGATGGACTGACTATGCTTCTAAGCATACGTGTTAGTTAAGTCATGATTTGAGTCTTGTCTTATGATGGGATGTAGGGATTAGACATGCATGATCGTCCATTCTGAATGTGGTTAGTTGCTGGTTTGCTCAGTATAAATGTTGAACCTGATCAACTCAAGGTCTTCTATTTTGTGTATTGGGAACTAATGGCATCAGGGAGATGTGGTAGGCCCCGTACTGAGCTGAAAGGTCCCGAGGAAGTCATGGGGATGCTTCATGAAATGGCTGCTGCCATGAGGAAGCAAGTTGTTGCTACTCACTACATGATGGAGTAGATAGAGCAAAGGGATGAAGAGAATCCCAAAGGGCGCAACAGAGGAACTGAGGTAGATCTTGAATACCTCAAGTTTACTGAGTTCAAGAAGGCAAATCTGTCGAGCTTTAAAAGGATGTACATGTTGGAAGCTGATGCTGAGTTCTGGTGGGCTGGCACCAAGTTGCTATTGGAAGGTGCCCAAACCCATATCCCTTGCGAGATTTTCAAGTCGCACTTCTATGAGAAGTATTTTCCCACATCCGTGAGGAATGCAAAGGAGCTAAAGTTCATGAGTCTACGTCAAGAGACTATGAATGTTGCTGAGTATACTACTAAGTTCGAGGAGCTATGCAAGTTCTAGACGATTTATCAAGGGAACCCTGATGAGCGTTGGACGTGTGTCAAGTTTGAAAGGGGATTGCGTGAGGAGATATTGGCATTTGTAGGACCGATGGAGTTCCATGACTATGCTACACTAGTCAACAAGTGCCATTTGGTGGATGATTACAACCGTAAGCTATCTGTGGTAAGGTCCAAAGCTTACAAGAAGAAGTTAGCCCCGCAAGGGTAGAAGTTCAAGCCTTAACCCCCGAAGAAGCCATTTCAAGGATGAGGTTGCAAAGGAAAACAACCCCAAAAATCTATTGGGAATCCACCTAAGCCTCGAATGGTCAAGCTTACCCTAAGTGTGGCAGACACCATGGAGGATGCCCGTGTTTAGCTGGCCAAAATGTGTGTTTCCGATGTGAAAAGCTTGGGCATATGGCTAGAGACTGCACTGTCTGTAACACCCTACCAACTTAATGTTATGCTTAAGTCATAGCATGAAATTGGATAGGTTGCGTTACCATGTTAATACTCCGATTACTAATTACATGTCACGTCTCTCACTTTTGTTTTTTTTTGTTTTTTGCTTTTGTAACTAGAAGAAACGGTGTGCTGTATATAACGAACGTAATAAAGTTTAATAAATCACAACAGAAAGATAAAATAAATAATACATCCTTAACTGCATACATGCATATATAGGTCGGAAGCCAACGCTTCAGCTTATATATGTTTCAAAAGTAGGGTAAAATAAAAAGAACAACAAAGTTCCTATTGTTAAAAGTAGAGACAGAATTGGCAGGAGCCGGCTATGTATAGAGAGTCCACTATGAGATCATGGCGGAGCTGCAGGTCTGGAATCTCAATAGAAAGAGTGCCCATCGAGTCCATCATCAACGTCTGAGAATGATAAGGAAATGCAAAATGAGGTGAGAATTTAAAGAAATTCTCAGTAGGGTTCGCGCATGGTGTTTAAATGACATCGCATTCATTCTCAGTTGCCTCGGTTTTTATTTAATTGTAAAATCATGGGTTCAAATTAAACTATCCATATTTAATAAGTTTAAGAAAATGTCTGGGCCAAGGCAAAGTTCAGTTTTACTTATGACAGTATAGGAAACAGAGTAAACCATTAAGTAGTGATACAGAATAATGAGCAGAATAAACAATCATACAGTAATAGATAAATATAATAGCCAATCTGTTAGCATCATATAATGACTATTCAATGCAAATGGCATATGATGACTATTCAATGCAACCATTCAAAATCTCATTCTTGAACTTATCTTCGTAAGCTTTTCCATTACTTGGTCCCCTGGGAGTTCTTGGCCATTTTAGACTCCTGGGTAATAGTCTGCTTTTCAGGATCGAGCTCGTTCCTATACAGGAATGGCAGGTTTACTTTCCCCAACCTTCCCACCGATCTATTCCCCTTAACTTTAATCCGGGGCTGGCCCAAGTATCATGGAAATTTCATCATAACATAACCTTTATGACTTTCTTGAAAATGCATATGCATCTGAATGTAGAATATAACTCATGCATAGACTTTACCGAAATTTCAGCAACATAACGGAATGTATCCGCTTTCCCATAAATAGTGCCAATACTTAGAATACCCATTTTTCAAAGAAATCATAATACTTTAGTCATATCTCAAACATCAAACTCATGGAACAAATTTTGCAATTAAAATATGGGTGCTGTCTCAGTACTTGCATTCAACCCAATTTTTGTAAATCAAGCCATAATTTCTATTTAACTCATCTGGATGTCAATTTTGGATATTTTAAAGTGTTATGTGTCTATTTTCTAACCTCTTTAGTCTTATCTAATTTTGATAAATATAGCTCAAGTTATTTAGGTTTTATCCCGGCCTACCCTGTAGCTGGCCAAAATTACACACTTGGAAATAAAAATCCACTAAAAATCGAAAACTAGCTCAAATCATACAAAATTGGTCTCTTATTAAAGCTAACAGGACAACTTTCATTTGCCAAAAAGTTCCATTCCATTCGCCTTAGTAGGGATCGAGTTATAAGCCATGAAATTTGACCTTCTTGCACTACCCTATTTTGGCCCAGTTTGAATATGGGGCAAATTCTTCAAAACATTGAGAGCAAATGGGACCATACCAAACTCGAAATTTTCTTATGGGATGTTCCCCTATGTGTAAGCTTTCTAACAAAGTTAGTTTCACTCAATTTGGAGTTGTGTAGGGTGAGTTACACCCTTCTCAACTCATACTGCCCGGATGAAAGTTCTGATTCCTAGGTCAAACTTCAAAAATTTATATCTCTCTCAATATTAATCCAATGGCCTTATATTATATATATATGGAAAGCCCTAAATGTCTAGTTTCATATAAAAATGGCTCATTGGATTTAATCGATTGTAGGCAGAGCCATACACTCCGCCGTACAGATTTCCGAGATAGTTTAGTCTTCCAACCCCTCACATTTTCCTATTCTCACCCTTTCCCACTCCTTAATCAAATTTAAACACAAAAACAGCCAAAGATCATCATATTTATTCATTAATCACATCAGGAAGTGAGAAGATAGAACCAAAATCAGTCACTGATAATCAGAATATCAAGAACAAAATTCAACTTCTACCTCTTTGGAGTGTGATTTTGCTAGGTGTTGAGCTAAATGTTGAAGTTGGAATTGATAGAACCTTGTTAAGTTCTTAGGAGTGATGGAGTTGGTTGAAAGGAGAAGAGAAGAAGAAGGCCGAAATCAGAAGAGAAAGTGGCGTAATCAGTATGGGAAGAAGAGAGAAAAATCTGATTTAAGTATTGAAGAGGTAATTAGCTTTGTGAGTTTTGATTGGTTGAAATTTTGTGAGTGAAGTTCAGCTATGTCTACCTCTTTTGTGGCTAAATTATTCTCCACATCGCCTAAAAGTGGAGCTCGCCTCCATTCTATCTGAAATCGGAAATCATTTCTATTCTATGTAAAGTTGGAACTCGCGTCCATTTTATGTGAACTTGAAGCTGAAATCGGATGTCGGAACTCATGACCATCTTATTTGAGACTTGGGAACATAATAGTCAAACTGTAAACAACTTATAATGACTATACAATGCGACCATGAAAAAACTTGTTCTTAAACTTAGCATAATAAGCTTTTCCGTTACTTGGTCCCCTGGGAGTTCTTAGCCATTCAACTCCTGGGTAATAATTTGCTTTTCAGGATGAGCTCGTTCCTATATAGGAATGTCGGGTTTACTTTCCCCAACTTTACCACCGATCTATTCTCCTTAATTTTAATCCAGGGCTGGCCTAAGTATCATGGAACTTTTATCACAACATAAACTTTATAAATTCTTGTAAAATGCACTTGCATCTGAATATATCTCATAACTCATGCATAGGCTCTACCGAAATTTTGGCGGTATAACGAAACGAGTTCGCTTCCCCATGAATAGTGCCAGTACTTAGACAACCAATTTTTCATAGAAATCATGATACTTCATTCATAATTCAATCAGCAATTTCATAGGAACATTAGTTGCATTTAAAAAATAGTTGCTTTCTTAACACTTCCATTCAACCCGATTTTTGTAAATCAGGCCACAATTTCTATTTAACTCGTCTGACCTAAATTTTGGAGATGTTAGAGTGTTGTGTTTCTATTTTCTAGCCTCTTTAGTCCCATCTAATTTTGTTAATTGTAGCTCAAGTTATTAGTGTTTTCCTCGGCCTGCCTTGTAGCTGGCCAAAATTACACACCTAAAAGTAAACATTCGGTAAAAATCAAAAACTAGTTAAAATCATACAAAATTTATATCATATTAAATCTAACAGGAAAGTTTTCATTTGCCATAAGTCCCATTTCATTTGCTTTAGTAGACCTTGAGTTATAAGCTCTGAAATTTAACCTTTCTAAGTTGCCCTATTTTAGCCCAGTTTGGACCTAGGGCAACTTCCTCAAACCACTAGGAGTAAATGGGACTGTATCTAACTCTGAAATTTTTATGGGATGTTTTCCTATGTGTAAGATTTCTAAAAAGGTTAGTTTCATTCAATTCCAAGTTGTATATGGCAAGTTTTACCCTGAGAAATCGAGTCTACCTAGAATCAAACTCAAAAACCTAGGTCAAACTTCCAAAATTCATATCTCCTTCAATGCTAATCCACTGGTGTTATAATTTACATGGATGAAAGCCCTAGATGTCTAGTTTCACATAAAAATAGTTGCATCAAATTTAAATGGCGGTAGGCGGAGCAGTACACTCCGCTGTATGGACTGTCGTAGGGTTTTGATCACCCAGCCGCTCACTTCTTCCTATTCTCATCCCTTTTTACTTCTTAATCGATTTTAAACACAAAAATAGTCAACAAACTAGGCAAAGATCATCATAGTCATTCAAACACCACATCAAGAAGTGAGAAAATAAAAGCCCCTAATAGCCGCCCATCACCAAGAAGATAAGCACAAAGTTGAATCTCTACCTCCTTTGTATGTGATCTTGCTAGATTTTTTGAGTTTAGGTGGGTGGAATCTTGTCAAAACTTGAAGGTTGATGGAGTAGATTGAAGGGAGAAAAGATGAAGGAGGCTAGAAGGGCAGGGAGAGGGCACAATCTGCATAGAATGAGGAGAGAAAAATCTGATTCAAACATTTCATGAGTGGTTGGCTATGTGTGTTGTCTTTGGCTGAAATTTTGTGGCCAATTTTTCAGCCATGCCTCCTTCTCTTTGTGGTCTTTGTTGCACCATCCATAGAAGGTTAAGTGGCTGAGTATTTAGCCTTGACATAATAGAATTTGGGTATATAATTCTATTGATTTAGTTCTGTCAGCTTAAAATATCGAAATCTTACCTATTTCCTTTAAATCTGTAAATCAGTTTAAGAAAGTTTCTAGGAAATCCTCTATGCTTCTAATCTAATCTCAATTAATTGCTAATTAATTGATCCTAAATAAATATTTAGTTGGATTTAATTAACCTCAATTATTCGATAAAAATCGAACAACTAGACAAAAAATGATAAAATCTGGTAGATGTTAAATTACCACCCTCATAAAAAAAAAAATTTGTCCTCAAAATTTAGTACCTGAAAATAGTTCAGGGTACTCTTTCTTCATGTCTGATTCTAGTTTCCAAGTGTAATTCTCGACATCTTCTTTTCCTCATGCTACCTTTACTAATCGCATTCGCTTTGTTTTGAAGTTGCTCGCCGCTTCGTTTCACGATCCGTGTCTACATACGTGAAAAGTCAGGTACTCTTTTAACTATATTGACTCGGGTTCTAGGAAGTGTGTAGGGTCAGGTTGATACCTTATGAGTTAGGAAACATGGAAAACATCGTGAAAGTTTGACAAATGTGGAGGTAAGGCAATTTGATAGGCAGCTGATCTGATTCGCTTCAAGATTTGGAAAGGACCAATAAAGTGAGGACTTAGCTTTTTGACCTTAATGGCTCTACCTATCCCTATTGTAGGCGTAACCTTTAGAAATACGTGGTCTCCTGCTTGAAATTCTAGAGATTTTCTCTTGGTATCCGCGTAACTCTTTTGATGGCATTGAGCGACAAGCATCTTACTTCGAATTTTCTTAATCTGCTCAGTGGTTTGTCCAACTAAATCAGGCCCCAATAGACTTGATTCTCCTATTTCATACCAACATAGTGGAGATTGGCACTTCCGTCCGTACAACGCTTCGTAAGGAGCCATGCCGATGCTAGCGTGATAGCTATTGTTGTATGCAAATTCGGCTAGCAGTAAGTATCGATCCTAATTCCAACATTGCTCCATTATATAGGCTCATAGCATATCTTCTAAGGTTTGAATAGTCCTTTCCGTTTGACCATCCGTTTGTGGGTGATATGCAGTGCTTAGGCACAACTTAGTACCAAACGGTTTTTGTAAGATTCCCTAAAACCATGAAGTGAATCTTAGGTCTCGATCAGAGATAATGGTTGAAGGGGTCCCATGCAGCCTTATAATATCTTGAATATACAATTGTGCTAATTTTTCCAACGGATAATTTGCTCGAATGGGTAGAAAGTGAGCAGATTTGGTTAATCTATCCACGATGACCTATATGGCATCTATCCTATTGGTGTTCTTGGTAATCCCATTACAAAATCCATGGAGATACTCTCCCACTTCCACTTAGGAATTTCCAGAGGCTGTAGCATCCTGGAGGGTTTCTGATGTTCCGCTTTTACCTTCTGATAGACCAAGTACTTGCTCACGAAGCTAGCCACGTCTGACTTCATGCCTAGCCACCAAAACATTTTCTTGAGGTCTTGATATATTTTAGTAATACTGGAATGTACGGTAAATTCACTTTTATGTGTTTCCTCCAAGATTCTTCTACGAAGACCATTTCCCTCAGGTATTCACACCTTATCATGATACCGCCATATGCCCTCGTTATCTTGATCAAAGCCTGTTAATTTCCCTGATTGCATGAGATTGATTATATGTTGGAAATTGGTATCCTGCTATTGTGCTTATTGAATTTGTTCCTTAAAGCTACTGGCTATCTTAATTTGGTGTAATTGAATGGTCTTGGGAGTTATAAGGATTCTCAAATTAAGATCTCGGAAGCTCTTGATAAGCTCTATCTCTTTAATCATCATCTAGGCTGCAGTCAGAGATTTCCTGCTCCAAGCATTTGCCACAATATTTGTCTTGCCCAGGTGGTATTTCAATTCAAATTCGTAGTCTTTAAGAAGTTCCATCCACCTCTGTTGCCTCATATTTAATTTCTTTTGATCAAAGAGATACTTCAAACTCTTATGATCAGAAAAGACCTTGAATCTCACACCATAAAGGTGATGTCTTCATATCTTCAAGGCAAATACTACTGTTGCTAATTCAAGATCATGCGTGGGATAATTCCTTTCATGTGGCTTTAATTGTCTAGAGGCATACGCGACCACATTTCTAGTTTGCATCAACACGCATCCTAATCCTTGTTTGGAAGCATCACAATAGACCTCAAATGGTCCACGAGGGTTTGGTAAGGCTAACACTGGCGTCGTGGTTAACCTCCTTTTCAAATCTTGAAAACTCCATTTGCACTCTGGTGTCCATTCAAATCTAACATTCTTCCTGGTTAGCTTCATCAAAGGTAAAGCTATCCGAGAGAAATCTTTGACAATTTGCCTGTAATATCCAGCTAAGCCCAGAAAACTCCTAACTTTCGGGACTATAGTCGACTTCTCCCAATTTAGTACTGCTTCTACTTTGCTAGGGTCTATGGAGATCCCCCCATAGGATACCACATGGCCAAGAAATTTTATTTCTTTCATCCAAAATTCACATTTAGATAAGTTAGCATAGAGTTTCTTCTCTCTTAAAATTTGCAGAACCAGCCGCAAGCGTTCTGCATGCTCTTGCTCTGTCTATGAATAGACGAGTATATCATCGATGAAAACCACTACATACTTATCCAGATATGGGCGGGATATCCGATTCATATAATCCATAGATATTGCTGGTGCGTTTGTCAGCCTGAACGACTCACGGTATACTCGTAGTGCCTGTAACGAGTTCGAAAGGCCGTCTTAGGGATATCTTATTCTCGAACTTGAATTTGATGATAGCCAGAACGCAAGTCAATCTTGGAAAATATCGTTGCACCTTGTAGTTGGTCCATAACATCATCGATCCTTGGCAGTGGATATTTATTCTTAATCATCACTTTATTTAGCTGTCTATAATCCACGCATAGGCGCATGCTCCCATCTTTCTTTTTGACCAACAAAACTGGCGCTCCCTATGGCGATGCACTTGGCCGTATGAATCCGTTTTCTAAAAGTTCTTCAATCTTGCTAGATTTTGAGTTTAGGTGGGTGGAATCTTGTCAAAACTTGAAGGTTGATGGAGTAGATTGAAGGGAGAAAAGATGAAGGAGGCTGGAAGGGTAGGGAGAGGGGGCAATCTGCATAGAATGAGGACAGAAAAATCTGATTCAAACATTTAATGAGTGGTTGGCTATGTATGTTGCCATTGGCTGAAATTTTGTGGCCAATTTTTTAGCCATGTCTCCTTCTCTTTATGGCCTTTGCTGCGCCACCCATATAGGGTTAAGTGGCTGAGTATTCAGCCTTGACACAATAGAATTTGGGTATATAATTCTATTGATTCGGTTCTAGCAGCTTAAAATACCGAAATCTTACCGATTTCCTTTAAATCAGTAAATCGATTTAAGAAAGTTTCTAGGAAATCTTCTATGCTTCTAATATAATTCTCTCACATCTAATCTCAATTAATTGCTAATCAATTGATCCTAAATAAATATTTAGTTAGATTTAATTAACCTCGATTTTTTGATAAAAACCGAACAACTAGGTGAAAACGATAAAATTCGGTGGATGTTATACATAGTACTTGCTCAAAATGTAGCACAAGCCATGGAAACAAGCCTTACCTAATACGAAAAGGACTTTGTTTCACCTGTGGCAAACCCGGACATTATGCACATGAATGCCCACAACAGAAAGGGAAAAGACTCAATCCAAAAAGCTTAGGCCAAAGGAAGAATCTTTGCTATAAGAAGGTAGGAAAGTGTGCCAGCTAACTAGGAAAGCTTCTAAGAGGAATCAAAGCTATGACTAGATAACGAATAAGAGTAACTTTTCCCCTAAATTAAGATGAAATAAAGTGACTAAAATAGCATAAATAGAGGATTATTTGTGTTTCTTTGAAGACATCCAGAATTGAACTGCTATTGCTTTGCAAATAGTTAGTAACTTGATGTTGAAATTGTGTTTTATTTGAGTCTACTTTTGTGCGACTTAAGATGCTTGACAATGCGAATTGTTCCTTGGAATGCATTTGATTGGTTTGAGAATTTGATGATTGATGTGTGTGAATTGTTGTACGCTATATGCCTTATGTTTTGTTTTGTTTTCTCATTGGTATTGCATGATTCAGCAATTAAACTACCGAAAATTTGATGATACTGATAACTCCATTGGGTGAGTCATATTTTTAGTTAGTTTTGGTTGAATATGAGTTATGGTTGTTTAATTTAGCTTTTGTTTTGTTAAATTTTAGTATATAGTTTAGGTTAATTGGTATTTTTAGTCTTTTATTATTTTTTGTTATTTGTTTGGATACTTATTTCGGTTTTTCTTTTTAATTTATTGTAGATGCAAGTGGGCCCAAAAGAAGTTGGAAACGGCCAAGCCATGAATTCAAACTTAGCACCTTGCGCTATAGCGCACTGCCGCAGAAGGAAGAAAATGGCCACGTTCATGTTGCGCTATAGCGCGCTCCCGTTTTATCAATTTCCCAAGGTTCTATGTTGTGCTATAGCGCAAACCAATGCGCTATAGCGCGCCACCGTATTTTGCAAATGAGTCAAGAATTGAGATTTACGCTACAGCGCAAGCCTATTTGCAGTAGATTATCAATTCGAGTTGAAAGTTAAAAAGGGGGATCTATGCACTATAAAAAGGAGTCACACAAATCACAAAAGGGATTCTGAGACACTTTATACAATTTCCAAGGCAGAAAACTTTTCTCGAAGAGATTGAAGGTGAAGATTCAAGGATTCCGGAGCATAATCATCAACATGGAGAGATCCAAATTATTCTGAATTCCTTGTTTCTAGCCAGAATTCTCCATGGCTTTTTTTTTTTTTTTTTTTTTTTTTTTTTTTTTCTGTTTCCTCGTCTTTATACTCTGTTATTGTTTCCTTTTCTTTAGACATGAACTAAATTTCTTTTGCTAGGGCGTTAATGGACCCTTTTGTATGACAAATTTCTTTATGGATGAATGTTAATCTTGTTTATATTTCAATTGCTTAGTGTTTTTGTTTGTGCTTAATGCTTTTGAGTGATTGGCCACCATTCAATTGATTCGTTGGTTTGCAATAACTAGAGATAGTGTTTGTAAACAAAGCTTCTTAACATAAATACCGTGAGCTAAGCAAAAACTAGGGATAGACAAACGCAGTTCATACGGTCAACATAGGAACCCATAGAACTTCAACCTTTTCCTGGATAAGTTTGTGCTAAGAGATTAGACAATCAGTTTAGGAGAAAGAGTATTGCTTGACCTCAAGAGAGGCTAGGAATAAATTAACGGGAACTGACCATGAGTCAATTAAGATAGAAACTGATTAACAGAAATTCATAGTGTAACGTCCGAAAAATTTCATCGTTAACAACCGAGTTATTCAGTTTTCATCAAATAATTGGGTTTAATCAGAATTCAATTATGCATTCACTTAAAGCCAATCAAGTGTGATTTAGAAGGATTACGCTTGATGGAATTAGATTAGGAACATAGGAAACCTCACAGAATTTTTCTAAAACCGATTTACCGATTTAATAGAAATCGGTAAGATTTCGGTATTTTAAACTGTCGGAACCGAATCAATAGAACTTATATTATGAGTGCCCTAGGATGAGTGGCTAGGATTTAGCCAAAATAACCCCATATGTGGCGCCACTTTCAGCCAAAGATGGCAGCCCCAAAATCAAGTTGACATGGCCAACACAAATCCACCAATCAACTTCAACTTGCTTTAGAAGTTTTCTTTTTTTTCATTTTCTTCCCTTGCAATTCCGGCCCCTTATGTATGCTGACCCCTATCCATTCTTTTCTCCCTCATCTCATCTCATCTCATCTCTGACAAACCTTCAAGCCACAATAAGATTTCTTTAACTCAAACCACAAATTTAATAAGAATCACACCTAGGAGAGGTAGGAATCCAACTTCTCTTCTTATTTTCCTTGATTTGGGGCTGTGTGGAAATCTTGTTTTCCTCATGATACTGATGTGATTTGGAGTGATAATGATGGATTATGATTGATTTTGCATGTATGTTGTGATTAGAATTGGAATTGGTATGAAAGAACTTGAAGAATAGAGAAAATTCAAGAAGCTATTAGGGTTTTCCTCGGTGGTCCGTATGGTAGAGTGTGCAGCTTCGCCTACAGTCATTTAAATTTGATGAATCCATTTTTTTATGAAACTAGAAATTCAAGACTTTCTATACATATAAAATATAAGGCCATGGATTAGTATAGAGTTAGTTATGAATTTTTGAAATTTGACCTAGAAATTTGGATTCTTATCTGGGCAGTATGAGTTGAGAAGGGTGTAACTCACCTACACAACTCCAAATTGAGTGATTTGAAAGCTAACATATAAGGTAACATCTCATAAAAATTTAGTGTTAGATTCGTTTTCTATTATTCCCAGCACATCAATGAATTTACCTTAAGATCAGACCGGGCTGGAATAGGGTAGTCCAGTAGAGTCAAGTCACGGGGCTTATATCTCAAAATATACTCATGAAAATGATATACAACTTCTTTCGTTTGAAAGCTCGTTCTGTTAGATTTAATTTGATATAAATTTCATATGATTTCACCTAGATTTCTATTTTTAGTGAATTTTCACTTATAAGGGTGTGATTCTGGTTAGGAACAGGACAGTCTAAGGTAAATTACTAATAACTTGAGTTATACAAATCAAAATGAGATGGGACCAAAAGGGTTGGAAACTAGACACATAGGGCTATGATATATCAAAATTCAGGTTTAAATGAGTTGAACAAGACTAAGGGTGGATTATACCAAAATCGGGTAGAATAGGAGGAAGTAAATAGAAAACCCTATTGATGTTTGAATTGAATTTGATGAGTGATATTATGGATATATAATTGCTGTTCCATATTGAATTGCAAGTTTGAATGATTTTACTGGTAGTCTGGCACTATTCATGGGGAAGCGGACTCGATCCATTATGCTACCGAAATTTCGGTAAGAAATTCATATGTTGTGTGAGCTACAATTTGCATGAACACATGATGTTTGCAAGATTAAAGTTAGTTGTGCATGCAATTCATGAATATTACAAAGGATTCCATATTACTTGGGCCAGCTCCTGAATAATTTTAAGGGGAATAGATCAATGGGAAGGTCGGGGAAAGTAAACCTAGCAATTCTGTATAGGAACGAGCTCGGTCCTGAAAAGCGGACTATGTAACACCTTAATAGTTCCATTCTATGCTTAAGTCATATTTTGGAATTACTAGTTGTTACCTTTGCTCCCGGAACTAACATTACCTTTTATAAATTACTTTTTAACAAAAATAGGGGTAAATTTTTTTTTTTTAAATAAAATAAGTAAACCATTTTTGAAAATTGAGAGCCATGAGCGCATTGTGAACATATAGTACAAACGTCGCTGTCTCATACAAACATCGCATTAAACATAAACAGACGCATTGAAAATAATCATAATCTTAGATAAAGATAACATTCATTCCATAGCCATCCCATAGTTAATATAGTAGTAGTAACAGCAGCAATCATACACAATGATATCAATGGGTTCGATACCTACTGTCGGCCCTACAAAATAACCTAACAAAATACACGATGAAAGGAAATACATAAGCAATCCCATATACCCATACATGCCACAAGAAATATGATAACGCTAGCTACCACCAAAAAGGGCTATTCTCGTGCTCGGGTCTGCATGTAAATCAACACCTCACACATCTGGCGGAAGGTAGCTATTCCTGAATCCACTGGGAGGAATATCACCACGTCCTCTTCCTCGAGCACGGCCACGCCCACAAGGCACGGCATGAGTACGGATGAACCCACGACCGCGAACCGGGGGTGGTGTGTGACGAGGGGCTGCGGAAGAAGAAGACGAGTCGGGCGACAGATGGATCATAGACGGGTAGGAAGGCTCAGAAGGGTCCGTCTCCACATGATAGCTCCGATAAGAAGGCTCCGAAGGATCTGAATCCAATGAAACCGTCGGTGTTAGGCGGGTTTCCGAATCGGAATCTCCATTAGTAGGGTACCTTGGAGGATGAAAGGGCGGGCGAACGTCATCCATAGTGATGTCCTCAAATAGCTCATGAGGGCAGAAAAACAGACTCATCACGGGTGCACGGAACTGGCGGCTATGGAACATGTAGACCCACATCACTGCCAGAGCGGTCAGCACAGATGCATTCAGCACCGGGTCGAAGTGCCAATGCATCACCAGAAACTCAATGAAAATCACCACCGTGCCCGACGCCGGCATCCTCTGAAGACGACACGGAAACGCAGGAGTGAGAAATACTAAATTTCTCAGTAGCATCGCGACTAGACAAACACAGTGTCATCGTCATCGTCCTAGCCACTTCGGTCTTAATTATAAAAGCAGTGGACAGATATACGTTCAATTTTAATGACTCTGAAAACTTAAACTCCGAAGCGGGTTGCTTTTAAACTTAACATCATAACTACATCATCATAATCTAACATACATGCCGAAAGATAGAGTAAACATTCATAATACAAATAGGCAACATAAGTACATGCAAGGACATGCATCATCATAGACTTAACCATGGTTATGTTTTTGACTTTACTTTCATTTTTAGCACGTACTTAACATTCTTTACTTTTCTTTGAAATAGACTGCTTTTGGACATGAGCTCATTCCGTGACCATCGTCACGTAGTACTAACCAAATCAGACTAAGCTGATATTGGTTACCTCTAAGTTGGAGGGTCCTCCATGTCACCCTTGCCTCCCTTATAGAGGTTCCTTGAGTCTTTATGGATCGCTGTCTCTCACTTCCCTTACCGAAGTGATTGAAGGGTCATGTCCCATTAATTCTTTGCTTATTATTATACTTTACATGCATAATACTTCTTTGACTAGACACATGCAATGATATGACTAAGTCCATAATTTTGATGGAAATCCAGCAGCATAACGGCTAGACCAGAGCTTTCCCAAAATGCCAATCATAAACTTTCAACCAATAGTTCATCATATTTATATCATATCATCACACTCATCATTCAATCATGTGACAAAGCTCAATCAAACTCATCATTCATCATGCCGAATGGCATCACCCATTCATAACCTAAAGGGGTTTATAGTTGTATTTTTCTTTGCGAAGAATATTATGAATCATCATATGATTTCTCGTGGTTACCCATGAGAGAATCACATAGTTAGGATATGTGTTTGTGGTCTTCTAGTTACTTAGTCCACATATGAAGGTATCCTTTACTTAAATACATGTCTTATGGGACACTTGTTCAAATTTATTAAATCATGTGATTGTTTCCTTTCCTTGGGATAGTGCACTTAGTGATTCATAGGTTCATGGTATGCTCAGAGGCCCTAATCATACTTCTGTTCCCAAGGAGTTCGAGATCTCTCTAATCCTTGGGTCATGACAACACATAACCACATCATGAACCCAACAACACCAATGTTCAGTAATCACCAAGGGTGACTTTTAATTTATTCAAGTTACAAAGTTTTAACTTTTACTAATGACATACCAAGGTTTTACTACCTTAAACATTATTAAAGTTATCATTCTTTATAGAGTAGTCATAAAGTTTTATTCTTTATGAAAGTAAGTGCCTTTGACATTAAGCTCTTATCTTAAGATTGGATCTTTATGAAATAATGATACAAGTTACTAGCTTTTTGAATAAAAAGTCTTGTTCTTTATAAAAGTTAACACCTTTTTGCATTGTTTTAGTTCAAAGTCTAAAATTTATGAATTAAATGTTACAAAACAACACTTTTATGACTTAAAGATCTCATTGTTGATTAAAGATTGAAACTTTATGAAAGGTCTTTTCTTTAAGATTTGATTTCTAAGACATAAAGTGTCAAGATATCATTTTATAGCTCAAAAAGGCTTGTTATACTAAAAAGCTTAGACTTTTTCATGTATCTTTGTCGTCAAAATAAAACAAAAGAAGACTTTATGATGGTACTAAAACTTGCACCACTTTTTGTGCATCAAGAAGCAAACTTTTTATAGTTTAAAGCTTTTAGAATGTTCATAGTCTTATCAAATCATGAAAACACAAAAAGGTGAAGCTTTTCTAATCATTAACTCATCATAAAAGAAAGGAACAACTTTAAGCAAGATACCAACAAGAATATACTTTTCCAAAAGAGGAAACTTAAGAACACATGAAGAACATCAAGAGCACATTTTTCTAAAAATGAAAACTTTGGCTCTTGAAGAGCATGAAGGATCTTCTCAAGCTTTCACTTAGAAATCTTGGTCATGAAAGAACCAAGCTCCAAGCTTTCTTGAGTAAACAAAATGAAAAGATGAAGACCACTACCTTTCTTGAAGATGGCGCAAAACAAGAGAAGAGGAAGAAGAAGATGATGGCTCCTCTTGATGATGGTGGTGGCAGTTTTGCAAGAAGGTAGGAGAAGCTCTTGAGATCTTATGAAAATGATGGTTGTAGTGTTTTGATCTTGTCTTCAAAGACCCAAAGATGAGGTCTTTGAAAGGCTAAGTGAGTGGTTTGGGGTGGTAGTGGTGGAGAAAGGAAGAAGAAGATGAAGAAGATGAAGAAGTGTTTAGAGAGAAGTTAGAGAATTTGGGTTGAAGAGAGATAATAGGATGAGTGAAAATGAAAATGGATGAAGGAGAGAGGGAGGGAGGGAGGAAAGTGGCGTCCTATATTAAGGGAGGGAGAGTGAGATATTTTACTTAATTTTGTGTTAATTAAGGTTTAAGGGGACAAATGGGATGATAGGGAGACAAAGCATGGTCAAATTCTTACATAAAGTAGTCTTGTCCAATGCTTTATGCTTTTATGACATCACTCTCTACTTTATTGTCTAGTTGACTAAATTTGAATTTAATCATGTGATTAAGTGCTCATACAACTTAATTAAGGTGATTAAGCAAGGATAAGTGATTAACACACAAGAACACAATTAACAAAAATTAATCTTATGATTAAGCTTAATTAACCTTAATTAAACTCGAGTAAGCTAATTAAGGGCGATTAGTGCTTAATTAAGCTATAAGGCTCTGACTTGCTTAATTAGAGATTATCTTATCTCGATTAAGCATTCTCTTGACTCCTGTCATTCGAGTCAACTCCTTAATTAAGCCTTAATCTCATAATTTCTCATTAAGTGCTTAATTACTCAGGGTTACTGAGGTAATTTAGCACGACATGAAATTGAGGATGTTACAGACTATTACCAAAAGTATATGGCCAATAACTCTCAGGGGACCAAGGATAGAAATGAGTTTTAAGAGGTGAAAGCATTCAAAGATAAGATGCATTCCCCAGTTGTACATTTATATGTATTGTATGATAATTCTTAATTGATTGTCATAGTTATCTATTTATTTCTTATGATATGTTATTGTTTATTTATGGTTACTATCTTAATTGTATTAGTATATCTGTTAACTCTATTTTCATTGTTCCAATTTAAAATTTAGTTTGTTTCGGTGTATGTTTCTATGATAAGAATTTGAGTTGAATATTACCATTATGTCGTACTATTTAAAATTACAGACAAACCGAAACAACTGAGAATGACAGCGATGACAGATGTATATAAAATGAGGATTCCTACTCAGAAATCTTTATTTCTCACTCTACTGTATGTTTCCGCATCATTCTTAGATCATGGAGAACGCAGTAAGCAATGTCCTTTTCATCGAGTTCATGAGCTTCATATCCACCTGGACCCGTTTTTAGATTCTATATATATATCCAGTAGATGTCAATTCCGTCTTTATTTCTTCTTTTGTAGATATCTTGCTGTTCCTCTAACTCACCCACTCTTCGATCCCGCTGTAATGTCCCATTTCCGATTTCTGACCTCGTCAGTGAATTTAAAAAAAAAAAAAACTCCCGATTTTCGATCTTAGGAAGGCTCAAATGGATTGGCTTGGATTTTCCCGATTTCCGACCTTATGCTTCAAAGATGCATAATATACGAGTTCCGACCTTAGGTGATTTAAGATGGACACAGAATCCGACTTCCGAGTTTATCTGAGTTGGTCTTTGAGTTCGACTCAAAATTTCATAAGTTCCGATCTCGAGTATATTAGCAAGAGTTTCATTTTCCCGAGTTCCGAGATCGAGTTTGAGTGCCAGGTCCTATAAGTTATGATTTCTTGGTACACAAGATTAATGTTTTGAATCCCGATATCCAGTGTTATCCTTAGAATCGATTCGAGTTTACATATGTCTCCCGACTTCCGGGTTTGAGTGTTTTGGTTCCACATTCTGGCCCTTGACCTTCGATTTTAAGCTAATCGTGCCTTACGATTTCCGACTTTCGACTTTACTCTCAAGTTTTGAATAAACCAGACGATAATTCCGAGTTCCAACTTCATCTCTGACTTTAAGAAGGGTACGAATTCCAATGTCATGTTCAGATACGCTGGGAGCGAGTTTCACTTCTTAGGCGACGTGGAGAGCAATTTTGTCACAAAAGAGGGGGACATGGCTGAACGTTACCCACAAAAATTGTAGCCAATCAACACCTTCGAAGCCAACTACCACTTCAAAACCTTGTCTATATATTCTCCTCCTTTCCCCTTAGCCCAGAGTCTACACCACTTCTCCTCTCCCTTGTTCAGCTCTCTTTTCTCTTCTCCACTCACCCAACTTCATCCAACCTTCAAAGTTCAACTAAGTTCCAGCTGCAAACTCAAGTCTAACCAGATAATAAGAGGTAGAGGTTCATGTCTTGCTTGATTTTCTGATTCTTGGATGATTGGTGGGGCTTATTTTCTTAATCTGTGATGTGTTAATTGGTTGACTATGATGATATATGGCTGTTTGTGAGATTAAAACTGAATTGGAAGTAGAAAGGATGAAGGTATGACTGAAAAACTCAAAACCCTCGGTAGTCTGTACAGCGGAGTGTACGGCTCTGCCTCTCGCCATTTAAAATTGATGAAACCACTTTTATGTGAAACTAGATATCTAAGGCTTTCTATACATATATCATATAAGGCTATTGGGTTAATATTTAGAGAGATATGAATTTTTGAAGTTCGACCTAGGAATCAAGACATTCACCCGGGCAGTATGGGTTGAAAAGGGTGTAACTCACCCTGTACAACTCCAAATTAAGTGAAACTAATTTTGTTGGAAATCTTACACATAGAAGAACATCATACAAAGAAATTTCGAGTTTGTTATCATGCCAGTTGTTCCCAGTGATTTGAATACGTTACCCAACGTCTAAACCAGGCCAAAATAGGCAGTTTAGGGAGGTTAAGTTGCTTACAACTCGAGCCCTACTAAGGCAAATGCAATGGAACTTTTTGCATATGAAAGTTTGTCATGTTAGCTTTGATAAGAGACCAATTTCATGAAATTTGAGCCAGTTTTCGATTTTTAGTAGATTTTTACTTTTGAGTGGATAATTCTGGCCAGCCACAGGGCAAGCCGGGATAAAACCTGAATAACTTGAGTTATGGTTATCAAAATCATATGGGACTAAAGAGGTTAGAAAATAGACACATAACACTTTAACATATTCAAAATTGAGGTCCAAATATGTTAAATAGAAATTATGGTATGATTTATAAAAACCAGGTTGAATGATTATGTTGAGGCTATAACTCTGCCTTAAGAAGACAAATGCTTCTATGAGTCCCATGATGAATTGTGCATGCAATATTGTGACTTCTATGAGAAATTGGTATTCTGATGTATTGGCACTATTCATGAGGAAGCGGACACGTTCCGTTATGCCGCCAAAATTGCGGTAGAGTATATGAATAAGTTATGATATACATATAGATGCATGTGCATTTTCAAGAAAGCTATGGAAGTTATGTTATGATAAACCCAAAGAATATGTTATGATGAAAGTTCCATAATACTTAGGCCAGTCCCGGATAAAAAGTTAAGGGGAATAAATCGGTGGGGACGTTAGGGAAAGTAAACTCGGCAATCCTTGTATAGGAACGAGCTCGATCCTGAAAAGTAGACTATTACCCAGGAGTCTAAAATGGCCAAGAACTCCCAGGGGACCAAGTAATGGAAAAGTTTATGAGGAATGGAAAAAGTATATGAGTAAAAGAAGATTCAAGAGCAAGTTTTGCATGATTGCATTAAGTGCATGATTACAAGTTATTTACAATTTAACTGTTACGTTTACTTACAGCATATGTTCATTTATTCTGCTCATTATTCTGTGTATTACTGTTAGTAGTTTAATCTGTTTCTTATGTTGTCTAAAGTAAAATTGGACCTTGCCTCGGACCAGACATTTTCCCAACCTTATTAAATGTGAATAGTTAAGTTTGATCTCATGTTTTTATAAATAAATAAAACCCGAGGCAACTGAGAATGAACGCGAAGTCAGTTGTACACCATACGCGAACCCTACTGAGAATTTCTCCACATTCTCACCTCATTTTGTATTTCTGCCTCATTCTCAGACGGGGATGATGGACACGACAGCTACCCTTTTTTATTGAGGTTCCAGACTTGCAGCTCCACCATGACCCTGCAGTAGGCTCGCTGTATATAGCCGGCTCTTGCCAGTTTCGTCTATACCTCTTTAGTGATAGGAATTTTGCCATCCCTTTACACCATCCTGCTTTCGATCCTGCCATCCCATACTTTGAGGTCCCGCTACATGTGGCACACGCTCCGCTAGCACCTCCTGCACCTACAGCTCCTGCTGATCCTGCGCCAAAGTCACCTCAGCAGGTGGTACCTGACATCCCACTCAGCTCCGAGAGCGACCCTTCCGAGGCCACCAACCCATCATCCTCCTCTTCCTCCTTAAGACCCAGTACTGACTACTCACCAACCGGGCCCGGTATGGCCAACGGCTATCTGACTGAGTAGGTCACCAGCAAAGATTGTACAAAGATGACCCTCTCTTATGGCAGCGTGCAGCTTTGGGTCATAGACCTAGTGGTAGGTTTCTGAAATGTCTTCTGAGGACCATATAGGATCAGGTTGACTGACGTGGGCCTTATGTCTTTTTGGTTTTGAAACTTGTACATAAACTGAAACAGTGGCTTTTTATATATCTATATATACATACATACAGTTGACGGCATATGCGTTATTTGTTCTTATATTTTCTATTGTGATAAATTAAACTCTGTCACGTTCTTTATACAGCGTTCCATTACTTCTGTTATAAAAAAAAAAAATGAAATGATACGAATAAGCGAAACGTAAGCAGAGTATTAACATGGTAACACAATCTACTTAATTTTATACTATGACTTAAGCATAACATTAAATTAGTAGGGTGTTACACCCGCCGCACCTTATGTTGCTATCCCTCTATACATGGCCCATCCCTTTCCACCTCCACACGCAGCACCAGCAGCACCACCGGTGGCATCACCTCCGTAGGCTCCTTCTATCTCGTTCTCTGGGGAGGAGGAGGACCCTTCAGAGGTAGTGAGTTTGTAATATCCCCATATAATGCAATAGGAAATAATAACAACAAACTTTTGTTATTCACCACCTTGCCCCTAAACTTTTAGAAAATGACATTTAGATTCCTATGTCAATAGAATTAGCAGAATAAGGTTTTAAACGAAACAGAATCACGTAGCGAAAACGTAGAAACCTAAACCTCGGCCAATTGAGCCAAGGAGGTATCCATATGTGAAATGACATGGGATGCCCCTAGACTTACCCATAATTACGAAAATACCATTAGCCTTGAAAAACAGAAACAGAAGGCCCTAAAATTTGCAAAACGTTTAATGTACACTATTAATCGATTTACTCGATTTTATTGAGGTTGTAGATTAATTAAAAAGTTAATTAGAGGTTAACTAGGAGTTGATTAGAAGTTAATTAGAGGGATTAGGATTGGGAAGTATTAGAGTAGACAATTAGAAAACTTTAGCAAAATAGATAGAAAACGATTTTGTCGATTTGATAGAAATCGGTAAAGATTAAGTATTTTAAACTGCCGGAACCGAATCAATAGAATTACTCATTGGAAACCCTAGATCCAAGGGCTCACAATGCATCCACCCACCCCTCCTAGGTTGCACTATCCAAGGGCCAAGATTGATCTTTGTGGCTCACTTGTAAGCCACAAAAGCAACAACCAATGAGAGTTCAAAGGATTCAATCACCATTAATTACCCAAGATTTTTTTTCTCTCTTCCTTTCTCCTTGAGTTACTACGGTTCTCCCTTTCTCTTGCATCTCCTCCTTCATTTCTTCTTCTCTTGCTTCATTTCACTTTCTCTCAAATTCTCATCCACTTCTTTACCTACAAACACCAATCTTGATCAAGAATCTCACTTGCTAGAGGTAGGATTCTTCAATTTCTTCTATTATTGGTGCTACTGTGGCTGAGTAAAATTCCTATTTTTTCCATTAGATTGATGATATATGATGTTTATATGAATTCTTATGGCTGGATTAATGTATAAATGTTGAGTTTGGATAAGAACTTGGGTGAGTATTCAAGAAGGGATGCAAGATAGAAGCTGAAACCTTGGAAAACCTTACAGCATCCATACTAGCGTAGTGTACAGCTCCGCCTATAACCACCAAAACTTGATAAAGCTATTTTTATGTGAAACTAGACATTCAGGGCTTTCCATACATATATCACATAAGGCCATTGGATTAGTATTGAGTGAGATATGAATTTTAGAAATTCGACCTAGGTTTTTGATTTTGATTTTGGGCAAACTGGATTATTCAAGGTAGAACTCGTCCTATACTACTTGGAATTGAGTGAAACCAACTTTGTTAGAAAGCTTACACATAGGAGAAAATTTTAGAGTTAGATAAGATCTCGTTTACTCCCAGTGTTCCAAGAAAGTTGCCCTATGTCCAAACCGGGCCAAAACAGGGCAGTTTAGGAAGGTTAGATTTCGGGGCTTATAACTCGAGCCTTACTAAGTCAAATGAAATAGCACTTTTTGCAAATGAAATTTTACCCTGTTGGCTTTAATATGAGACCAATTTCATATTATTTGAATTAGTTTTAGATTTTTAGTGGATTTTTACTTTTAGCTGTGCAATTCTAGCCAGTTACAGGGTAGGCCGGGATAAAACCTAAATAACTTGAGTTATAGTTATCAAAATTAGATGGGACCAATTAGGTTAAAAAATAGACACATGAACCTTTAACATATCCAAAATTTCAGGTCTAAATGAGCTAAAATGAATTTATGACCTAAGTTACAAAAACCAGGCAGAATAGGTATAATGGGCAGAATAGACATAAGGATCCAATCCCTACATAATTGACATTATTGTAATATATAAGGGTCCAACCCCTACATGATTAACATTAATGAGACATGTTTGCTACTCTATGTTGAACTTTTGCTTGGTTGGTTCTACTGGTAGCCTGGCACTATTCACGAGGAAGCGGACTCGATCCGTTATGCTGCCGAATTTCCGGCAGAAATTAGTGATAGTTCTAAATGTTGGTGTGTTAATGTTGTTATGTGTAGAAAATACTAAGCAAGTATTATTACTTGAGAATAAGATACAAAGCCTGATAAAAGATACAATGATGAGTCCATATTCTGAAGGAACGTGACATGGCGATCACACTCTGATAGGGTATGACACGGCGATTATACTCCGGAATATGGCATAAGGATCCCACCCTTAAGGAATGTGACATGGTGATCACATCCCGAAGGAGTATGACATGGTGATCATACTCTGGGATGTGGCAGGATGAATATATTTTAAGGAGTGTGACATGGTGATCACATCCCGATGGGGTATGACATGGCAATCATACTCTGGAATATAGCATGATGACTACATCCTAAGGAATGTGACATGGCGATCACACTCCGATGGAGTATGACATGGCGATCATACTCTGGAATGTGCATGACAAGTAAAGAAAGACCAAGAAAGCAAAGAAAATTATGTATATCTGCATAAATTCAAGTACAAGTGAAGGCAGATGTAAATTTCAAGTTTCCAGTATGTTAGTGTTATTATATTTTTAATATGTTATAGTTATTATTCGTAATATGCTTCATGATTTTTTCGTGTATTGGCTCTCCTAAAGGACAAGTGCATGAATAAAATGAATTCTGCTTCGGACAATATATTTTTCGAACTATAAAACTGAACAGTCTAGTTAACATGTTCACATTTTTCATAATAAACCGAAGCAGCTGGAGATAATAATGATGACACCATACAAAATTTCTTAGAGAATCCTACTGAGAATTTAAAATTCTCACTCTTGTTTCCGTGTTATCTCCAGATAGTTTGAGAAGATTCTAAGACGGCTGAAGTTGCTGTCAAGTAAGGTCCGTCAGGTAACAGTAACAACTCTAGAGTAGGGTACTATGACTTAAGCATAGTATTGTACAGAGAAGGACGTTGCAGAGTTCATCATCATTTGTAACACCCTAATAAACTCATACTACGCTTAAGTCATATTACGGCATTTTATTAGTTGTTACTTATACTCGTGGAAAACTAAACTTCATTTATAAGTTAAGTTACGCAGAAAATACTGTAAATTTTTTTTTTTTAAAATACGTCGTCGCTTTGCAGTGTTTTGGAAAGCAAAGCCTTGAGCAAGAAGATAGATAGAGAAAGACCGTGTCGCATAAAATACATACCTCAATATCATAAAACATGAGAAAAGTAAATAAATAGTAATTCACAAATACATTGCATTATATAACTAACCATTACATTCATATGGGTTCATAATATATATATACATACATATATATCAGCATTACATCGAAGGAGGCTCATGGTCGTGCCATGATCCAAATACTAGATACAAACTTAAATTGACATCATTCATCACAAAAAGGGATGTATGAAGATGCAGAGCTACGGCAACTACAAGTCCACCTCAGCATTGTCTGACATCCCATGTCATACGTCCGCTCACAGTGCGGTGGCTCTAGGTTCCACTCCATTGGATGTGCCATCGGAATCTAGTGACGATGTAGAAAATAACTAGAGTGAGAAATAGGATTTCTCAGTAGGACTTGAACCTAACACGAAAGTGTCATTGTCATCATCCCAACCACTTTGGTTTTATTAATGAAAATAGTGAGCATCATAAGGTTCAGTTCTTAGGGTTTTGAAAAATGAATATCTGAAGCAGATTCAATTTTAACATACCCTCTAATCATTTATATCATAACATACATGGGCACAAGTATAATTACATAAAACATGCATGGCTGTGCTTTAAGCTTCTTTTAACTTCTTCCCTTTAAGGGTTTGGATCGAAATCCTTTTTCTTTTCTTAACTTAACTTTATCTTAGGTCTTTTTCATCCACTGAACATAAGTGGTAATGACCTCATACCATGGCCATCCCCACCATAACTTTTTGACACTTACAGTAGCTGGGTCATGCCATGCCTCATGTAAGCCCTATCCCCTATACTCACACTAGCTGGGTCGATGCCATGCCTCATGTGAGTCATGGGTGAGGGGAGCTTACTTTGGGTCACCTTCGCTTTTGAGGGATCACACCCTTAGTTCATTTTCTTCTTATTAAGGCTTATGATGCAAAATTATTCTAATTCTTTTCCACATCTAGGCGTTACGTATCGTCGTCCCCAAATGTGATTCCTTTTTCGCATATCATTAAGCATCATATCATCAACATATCATATTCATATCATCATCATTCATTATCATATCATCATCATATCATTATTATCCTTATCATCATCATATCACTATCATAATCATCATCATCATATCATATCATCATATCATTGTCATCATATGGATACATAGAGGCACACAAAGTCTTATGAGCTTAGCTTAGTAAATTTGGTGCAAACTTTTAATTAAGGTTGCCTCTTGTGTAAATTCTTTTATTAGGGATAGGGCCAATTTCATCTATTATCCTTTTTGAAACTTTTAAGTTGAATTATGAAGGTTTTCCAATATCTTATTGTAAGGGTCTTAATGTCTTTAAGCTTATTTCTAATTAACCTTTAAAACTTAACCATAACCAATTTTACTTTTATAATGGGGCAGTAACTTCAAAAATTTGCCATAATTTCATCTTTTACAATCTTGACTTGAATTTTGGTATGATTATAGTTCTTTGAGTCTATTTTTAAACAAAATAAACCCCACTAAAAAATTCATTTTGTAACTTGAAATATGCATGTTTTATTCTGACTGCTCAGCTTTTAAGTTTATTCTCGGTATAGTGACTTTTAAACTTACTGGGAGTTTCTCACAAGGAATTTGACAAAATTGTTCATGGGCATGTTCCTCTATGTCTTAACTTTTTAACAAACTTAGTCCCACTGAAAAATGTTCTGTATAACTCGAGTTATTAAGATTTTATTACATACTGCCTAAACAGAAACACATCTGAGGACAGCACATTTTGAAAATTCATATCTCTCTTGTTTTAAGACCAAATTTCACGTATTTCATATGTATAAAAAGCTCTATGAGTCTATTTTAATTTAAAATTACCTTCATTGCATTTGGAGTTATATTGAAAGAGTTATTAGTCACGCCATATAGACAGCTAAAATTTCCCAGCTTCCATGATTTTGGTTTCAATGAGTTTTCTTGTAAAAACATTAAGTCTTTTCTTCAAGTGATCACTTTTCTCTTCCAAACCAATTTAATACTTTGAGATCTTGATGAAAAATCAATATTTTGTGTTCCAAGAAGTTTGGTTCAGAATAAGAATAAATGCACAACAAGTCATTTTCCAAGAAAAGAGCAAAAATTACAAATAACTTCTTATAATGAAAGCATGGCCATGAGGCCTTTAGTGCAAGTTCTAAAACCACCTAGCTATGGAGAGCTTAGGAGTTCTAGAGCTTGAAAAACGTAGAAGAAAGAGGGGTAAAGTCACTACCACAAGGATTCTTTTGAAAGCTTGAAGAATGAAAATGGTTGGAGATGATCTCCTTCTCCTTGAGCTTGATAATGGGGCTAAGTAAGTGTTTGTTTTGCTTCCTCAAGAATCAAAGAGGGTGGTCATTGAAGGGCTTGTGAGGATGGTGAAAGGAAAGAGAGTTGGATGGGGTGTGAAAGTGGGAAGAAGAACAAGAGGAATTAGAAGAGTAGAAGAGTTAGAATGAGGCTTAGAGAGGAGTGAGAGCTTAGGCTAGTAGTGAGAGGATGAAAATCACAAATGAGGGAGTGGGGGCTATTTTTGGGGCACAAAAGTGGGGGGAGTGGGCTGATTGGTTTTGCTTCTCTAACAAGCAAGGGGAAGTAAGTAAGTAAGTAAGTGAGCTAAAGCTAGGAACCTTGGGTAAAAGGGTGGGTTATGTTTCTCTTGAGTCTTGGTGCTTGGGTAAGACCTTTTAGTGTTTTCTCAAGTGGACAAAAGTAAGGAACCCTCTTAGGATTGGCTTGATTGAATAAGGTCACTTCAAGTGGCATAATCCTAAGGAAGGAAGATACTTCTCTTGTCTTGACTAAAGAGATACTACTAACATAGACCCTTGATCTAAGAGTGCATGATGAGATGGCAAATGGATTGTTGGATTTTGCTCTTGTTCTTGGCAGAAATTTGGTGCATCAATTAGGAGAAATTTTTAAATTTTCAAAGCTATTAGAATTACCTAAGTTGTTAATCAATTTCATTAGTTAAATTGCACTTTAACCGATTTTGGTTAATTACACTTTTAAGACATTTTTCCTCTAAAAGAATTGCTCTTATGAATTATGTAATTAGGGTGTAAGAATTAATTTATCTTAGTTGGTAAGGTTGAACAATTGTCTTGTACTTCATTAAGAAGATTGGATTAGCTTAATTATATTTCTAAGTTACGAATTAATGAGGTTCGAATAATTAGGTTTTAATTAAAACATTTAGTGCATTATGATTCAATTATTGACTTAACTCAATTTACTAAGCTCTTGCTCATTGGATTGGCAGATTAGTCCTCAGTTAGTCGTTAACCTCTCTAATTAGCCAAGATCACTAAGCTAATTAGCTTAGACAAAATTGGGGATGTTACATCATCACCCTCTTCACCCAGCGGCGGCTATGCACCGGCCGATGCCGGCATGGCCAATGGATTCCTTTCCTTGGAATCCATCTAGATAGTGTGCATGCCATAGTAGTAGGAAGTGTACAGAGTGGCCCTTTTTTGGCAGCTTGGGTCATTGGCAGGTGGGTAGGAGTTAGGAGTTGTACATGAAATGTCCCGTAGGGACCAGTTAGGGTACTGTTCATGGAGACAAATCGATTTATTTTGTGTTAGCGGCCTCATTTTATTACCCTGTACTATGTATCATTTGTCAAACTTTGAAAACAGACGTCTATGTATATATATATGATGTAGCTTTTAGTAGTTTTGTCTATTTAGTCTTTTTATTTAGTTTATTTTACTTCCAGTATAATGATTATCTAGTAGTTATTTCGCTGTCAAATAGAAAATTGGTAAGTGAACAGTTAACTCCATATGAGTAATTTATAATGAAACAGAAAATGGAATTTAATCAGCTCACCACACGTAATAACTTATCAGGTAATATATTATGGCTTAAGCATAGTATTTTGTCTGGTAAGGTGTTACACATAGACAAGGCGTCTACAATAGGTGAAATTAATTAGCCCTAACGTTCATTCCATTGCATTTAGTCAACCCCTTTTGCATTCGTTTTGATCATTATTTTTCGTATTTATTAACTTCTTATTTTTATTTCTCTATATCCACAATTTCATTCCTTCCAAATAGTCATCTTTTAAACTATTTAGTATTTGATCTATCCTCGTGAGAATGATACTTTTCTCATCACTTTATTACTTATATGACCCGGTATACTTACCGGAGCTGCATCAAGTTTTTGGCGCTATTGCCGAGGATAGTATCAATATCATTCTTAGTTGATAGGATACGAGATTAGATATTTTATTTTTTATTATTTATTTCTATTTAGCCTTATTTTTTTTTTTTCGTTTTAGTCCATCCTTCACCGGTTCTTGTGTTCCTTTTTGCAGTTTATGCGAAGGAGTCAATCTATTGAAGACTTGCTCTTTGATCCAAAAATTGAGTGTTCCTAGCATCAACTCAGGAGAGCACGGAGAGCAATTGAAGAAGTCCCTGAAGTTACCATGGCCAATGAAAATAAGCATGATGATAGAGTCATGAAGGACCACTTGGCGCCCACTCTTGAAGGGTGCTCATCAAGTATTATGAGACCGCCTGCCCAAGCAAACAACTTCAAGTTGAAGATGTCACTCATTTAGTTTGTGCAACAAAATTGCCACTTTGCTGGACTACCCAGTGAGGATCCAAACGAACACCTCAGCAAC
Source organism: Pterocarpus macrocarpus (assembly GCA_031439585.1). NCBI lineage: Eukaryota > Viridiplantae > Streptophyta > Magnoliopsida > Fabales > Fabaceae > Pterocarpus > Pterocarpus macrocarpus. Next base: position 34,865,652 of record CM062519.1, read on the forward strand.
TTCCTAGAAATCTATGACACCATAAAAATTAATGGTGTTACGGATAATGCTATTTGGTTGAGGCTGTTCCATTTTTCATTAAGGGACAAAGCCAGAGCTTGGTTAAAGTCTCCACCACAAGGGACACTCACTACCTGGGATATGGTGGCTAGGAAATTCTTGGAGAAGTACTTTCCTCCTACCAAGTTCGCCAAGATGAGGAATGACATCACTTCCTTCACCCAACCAGATGGAAAATCCTTCTACGAGTCTTGGGAGAGGTATAAGGAATTATTGGTCAAGTGTCCATATCACAGCATCCTGCTTGGATGCAAATCCAAACATTCTACAATGGTCTTCTCATGTCCACCCAAATCATGGTTGACGCAGCAGCTGGTGGCTCTTAGAATAATAAGACACCAGAGCAGTCATGGGAGCTATTTGAAACAATGGCTAGCAACAATTACCAAAGGCCAAGTGAAGGAACTCAGAAGAGGGAAGTCTTGGAAGTTGACACCACCACTGCCCTTTTAGCCTAGATGCAAGCCCTTTATGTCCAAAATGCAACCATTCAGAAGCAATTGGATATGCTCAATACCACTTCCCCAGCACCGATCTTGTGGTGTGACTTCTGCCAAGAGAATCATCCTAATGGAGAATGTGCCATAGAGCTAATTCTGATGAACAACAAGTCAATTACATGAATGGTCAGAGGCACAATTTCCATTCCAATAGTTATGTTACTAGATATAGAGACTATGGTCATTCCGATCAATTCCATTGGAATTAGGGTGCTCCTAGGCATTCATACAATCCACCTGTTCAAGAGAAGAAGTATAACTTGGAGGAAATGTTCCAACAATTCATGTAGACTCATTCAAATTTTGTGGACAAAAAGCTGAAGCACAACTCAAGCACTAGGAGGCTTCCATTAGAAACCTTGAAACTCAATTGGGGCAGATATCCCGGCAACTAGCTGAAAGACCACAGGGTACTTTGCCCAGCAATACAATGAAAAATCCAAGAGAGCAAGTTAAGGCGATTACCCTGTGAAGTGGCAAAGAACTAGAAGAACCTAAGATGCCAGAAGTGGAAGAAGAGCAACCTACTGAGACTAAAGTGCAAACTACCATAGGGAAGAAATATGAGATTCCTATGAGGCATAGCAAAGGTGTGGGGGAAGAAGAAAAGACACCAGAGTATGTGGCACCACTTGCCTATGACCCTCTCATTCCCTATCCATAAAGGGTGAAGCAACTGAAGAAAGAGTAGCAAGATAAACATTTGCAACATTTCTGGAAGTATCCAAGAAGCTGCAAATTAATATACCCTTCGTGGAGGCATTGACTCAGCCTAGTTATGCTAAGTTTATGAAGGAAATCCTCTCTCAGAAGAGAAAAATCAGAGATAATGAGATTGTCCTACTTACTAAAGAGTGTAGTGCCATCTTACAGAACAAGCTGCCTCCCAAGCTTAAGGATCGAGGGGGTTTTACTATTCCATGTGTCATTGGCGATGTTTATTTTAATAAACCTCTTTGTGATCTTTGTGTCAGTATTAATTGAATGCCTTTGTCTATTTTCAGGAAGCTTGGAGTTGGAGAAGTCAAGCCTACCATGATGTCTCTATAGCTGGCTGAGAGATCAATCAAGCATCCAAGAGGCATTATTGAGGATGTTCTGGTAAAGGTGGACAAGCTCATATTCCTAGTTGATTTTGTAGGGCTTGACATGGAGGAAGACAGGGAAGTCCCCCTCATTCTTGGGAGACCTTTCTTAGCCACTGGGAGAGCTTTGATAGATGTCCAAGAAGGAAAGTTAGAGTTATGGGTACAATATGAGAAGGTTACCTTCAATGTTTTTGATGTAACTAAGTTCCCCCTTAAAGCTGATTCGTGCCTTAGAGTTGATGTCATTGAAGATGTGGTTGCTTCTTCCTTTGGAGCTGTTTCCACCACCATTCCCTTAGAGGCATACTTGGTAAACTCTAAGATGGCAGAAGAATTAGAGGATAGCAACTTGTAGTTGTGCCATGAACTTTTAGAAGCTCAACCTGTAGTTTCCCAGCCTTTTTCTGACAGTTTGACACAGGATAAGGAACTACAACCAATGAGTGAAGAGCCACCAAAACTAGAGCTCAAGCAACTTCCTATCCATCTGAGATATGCATTTCTTGGTGAGGGTGACACATATCCTGTTATTATTAGTGCCTCACTGAGTAGTGTAGAAGAAGATAAGTTGCTAAGGGTACTCAGAGATCATAGAACAGCTATTGGGTGGCAGATTTCAAACTTGAAGGGTATCAGTCCCATATTTTGCATGCATAAAATCTTCATGGAAGATGACTTCAAGCCACTAGTCCAACCACAGAAGAGGCCGAACCCAACCATGAAAGAGGTTGTAAAGAAGGAAGTGGTGAAGCTCCTAGATGCAGGGATCATATATCCTATTTCAAGCAGTGTTTGGGCGAGCCTAGTCCAGGTGGTACCCAAGAAAGGAGGAATTATAGTGGTGAAGAATGAAAATAATGAGCTCATTCCAACTCGTATGGTCGCCGGGTGAAGGATGTGTATTGATTACCGGAAGCTTAATGATGCCACCCGCAAGTGTAACACCCTACTAATTTGATGATATGCTTAAGTCATAGCATGAAATTAGGTAGATTGTGTTACCGTATTAACACTCTGTTTACCTTTCCTGATTTATTTTTCTTTAAACAATCATCATCATATTATCATATTTTTATTTTTATTTTTATTATTTATTTTTTAAACAGACGAAACGAAACGGCGCGCTGCTATACTAAAAGCAAAACGAATTTAACTAAGTACCTCCAAAGACAAGAATGGTATAATAACATTTCTGTATACGTGTAGATATATATATATATATATATATATATATATATATATATATATATATATCAGAAGCCTCTGCTTCAGTTTATGTACAAAGTTTCGAAGTAAAATACATAAGCGGGCTGGATATCAAAAAGACCATGATGCCCATATCAGACAAAACATCCTATGGTCCTCAGAGGACATTTCGTAACCTACTGCTAACCCTACAGTCAAGTCTATGACCCAGAGCTACATGCTATCCAAAAGAGGGTCATACTGTACAACATCTCCTGCTGCTGAGCTACTCTGTCAGATAGCCGTTAGCCATGCAAGGCTCAGTCGGTGAGTAGTCTGCGTTGGGTCCCGAGGAGGAAGAGGGTGACGAGCTAGTGGCCTCTGAGGGGTCACTCTCTGAACTCAATGGGATATTAGGGACTGCCTGCGGTGGTGACTCAGGGGCAGGGTCAGCAAGTGCTGCCTGGGCTACGGGTGCAGGAGGAGCAGGAGGTGGGTGCGCCATGTGCAGCGGGACGGCGATGTAAGGACTAGCAGGGTCGAAGATGGGATGATGTAAAGGAACATCAAAGTTCCTGTTGCTGAAGAGGTAGAGACGGAAGTTACACGAGCCAGCTATATACAGTGAATCCAACTCTGGGTCGTGGTGAAGCTGTAAAGCGGGAATCTCAATGAAGAGGGCCGCGGTGGAGTCCATAGCCAGTGTCTGAGAATGGTGCGGAAGATACAAAACGGGGTGAGAATTTCAAGAAATTCTCAGTAGGGTTCGGGTATACTGACTAACTGACATCACATACATTCTCAGTTGCCTCGATTTTTACTTAATTATAAAAACATATGTTCAAACTGAGATATCCATTTCAATGAGTTCAAGAAAATATCTGGTCTGAGGCAAGGTTCAATTTTATTTTAGACGGCACAAGAAATAAAATAGATTACTAATAATGGTATGTAGTAGGATAAACAGAATAAATGAATAAACAGCAGTAAATAAATATAGTAGACAACTGTAACATTTTGACATAACTATTTCATGCATTTATGCATTCATGTAATCATGCAAACTCATACTTGAACTTTCCTTTTTAAACTTTTCATTTCCTTTTATCATTTTTCCATCTCTTGGTCCCCTGGGAGTTCTTGGCCATTTAGACTCCTAAGTAATAGTCTGCTTATCAGGATCGAGCTCGTTCCTATACAGGAAGTGCCGGGTTTACTTTCCCCGACGTTCCCACTGATCTATTCCCCTTAACTTCTTATCCGGGGCTGGCCCAAGTAGCATGGAACTTTCATGGTAACATAGTTCTTCTCATAACTTTCATAACTTTCCTTGAAATGTATATACATTAACATGTAACTCATAACTTGTATATGGGTTCTACCGAAATTTCGGCAGCATAATGAAACGTGTCCACTTCCCCATGAATAGTGCCACCAACCAGTACATTTATACACTTACAATTTCAGTATAGAGCAACAATTATACATGTACATTCATAACACCATTCAACAATCTCAATTATACATGTACATTCATAGTCTCAATCAACAATTTCAATTTAAACATTTATAGAGTTTCAATTTAACCTCCTCTGTTTTGCCCGAATTTGGTGTGCCTCATTTCTCATTCAATTAAATCTAATCTTTGGATATGTCATAGTCTCATATGTCTAGATTCTAACCCTTTTGGTCCCATCTCATTTTGATGTGTATAACTATAGATATTCAGGTTTTACCCCGGCCTGCCCAATGGCTAGCCAGAATTAGGCAACTAAAATTAAAAATCCATTGAAAATTGAAAACTGACTCAAATTACACAAAATTGGACTCATATTAAAGCTAACAGGGTAAAGTTTCATTTGCAAAAAGTTTCATTTCATTTGGCTTAGTAGGGCTCGAGTTATAAGCCCCAAATTTTGACCTTCCTAAACTGCTCTGTTCTAGCTCGATTTGGACATAGGGCAACTTTCTTGGATCACTGGGAGCAATTGGGACCTTATCGAATTTTGAAATTTTTATGGGAAATTCTCCTATGTGTAAGCTTTCTAAAAAAGTTAGTTTCATTCATTTTCGAGTTGTGTACGTCGAGTTCTACCCTAAACAACCTAGTCTGCCCGGAGCCAGAGTCAAAACCCTAGGCCGAAATTCAAAAATTCATAACTCTCTCAATTCTAATCCAAAAGCCTTATATGATATATCCATAGAAATCCATGGATGTCTAGTTTTATTTAAAATTGGTTTCATCAAATTTCATCAGCTGTAGGCGGACCCGTACACTTTGCCGTACGGACTGCCGAGGGATTTTGGTTCTCCAGCCCCTCAGCTCTTCTCATTTCTATTCTTTCATGCTTCAAATCCGATTTTAACCAAACCAACAGCCCAAAACCAATCACATATCATCATAATCTTCCATTTAACACATCAAAAATCATGAAAATAATCCAAGCTCAGCCAGCCATAACCATAGAATTGATGTAAGAAGAGAACTCCTACCTTTGTTCCAAGTGATTGTGCTGGATTTTTGAAGCTTGGATGATCAAGGCTGGAATTGGCTTGACTTTTTTGGTGTGTGAGGAAGAGAGAAAGAGAGCTGAATGAGAGGAGAGAAAGTGGCACTGGATGTGGTCAGAATTGGGTGAAAAGGAGTTGAAAAATTCTGATCACATGGGAGTGTTTAGGTGGCTTTCTTCTTGCAATTTGATTGGTCTAAAAGGCTTGGCTGAAATTTAGCCAGCCTTCTTCACATTCTATGGCCATCTTTGCGCCATTTAGAGGGCTTAAGTGGCTGAGTTCTCAACCACTTAAGGTAGGGTTAATGGGTTGAAATTCTATTGGTCCGGTTCCGACAGTTTAAAGTACCGTAATGTTACCGATTTTCTTTAAACCGATAAATCGGTTTTCAATAAAATTTTATGAAATCTCCTATACTCTAACTTAATTCTCTCTTATCTAAACTCAAGTAATTGCTAATCAATTGATTCTAAATAATTATTTAACCGAATTTTAATTAATCTCAATTATTCGATAAAAACCAAACAATTGAACGGAAAACGGTAAAAAGATTTCGGAGGATGTTACATTACCACCGTCCTTAAAAAAAATTTTGTCCTCAAAATTTAGTACCCAAGAATAGTTCAGGATACTCCTTTCTCATATCTGATTCTAGTTCCCAAGTGTAATCCTCCACATCTTCTTTTCCCCATGCTACCTTTACTAGCTGCACGGTCTTGTTAAAGTTATGCAGTACTTCTATCTACGATCCGTGCTGGTTGTACGTGGAAAGTTAGATCCTCTTTTAACTGTATTGATTCGGGTTCTAGGAAGTGTGTGGGGTCAGATTGATATTTTCTGAGTTGGGAGACATGGAAAACATTATGAAAGTTTGATAGATGTGGAGACAAAGCGACTCAGTATGCAACTGATCCGATTCGCTTCAAGATTTGAAAGGGACCAATGAAATGAGGATTTAGCTTCTTGACTTTGATTGCTCTGCCAATCCCTGTTGTAGGAGCAACCTTCAGAAATACGTGGTCTCCTTCCTGAAATTCCAGAGGTTTCCTCCTGGTATCTGCGTAACTTTTCTGGCAGCTTTGGGCAGCAAGCATCTTGCTCCATATTTTCTTGATTTGCTCGGTGGTCTGCTCGACTAAATCAGGCCCCAATAAAGTTGATTCTCCTATCTCGTATCAAAGATAGAGATTGGCACTTCCGTCCTTACAGTGCTTCGTAAGGAGTCATGCCGATGCTAGCGTGATAGCTATTGTTGTATGCGAATTTGGCCAACGGTAAGTATCGATCCCAATTTTCGCGATGCTCTAGTATATAAGCTCGTAGCATATCTTCCAAGGTTTGAATCATTCTTTCAGTTTGGCCATCTGTTTGTGGGTGATATGCAGTGCTTAAACACAGCTTCGAACCGAACGCCTTCCGTAAAGCTCCCCAAAATCGAGAGGTAAACCTTGGGTCTCGATCAGAGATAATAGTTGAAGGGGTCCCATGCAACCTTATAATCTCTTGAATGTACAGCTGAGCTAGTTTTTCCAGCGGATAATTTGCTCGAACGGGCAGGAAATGAGCAGATTTGGTTAATCTATCCATAATAACCCATATCGCATCATATCCTGCTGATGTCCTTGGTAACCCCATTATAAAATCCATGGAGATACTCTCCCACTTCCACTCAGGGATTTCCAAGGGTTGTAACATCCCAGAAGGTTTCGATGTTCCGCTTTCACCTTCCGACAGGTCAAGCATCTACCCACGAAGTTTGCTACATCTGACTTCATGCCCGGACACCAAAACATCTTCTTGAGGTCTTTATACATCTTGGTTATGCCAGGATGTACAGCGAATTTGCTTTTATGTGCTTCTTCCAAGATTCTTCTTCGGAGGTCATCCCTTTCAGGAACACACACCCTGTTGTGACACCGCCAGATGCCTTCTTTATCTTGGGCAAAACCCGTTAGTTTCCCCGATTGCACGAGATTAATCGTATGCTGAAAATTAGCATCCTGCTGCTGTGCTTGCCGAATCCGGTCCTTAAAGCTACTGGTTATCTTTATTTGGTATAACTGAAGAGTTTTGGGAGTTGTAAGAATTCCCAAATTAAGATTTCGGAAGCTTTCAATAAGTTCCGTCTCCTTAATCATCATCCAGGCAACAGTCAATGATTTCCTGCTCAACGCATCTGCCATGATGTTTGCCTTACTTGGGTGGTATTTCAGTTCGAATTCATAGTCTTTAAGGAGTTCCATCCATCTCCGTTGCCTCATGTTTAATTCCTTCTGATCAAAGAGGTACTTCAAACTCTTATAATCAGAAAAGACCTCAAATTTCACTCCGTATAGGTGATGTCTCCATATCTTCAGAGCAAATACTACTGCGGCTAATTCGAGGTCGTGAGTCGGGTAGTTCCTTTCGTGTGGCTTCAATTGCCTGGAGGCGTATACGACCACCTTTCCGGTTTGCATCAACACGCACCCTAACCCTTGTTGGGAAGCATCATAATAGACCTCAAATGGTCCATAAGGGTCTGGCAAAGCTAACACTGGTGTTGTAGTCAATCTCCTCTTCAAATCTTGAAAACTTTGTTCGCACTCCGGCGTCCACTCAAATGGAACATTCTTTCTGGCTAGCTTGGTTAAGGGCAAGGCTATTTGAGAAAAATCTTTAACGAAATGCCCGTAATATCCAGCTAAGTCCAGAAAACTCCTGACTTCAGAGACTGTGGTCGGTCTTTCCCAGTTTAGAACTGCTTCTACTTTGCTGGGGTCGACGGAGATTCCTCCAGATGATACTACGTGACCGAGAAATTTTACCTCCTTCATCCAAAATTCACATTTGGATAGTTTGGCATAGAGTTTCTTTTCTCTTAGAATTTGCAGAACTATTCGCAAGTGTTCCGCATGCTCTTACTCCGTCTTCGAGTAGATAAGTATATCGTCAATGAAGACCACTACAAACTTGTCCAGATATGGACGGAATATTTGATTCATGTAATCCATGAATATTGCCGGTGCGTTTGTCAATTCGAACGACATCACGGTATACTCATAGTGTCCGTAACGAGTTCGAAAAGCTATCTTAGGGATACCTTGTTTCCGAACTCGAATTTGGTGGTATCCAGAGCGCAAGTCAATCTTGGAGAATATTGTTGCACCTTGTAGTTGGTCCATGAGATCATCAATTCGTGGCAATGGATATTTATTCTTAATTGTCACTTTGTTCAACTGCCTATAATCCACACATAAGTGCATGCTTCCATCTTTCTTTTTGACCAACAGAACCGGCGCTTGGCCGTATGAATCCTTTCACTACAAGTTCTTCGATCTGTCTTTTTAATTCTGTCATCTCCATAGGTGACATTCGATATGGAGCTATAGATATTGGTTCTGCACCTGGAACCAACTCGATGGTAAACTCAATCTCTCTCTCTGGAGGAAATTCAGGAATATCCTCTGGAAAAACATCTGGATATTCCCTGACAACGAGAATCTCCTCTAGCTCCTGCTCAGCTTCTGTCGCATTAGCTGACAAGAGGATATACCCTTGATTCTTTGACTCGAAAGAGTTCAAATAGAAGAGTGTTGCGGTTTGGGATTCAGAAAGTGAAACAGAGGGGAGTACCACTGTCTTATCAGATCAATTGAGTACGACTCGATTGGCAGAGAGCCAATCCATGCCCAGAATTATGTCAAGACCAGACAGAGGGAGACAAATCAAATTGAAGGCAAAGGTCCTACCCTCAATTCGAAGAGGAACATTGATGCATATTTGACTAGTTCTAATAGGCCCATTGGTAGAAGTAGAAACCAATAGATCATAAGGTAATTCAGAAATTGGCAATGCAAGGCAGCTACACAGCTATGAGAAATAAATGAATGTGAAGCACCCGAATCATAGAGTACAGTTAGAGTCTCACCATCCATGTCACAGGTGCCTTGAATTAGTCCTTCCGACTGGTCAGCTTCTTCCGCGCTCATTGTAAAGACCCGTCCTTGACTTGGGGTCGAGGCGGCTATAATGGATTTCTGGTTGGGCACTCATAAATCTTGTGGCCTGGCTTGCCACATCCGTAGCAGACATTCTGGCCTGCCAAACATGGCCGATCACCGTGATTCTTACCGCATTTGGTGCAGGTTGAATTTGGAAAAGGCCTTGGGGGCTGCTTGCCCTTGTTGCCTGCCAGCGGAAGTCTCCGCTATTGTTGTACGTTGGGCTTGAATCTTGGGCCCTGTGGGGCCAACCCCCTCTTGAAATTCCCACCAGATGCCCTGGCTGCAGCTAATTTTGAGTTGCAATCTTCCACAAGTCGGCACTTGTTCACCAATGTGGGGAAATCTCTGATCTCCATTGGCCCTATTGCGGTGAGAATGTCCTCTCGTAACCCACCTTCAAACTTAATGCACTTCCAAGCTTCATTTGGGTTCCTCTGATAAATTGTGGAGAATTTGCATAGCTCCTCAAATCGGGCAATATATTCAGACATCTTGTCCGATTTCACGCAAATTGCATAAACTCGAGTTCCTTAACATTTCGAACGGAAGCCGGAAAGTACTTATGGTAGAATACATCCTTAAACATCGCCCAGGTGACTACCGTCTGAGATTCCTCAAACAATCTTCGTACGCCATTTCACTAGAACTCGGCGTCTGCCTCGAGCATATAGGTGGCAAAAGTCACCTTCTGATGATCTGAGCAATCTAGAACAGAGAAAATCTTCTCCATGGCTTTGATCCACTCATCGGCTTTATCAGGGTTATATGCCCCTCGGAAGCTGGGCGGGTTCGTTTTTCTAAACTCAGCAAATTTGAGATATTCTAGGTTACCCTCCGGGCCATGTGGGTTCCCTTCACACCGCTGTGTCGCCTACCTAGTTGCTCCATCATCCGGTGAGCTGCCATGTTTGCTCCCGCATTGCGTGAGCCATTTCTTGTATTGTGGCCATCAGGTCATTCGGGTCCTCTCGAGCTGGTTCTCAGACGCTGCCTCGCCTTCCGAAAGCCATTAAGTTCTGAGCACACAAAACAGAAGTTATTGAGTTGATCAGGCTCAATACTAAGTCTAATGTGCTGGTAAATAACAGCCGACACGGTCAGGCACATCATACACATGCACAACTATATCTCAACCATACAGGCAAGATTTAATGCATGTCATCAGCTAAAAACACAGAATATGCGCGAAGCATAGTCAGTCCAATCCTCAGGCCTTAGCTAGGACGAACTGCTCTGATACCAAAAATATAACACCCTACTAATTTGATGATATGCTTAAGTCATAGCATGAAATTAGGTAGATTGTGTTACCGTATTAACACTCTATTTACCTTGATTTATTTTTCTTTAAACAGTCATCATCATATTATCATATTTTTATTTTTATTTTTATTTTAAAACAGACGAAACGAAACGGCACGCTGCTATACTAAAAGCAAAACGAATTTAACTAAATACCTCCAAAGACAAGAATAGTACAATAACATTTCTGTATACGTGCAGATATATGTATATATATATATATATATATATATATCAGAAGCCTCTGCTTCAGTTTATGTACAAAGTTTCGAAGTAAAATACATAAGCGGGCTGGATATCAAAAAGACCATGATGCCCGTATCAGACAAAACATCCTATGGTCCTCAGAGGACATTTCGTAACCTACTGCTAACCCTACAGTCAAGTCTATGACCCAGAGCTACATGCTATCCAAAAGAGGGTCATACTGTACAACATCTCCTGTTGCTGAGCTACTCTGTCAGATAGCCGTTAGCCATGCCAGGCTCGGCCGGTGAGTAGTCTGCGCTGGGTCCCGAGGAGGAAGAGGGTGACGAGCCGGTGGCCTCTGAGGGGTCACTCTCTGAACTCAATGGGATATCAGGGACTACCTACGGTGGTGACTCGAGGCGGGAGTCAGCAAGTCTTTGCCTGGGCTACGGAGTGCGAGGAAGAGCGGGGAGGTGGAGTGCGCCATGTCTGTGGAGACGACGATGTAAGGACTAGCAGGGTCGAAGATGGGATGATGTAAAGGAACATCAAAGTTCCTCTTGCTGAAGAGGGAGAGACAGAAGTTACACGAGCCAGCTATATACAATGAATCCAACTCTGGGTCGTGGTGAAGCTGTAAAGCGGGAATCTCAATGAAGAGGGTCACGGTGGAGTCCACCGCCAGTGTCTGAGAATGGTGCGGAAGATACAAAACGGGGTGACGATTTCAAGAAATTCTCAGTAGGGTTCGGGTATACTGACTAACTAACATCACATACATTCTCAGTTGCCTTAGTTTTTACTTAATTATAAAAACATGTGTTCAAACTGAGATATCCATTTCAATGAGTTCAAGAAAATATCTGGTCTGAGGCAAGGTGCAATTTTATTTTAGACGGCACAAGAAATAAAATAGATTACTAATAATGGTATGTAGTAGGATAAACAGAATAAATGAATAAACAGCAGTAAATAAATATAGTAGACAACTGTAACATTTTGACATAACTATTTCATGCATTTATGCATTCATGTAATCATGCAAACTCATACTTGAACTTTCCTTTTTAAACTTTTCATTTCCTTTCATCATTTTTCCATCTCTTAGTCCCCTAGGAGTTCTTGGCCATTTAGACTCCTGGGTAATAGTCTGCTTATCAGGATCGAGCTCGTTCCTATACAGGAAGTGCCGGGTTTACTTTCCCCGATGTTCCCACCGATCTATTCCCCTTAACTTCTTATCCGGGGCTGGCCCAAGTAGCATGGAACTTTCATGGTAACATAGTTCTTCTCATAACTTTCATAACTTTCCTTGAAATGTATATGCATTAACATGTAACTCATAACTTGTATATGGGTTCTACCGAAATTTTGGCAGCATAATGAAACGTGTCCGCTTTCCCATGAATAGTGCCAGCCAACCAGTACATTTATACACTTACAATTTCAGTACAGAGCAACAATTATACATGTAAATTCATAACACCATTCAACAATCTCAATCATACATGTACATTCATAGTCTCAATCAACAATTTCAATTTAAACATCTATAGAGTTTCAATTTAACCTCCTTTGTTCTGCCCGAATTTGGTGTGCCTCATTTCTCATTCAATTCAATTCATTTAAATCTAATCTTTGGATATGTCATAGTCTCATATGTCTAGATTCTAACCCTTTTGGTCCCATCTCATTTTGATGTGTATAACTATAGATATTCAGGTTTTACCCCGGCCTGCCCAATGGCTAGCCAGAATTAGGCAACTAAAATTAAAAATCCACTGAAAATCGAAAACAAATTACTTGAAATTGGACTCATATTAAAGCTAACAGGGTAAAGTTTCATTTGCAAAAAGTTCCATTTCATTTGGCTTAGTAGGGCTCGAGTTATAAGCCCCAAATTCTGACCTTCCTAAACTGCTCTGTTCTAGCCCGGTTTGGACATAGGGTAACTTTCTTGGATCACTGGGAGCAATTGGGACCTTATCTAATTATGAAATTTTTATGGCACATTCTCCTATATGTAAGCTTTCTAACAAAGTTAGTTTCATTCATTTTCGAGTAGTGTAGGTCGAGTTCTACCCTAAACAACCTAGTCTACCCGGAGCCGGAGTCAAAACCCTAGGCCGAAATTCAAAAATTCATAACTCTCTCAATTCTAATCCAAAAGCCTTATATGATATATCCATAGAAATCCCTGGATGTCTAGTTTCATTTAAAATTAGTTTCATCAAATTTCATCGGCTGTAGGCGGAGCCGTACACTCCGCTGTACGGATTGCCGAGGGGTTTTGGTTCTCTAGCCCCTCAGCTCTTCTCATTTCTATTCTTTCATGCTTCAAATCCGATTTTAACCAAACCAACAGCCCAAAACCAATCACATATCATCATAATCTTCCATTTAACACATCAAAAATCATGAAAATAATCCAAGCTCAGCTAGCCATAACCATAGAATTGATGTAAGAAGAGAACTCCTACCTTTGTTCCAAGTGATTGTGCTGGATTTTTGAAGCTTGGATGATCAAGGCTGGAATTGGCTTGAGTTTTTTGGTGTGTGAGGAAGAGAGAAAGAGAGCTGAATGAGAGGAGAGAAAGTGGCACTGGATGTGGTCAGAATTGGGTGAAAAGGAGTTGAAAAATTCTGATCACATGGGAATATTTAGGTGGCTTTCTTCTTGCAATTTGATTGGTCTAAAAGGCTTGCCTGAAATTCAGCTAGCCTTCTTCACTTTCTATGGCCATCTTTTCACCATTTAGAGGGCTTAAGTGGCTGAGTTCTCAGCCACTTAAAGTACGGTTAATTGGTTGAAATTCTATTGGTCGAGTTCCGACAGTTTAAAATACCGTAATGTTACCGATTTCCTTTAAACCGGTAAATCGGTTTTCAATAAAATTTTATGAAATCTCCTATACTCTAACTTAATTCTCTCTTATCTAAACTCAAGTAATTGCTAATCAATTGATTCTAAATAATTATTTAACCAAATTTTAATTAATCTCAATTATTCGATAAAAACCAAACAATTGAACGGAAAATGGTAAAAAGATTTCGGAGGATGTTACAGCAAGGACCATTTTCCACTACCCTTCATGGACCAGATGTTGGAGAGGATAGTAGGCCATGCTTATTATTGCTTCTTGGATGGCTACTCTGGTTATAACCAGATACACATTGTGCCAGAGGATCAGGAGAAGACTATATTCACCTGCCCATATGGGACATTTGCTTATAAGAGAATGCCGTTTGGGTTGTGCAATGCTCCAACTATCTTCCAGAGGTGCATGCTGGCCATTTTCCATGATATGGTGGAGAGGTTTATAGAGATTTTTATGGATGATTTTTCAGTTTTTGGTTCTTCTTTTGATGATTGTTTGTATCATTTATCTTTAGTTTTGAAACGATGTTGAGAAACTAACCTTGTTTTGAATTGGGAGAAGTGTCATTTTATGGTGCAAGAAGGCATAGTCCTTGGACATCGGATCTCAGCTAAAGGAATTGAAATGGATAGAGCCAAAATTGAAGTCACTGAGAAGTTACCTCTACTAACCAATATGAAGGGAGTTAGAAGTTTCTTAGGACATGCTGGATTCTATAGGAGATTTATTAAGGATTTCTCTAAAATTACTAAGCCTTTGAGTAATTTGTTATTTAGGGATGTTCCTTCTAATTTTGATAATGAATGCTTGCATGCCTTTGAACTTTTGAAAAGCAAATTAGTTTCAACTCCCATTCTTGTTGCACCTAATTGGGATTTACCATTTGAGCTCATGTGTGATGCTAATGATTATGCCATAGGTGCTGTTTTAGGACAAAGGAGGAATAAGTTATTGCATGTTATTTATTATGCAAGTATAACTTTGAATGATGTACAACTTAATTATGCTACCACTGAAAAAGAACTTTTGGCTGTTGTATTTGCTTTTGACAAATTCCGTTCTTATTTGCTAGGTGCTAAGGTGATTATCTACATAGACCATGCAGCCCTGAAGTTCTTATTGGATAAGAAGGATGCTAAGCTAGGCTCCTTAGATGGATTCTACTGCTTCAAGAATTTGATTTGGAGATCAGAGATAAAAAGGGAGCAGAGAACTTGGTAGCTAACTACCTTTCCAAACTAACCTCTTCCTTTCTGCATGAGGAGGAAGAGATAAGAGAGACATTTCCTGATGAGCAGTTATGGGTAGTACAAGTGGCACCATGGTTTGCATACTATGCCAATTATCTAATAAAGAGAATTCTACCTGAGGGCCTCTTACATTCCCAGAAGAGGAAATTCTTTTCTGACCTCAAATATTATTTCTGGGAAGAGCCATTTCTTTATAGACATTGCTCAGATCATATTATCAGCCTCAAGAAGAAGTGGTTAGCATTCTTTACCATTCTCACACATCACCAGTTGGGGGTCACTTTGGAGCCACCCAACCAACTGCTAAGGTCCTTCAGTCTGGGTTCTATTGGCCCACTATTTTTAGAAATGGCAATGACTATGTGAGAAAGTACAATGAATGCCAAAGGACTGGGAATGTTTCTAGGAAGCATGAGATGCCATCGAGTAAAATTTTAGTGGTTGAGCTATTTGATGTTTAGGGTATTGACTTCATGGGCCCCTTTCCCACTTCCTTTGGCAATAAATATGTATTGGTAGCAGTTGATTATGTGTCCAAATGGGTGGAAGCTATGGCATCTCCTACCAATAATGCCCGGATTGTCACAAAGTTTCTAAAGAAGAATATTTTCTCATGATTTAGCACCCCAGGAGCAATAATTAGTGATGGCCCACGCATTTTTGCAACTATCAATTTGAATCCCTTTTTGCCAAATATGGTGTGAATCACAAGGTTACCACTCCCTACTACCCTCAGGCAAGTGGCCAAGTGGAGGTGTCCAATAGAGAGTTGAAAAGAATCCTTGAGAAGACTATTAATTCCTCAAGGAAGGATTAGTCAGTTAAGTTGGATGATGCTCTTTGGGCTTACAAGACAGCTTTCAAGACTCCCATCGGGATGTCTCCATATAAATTGGTCTTTGGGAAGGCTTGTCACTTGCCAGTTGAGTTGGAGCACAAGGCATATTGGGTAACAAAACTGCTCAATTTTGATCTCAAGGAAGCAAGTGAGAAAAGAATGCTACAGCTTAATGAGTTGGATGAGTTTAGACAGGAAGCCTATGAAAATACCAAGCTCTATAAGGAGAAAACCACGAAGTGGCATGATAGGAATATACTAAGAAAAGACTTTCACCAGGTCAGAAAGTCCTACTCTTCAATCCTAAATTGAAGCTATTCCTTGGGAAGCTGAGATCAAGGTGGTCAAGACCTTTTGAGATCACTAAAGTATCTCTTTTTGGAGCCATTGAGGTCACACATCCTACAAAAGGCACTTTCAAAGTCAATGGCCAAACGTTGAAGCCATATGTTGATGGAAGCTATGATAAACTCACAGCTTTAGGTCTTTTCTCTGATCCATGCTGATAAATAAAGTCATGTCCAACATAAGGACATTAAACCAAAGTGCTTGTTGGGAGATAATCCAACTTTTCCTAACTTTTCTTTGATTTCTTTTAATTTTTCTTATTTAGGATCATTTTAGTTTATTATTATTATTATTATTATTTAGGTATAATTTTGTTTAGAAACAATTTAATTTATTCAAGTCTGGTTTATTTTGTTTTGTAGGTTTATGGAGCAATTAGGAAGTTCATAAGTGGAGGAAAAGATGAAATTGGACATGTAGCAGAGAAATTGTAGAAGTTGCAGCAGTAACAGTACACTATAGCATGCTGCATTGCGCTATAGCATGCTGTTGACGGGAGTATGCATTTTGAAAATTTTTGTTGTGCTATAGCGCACTGCCTTGCACTATAGCGCAAGATCGTGTCTGCAGAAAGTGAAGAGAACATTTGGCTGCGCTATAGTGCGACATATTGCGCTATAGTGCAAGCCCGTTTTAGTGATGCACCAAAGGTTTTTTTGGCTGCGCTATAGTGCGACATCTTGCGCTATAGTGCAAGCTCATTTTCACAATAGGTTTAAAAATCACGCTACAGCTTTGTTGCAGCACAAACACAAGCACACACACATGCCGTTCTCTTCCCCTGTCCCTCCCTAACACACCCAAACACAACATTCACTCTCCTACTCAATTTCTTCCCCCCAAATCCATTCCTCACCTCAAAACCGACCCTATTCCCTCACATTCTCACCCTTTCACACCCATAGCCACTAATCTTTCCCTCTCTGAACCCTAACTCGCAAAAAAAATTGGGATTCCTTGGGTAGAAGGCAACTTTCTCTCTATTCTTGGTTCTTTTGAGTCATTGAGAGACATCCACACCTGGTTTGCACATTCTTATATCTTGTTATGAACAATACATGTTTTCAATCCCCTGACTGCATTTACTTGAGTTATGTGTGAGTATATGATTGTTCTATGAAGTGCTATGCTTTAACTGAAAGTTATGGGTTGATTCATATGGTTTATTAAGCACATTTGATTAAACAAGGTTGAGTAATAATTGAAGGTGAGTGCTTTAATAGCCATTGATGAGTATGCTTAGGATTCCATTCCTTGTACTCTCCTGTGCTTCATTGTTTATAACCCTTACAGATGCCTCATTATATTTTTTACTGTTTTGACTGTGCTAGTAAGTAAGTTGGGGGTTATGATCTTGGAATATTTTGTTATGATTTGTTGATTACTGACTAGCTGCCTTTGTATTTTTGGTTGCTTTAATTGTGTTTTTAGGACCATGGCATCCAGAAAGCGAACTAAGACTACCGGAGCCTCATCTTCTTTCCAGCCTTCTCATGCTGATGTAGACTTTAACAGGCATTAATTTATCTAGGCGAACTGTTAGCATCGCTACACTTCCTCCCTCCATAAACGGGAGTCAGTGATTGAGAAGGTATTCAGCTGAGTTCTAGCACATTCAGAATACATGTGGAAGAGATAAAGAGGAGAGGGTGCCACAGCTTGTTGGATGAGCCACTAATGGGCTGTCTCAACTTAGTGAGAGAATTCTATGCCAACCTAATGGTGGTTAGTGGGGCCAACCAACATGAAGACAACGTCTGGGTAAGAGGCCAACCGGTAGACATCCGTCCCTCCAGCATCAATGCCTTCATGTGCACGCCTGATATCCAGCAGGATGACTTCTTTACATTGAGAGGGCAGAATACAGATTGGGACGAGATACTTTTGGACCATTGCCCTGCTAAATGGCGAGTGGGCTTATTATGATACTCCGTCTATTGGCCCGAAGCATTTCCTGAACAAGTACCTCAACCCAGCAGCTAAAGTGTGGGCTCAGATTATGTTTTCTCGCCTCATGCCTTACAAGCACACCCATTCTATCACTAGGGAGAGGTGCTTGCTACTGTATTGCCTCATCACTCTGAGGGAGGTGAACCTAGGGCAGTTGATCAAGGATCAGATGATAACTATATCGAGCAGCATGTAATATCCCCATATAACATAATAGGGAATAATAAAAACAAATTTTTGTTATTCCCAACCTTGCCCCTAAACTTTTTAGAAAATGACATTTAGGTCCCTACATCAATAGAATTAGTAGAATAAGGTTTTAAATGAAGCAGAATCACATAGCAAAAACGTAGAAACCTAAACCTCGGCTGATTGAGCCACGGAGGTATCCATATGTGAAATGACATGGGATGCCCTTAGACTTACCCATAATTACGAAAATGCGATTAGCCATGAAAAACAGAAAACAGAAGGCCCTAAAATTTGCAAAACGTTTAATGTACACTATTAATCGATTTACTTGATTTTATTGAGTTTGTAGAGTTAATTAAAAAGTTAATTAGAGGTTAAATAGGAGTTGATTAGAATTTAAATTAGAGAAATTAAGGTTAAGATAGAAACTTATAAAAACCTCACAAAGTTCTTCCAAACCATTTTATCGATTTAAAGGAAATCGGTAAGATTTTGGTGTTTTAAACTATCAGAACCGGATCAGTAGAAATTATGCCATGAGTGCCCTAGGATCAATGGCTAAGATTTAGCCAAATAACCCACCCAAGTGGCGCCTAAGGCAGCCCTTGATGGTGGAAGCCAAACCAAAATGGATAGCATGAAGAAATCCACCAATCACATGCATTTGGCTTCCAAATATCTCACCTTTTCTTCCTTCTTCTTGTGTGAATTTCGGCCTCCCCATTCTTCTTCATCTTCTTCCACTTCCTCTCATCCCCAAGCTCAAGCCCCAACCATCAACTTCACTCCAAGATCAAGTTCCATCAAGATTTCACACCACCAAGGTAGGAATCTCAACTTTCTCCTTCTTTTCACTGATTTGGGGCTGCCTAGGGCTTCTCCTTCTCTCTTTATTTTGATGTTATGTTGGTTGGATATGATGAATTAATATTGGTTTATGGTTCATATGTGAGTTTGAATTGAAGATTGGATGGATTGATTAGAGAAGAACATGAATCCAAGAAGAATTCAAGAAGCTGTTAGGGTTTTCCCCTCGATGGTCTGTACATCGGAGTGTACGGCTCTGTGTACTGCCATTTAAATTTCATGAAACGATTTTTATATGAAACTAGACATCCAGGGCTTTCCATACACATAAAATATAAGGCTATTGGATTAGTATAGAATTAGTTATGAATTTTTGAAGTTTAACCTAGAAATCTGGATTCTTACCTGGGCAGTATGACTTGAGAAGGCTATAACTCATCCTATACAACTCCAAATTGAGTGACACTAAAGTTGTTTGAAAGATAACATATAATAGAACATCCCAGAAAAAATTCAAAACCAAATTCATTGCCATTTGTTCCCAGCACACCAATGAAGTTGACTTAAGCTTAACCCGGGCTGGAACAGGGTAGTCCAGTAGGGTCAAGTTTGGGGACTCATAACTCAAAACATACTTAGGCAAATGAGATGAAACTTAGTTTATTTGAAAGCTTGTTTTGTTAGCTTTAATTTGATATAAAATTCGTAAGATTTCACCTAAGTGAATTTTCTTTTATAAGAACCCAAGTCTGGCTAAGAACAGGGCATGCTAAGGTAAACCATTTATATCTTGAGTTATACAAATCCAAATGAGATGGGACCAAAAGGGTTAGAAACTAGACACATAAAGTTACGACATATCCAAAAATTAGGCTTAAATGAGTTAAATTGAAATAAGGGTGGAGTATACAATAATTGGGCAGGATAAGGAAGAATTAACTGAAAGCCCTATTGATGCTCGAATTGAAACTAAGGAATGGATCTATGGATACATATATATTTGCTGGTCTATGTTGAATTGCAAGTTTGCACAATTGACTAGTTGTCTGGCACTATCCATGGGAAAGCGGACTCGATCCGTTATATTGTCGAATTTCTGATAGAAATTAGTGATAGTTCTAAATGATAGTGTGTTAATATTGTTATGTGACGGGTCTGAATACTAAGCAAGTATTATTGTTTGAGAGTAAGGTACGAAGCCTATGTATCTATGATTTTATGATAAAAGATATGATGATGAGTCCATATTTCGAAGGAACGTGACATAGCAATCACGCTCTGATAGGGTATGACACGGCGATCGTACTTTGGGATATGGCATGATAAGCACATCCTAAGGAGTGTGACATGGCGATCGTACTCTGGAATGTGGTATGATGCTGCACTTGAGGACGGCGATACGTAACGCTTAAGTGTAGGCAGATGCAAGCACCCTAGGGACGGCGATACGTAACGCCTAGGTGTGTCGGATGAAAGAAAAGTAAATTTTATGTATATGTATAAATTCAAGTACAAGTAAAGTCAAGTGTAGATGTTATGTATCCAGTGTAATGAAGCTATTGTATTTTAATATATGTAGTTATTATTCATAGTATAGTTCATAAATTGGGGTTTTATGGGCTCTCCCCCACATGACAAGTGCATAAATAAAATGAAATCTGCTTCGGACAATGTATTTTTTGAACTATAAAACTGAACAGTCTAGTTAACATATTCACATTTTTCATAATAAACCGAAGCAGCTGGAGATAATAATGATGACACCGCACAACGTTTCTTAGCGAACCCTACTGAGAATTTAAAATTCTCACTTTTGTTTCCGTGTTATCTCTAGATAGTTCGAGAAGATTCTAAGACGACTGAAGATTGCTGTCAAGTAAGGTCCGTCAGGTAATAGTAACAACTCCAGAGTGGGGTACTATGACTTAAGCATAGTATTATACAGAGGAGGACGTTACACAGCAACTATTCCTTGCCTTCCTCATCCCTAATCACTACATTACCCCTGCAGGCGGGTGTTGTTGTAAATCCCACAGAGCGCATGATGGACAGAGGTCCAAAGATTTCTGATGAGAGCCTCTATGTGACATTGAATATAGCGACTCGAAGGACCTGGAGGACCTGACAGGCTGAGAGACATGGAGATGCATCATCATTGATGCCACCACCACCACAAGTTAGAGGCATTGATGCGTCCCAGTTGTCATGGCTTCAGCTTCAGGCCTAGATTGATGAGTTGCGCCTAGACATGAGGAGCACACGGACCATTCTCTAGAACAAAGCGAGCAGGCAGTATTCCTCTATTTATGGAGGCATCTAGGGCTTGGAGGCACTTATGAGGTAGCAGTTATCACCAGAGCTCCTCCAGCAGATACCACCTCTACCTCCAGCAGATCCAAAGCTTGAACATCTCACTGATGAGGAGGCCTTTGTACAAGAGGAGTTAGAAGAAGAAGCAAAAGAAGCAGCTAAAGAGTCTAAGGAAGACTAGATTTAGGGAGTTCCTTTCCTTTCCTTTCCCTTTTTTGATTTTCTTTTAGTGCACTGGGGATAATGCACAATTTTTAAGTTGGGGGTTGGGAAAGTCCACGAATGTACTTTTGCTTTTTGCTCCTATTTATTTTCCTTTAGTTATTGTTAGTTTTCTAGTCTTCTAGTTTTCTTGTTTCTATTTAAAAAAAAAAAAAAAGATTTTCATTTTTAGTCTTTTTCTTAGTGTCTTTTGTCAATCAAATGGATGTAACGCCTATGCCTATGATATAAAAGACTGCTCTGTCCATTAACTCTTAAGTAACTTTGAATCCCAATTTGAGTCTTGAAAATCTTTTTGTGCTTTCATTATTGAATTGAGAAGGATCATATTCTTGCACTTTGATAAGAGTTAGCAACTTAGGCTAGATGATATTTTATTTTTGTGCTTTATTTAAGTTGAGACATGCATTCTTATTCATATGAATCTTTCTTGAATTATATGTGAGTGAAACTTAGCCATAGAGATGATTTAGGCTATGTTTGGTAGCTATAATTGAGCCTCATTGCCCACCATTTGAGCCTTAAAGCCTATTCTTGGATTGAACCATATCATGAGCCAAATATCCTTCTTTCTTTCCCCTCTTTGATCCTATAATTTACCCTCAAGCCTTAGCTTCTAAACTCATTTGAATATGGTAATACCTCCAATACCACAACCTCATGCTAGCTAAAGTCAAAAGGTGGGGAAAAAAAAAAGAAAGAGAAAGAAAGAAGGAGAAAGAAGGTGAAAGAATGAAGGAGTAATGAACAAGAAAGAAAAAAAATGGCAATACAAGGAAAATACAATGCCAAGGTTGAATAAGAATAGCATGATGGTTGCCAAGCAACTAAGTTGGGGGTACCCCAAGGAGAATGAGTTAGGAATGAGGATTCCTTAAGTTGAGGGTAATATTGAGCTTAAATGACTATTCCATTATACTTCTTACCTTGGCCTACCACTACAAGCTGATAAAAAGTCCTTTTGATCTTTGGCTAAGTGATACTCATGTAGAAATAGAGAGAAAGGATTGTAGATATTGTGATATTTTTGTCTTTTCTCAAACACTACATAAGCATAAGGTGAGTCAATTCTTCATTGCTTTCTCCCTATACACACACTAGATCTATTCTTTTGACAATGTGGAGGCATAATTAGATGGTCTTGGTACTCAAACTTGGATTCTTGGTGACTTTTAAGTTAAGCTATGGAACAGTGATGAGGAAGTTCATAGGCAATAACATCTATTCTAACTGTTTTGTTTAGTGAGTCCCTTTGTTTTAAGTGTTTTTATTTAAGTCTTCTATTTTTTCTATTTTTAGTCCTTGTCTTGAGTCTTGCTTGAGGACAAGCAAGTTCTTAAGTTGGGGGTTGTGATAACACCATTTGGTGAGTCATATTTTTAGTTAGTTTTTGTTGAATTTGAGTTATGGTTGTTTAATTTAGCTTTTGTTTTGTTGCATTTTAGTATATGGTTTGGGTTAATTGGTATTTTTAGTCTTTTATTATTTTTGGTTATTTGTTTGGATACTTATTTTGTTTTTTTTTTTATTTATTGTAGGAGCAATTGGGCCCAAAAGAAGTTGGAAGAGGCCAAGCCATAAATTCAGACTTAGCACCTTGTGCTATAGCGCACTGCCGTAGAATGAAGAAAATGGCCATGTTCATGTTGCGCTATAGCACACTCCCGTTTTGTCAATTTCTTAAGGTTCTATGTTGCGTTATAGTGCAAAACAGCGCCCTATAGCGTGCCACCGTATTTCGCAAATGAGCCAAGAATTGAGGTTTGCACTATAACGCAAGCCCGTTTGCGCAGATTATCAATTCGAGCTGAAATTTAAAAAGGGGGGATCTATGCACTATAAAAAGGGGTCACATAAATCACAAAAGGGATTCTGAGACACTTTATACACTTTCCAAGGCAGAAAACTTTTCTTAGAGATTAAAGGTGAAGATTCAAGGATTCCGGAGTTTAATCATCAACACGGAGAAATCCAAATTATTCTGAATTCCTTGTTTCTAGCCAAAATTCTCCATAGCTTTTTGTTTTTCTATTTCCTCGTCTTTGTACTCTATTATTGTTTCCTTTTCTTTGAACATGAACTAAATTTCTTTTGCTAGGGCGTTAATGGACCCTTTTGTATGACAAATTTTTTTATGGGTTAATGTTAATCTTGTTTCTATTTCAATTGCTTAGTGTTTTTGATTGTGCTTAATGCTTTTGAGTGATTGGTCACCATTCAATTGATTCATTGGTTTGCAATAACTAGAGATAACGTTTGTAAACAAAGCTTCTTAATATAAACAACGTGAGCTGAGCAAAAACTAGAGATAGACAAATGCGGTTCATGCGGTCAATGTAGGAACCCACAAAACTTCACCCTTTTCCTGGATTAGTTTGTGCTAAGAGATTAGGCAATCAATTTATGATAAAGAATATTGCTTGAGCTTGAGAGAGGCTAGGAATAAATTAAGGGGAACCAACCGTGAGTTAATTTGGATAGAAACTGATTAACAAAAATTCATAGGCAAGGCATCTACAATAGGTTAAATTAATTAGCCTTAGCATTCATTCCATTGCATTTAGTCAACCCTTTTTGTATTCATCTTGATCATTATTTTTCATATTTATTAAATTTTTATTTTTATTTTTATTTCTCTACATCCACAATTTCATTCCTTCCAAATATTCATTCTTTAAACTATTTGGTATTTGATCTATCCTCGTGGGAGCGATACTTTTCTCATCACTTTATTACTTGTGTGACCCGGTATACTTGTCAGAACCGCATTAGATAGCCTTATGAATGTTAAGTTAAAATGTAAAATATTATATTACGATTATAAAAAGAACCTTAAAAACTTTAATAAGCAGGATAAAATGATTTAGGACATGAAGATTTGAGCTTTTAGAATCCCCAAAATTAGATCAGCTCTTATAAACTCTTCAAAATTAAAGCAAAACAAATATAATAGCATAGTAAGATCATCTATAAAGATAATCAAATTTTCGTGACGAAATTTTTTTAAAGGAGGGGAGAAATGTAACATCCTTGTTTTTCTTAATATAGCATAATAAGAACTTTGATTTATTTCACTTAGGTAGCGTGAAATTTGTTAGGCAACACTATGCCATAATGATTCTTACACTGAAAATTATAGGGCGATATGATACTACCGTTGAAATTACGACATTGCCGTATACTAAAAATTAGGAAAAGATGAAAATGCCCCTGTAGTACAAACTTTGAAAATTTATAGAATTGCCCCAAAAATTTTAGCAATTACACTTGGATCCTAGAAGCTATTTCTATTTAAACCCCAGAACTTTTAGAAAAGTCCCTCAAGTATTAAAATTAGCCGCATAGAAGATTAAGCAAGTAGACTATTATAGCAGGTTCGCAGAAACTGAAATCTCAGCTAATTGACCCACAGAGGTATCCAAGTGTGAAATCACATGGGATATCCCTAGACTTGCTCAAAATTAAGAAAATGTCATTAGTTATAGAAAATAGAAAATACAGTAGGAACTCCGACAAAAAACACTAAAAGACTTACGAAAGGCCAAAAACTACTCGAAAGACCCCGAAAAATTCTAGAAAAATTATAAATACATTTTGAAGATAAATATCAATTTTTAACAAATTTGAGCAATATTTCCATAATTACACAAAAATAACTTTATAAAACCTAAAATAAATTAAATAAAAAATATAAAATCATAACTACCTGCACATGGACACCCCAAGCTACCCCTCAGACCCCTATTATTAATGTTAAACAAAATGTGAAAAGGATTAGTGAATTTTTATCATGTGACATCATTTAGTTAGCATTTTATTGATTAAACTTTTACTAAATCCTTTGAATTTTGACTTGATCTTTTACCAAGTTGATTCTTGGCCCCTAAACAATCAAAGTAGTGTAGCATAGCTCAAGTACAGTTGTAGAAGATTTTTATTTTTATTTTAGAACATTAATTAGGTTAATTAACTCAAAATTGGCTTAATTAAGCTAAAAATTCACTAAAAATACTAAAAAATTGTAGAAAATTCTGGAAAATATCATAATATCATCTTACACATAATTAAACATGGATTTGATGATAGATTAAAGAAATTTAATTGTTTACTAATTATTTTATTAATTAAAGCTTAAAATGTCTAATCTAGATTTTTGAGAAATTGCTAATTATGCACTAATTAAGCCTTAAATCATTATAATATTTTCTTAAACCTTAATCAACATATAAGATGAGTATTATAGCACATCTAAATCAGTTTTAATTGGTGATTAAATTAATTAAATATTGGTGGCATAATTAACTAACTAAACTACCTAATTAAGCCCAAACTAATGCTATAATTAATAATAAACTAATCAGCCCATTTCTCTATAAAAGACGATCATAGGCTGACCACAACATACTTTAGACACTCTTGGTTTAGCCCCAAACACACTCAAATAGCTGCAGCCTTCATCTTCTTCTTCCTCCACTATTTTCTTTCAAAAACTCCACCAAAACTCCATTAAAATACCACCAAGCTCTTATCCATTCTAACCACCCTCAAGCACCATCATTCCACATCCTCAAAGCTCACATTCAAGCCTTCAAAGAGGAGCAAAAACTTGATTTTAGTTGTTGCCTCAGCCTTGGTGATTTTGAGTTTCAACCTCACAAACAAGCAGGGTTTTCTTTTACACTCTTTAGGTTCCATGCATGTGTATTGTGTGATTATTTGTGTTATTTGAAGCTTTTAAATATATTTTCCACAATATAAACTCAGTTTTGAAGCCTTTAAATGGTCATGAAATATTGAGGTTTTTATGGTTTCCTTTGGTGATTTGAAGTCTTGTTCATATATGTTTGTGTTTTCATGCACTAGAACATGTTCTCTTGTATGATTTTGAGTTAAATCTTTTTGTGCATAACCATGAGGCTCATGACCATATTTAGGGCAGAGATTGATGGATTTGTTTTATTAATTTCTGCTTTTTCTATGTTCTTGTAATGATGCTTCAAGTATTAGAGTATGTCACCATGGGTTTTGAAGTGATTAAAGTTCAATAATCTTATAGTATACAGTGTGAACCTCATGGCCTCACCAAGGGCAGTGGGTAACTCATTTGTTTTTATGTGTTTGTATGTGTTTTCAGATTATGTAGATGATGAATCAAAGTCATTATATGATGTACTTAACCTATGGAAGCTTGATTCTTTGTTAGTTGCAATTTTCACTACGAAAATTGTAATTTTTCTTAAGTATATGTATGTTGTCCGGTTTTGAGTAAAATTTTCCAGCATGTTTTCTCATGTTTTAAGGTGTGTAAAGTTGTTATTTGGATGTCATGTAACCTATAGTTTGATGATATGTGCCTATATGTTGAGCCCATATGTTGACTCTACATGAATTTAGTGCATGAAGCTTGTGTTTCAATTAAATTTGGTGGGCTATTTTTGTTTTGGCTTACCTCATTTTATTCTATCTATTTCGAGTGTTTAAAAGGTTGGTTTTGTGGCTTATATAATGAACTTTCACTTGTTTAGGGTTTTAAATTAATATGTGAAGAATATATGCATATTTCCTTTCTTTATGCACTTGATGCATATGAATATGTTTAAGAATGATTATGCCCCTTGTTGAGTCATGACTTTCAACATCGTTTTGAAATTATTTTTATGATCTAAAATGTTCTTTTGATGCATAAGAATCTAAATTAACCTATTATTTGCTTGATTGCCAAGTTCCTTGTAATTTGGAGTTGGTTTTGTGAATTAAAAGTTTAATTTAAAGATCCTGCCTTGTTTTGTCAACATGTGTTTTATTTTTAATTCTCTTGTTTTAATGTTTTATAAACTTTCATTTGATGCCTTATATTGTGTAATTTTACTTGATTAAGCTATGTTCATAAGTTTAAGAAGTTTTGAAGCAAAATACTATGTTTTGGCTATGTATATATGTTTCGGACTTAAGCTTCTTTTTATCATGGAAGTTGTTTTAATTAGTTTATTATGTTGAAGTGTATTCAAACTTTTGAGCATGATTGAATTAGTATAGTTTATGTGATAACTTCTTTTGGGACCATTAAGACTTAATAAGACACTAAAAGTCACTTAAAATTGAATAAAATGAACTATGACCTATGCTTGGAGTTTGTGACTCTATGGACCTTGACCTATGCTATTGGACTTTGTATGGACATATTTGAATTATCATGAGACCTTGAGACTTGCATTGGACCCATTTGAGACCTATTATGGTCATACCATTGCATTGGAGAACCTATGCTTAGATATTAGATTATGGATTTTGGACTCTGGACTATGACTATGGACATTGGACTTAATCACATCTTTAATCACACTAATGAACCCCACTATGAAGATTTATATTAAAGGTCCCATAACAAATGCCATATGAACTAGCTAGTTCCTTACTTGAAGTGGTTTTCTAAGCTTTGGTTTAAGAATAAGTGTTTTCTTAAACTATTCTTTGAGACTTGATTTTGAAACTTTGTCTTGCATGAGAATATGTCTATTTTCACTAACATGAGCTTCGAATTTTAAGCACGAAAGTTTAGTTGAATTATGAATTAAATGTGATATTGTATTATTCTATGCCTAAATGCTTTTAAGTGGTATATGTTATGGTACATAGAATTACTTGCCATGATTTGAGTGTGATACAAAATTGGTGGGACAAGCACATGAATATGGTTATGTGAAGTATGCATATGAATATGGTCAAGATCTTTACTTAAAAATTGATAACTTGTGCTATGATTGGTGATTGATGGCATTATAACCTAAATACAAGATTATGTGCATAAGGTTTGAGTTTAGAATATGATATTGTGTACTCTTCATGAAAATGGTAACTCTTAGTTGATAGCTATAAGATTATGTGCACTATATGTTAAGAATGAATTTTGTGTATGCACATTAAATGCTAAGAATGAAATTAGGAATGTGCACTATGTGATTTGAATGAAATAATGTATTATGTGCACTTTAAGAATTGGCTAGGAATGATAATTTGTGTTGTCTGTCGTCTATGACTCATTATGTGTTATTTTGTTGCTAAATGTTCTAATGATTTTATATATGATTTTATGTGTGATTTGATTTAATATGTGTTATGCATATTACTGCACACCCACATTTTTCTTAGCATTTTTGTGATAAAGTGGGACTCCCCTGAGATCACCACCCTATTAGGAGATTTCTCTCTCACCTGTCTTTTTTTGTGTTTCCAGTTGGCATGGATCACGGTGACCATTAAAATGGATGTAGCCCTAGTATATTACTTTGTCACTCACAAAGTCAATCAAGTTATTTTAGATCGTATGCTTAATGTTACTGTTATTGTATAAGGCGCTTCCCTTTTGTTATCTACCTATGTATTCTGTACTAGTACCAATGTAATCCTTCTGAGACTTGTAACACCCTAATAATACCATACTATGCTTAATTCATTTTATGGCATTACTAGTTGTTACTCTTAAGTAGAAGAAGTTCTTATAGTTAAAATTAGCATGATACATGAAAATAGCATGTAAACTTTTTTTCGTAAAACCTTTATGCTTGAAAATCGAGCCTTTAAGCGCTTACTTACTTGCATACGTATGGATGTTGTTCTTCATATCGCTAAGTTACTAATAAGACGTATGATAAAATGGAAACAACATAACACAATGCCTTAAGCCAAGAATGCAATCATAGATAATCAGGGTCATCATTACACTTAGTAAGTATCACATATGTAATAGGTCAAATTAAGCAGAATGACTTCCTACATGCTCTTAATTACACATAAACTGCCCAACTAGGGCTCTTAAGAAAATGAAAATATTATGCTACTATCTTGATCCTCCTTAGCTAAGTGAAGAAACATGGCAACCCTTCGTCTTATCCAATCAAGTACCGTCAGAAGTGCTACTATGGATGCCATCAGCTCCATCTGAAGACGACACGGAAACGTAGAAGCGAGAAATACAAGATTTCTCAATAAGATTGCGACTAGACAATTGTGTCATCATCATCATCCCAACCACTTCGGGTTTAATTATAAAAACGATGGACATGTATAGGTTCAATTTTAGTGATTTTGAAAACTTAAGTCCCGAAGCGGGTTGCTTTTAAACTTAACATCATAACCATAACAACATAAGTAAGCATACATGCAAAAGCATAGAGTAAACATTCATAATGCATACGGACAATATAAATACATGCATTGACATGCAACCTCATAGACTTAACCATGGTTTTACTTTAAATTTACTTTCATTTTTAACACGTGCTTAACATTATTTACTTTCCTTTGAAATAGACTGCTTTTGGACATGAGCTCATTCTATGACCATCGTCACGTAGTACTAAACCAAATCAGACTAAGCCGATATTGGTTACCCCTAAGTTGGAAGGTTCTCCATGTCACCCTTGCCTCCCTCATACAGATTGCTTGAGTTTTTATGGATCACCATCTCTCTCTCTCCTTATCGAAGTGATTAAAGGGTCATGTCCCATTAATTCTTTTCTTATCATTATACTTTACATGCATAATACTTCTTTGACTAGACACATGCAATGATATGACTAAGTCCATAATTTTGACAGAAATCCGGCAACATAACGGCTAGATCGGAGCTTCCCCCAAAACACCAATCATAAGCTTTCAACCAACAGTTTATCATATCATAATAATCAATCAATCACGAGACAAAGCTCAATCAAACTCATCATTCATCATGCCGAATGGCATCATATATTCATATCCTAAAAGGGTTTATAGTGGTTACCCATGAGATAATCACATAGTTAAGATATATGTATGTGGTCTTTTAGTTACTTTGTTCTCCTAGGAAATTATTCTTGACTTGAGTTCATATCTTATGGAACACTTGTTCAAATTAATTAAGTTAAGTGATTGTTTCCTTTCCTTAAGATAGTGCACTTAGTGATTCCTAGGTTCATGGTATGCTCAGAGGCCCTAATCATACTTCTGTTCCCAAGGAGTTCAAGATCTCTCTAATCCTTGGGTCATGACAATGCATAACCACATCATGAATCGAACAACACCATGTTCACTAAACACCAAGGGTGGTTTTTAACTTAACCAAGTTACAAAGTTTCAAGCTTTTATCACTAACATAACAAGATCATACCTTAAGTATTGTAGAAGTTATCATTCTTTATAAAGTAGTCATAAAGTTTTATTCTTTATGAAAGTAAGTGCCTTTAAATTAGGCTCTTATCTTAAAGATTAGATCTTCATGAAATAATGATGCA
The DNA here is from genome assembly GCA_031439585.1 of Pterocarpus macrocarpus. Taxonomy (NCBI): domain Eukaryota; kingdom Viridiplantae; phylum Streptophyta; class Magnoliopsida; order Fabales; family Fabaceae; genus Pterocarpus; species Pterocarpus macrocarpus. The sequence goes on from CM062519.1 coordinate 34,896,538, forward strand.
AGTTATTAGTTTTTTAACTAAAAAGTCTTGTTCTTTATGTAAGTTGACTCTTTTAATTATTCTAAGATCATCAAGGTCTCATCTTTATGATTTAAAGTTGTCTCTAAATTAAAAAGGTTCCTACTGCATCAACTAGTGATATAAGATATTAG